>CM076968.1:31311678-31382749 GCA_039105355.1 Benthosema pterotum | reverse complement strand
TTTATGACAAAACTCTTGTCTCCAGGAAGGTCCAGAAAGTTCTTGTCATGAAATTCAGTATCAGAAATCTCAGTAACTGATTGGGCAATAGGGATCGATTTAATATTTCTAGGTGGTGGAGCAGGCACCTCGGATGCAAATGCAACCGACAGCATGCCCAGGTTCGAATCCCGATGACATTTGCTGCGTGTCAAATCCCCATTTCTCTCTCCCCATTTCGGGCCTGGTGCCACGGAAGATCTCAGTGAGAGTAGCAAATATTTCCATATTTTCGTCCTGGTCTACAACAAATGTTTAATGAAAACTTTAATCAGTGGGCCACATTACAAAAATGGCCAGGGGTCACAGCCAGTTAAATGACAACATAAATGATACTTATATATATATATACTGTAAGTAATAAAATAAAAATGATGATTTCTGTGCATGGCCTTGCTAAAGCTTTAGATATTCCTATACAGAAAGCAAGTGAAACTCCTCCTCCTGACTCCTCATCTTGATCAGTTCTATACCATGTTCAGAAAAGGAATTCCTGCTGAAAACGCCATCATAATCATCACGCATTATTAAAGTGTCATCGCATAATAAAGTCGAGGTTATTTTAAAGACAGCAATCAGCACATTATAAAGAAAGGAAGGCACAGGGGGGCGGGCAGCATTTTTATGTAATGAAAAAATCCCCTAGCTGGGGACATGCGTGACCTAGATATAATTCCTCTGCTCTTCTCACCACAACGCAATATAAAGAGTATAATTGCTTGCAGCAGAAGCTCTGATCTGCCCTCAGACTCCCCCTGCTAATCTCTGCTTACCTCTAGGGAAACACAGCTCACAATCAGTTTTATATGATGATAGCTGAAAACAATTGGGCATATTGTAGGCCTGGGGAGAGACAAATTTTCATATGATGATTCACCATCATGTGCTGAAAACTGCAGATCTGCAAGTTCAATGGTGTTGGTTGGACCCCAACAGACCAGTGTCGCTCATTTCTTTTCTTTCCAAACCATTAAGCATGTTCTAACCAGCTCTCTCTCCATCTCTCACAGGACAACCTGCTGGATCCCAAAGAGTCAGGATTCAAAAATGCCGACTCCACGGATACTGCGCTCCTCGCACACAAACTGTTGGATGACTGCTGCCTGGCCAACATCTCGCAGTGGATGTTGTCCAACTACCTTAAGCTGAACCCAGACAACACAGAACTGCTATTCTTCCTAGCTAAGTCCTCCCCCATATGGAGCTAACTATTTCTGTTGACAACGCTTGGTAATTCAGCCCCTATGACAAAAAAACATGATGTTGTCCTGGACAGCCAGCTCTCATTCAATCCCTACAAGCCCTCCTGTGCGCTCAGATCAGCCGACACAAGGAAGCTGGTAGCACCCCAATAAAAACGCCTGGCCAACACTCCACACGACCCAAACTCCTTTTCCTCCTGCCCCCAAAACTATGGAATGCACTTCCCATTGCAATCAGAACCACAGAATCACTGCCAATCTTCTGCTGCAGTCTGGAAACATACCTCTTCAGACTCCATCTCAGCCCATAGCACTTACATACCAATCTAGGTATTTTAGATATTTAAAGCAAAACCACACCCAGCCAAGTCATTGATTTGACCTGATTTGATGAATGAAAAGGAAGATTAAATGTGGGTGTGGGTTTTGGGGGGCGTGGCTTTTGGGGCATGGCGGAGACTGACTTGCATATTAATTTCTGTATCTGCCTGTTGACAGCTGTCCACCTTGGAAATGCAATTTTTGAAGACAAGTGAAAAACCAGTTGTCACAGCTGTGAGAAGCACATTGCCTGCTTGGGCTGCTAACTACATTGGAAATGTGGTTATAAAGGCCATAGACTAGAGATCGACCGATCAGACTTTTGGCCGATGTTTCCGATCACCGATTAGTGGAACATCAAAGAGGCCGATAGCCGATATCAGCCGATACGATTATTATTTACTTTAATAGAATAAAAGTGCGGAAGCAGCAAAAGTGTTTCAGTTTCCCCTCCATCAAATGCATCTTTTTTAATTCAAGTACAGGCACAGAGCTTCAGACATAAAGAAAAAGAGAAAATACATTTTGGATAATTTGGATAAATCTATAAATACATGAGGTGATGGAGTCAGAGACACACAGCTATACATCTCCTTACCCCACAATCTACCGGATCTTCAATGAAAGTGGTCATGGTACCATTTTTGAACATTTATAATAAATACAAATAATCGGCTGCTCTTTTTTCGATTATTTATTTTGAGCACCGATACCGATTATTAGTAAAATCATGAATATCGAACTCGATAATAGGCCGCGGCCGATAATCGGTCTATCACTACCATAGACCATAGAAGTTGTGTGTTCTGCCTATCCCCGTCTGTCTCACTCACTCACTCACTCACACACCAAACAGGAACATTGTTTTTGACCAAAGAGCTCTGTAGTAGTAGTCAGCCTGTTTGTCTGTTGGTGTAGATAGTGAATGACTGTCTGATGGAGCGGAGAGGAGGGGCTATGTGGCCCAGGTAAGTCAGAGTTGTGACATTGAGGGGTCAGAAACTAAACAGTGAGCACTGTGCATGCGGGCTAAATAGGGCAATAAAAAAGCTACAGTATTTTAGGCATGTGTTGCAACATGACAGTTTTAAAGCATTGTACACTAGTCTACATACAAGAGCCTCCATTGGACTGGTCCCATTAAGTGAACGGAGTTTGCGTAACTGTCTATACTCTACGACTCTGGGGCAACATACACACATGTTGCTTTGGATTAAGAGCGTCTGCTAAATGCATAAATTGTGTGAGAGCACGCATGATAGGGCAAGCCTACATGTAATGTTATTGTGGAAGAGAGTAGGTCTGAAGAAATAGGTGAAAGACAGGTGAATCCATGCAGACAGAAGGGAAACAAATTAACTGTTAATCTTTCCACTCTATAGTGAGGTGTAGATGCTTCAACATCCTAAACTGTAGCAGCATACACTATAAACTTTGCATCCCTATTTTGGGCAAATATTAAAGTGTTTAGGTCTGTCCCAGGCATAACTTGTATACAATGTGAAAAGGATTGGTTCTGGACATTAAAGGTTTCCACATAACCACATTAACATGTTGTTTACCAGCGATGAGCACGTGCAATAGTCTGAGACTTTTTTGTTAAGCCCAACTACTTTTTATTTTAGTTTTTTAACATTCTTTGCAAGCAGGCTGTGTTGGCATAATGACTTGCCAAGTCACCATAAACACCAGGGAAAGGTGTCAAGGGTGGTTTCGCCAAGTGAGAATTTGGTGGGACCAGAGGTTTTCCAGAAAAAAAGCAGTTTTATACAGCTTGACTTATTATTCAAAAGCAGCTCTTCTCCAACATGGCCTAGCACAGCCAGCCAGCCTCTAGATTAAGTGAGTTCTGGCTTCCTCTTTTCTCACACTGCTCAGCTAGAAGCAACACTGATATAACTGGCCATCACTGAGCCTGGTTGGTGGTAACCAAAACAGAAGATGGGAAAGCTGTGAACTTTCATCCGTCAGATGAAACAGCAGTGTCATGTTGGGGATCCATGACTATTGTTCCTTGAAGCAGGAAGGAAGGAAGGGAACAGGCAACCCAAGAAGGGTGTTGGTACTGGAGCTGGCACTGGCAACTGGAAAAGGTGAAACATGGAATGGAGCCATGATGATAATGATGATGGTGATGATGACACCGGGGCAAAGCTAGGACATCGCTTGGAGTGGACACGGAAATGTGGGAAGCAGCACCATAGTAAGGTGCAGAACAGCATGCACAAAAAGAAAATCATTTTGAAGAACTTCAACACATTTTGGGGGAGAATGCTTTTTTGGTGCTCTAAGCATTATGTTGTACTTTGTGAAAATGTTGCGCAAATCCTGTATTTGAATATTCTGTCACAGTGTATGTTTTTAATTCAAATATTTTGCTTCTGGTGGGTCCCTGCCTCGAACTACATATTTTCCGATGGGGATCGGCGGCCATATACAGATGATTTTGGGGGTCCTTGACATGAAATATTAAGGAGCACTGACGTAGAAACACGAGGGTTTTTTCTTTTCCAGAAAACAGCCAGATTTAGAAGAGATTTGTAGAATCAGTTTCCAGTTCAAAATAGCTTAATAAGTGTAGTATATGGGGGTGAGTGTGAATCTGTAGTGTGGTCTGCTGTGGTGTGTGTGTGTGTGTGTGTGTGTGTGTGGTGTGTGTGTGTGTGTGTGTGTGTGTGTGTGTGTGTGTGTGTGTGTGTGTGTGTGTGTGTGTGTGTGTGTGTGTGTGTGTGTGTGTGTGTGTGTGTGTGAGAATCTGGGAAAACTGATAACTGCAGAATCATTTGCTGCTCACTAATTTTGCCTGCCTGCTCATCCGCAGCTGAGGGGATTAAGTTGGCGTGCACAGCTACTATTGAGGTGACAAGTGATGGAGGAACGTCGGCCTGTGTTCGCACTGAGCCGCACGTACGCAATGGAGGGCCAAATACCTCCTCATGAGTTAAAAAAAAGTTACAAAACACTGAAAAAGCAACATGAGCAAACACAATTTAAAAATAACCGCAATCAGAACATCAATCAACATTTTTTTCTCGTTTTGTTTTTTCATTGATGTCATAAGGATTTCCAAACCTGCTGTTTGTTTTATGTGCTCGTCTGTAAAAATTCTTACAATGGAAGTGGAGAGAGAATAAATCATGCCTGATGTAATACAAAATAATCGCTCTGTGAAATCAACAGACTTGTGCAACTGAACAAGTCAGATCATCTGTAACAGCACTGCAAATTCATAATGGTTAAAGTGACAGCAAATGCATTAATCATCAAATGCTTCATATAAACAGTGTGAGCGTAGTCTGAATGATCAGAGGAACCAAGATGATTCCCAGCAGCAATGGTATGTGTTACAGGCTCAAAATAATGTGCCATGTCATGCACCAAACATTGCTGATTTACAAGCTGACAAAACATTGCAGTGTAACAAATGCTCTACTGCATTTTAAAATCAATCATTCATAATTGGAAAAATTGAGTTGTTATTTGTCAATATCATATAATTTAGTGTCAAAATAAAATCATTGTGTTAAAAAGATAAATAGAAAGCTAAAGATGTGACAACATCATAAAAAGTAACATAAATGATATGTTATTGGGTGCCAAATTATTTATTTATTAGTTTTCCTTTTTTTATTGATGTCATGGATTTCTAAACCTGGAAATCAGTTGACAACATCATAAAACACAAATATATTATTTATCTTCAACTTAAGTGACATCACAGATCAAGACCCGATGATGTCTTATGCTGTGACACCCATCAACTATTTTTGCTTACATTTTGCATAATGACACATCTGCTTACACTTCATATTGAGCTGCCAGTGTTTTTTTTTTCATGGGCGAAACACAGCCACCAAGGCATGGTCTTTGAATTCAAATTCAATCTATTTGCTTCAGTTTTCCACTCAAATATGTGCCAGATGAGAAAAGATTGCATTGCCCTCAACAAGAGCTTAAACAATGAAAACAATGAAAAGTTGAGACAATACAGCAAAGGTTGTGCTGTGAACTGCAATACAAATATTCAACTAAAACAATTAAGGGAATGAAACTTTTTTTTGTCATAACAACTTCATTGCAACAGCTTCAAGGATAAATTAAATAGAACATTTAACAATGAAATGGCCTTTTTTTGTGGGGGTGCAACTTATAGATTGATAGGTTAGCTACTTATAGATTTATGCAGATAGATGTGCAGGGCAGAAAGGCTGGATAGGCATGACGACAGTTGGCAAAAACTTGGATCTGATACCCACTTATCTAAACAGGAGGGCGTCCTGTCGGCTGCAATGTAAACAGTTCACAAAGACAAAGTCTCGGCTGCAGACAAGTCACTGCCATCGCCATTGTGCTCGGTGCATTCTGCGGCTTTGTGCTTTTCAATTCCGCCTCATAAAAAGCATACCAGTCAGAAAAGTAATTCATCAAAGTACCCCCCTCCTCAACCGCACCCACCCATCTGTAAGGACAGCTATCATCCGGAACAGTTATTACCCACACTTTACCAAATAGCAACACAGAAAAAAACTATTCCAATGTTATCAAGGTACAGAAAGGTGAAAACAAACAAAGAGCCGGGGATGCAAAACTATGGTCGCAGAGTGATGGGTCCCGTTAGTCTTTGGAAACCAGCCCAGCAGAAATGTGTCACATGATGCGCACATGTGAAGGGAGGACAATCTTAACTATACATGGGATTCACCAATACTGGTTGAGCAGTCGAGTCCTTGAGCAAGACACTGTCTGAGACCGGAACTGCTTGCAATGTGCAGGTTGATGCTTTGTACTCTATGTTTGCCTCCACTTTCAGTGTGGGCAGGAGAACAGTAAAAGAAGTAGGGAAAGTAGGGAAAAGGGGCTTCTTTCATCACAGATCGATTCAAAATAGACCTGAAAAATGTGGAACCGTTTCGCATTGAAGGAAACCAAAACGGCGTACAGATCCAAACCTATAAAAAGAGATTAAGTGTACCCACCTTCTGGCTCACTTAAGCTTACACCATTAACGGGTAATCCAACATGATACTAAAAAATCCTGATGCTAAATTCTTTATAGCCGTCAAAACAAACTTCTTTCCTATAGGCTATTCAGCTTCTCTCTCTCACTCTGATCTTTTTTGTATGGGGGGTACCTGGGGGTGGGGGGCTTGCCTTTGCAAAGCAAAGACTCATATCCTCATACTTGGCACATTCTAAGATCGGCTACTGTGACCACTTTGTCTTATCCACCCACACCAAGCCTTCTTGGTACTTGTCAAAACTCGACAGCCTTATCAAGCTGAGCATCTCGTCAGCCTCAGAAGCCCTCTCACTGGCGGCTATCACACCAATGCGGGTCAGGGCTCAAGGTGGCTTACTCATCATGCTCAGAGTAATGGTGGGTGGTGGTGGTGAGGTGGGGTAAGGCAGGTGGTTGGTTGTACAATGGGACTTGCGAGACCCAAAGAAAGTCAAAAACCTGGAATCAGAAACTGGACCACTGAGTGGCCCACGTAGTCGGACACCCCAGCTGTGAAAACCTCCAACCACATGAGAGGGAGGAAAAGATTCCTTGGAGTCCTGTTACTCTTCTTATTGAATTTTTACAACCTGGTGAGCTGCCAGGACCCTTGGCTCTACCCACACACTCCCTGCTATTGCCAGCACTTAGTCCAGGAAAACTGTGTGCCGCGTGTGGCAGACAGAGAGAGAAGGGGGGCAGGGGGTGGGGGGGACGACAGATAGTGGTTGAAACATCCTACTCATCACCCACAGCACTGTTTTATGACCTCAGTCTACCTTCCGAATGACGTCCTGTGTTTTTGGGTGTGAGTATGTTGCCTTCTTGACTCCCGCTAAAGAACAGGGGAGTGGGACGGGTAATAGGTAGTCACAAAGTAAATAAAGGTGTAGCTCATCGTTCCCTCAATGTGTCAGGAAGGGCACTGACACTTTTGCCAATTTGTTCCTGTTTTCGTATCAACTAAATTCCACTCAAAACGTACATGTCTGAGAAAATGACCTATGGACTATTAAAAAGCCCTTGGTCTGATCTAGGATAAAAGGAACAGGACCAATTAGCTCTTCGCTAAATCCCACCCCAGCCCGTTCTTGGCCAATACCACGTTAGCGACGGTTACTAAGCAACGGAGAATGGACAAGCTTGAACCTCCCGTTCACCTATTCAATGGAGGAATACACTTCCGTGTCCGTGGAAGAGAAATAATTTCCAACTTCTGGAGTAGGCTACTAACAGCTCATCAATCTCAGACAGAACACGTCAAAAGGGTTTACAATATGGTTTGAAAAATACACCCAGCAGATCGCATGTCGCCTCAGCAAAGACAATGAAATCCAAATAGAAGCGAAATGCTACCGCTCGCAATGCAAAACGCAGCCTCCGTCCTCATGTGTTGTCCATTCATGAATAAAGATAACCATATAACGGAACAACAGTGCTCTTGCATTGCAGGGAAGTCAATACAATGCCCTGGTCACATTTTAAGGTATGGTTCATTCATGACATCCTTTATTTTTCGCTACATAATGTGTTTTAGCCCCTTGAAGAATCATCCTGTTTCCCTTTGTTTGTAGCGCTCCGGGATATTGTTCCCACGTCGTGGGGTTAATAAACACCCTGGATGTTATGATCGCTTAAGTGGAAAGCCCGTACACGGAGAGCATCGTGCACAAGTTTGCCACAACAATGGCATAAGCCAAGGAGGGTGAAAATAAAAGCGGTTCCTGCATGTGCCTTCTGTGGTGGTGGCCAAAGCAAAAAAAGAGCAGAAAAAGAAAAGCTATTGATTGTCACTACAGTCAGAAAAGGTAGGCTAAATGGGGTAGGCAGCAGGCACACATTATAAACACACAAGCCTTACCAGGGTATGTAGATAATGTACAGTGTCGCCGTTTGCGCAGTCAGATACGGCATAGTTCATGTCCATAAACTCTAGCGTAGTGCCATCCAATGTCATAATTACGACATTGAGGGGTCGGAAACTGAGCGCTCGAGCGCCATTCATACAGCTTGAATAGGGACAAACTGAAGTTGTGAAAAGTTGTTTTCAAGTATTGTATCCTTAATGTTTATGTTTTACTATTACTAAAATGATCTCAAATAAAGCGATTTAAGATCATTAAAACTGGGCTGTTGCCTGAGTCCAATGCATTTCTGCCTATAGGCGACTTCCAGTCCAAGACTTGTCCACATTTGTTGTCCCCTTTCTTAATAGAAGTCTGTGTAGAAGAGCCTCCATTGCACTGACCTCATGAAGTGAACAGAGTTTGCATAACGCTGTGTATACTATGCTCTGAATAGTTCTACATACAGATATAGGCTATGGAGTTTCATCTTTCTGAGGTCACACAGCTACAGCAAATACTATACCAATGATGCATAGAGTACACTCGTTTTGCTAGTACGGGCAGCAACTCTGTGACAGATGAAGACTTGGTGTTGCTGCAGCAGCAGACAGGAGCTCCCCGCACATCGCTTAACCATTTTGACCAGCATTGAAAGCTTGTCCATTCTCCGTTGCTTAGTAACCTCGCTAACGCACAATTGGCCAAGAACGGGCTGGGGTGGGACTTAGCGAAGAGCTAATTGCGTTTTAGCTATTTAGACTTCCTGATGTCTTCATCTCTGACCATCACTAAACAGAGAAAAAAATAATAATTACACCTGTCTTTAGACAGCTATACAGCGTGCAGCTATAGAGGATATAGTGCCGATATGAGGTTGACAATATAATTAATTAATTTTAGAAATTATTACAAACCTCAACTCCATGTCTTGTAACTTTTACCCTCACAGTCTATAAATACTTGTAATGTGAGTTTTCAGGAATCCCCATTCAAGCGAATGGGGAAGTTGGCATTGATGTTTAGTGTGCCAATGTTACCGTGGGGGAATGTTTTTTGTTGTTATACGGACATATCAGTGGTGAAATGCTTTTTTCCCCGTTCCTAATTTATTATCATTTCCTTATTTTACAACTGCAATGAAAAACCCATGTTCATTTCAGTTGTGCCCAACTTGTTTTCTGATTCTATGTTGGGGATCTTCCTCTCTGCAATTGCTTTTCTGCTACATTGTAATATCAAATAAACTCAAATGCTATGTACCTGTTCTCAAATATGAACACTATTTTCACCTGATCGACACTAAACATATCACGTCCAGAACTTTTACTTTTCAGTAATCGGAAAGTTTTAGCCACATGCATAAGTCATAAGACGAAGTTACAAAATGAGTGCAATTTCCAACAAAATATTATGAGACAGTATACGGATAAAATTTTAAGTATTTATGTAACTCTCAAGTACCAGTGGTCCTTGAGAGTTCCAGGTGGTCCCCAGCTAAATGGAGAGTTGTTAACCAGATGTAACTCTTTGAGAGCGTAAAAATGAAACCAAATGGAACCTTGCAGGTCCATTTGGTCTTTGGCTCAAATTCTGAATAAATAGTAGGCCCTGGTATCAAAAAGGTGATGCAAGTGAGTTGTAATAGCTGTCTAAAGCATGTATTCTTACTGTGCCACTGATCCTGACATCATAGAGCCGACCCCAGTCGTCTTCATGGCTGTCTACCATCATGAGGCTGTCGTCTTCTTCCATGAGCCACTCGGCCTGTAGGTCCACCCGTACCTCCTCCCCCAGGGAGTGCATCCCTACGGCAGGGAAGAGCCCTTCCACCGAAACGGGCACCTCCACCGAACCCACCTGGACAGAAAACAGACAAGAGATCGTTGGTTAGGAATGTTGTATAGTAAAAGACATATTTTGAAGATAGCCGTTCCGCAAGGTCACAACATGCCACAGTGCGATGCATTGTGAGCTTGCTTTGTAGAGGAGTTATTTTTACATATAATGACAGACAAAAAATGGCACACCATGTTAACACAAATGCATTCGACCACAACAAACATAGATACTCTAAGAACATAGTTCTTAGAGTTGTATCTTGTATCTTAGAGTTGTATTGCAATACACCTTTCTGTAAGCCCCTCCACAACTGCTATGGTCCAATCACAGCTAAGCATAACATGTGATAGACAAACTTATCCACCAATAGCTTTCCTATATGATTAAACATAGTTTAAAAAATAAATAAATGTCACACATACATTTTCCACTGCATAGGGCATGACTTGTTGATGGATTTGGAAGAGATTGTGAAGGTCTTGTTCCAAAAAAGAAGCAGTATTTAATGTGGAATGTCCATGATATTTACATTTGAATGAATAAGCCCGGCTGGAAATTGTCCAGCTTGTTACTGAAAGGTCTATTGTTTAAATCGTTGTGGATTGGCGTGAGAGAAAGAGAACGTACCTCTTTGCCATTTTTGGTGAAAAAGACAGTTGTAAATCCTGCCTCAATATTTTCCGAGTGTATCCCACAGCCAATGCGGTCACCACGAGCACATTTTGGTCCAAATTGCTGCCCAACTGGGTTGCCATTGTATAGCCTAAAGAGGGAGAGATGTTAAAAGGTTTAAACAGTACAATATTCAATAAACTTAGTGTATACTCCTAGAATGCAATTGAAGGGCTGGAAATCTAGAATTACATTATATTGCCTATATTACCTTATTTGCTGTTTTATAAAACATTACTTATAATTACAGTATGTTGTGGTCTCTACTCTAACAAGTAGTAAAGGGATTTCACCTCTACACATAGGGCATGCGACAAATGCAGAAACAGGATTTGTTGAACAAAGTCCACCCCAGCTGTGAAAGCACTTGAACCTCATTCCATTGAATTGCTACTTTTCACACATATATACATACAGTAGACATATGGTAGATGAATAACAAATATTTCAATAGTGCCATTTGACTTACTTCCCATTGTCAGCATGGTAGGCTACAGAGTATGGTAACCAACCCGGCTGGTGGTCTAGTCTGTAGAACTTAGGCACCAGGCCTACAGCAATGGTCCCCCTCACACCCGTGTCCACTATTATCACCTACACACACACACACACACACACACACACACACACACACACACACACACACACACACACACACACACACAACACACACACACACACACACACACACACACACACACACACACACACACACACACACACACACACACACACACACACACACACACACAACACACACACACACACACACACACACACACACACCACACACACACATGTCCAATATTGACTTTTTTTTTTTTACCAATATTCGATATCCCGATATTGTCCAACTCTTTATTACCGATATCAACCAATATTTTGTGGTGGAGAAAAAAAAATAATGGGAGCATTCAGTTATTTGTATAATTTGGAAAAACACCAACAGACCAACAGCACGTGCACCAATGCCTGCCACCACTGTTTTACCGAAACAAACTAAAACATATATATCATATTTTTATCATACTTTTTCCCGATTCCAATATTTTCTGATATTTATTTTTAAAACCTTTATCATCTGATAACATGTGTGGCCGATATATCTGGGAGAACGGAGAGGAATGCCCGCACACTGTTTATATGGGTCGAAACGTTGCAGTGCAGTTGTTGCCTGAACTAAAGCATATAAACAGCATATAAACAGTATGCTGGCGTTCCTCTCCATCTACTCTAAGTTTGATGCCTTGATGCCCAGCACCTGGCCTGAATATAGGCGTGAGATGTGCACACAATCCGTTTGCCTTTGGCCGATATATCTGCACATCCCTAGCTGTAATATTCACTATTTTTGTGCTACAACCACTGTTTCACAAAGAACCAAAAAGGGCTTGATAGGTTTTCCTGCCATCGCACTTAAACCAGGTACTTTTCTTGTGAATAAATAATTGTGTGAAACATAGCATACATCCTGGGAAAAAGCAAGCCCATCCACCTTTGACAGAAACAGAAAACCTAAATCAAAACACACGTCATACATTTTACTATTAGAAACATGACTGAGTCATACTTTCAATGGAAAACTGCAGTCAGGGAGGGGAGGACGCTTGTAAATCTTTGGCTTTCCTGGTTCCCAGTCTGTCTACCCAGTGTGGGTCTCTTGTAGATGCCCAGAGTCTGACTCCCTCCATGGGTATACACAGCTGTCTAGAGCCCAACTGGCAGCATAGGAAAACTGCCACAATCTCCTACCCTCAGACAGCAACCATGCAAGTCTGACACACAGCCACCCGTCCAGACAGACAGACAAATAGGCAGGCCCAGCCAAATGACACCAAGCAGAATTAGGTGAAAGGTGATACAGATAAATACAGGGAGAGTAGTCCTCTCCGGTATGTGTGCATGTGTGTGCAAATCTGTCTGTTACTACCCCCCCCCCCCCCATGTAGTCATTATGCCAATTATCCCTTCTCAAAACTCCACCCTTTTGGGGGGGGTTGTCACTGTCCAATGCCAATCCCAATAGTTTAGCAACTGTTGCTATGCAGGTCAAGCTTTCCTCTTCTAGCATGCCAATTGAACAAGGATGGATTGGGAAGGGACGTCCTCAAGGACTGATAACCGTTTGTTTACAGTAGATCCCCTCACTGCTAACTCCTATTAGACTGGAGAGGTCCCATGGAGTTGTTGGCTCACTTGCCGTCATCCACCACTGAGAGGATTCACTTCATGTGGAGGAACACATTTCCCCTCTCCCCAGTTACTGTATGCTGACTGCTAAGCTGTAGGAGCTGCTAGTGCAGTGACTAACACCTTCCCCTACAAGCCTCACACCTAAACCCAACTTTATTTGCAGTGCCCAGCTAAGCTGGAGGTTCTATGGAGGAAATCACTGTGTCAATGATGGTGGGCAAACATTGACCCTGCACCACCTGGACGCATTTTTCAGCCTTCTTGTGTCTTCATCCTTTACCATCTGTCTCACAACTCATCCACATTGCCAGCAATGAGAGAGCGAGAAAACGATGACCATGAAATCTCATTAGAATACATGTTTTTTTCAATGACACTGTCCTGATGTACTGTGAGCACCTGCATGCAGTGTGCAGTGATGTTGTCCAACCCTACTATATTCACGCACAGAGTATCTATTAGAGTGCGGTTTCAAGGCCCCAGACATTTTGGGCTCCGTTTTGGTTACATGCGTTGTCCCTGATGCTGCCCGCAACAAATTCCCTTATTGGCATTTTCGTCACCTTTCCTCTTCCCTTAGCCACTATTCTTTATGCCGACACCTTTATTTGTGACTGGAGGTGTGGTCATATGTGTGTTTGTCATGCAGTCCCTTAAGTTGCTAATTTCGTCAAATAGATTTGGGAAATAGATAACGGGATTTCAAAGCACCCACTAACCAATACGAGAAGGCAGCCCCACGTGCGGGCATCTGTGCGCATTGGAGATGTCCACGTGTCCAGTTCAATTCATCTCTTTATTTATTGGTTGTCCTATAAACAGCTGTAGATTGCCTTCTGTCGGTCACTTCCTTGCGTTTAGGTAATGTACTGTATAATTAAATACATTAATTAACTTGTGACGCATTGCTGCTGCATTCACATTTCCACCAAATTCCCGACAGTTACGTTTACCTTGAACCAGCTTTGTACAGAAAACCTACCTGCATATTCTATACAGCATCTGAGAGAGTGATGTTTGCACATCACACTGTATTTTGAAATGAAAAAAAAGGTCCAGAATTGACAGAGAAATGACATCAAATTGTTTTGCAATTTACTTTATAACGTTTCGTAGACTTTGGATAAATGCACACCACATACAGCAAAAAACATGGAGCATGTTTTCTCAACATAACATGTTGAATGGTAAGAAATGATCGATAATTGACCGAGCTATAATTGTTTGAAAATGCGAGCTATAATTGTTTGAGAATAATCCTAAACCCACAGCTAGGCTGCGGGCTTAGGAGTAGGCATAGGAGTAGGGATAAGGGAAATAAATAAACCTAAAAACCCAAACCACACCTACGCATAATGTAAGGGGTCTAGGAGGTGTTTAAGCCCTAATTGCGTGATGTAACCAAAATGGAGCCACATACTGTATATCTTACTGACCTAACCTACACACTATTTATTGGTAGTTTGATTAGTTCCAGGCTCTATCGCAACACAATGAATGACGTTCCATATCAGGACCGTCTTTCGCGCAGTGTACAGTCCTTGCCTGTGCAGATGACATGTCATGCTTCTCCCCTTACCAATCGCCAGGATTCTCCATCTCTTTCTGTCCACAAAACTTAAGTCTGTAAATGTCCAAATAAAATCTCAGGAAAATGCAAGATGAATTTGATGACGAAAGAAGGAGGAATGCACTCATTCACAACATGTCTAGGAATGTTGACTAATGAACAGACTTTTCATATAAATCTGTTGAAATAAGTGGAATGCCGCAGCTGTTCGACTGGGCTTGAAGAAGAGCGATGATGAAAAGTGTCTGTGGAGAGGCACTGGTGAAGCCGAAATTAATCCCTTGTGAAAGTGTAATGACGAAATACGAGGATACCGCTGACGCATATTCTGACAGAAGCCTGACCTTTAATTGGAAAAACAACGACCCAAACTTTTGAGATATCTAGGAAATTTTCAGCATGTGCGTCACAGCAAGGGAGACTTTGTTGCATAAAATGATAGGCTGTTTAATGGACCACCTCTAACCTCCATACTTATATATATACAGCGGGCAAGATAATTTAAGGCATACCCATTAAGGAAATGTAAAATCTGGTACAAAGTATCAAATCACAAAGCATAAGGTTGAGTAGACAGCAAAGCTGTGGTGCACTTTCCATTACTTCACAAACACAATGGATTGGATAGAAAATATAAAATAGCTCTATGTTTTTCAAATAATCGACGAGAACCCATTTTTGACTCACATGGTCATTGGTAGGGGTCCTGAGATTCTTTATATATCTTACAAAATATCTAACTTTATTTTAAACAATCTTCAAAATTACTAAAAAAAAAAAAGATCCAAAGAAATCGAATGGATTAATTCACAACATACTTTTCTAGGTTTGCCTATATGTCTTCCCAATGTCATAAAACATTTACAAAGTAAACCCAATCAAACCTGCCCTGCCTGCCACCAATGTACAGTAGGCGCTGTACACTACACACAAGCATCATAAATAACAAACTGAAACCCTCCACTGGCCAATTTATGACTGGACCTTAGCAGGCTTTCCTGTACTAAATCACTGGGGCACATTTTTTCCCTTCAGACTGCACTAGAGGCAGAGAGCTGCTGTACAGGCCTGATACATAGAGGCACATCAGCTTGCTAAATATATGTCCAATATTCTCTCCCTCTGCCTGTCTGCCCGCTACTGAAAAACACTGTGTGTTAAATTAATCTTCGCCCTCAGAGATACCACCTAACCCACACCCTGTTCCTCATTCCAAAACAGCGAGGACATTTTTGAGGTAGTGGTTTTGCAGTCGTGAATTGGGACTGCAGGGGGCTCTCGGAATTTAATATGAAGTTTAGAAAATTGTCAGCAATAGGATTCCAGTGGATAAAATTGCTGGATGGATGGAAAAGTAATCTTGGGCACATCCAGAAATTATGGTATGTGGGAACCCTATCATATTGTGCATAATCCCCCCCCAACATTTCAAAATGAGTGATCGCTCAAGAACCAAAACATTCTCAGCTTTTCAAAATACTCTCAATTCCTCTTGCATGCACAGTCTACTTAAAGGGGATGGGGGTGGGGGCACACAATATTGCATTAGGAGTAAGACATTCGTTTTTAGAAAACACCGATAAAAAGTCTCGGAATGCTTATAGCAGAATCTTATAGTCACTAAAAGACAAGATCGGAATTTGCAATTACTAGCATATACCAGAATACATTACAGACCCAGATTAAAATAGGAGTTAACTGTCAAATGTGTCTTACCTCAAAGTAGCAATTTCCCTTCGATAAAGGCTGGGGAGCCACATAGCAACCCACTTCGTCAGAGTTCCCTTGGTAACTAAAAAGAAATCACATGTTAAGAATAGGTCACCTCTGAAAGGTCTAGCTGCAGCAATCACAGCCAGAAACATCTCTGTGCACGTGCACGACACTATGACAAAGACCAATAATGTGAGATGACATGAAGATATCAAGAAATTCAGTGTAATCTCATGGACACTCGGACAGCTGTCATATCATAAATACAGCATGGTAGACAAATGAGAGAAACACATTACTGTTACGGCAGATAATAATTAGGGATGTCACGATTACAAAGCTCATCATTTGTATCATTTAACAGGACATATGACTACTTTCTGTTTGCCTTACAAATAACTGAAACACAAAAAGAGATTACTGAAATTCATCACTTTCATACTCCATAATAGTGGAAAGAGCTGATCTACAAGCACAAAGTGATGGTTGTAAACTTTACTGCTGTAAACTAACAATTATGCAATAAATGTTGTCAGTATCATGACAATTTTTGAGGTTTTGAAACTACACTGAGTCACAGCTGTGATATTGTTTGTAGTAGTAGGCTATATTTAGGCCCTCCAGAAAAATGTGATTATGCGATTGCAGAGTCCATTGCATAATCAAACAAAAGACGGATATTAGGCGGGGATCAATTTATTTCTAAAAGGACGTGCATTTCCCACGATAATCGCATATTTTCACGCTAAATATGCAAATTAAGCGGGGCTCACTTGTTTCACAATCCCTGCATATTTTCACAAAGTTTATGAAGTTACAACCTCACTGATTTGTTCACATTCACACAGAAGCATGGCGGTGGTGGTGATGTGCCCGTCTTTTCTCTCTCTCTCTCTCGCTCTTCTCTGCTAGTTATTGCATTGGCTCTGTTCTTGTCAGCTCGTCATTGCACAGCTAAACTTATATTAATGTTGGGAAACTTACATGACTCACCTCCCACCCTAGGTGATTACAATACTAATCATTTGTGGTCATAGCATGCATTACACGAAAACCTATGTCAAACGGACAGTTGTTACAGCTCTGACCCTAAAGGTGGTTATTGGTTAAATATATTTTAGATTTATACATTTTACTAGGGATCCCCTGAAACCCCCTCAAGGACTTTAAGAACCAATATCCTACCTTAAGGTGTAGGAAACATTTTTTAAAAAAATCATTAACGCATATTTTCATTTTCGGGCATATTTCACATTTTTTGTATGTGTGTGTTTTTTGGCATTTTTCCACATGCAGCATTTTGCATTTTTTACGCAACTTTTTAGAATTCCCGCAATTTCACTGCATAATTGCAAATAAAAGCCTGCATATTCCATCGCATTATCAAGGATTTTAGTCTGCCTAATCAAGAATAAGGGTCTATATATTGTATACAGAAATCAGAAGAATATACAGTATAAGAAAGACAGATGAAATTACAACACTCTTGAGAGACTTCAGATTCTATAACAAAGCTGAAAATTGTAGTTGTTGAAGCCTATTCATATTCTCTAATGAGAACATAAATCCACAATACAATGAGAATTCATACGATTTTTTTCCCCCACAGACAAACAAAAAGATTATAGAGGAGTGTTTTTTCCAACATCCAGTAGGGGTGGTCTGGTCTCAAGATTGCTGTGTCGATGACAATGAGAATTTCTGACAATATTGTTTCAATTAGTGGGTCTGAGGACATGTCAGTTCTTGGGGGGGCTGTGTGGCAGGAGAACTGCTGCACACACACAATGTGGCCACAATGCCCATACAATTTGTGTGTGTGTGTGTGGGGGGGGGGGGGGGGGGGGGGGGGGTAAGCGTGTAGTAAGAAGAAATGTATGTTTCTGTGCGGATCTAAACAGGTTAATCACTAAACTAGAGACCACCTACTGTGTGCTGCCGAGTCAGCATGCCCGTAGCCTTTCATGAAATCCATCATAACCATTACCCTAACCTGCAGGGCACAGTCACTCTGCATGCCCAGATCACTGCTTAGCCTTCATGTTGTTCTGGACGCTGTGTTTTTATATAAAGCTCACATGAACAATGAGTGCATTAAGAGCACACACTAAGATGCATTTTCTTTCCGATAAAAAGCTGCAGAGACATTGAGACTCCTGTTATTGAACAAATACTATCACAAACAAAAAAGGTTCTTCTTCTTAAAAGGTTTGTACTGCCTAAAACCAAAAGGTGTAAACTGCAGCCTTTTTTTTAAAAGAAAAAAGGACCCTGACAAAGACCCTGTGCGGTCGAAACGCGTTGGTCATTTCAGTTGCCTTGCTCCTAAATAAATGAAATTGTATATATTTTTCACACTGAAGATGGAGTGCCTTGGTTTCCTTTTTTCTTTTTAAAAAAAGGCTGCAGTTTACACCTTTTGGTTTTAGGCAGTACAAACCTTTTAAGAAGAAGAACCTTTTTTGTCTATGATCTCACCTGAACCACCAAAGAGCACCCACCTGAGAGCCACCAACTTAATTTCCAGCAGCACTTCCATATTTTCTTGTTTTAACTATCACAAACAATTATTTTATTATTAAAGAAAATTTACTACACTAGATTTAAGTGCTGCAACATTGAAAACAAAATATTTTTTTTACAAAAAACTTTATAACAAGTCACTATCTCTCGATATATCTCAACATTAGCAATATATCATATTGCAATACTGTTGGCTTTCTGTGACAGTGCAACTACAAAAAAACATTACTGTCGGGGCAGAAACAATATTTAAGTGTTCTGTATTCACAAATATAATACCAAATCAAATGTTTTGGAAGGTCCTTTGTGGCCAATGAGCTAGACCTAGAGGACTATTAGAAATGTTTTGATTCTCTCAAATACATGGTATGATTACAATAGGCTCTGTGAATAATAAACCCAGGTTTCACAAACAAGTTCCGGTTCAGTTTCTCATAGCTTTGCTGCAATCACTTAAACCAGAAATACAAAATAATGCAATCTGGTGTAAATATACAGCTGTTTAACTGCCTTGCTTAGTTCTATATGTACTTGACATTGCCCACAATATATTAGGAACATTTGACTCGTTCCATTCAATATATTTAAACCGCAAATGTTCCAAGCTTGTATGACATAAAATCTTATCAGTGGGGCTCGTTACAAGCCGGTAGATTAGCTATTTTTGGTGTGCGGTCTAACCTGCCTTCTAACTGTGCATATCACCCTTTAGACTCACCTGAGCGTGTCTCCATCTTTCAACAGCCTCATATATCGTTCCTGTGCTGGACGTACTTCTCCCATTTCCCTGATCCTACGCCTCCAGTTCAGGAGCCTGTGGTGTAGGTTGATGTCATCCATCTGGCAGGAGAGTAAAATACTATATTTATATTTATTACTCTGAACTGCTGCACTTGGGACAGGAAATGTCAGAATGTCAGTCCTTAGATGTGCTAAATGATGACACATAAATACACCAAGCAATACGTTAACTCGGCACATATCATGGTGATTGACTGTTGAACAGATTTAATTACAGCTCTGCTGTTTAGTTGAGTGTTTAAACCTTCCTTTTATAGTCTGATCGATTATTTTACCCGTGTTGGGAAAGTAATTTTGATTGGGTTACTTAAATAAAACCTTATGCACAGCTACTAAGCTCATAGACGTTGCATAGGCAAGGATTAGACGTATAGAATACAAATAGAAATGACTTGCACAGTGTTTACAATTGCGTAATAACAACAACTTTACTTAGGCTAAATAAAGTTGTGCAAGAGTAGCCTAGACTGTGTTGGTCATTTTATCGTGTTCCATGTCATTTCAAAAACGAAAAATTTTAAGCTATTTGAATGCATTTGAGCATTGATTGTATTTTGTCCTTTGGGTGTCTAGTGTCGCAGTACTTTTACTTGGCCTGCATTTAAATCTTTGCCGAGTCAAAGAAAAAACAGTGAGTGTCTTTTCCTTGTACAGACATGGGGAAGGTGGGCGTGTCAATGTTTACACCCATCATCAAAATAACGCCACGGCAGGCTGTCAAGCGACTCGCGATTATGAATCCCACCGCAGTTCAAGGATAGACCCTTCATACCGTGTGACTGATTGGCTAACAGGCAGCCATAACGCCTGCCTGCGAGCCAATCAAACACATGTCAAAGCGGGGCTATCTCGGAACTGCGGTGGGATTCATAGTCACATTGAAGCGATGAAGCGATTCAGCTAACTGGCTAACGATGAAGCTAACTGCCTTTTTTTTAGTTTTAGCCAGCATGTTTCAACGTAACCCGTATCACTATGTACCCGGCCACTTCACACTTCTTCACGGACAGACACCACTCTGAAGAACTCTTATTTGACTAAGTCTGAACGGAAGAGTTGACTTTATTCGCCTTACAGATGATAAACATATGAAGGAAATTCAAATACGACTAGCTGGCTTCCTTGATCACCTGTGAGTCTGGTTAGCAAAAACTAACCCGGAGGTTCACACAGTACGAGAAAGTTGGAGGCTAATTCAGTTTAAATCTACCATCGTCGACAGTCACTCGTGGATTGTGTAAGCGCTTACCTGTCATGTAACACTTTGGTTCATCTGTTATCCATGATGGCTACACCAACACAAACTTTGGGAAACTACTGTTCGGCGCTTCCTAGTGGCGTCACGCTCCAACGAGCCAATCAAACGTAACCGTCCTTGAGAAATGGGCAACAAGCATTTTGGCCAATCCAATGACCTGAGCTCTCCGTACCTAATAACAATAACAATAATAATAATAATAACAGTAAGTGTATAATAATAATAACAATAAGGGTAATAATAATAACAACAATAACAATAAGTGTAATAATACTACTACTTCTAAAAATAAGTGTAATAATCATAATAATAATGATAAAGACATTTTCTGGGTTTGTAATATTTTTTAACCACATTTTAACCAAACTAGAGATTCACGGCTGCAAACTTGCGTTTTGCACACAAGTTGGCCGTGATTGAATGGCTACTACTACTTATACGCGAACAGAGCATGCCACATACCTATGATTTTTTTTTTTTTTTTTTTTTTTTTTTTTTTTTTTTTATCTATTAGACCACCCAAGAAGATCTGTCAAATGGACAAATGAAACAAACAGTGTCAGGGTCCATGGACTTTTAAAGTTATATTAAATCAGTTTACTCTGATCGTGCAATAAATGTATACAGAAGGAGGAGTAAACACTGAAGCAGCAGGGACAGTTTAAGCCTTTTATTGGGTGCTAATGTACAAAAATGAACATTTCGACCCCAAACGCTTTTCAAACGTAATACATGTTTGTAATACATTTGTAATAAATGTATGCCTCACATTGTAACTGACAGCCCTTGCTAATTAAAGCTTATATTATTATTTTTATTATTATTATTATTACTGTCATTGATTCCATATTGTTTTTCTCACATCAACTGGAAGTTTGTTTTATCACAATATAGTGGATACAGCCGAATGGATCAAGCAACTCTTCACCACAACCTTTATGTGGATTCTCTTGGTTTTATGAACAGAAGCCAGGACTGCAGCATCTGGAGCAGTTGTGATTGGTCTGAGCAGTGCAGGGAGAAGGTGGAAGGAAGAGATGGAGAAGGAAGTGGTGAAGACTGGAGGAGGAAAAATGAATAATCCAGTGTAGTGTGCAATAAGAGAGCCCCCATTGGTCTGGCGTGTCTCTTGGAACATTCTAGGAACAGAACATGTGTGGAAACAGAGTAGTGTGGCTGCTGTAACAGCAAGTTGATGGGAACACAAGACGGCAGGTGATTTCTGCTCTCCTTGCCAAGATTAATCACCTCTAATCAGAACACCAGGTTCCTGACATCCAGGCAATTTTTTCTCTCATGGGGCTGTGGGATTCCAGGAAATATGGGCTGTGGGGCCTGTCTGTAAGTCCTAGAAGTGGAACAGTAGTTCCGGACCTTTTCTGCATCAGGGCCTACTTGAAAATATCAGCATTTCAGTTTTATGATGAATCAGTTGATGGGACTATTCCTTTATTAAATTTGTATCATAATCACAAGGAATCATGTCTTAGAATCATACTGAATATGACACACTTACACATCATTCATTAATTGTAATTGAGCCAAAGGTTTGAATATTGTGATCTTCGTTATGTCTTCACCACCAAGCCCGAGTGTGTGTAGTGCACTGTATCATTCTCTAAGCCCAGGCACCCCTATTTGAAGGTTGCAAGATGCCAACATAAGTCATCACTGTTTTTGTTTATTTTTAGACAATTTATCCTTTCATCAGAAAGGTCAGAGAGACTGGAAACCAAGGGAACAGAGACAATGTGAGATAAAACAAGACAAAGGTGAGAACATTAATTATCAGACTTACTGTAAATTTACCCTAGCTTCTTGTTTATGCATGTATGCCTGTAGTGAGGACCACATAGAGAAATGTGGACATTTTTTGTCTGACAAACGTGCCATTTTTTTTCCACGTGCTCTCCAGAACCATACATTTCATTATAGTTGTTGACACCAAGTTTGACCCTTTAAGATGCCCAGAAGCCAATATATTGGCACTTGTACTACATGGCAACCATCTTTGAATGCCAAGATGGCCATCTTCTGCCATCTTGATGACTCCCTGAGTCCCTGCCCCTTCCAAATTGAAATGTATGATTATGAAGAGCATGTGAAAAAAGATTGGCGCTTTTGGCAGCCGTGTCCACATTTTTTTTTTTTTTTTTTTTTTTTTTTTTTGCTAGGCTACCCCTTCATAATACGAAGACTACGACACTGACCTCAGCAGATCCTGGATAACCATACATGGAGAAGGCGGATCATCACCTAGATGTGAAACCCGTAGATCTTCATATATGGATCTGACATATAATATTCTGACATTCCATATGTCATCCTTCCCCTCGTTCCTATTTGATGTCCTTGGCTGATACCTGTTACATACCTCCATTCAAACCCTATCAGGTACTGCCCCAAGTTATCAGTGTAGCTGGCGAAAACTAGAGTGCTGAAAATTAAGCCCCGGCCCTACCTGGGCCCTCATCAAACCCTGTAAACTCAAAACACTGTGAGATCTCTATATGGAACTGACCTTCTGACATTCCATGTTGATCTAACCATATCAAACCCAGTGTACACTCAAAACACTATATGGTGAGTACAGAATCAATTTCATGTGTTGATACAAAGCACCAGCACTGGCCAAGCAATCTGCTGTCATCTAGACGGATGCACGCCTAGAGGGCACCACCTACAGCGATCCAAATGCCACGACAGCTTAGCTAATAACACTGTAGAGCTCAAGACCATTATTATAGAGGAGTGTGGATTCAGGAGTCCCAAGTCTGTGTTGGCTAGAGCACACTTGCTCTCACATCATATTGCATAATATTGATGTTGTATTAGGACCATCGCCAATAGTGTAGTGGCAACTTTGCCAGTGATCATCACATCATGTCATGTGCTGGTGCTTGCTGGTGGACAAGGTGGACAAGACCTCAAAATGCAAGTAAAACTTACTTCAACCTCTCAACGTGAGGATGTAGGGTTTGGCTTTTGAGCACCTACAAAGCTGACACTGAAATGTTTGAGATCTCAGTGGCAAGGGTCCTACAAGGTGACATGTGGCTATCTTCCTGTTTAATTTTATTGTATAGACCTTGCCCTGAGGCATTAGGGAGGAAACTGAGGTTCATGCTGGTGCAGAGTACATCCCTTCATGGTTGTTGTAGTCTCAGATACAGAGCAGAGAAAGGAAGAGAACTACTGGTCCTGTCAGCAGAAATGGAATAACCGAAGATTGGCCTCAAGCACAACGCCAAGAAAAAAGACAAAGGTTTTGGCATACTTTAGACAGAGGCCGAAACCATTTCCACTGCCTATGGGACGGTGTGCAAGGTATTTGAGGACTTCAAATATCTAAAGGCCTGGGCTAGCTTCTTCAATGGAACAGGATCAGAAGATCCAGAGGCCACTTGCCTGGAATGCCCTGCATGGGATGAGAAGTGTGTGGAAATCTGACTTAAGGATCTTGAAAGAGAAGAGCTCAAGAGGCAGCTGGCATGTTGCAGTAACATACAGTATGGGTAATAATAATACTAAGGGTAATAATAATAATAATAATAATAATAATAATAATAGGCTAATCATAGTAATATATCATTTGTATCATCACTGACAATACCTTTCCCTTGTTGGACGTAAAGCAGCATTTTCACAGTGCCACGTACAGTATGATCAAATCAGTGGAGATGTAAGCTAAGAGTCAAGACTGGTGGGTGTCTCGATCAGCCTGAGTGATCTCTGGACGATGGCGCCTGTGGAGAAAATCTTACCCGGTTGAGTGGAGAGAGGGATTGCATTATTAGCAGTTTGGCACAGACTGCCTGATGTACATTCCAGCAGGTTCTCCACCTAATTATCCAGTTGATGCCCCCTCCAATGCAAACAACTGGCCAGCAATACCACCCACTGCCCCCCTGTTTGAAAATATGACTCAGACCATATTCTCTGTTTGGTTAATAGCTTCTGAAAGTTAAACATTTTAGTGTTTTTCCCCCTGGTGATCCCATTGGCTGTGTTGACTCTACCCCATACTGATTTCAGTTATGTATGACTGTACCCTGTACCGATTAGTTCCTGCCAATAAACGATTCAATCAATCAAGATGCCAATGTATTGGGCATTGAGGTTTATAGGACTACAGCAGGAATTGTGACAGTGCACAATTCTTTGTGCACTGGTCTTTGTTCATTAGGCTGACAGGAGGCTGGATAGGACCTACTGTTAAATTAACATGTTATACGTATGTAAACCACAATGACTGTGGTTTGTATTCACTGTATTTTATATGCATATATTATACATTTTTAAAGCACTGTACTTGGTGAGTTATGGTTATGTAGACCATGTAGTGTTTTCTGTATCATTTCAAAGTATTGATGGCTTGTATTAACTTATACTGTATATCCCATCTAAACCATTAACTTTGATATGTCTATCTATTCAAATTGAATTTTTGTAGCACAAAGGCAAAACTTATACTCTATATCTCAGGGAATGATTTTGTATACTGCAATCTATGGTCACATAATTGTCATAGAATATAAATGTTTAAAAAAGTTAATCAAGGCCTATTTCCCCACTACTCTGCAGAGTAATTCAAGCTAATGAACTCAAAGGCAGAATGCAACATTTGTACCTTTATGTACAATTGTTACCATGGTACATCTTCCATAAGGCTCCGACATTGGTCCATGACTAAGAGAAAGTCAGGGTGCTTACTCTTTGTTGACAGGATTGTGCACAATTTGCAGCTAAACGTTACTGGAAGGACTAGATGCTTTTGTTAGTATTAGACAGGAATGGGTGGGGAAATTTTGATAATTTCTAAAAGGAACAATTCACCCCCCCCCCCCCCCCCCCCAAATCACTCTCTCTCTCTGCCTCCCTGCCACCTCCCTCCCTCACCCCCCCCCCCTCTCTCTCTATCCCTTTCTCTCTGAGTCCCAGCCCCTGAAGCTGAAGGTGTCATAACTGCTCTCTCTCTGTCTCTCTATGTGTGTGCATGTCTCTCTCTCTCTCTCTCTCTCTCTCTCTCTCTCTCTCTCTCTCTCTCTCTCTCTCTCTCTCTCTCTCTCTCTCACTCACTCTCTCTCTCTCTCTCTCTCACTCACTCTTACTCTCTATCACCGCCTTTCAGATCTTTAAAAGCTGGTGCTTTGCTGTGTCTCTCTCGATCTCCATTTGTCTTCTCTGCCACTGCAGGGGACTCTTCTCTGCCTCTCGACTCAACCGGCAAAGCACTAAGGGAAGCTATAGACACGGCAAGAGGACTGAGAATAGAGGAAGACAGAGTGAAAGAGAGAGAGAGACACACACACACAGACATATACATCCAGAAATAGCATCAGCCAGATTTAACTGACTGAGAGTGTGGAGAAGACCTGAGACCTGGACAGAAAATGCCTCTTATTTCTAACTTAACAGTAATTGTTTTGTTGCTGATTGCCCACTGCGGATCATGGACTTGGGCAAACCGCTTGGGCCCCTTTAAGGTCTGCCCATCATGCAGGGACCCACTGGGTGCAGGCCGGCCACCCAGGGACCACAATGTGGCAGGCAGCACGTCAGTACTGGCCCAGGGCGAACCCTGTGGTGTGTATACGCTGAGCTGTGCCAAGGGTCTTCGCTGTGTCCCCCCACCACGGGAGCCCAGTCCCCTCCAGGCTCTCTTGCAGGGAAGGGGTCTTTGTGCCAAACACATCAGGACCAGTCCCACCGAGAGGCCCCACCCCACAGGTAAGGAGATATATACGCACACGTGCATGGATACGCACGTACGTGTGCATGCACACACACACACACACACACACACACACACACACACACACACACACACACACACACACACACACACACAGGCACGCACAAAAGCAGGCACACACAAAAGCAGGCACATGCACAGTTGCACCCACATTTATACGACAGGTAGCTTTGACATGAACACCTATGTATTCTCTCTTTAGCAGTAAAAGCTGTCGCAATACACTGTGTACTTTCCCTGTTCCGTTAGTGTGATGTTGCATAGAGAATAGATCTCTTATAAAGAATGGTGATTGTAAATTTAAATGTGAGACATGGATTCACGTTTGTGCACCAGAGAAGCTGTAACCTTCATTACTGCTCTGCAGTGGCACCCGGTGTCATTGTGATACTGTAAGAACTGTAACATGCTATGACTCTAGTGGTCTGAAATACTGACAAACCTAACTAATGATTTTATCCTGCCATGTATTCAAGAACATTTATTATTCTATATATATAGGTTGTTGTGTGGAAAATATACTTTGTAGATAGAGGTGCCTGTGCATTCATTGTATACAGCCAATGTCAAGTATTCATCACTTCAGCAACTGACTTGACTGTGGTCTATTTAATATGTGAGCATTTCTTTTCCTTTATTTGAGGAGCTCTGGAAGTGCCTCAGCATCACCTACAGTGTAAAAATCAAAAGCTAGGTGTAGGTCCTGCACATATCTTCTTCTGATCAAGCTGCTTTTTATTGCAATGGTCTCCATCTGGTGTCCAAATGAAGACACTGCGTTTCTTCTAAAGATCAGCAGGAAATGTGCTCATTAGGTCTCTCACTTAACTTGTTCTGGCCTGGGTCATTACTTCATAATGTCTTGTGCATACAAAATTGTGTGTAAAAAACAGACACGGATGTAGTAGTGTTGTCATGTCACTCATGTGACTATTATGTTTTCTTTTAATGGTTACAATGCTGCAGTGTAACATTCACATGCCATTGTGTCCTCTGCCCTCAGGTCCCCATCCTTCACATAATGGTGAAATAGAAAAAGTAAGTTTCTGTCTTTTTATCAATATATTACCTTCCTTAATGTGTTAAGCAGTTACACATATTTCATGTGTGCTAATTCTGAGGTACACAGCAGGCATTTTATATTATATAATCACATTCTGGCAGGTTGTCTCTGAAGGAAATGATTGTGTATCTAGCTACATTACACAGACATTGAAATAGCTTCTCTCGAGTGTTGCAGTGCCACGTACATACAGCTCCATCGCCATGCATTGTGGTGCATGATGTGTATGCCGCTATGCGGCAGAACTAATTGAGCATGATGTGCAACAAGAAAGTTTCGATCGGCCCCAGCCTTCTCACGTCTTTCACTTTATGAGGCTGGGTGCACCATCTCTATTGAAGTCATATTATGGACAGTAATCACTGTAATATTTATGTTGTTCACATCATACAATTTTGCTTTGTTACCAAAAAAAGCACTGACATTCATTTCATACCACTCGGTGACCTAAAAAGCAAATGCCTTGTGTAACAATATGGTTATATAATGGCATTATATTATATGACATATAGCAATGATCATTTCAAGATTGTGATAATTCTTCTGGCTTTGCCTGTCACTGTCCATGAAGTCAAATTCTGAGCTACGGTATTCTTTGCAGGCACCCTGCCGTAAGCTGCTCAACACTGTCCTGAGGGGTCTTGAACTGACAATCTTCCAGTCTGACCGTGACATCTACATACCTAACTGTGACACCCGTGGATTTTACAGGAAAAAGCAGGTATGATGTAGTGTGTGCCTGTGTGGTGGCCTGGAGACATGGAGGATTCTTACTGCTGCTGAATGCACAAACATATAAAGCACATGTAATGATAGACATGATAAACAAAACTTTATTGCACATTGGATCTGACATGATACGAGTTTGTCTTTGCTGCCCTTGATTTGTGCACAGCACAGTGTCTCTGACAAAGAATAAAAGAGAGCTGCATTCTACTGCAGCCTTCTATTCAGTGCAGCCAGATTTGTCCATCACCAGAGGGCTCAGAATTACTGACACTCCTCTCTCACTGAGCCTCACAGCTGTGGGCTCAGAGAATCAGTTCTGCGCTATGATGACATATCATTCTCTCTTGGTCTCGGTCTGTCTCTCTGTCTCTCTCTCTAAATCACTCTCTCCCAGTCTCTCTCTCCCACTCACTTGTTTGCTTACCATTCTATAATCTAACGTCATGTCACTGTCTCCTCTCTCAACCTTCTTTGATTTACCCTCTCTCAACCTTTCAATCTTTTCTCTCCCCTTCTCTCTGACTCTTTTCATCTCACACAGTGCCGCTCTTCCAAGGGTATGCAGCGTGGCCACTGTTGGTGTGTGGACGAGCTTGGCACAACCCTGCCCTCGCGTGCCAGCGAGGATGGCACTTTACCATGCGACGGGGAGTGAGGGGACGACTCTTTATCCCACTGCTTTGAGCCTGGAGGAGAAAGGGGGGGAGGTGGAGGAGGAGCACCAGAGGGAGTGGGGGTAGCTTTAGCTTGTGCTAGACACTGCCTGGGCAGGAGGTAGCAGGGATTAAACCACTTCCTGTGGAAATAGTACCACAACTAACGTTAATGTCTGCTCTAGAAACATAACACAAATACAGTACAGCACAGTAAGCAACAATAACATCTGCCTGAATGGTCAATGGTAGCCGCAAGGTCCTCTGCGTCTTTCACGTGTGACAATGCTGCTATGCTCACATTAACGCTCCATGAACTGCCTCAACTTTACTGCTCCGAATGATCTCTAGATATATTTCCCTAGCTCTTGTCCTGGCTTTGTGGTAGAATTTGAATTCATTCTTAAGCTTAATTTGTACTATATCACATGATACGTGTTGCTCACCCAAAATAACTGATATAGCTGGAAACAAATTAGTTGTCTGTGGCAAGCGACAAAACATAAACCTGTGACAAAGTATCAGTTAAGCTTGAGGATAGCTGACACTGCCTGTGTTTGTTCTGATCTCAGTGGGCTGAAATACTGTTACGCTGGTGATGTGACACAAATGTTTGGAGAAAAAAAAATGTGTCTCCCTCACCGTCCTCTCTCCCTCTCCAAAGATACACTGACATCACTATACTTCATTGACTTTTTTTTCTTCCTATTAATTTATTTTGGAGTATGTATTTCCATACAGTACTGCTTGAATTCTACATCCTACAGTATCTTATACATGAGTCAGAAAAATAAGTCATATAAATACAATCTTGCAATCTTTCAATTGATTTTGTCCAAATGGCTCTGACTGCTTATTAGTTGATTGTTTGTACATATGTTGGATTTTTTGTGGTTGACTGTGTTTTCTGAAGTGGCTGACGAAACGCTTATGGCTGTTACCCTTTTCAAGAAGTTGTAAGGCATATTTTTATACACGTCAATATAATATTTTATATATATGAATTGTTGGTTTATTTAATGAACTACAGTACAATGCCATGTATTTTTATATTGTCAGCAGTTTCTTATTTAAAGACAGAGATTATTTTTATTTCACATTAGGGAGAGGTGTTGTGCTTCAGAAGCACCATCATGGTAAAAATCATCACACTCACCAGAGCTATTCAACTGCTGTACATCTTATGTTTTCTATTATTATTATTATTATTATTATTATTATTTATATTTGTTTTTATCTTGAATTTGGAAAGTCCATATTGCTATTATGTTTTATTTTTGGCACATTGTATACAAATTCTAAGTTCAATTGTGAGAGTGGGACTGGAATGATCAAATTCGTTAGTTATTATAGTACGTCTTTCCCAAGTCCTTGCAAAAGTCATTAAATTGTGTGCTAAAAATGTGATTAGAATGTATCTATTTCTGACCATTGTTGTGCCAATGTGTGTGCCGTGATGGTAGGTCCATGCACAAAGGGCCTGTAAGAATTGCAATGATACAAATAAAACATAATGATAATTAAAAAATGGAGAATAAAAAACATATATTAATATAACAACTTTTGTCTTCTTTTCCCCATTAATCCCTTGAATCAAACTTTGGTATAGGTGAGGCACTGCAGATGAAGATGACAATAACTGCATGTAAAATAAAGTGCAAATGCAGAACAATATTACAAACACACTGACTGAGATAATAAATTCAAACTAAATGCTTCAGCTTCTATAACCAAACGAGTTTGTTAGTGTGTAAACCCAACCTGATTTGATGTTTTGCTTGCATGATTATTGTAGCAACGCCCCATTCTCTGTTCTTACTCCTGGGGGGTCGTGAGTCAGCTGCGAGGGACCATAAACGCTACATTATCATTTTTACCATGCCTATAAGAATGACTTTAGCAGTCACAGTAATGTCAATTAGTTCTCAGCTGAGCCCTGAAATAGAAATGAATAGGCACATTAGTGCCATGCAGATTTTCTGTCATTACTAGGGGCATAAAGGATAATTCTCTCCAGCATCTCCACAGGGGGACTCACCACATGCCTGTTTCCAAGGTAACAGCATAGAATATGTCTATGCATATGAAATTTGAAATGCAGGTCTCGCAGAAAAGAAAAGGCAAAAGAAACCTGGTCCTCAGATCCTGTACTATCACAGAATGTCCTCCTACTTCTCTGTCTAGGGTGGTAAAGTATAAATACAATTAAGACCCTTCTTTTTCTGAGTTAAAACATAGCCATATCTTCAGAATGATTATGTTATGTTGCAGGAGATTCAGAATAACTAATATTGCCGCTTTACAAAAGTTTGAGGAAAATGTCAATATAGGCTAGTAGTATAGTGTTCACATTTCAAACAGAACAAGATAATGTAGAGAATGCAGGTGATGTATGAAGTTGTGTGAAAGTATCCACCCATCTGAGGGCAGCTGATGCAAAAGTAAAGCATCTATTTGTCCTAGACCCACGTGGTCGTCACAGGTTGGCTGCAGAGCCATGGAGTAGAGTTGCGACATTGAGGGGGCAGAAACTGCGCGCTCAAGCGCTGTTTCAGCCTGAGAGCAATGGTGGCCGAGTAGGGCTGACCTGCTGCCAAACGGGGGCTACTCCACATGACTAATGGCTAATGGCGTTTTTTTCTTTTCTTTTTTTTTAATGTTGTATTACGTACAAAACCGCGATCTAAAATAATTCAAGATGGGGCCTGGCTTCAAATTGCTTGGTCCAATGCATTTCTGCCTACCGTACTTCTACCCCAGGACTTGTCCCAGTTGGTTGTCCCAATTCTCAATGCAAGTCTACGTAGAAGAGCGGACATTAGACCGGACCCATGGGAATGAACGGAGTTGTCAGAACTCTGTCTATTCTCCCAGGCTCTGGTTGGTTGGACCAAGGGGGCGGTGGTGGAGGCGGGCTTATTATTATTGCAAGGTTGACAGGAGGTTGACGTTGCCCGATAGCTCAGCACGCATGAATGATAATTACGAATGATTCATCGGGTCTAGTACTAACTAGAATATGGCTTAGAAAAGTGACACAAAGTATAGCAGCTGGCTGGACACCGCGGGGCGGGGGGTGAGACGTACCTTTGGCTGCCCAGTGGTTACTACTCAGAAAGCACTAGGGAACTAGTGGAGTAGTGGCAGTTCATTAGCTTGTTAGCTTCTTAGCCATAGTAATAACACCGTTTCAACCTCCGTTTCATTCCTCCCATCCATCCCAAGGGACGGACGAAAGCCTTGCCATGGCGTCCCTCGGTAACTCGGGGGCCGTGTCGAGTCCAATGGTGATACTGGCCCCTAAAACGAAGACGAAAAAGAAGCATTTCGTGCAGCAGAAGGTGAAAGTGTTCCGTGCCAGCGATCCTGTTCTCAGTGTGTTCATGTGGGGCGTCAATCACTCGGTGAGTCGCTTTTTTGCTTTGCTAGCACTGTAGTGTTGCGAGCTAAATGCTAATGCTGCCTTTATAGCCACCGTGTGTGGGTATAGTTCTAAGTTCACTTTCATCCAGCCAGCCAAACGACCAAAAAATCCCAATATAGCAGCAAAACTCCAAGCTCACAAGATAACAACTTCGGCTTGCGACGCCGCCGTACGACGAACGATAACGTTGTTGTAGACAAGTAGACAGACGGAGACGGGTGATGTGAATGCATACAAAGTGCATGCATTCCATGCATTGCCAAATAAGCTAACGATGATGCCACACGTTATTTCTTTTCTACAGATCAATGACCTCAACCAGGTTCCCGTTCCTGTCATGTTGCTGCCTGACGACTTCAAAGCCAACACCAAGATCAAAGTCAACAATCATCTCTTCAACAAGTATGGCTCAAACAAGCCTTGTTTGCTGCAGTTTGCATTGGAAGTGTAGGCTGTGTAGTGTGTACACCTGAACTTGGGCACCCCTCAAATGATCAGAGATGCTTACAGTACATTTACTGTAGAGCTGTATTGCAATGTTTTTACTTAATGTAGGTCGCTCTGGATTAAATGCGTCTGCTCAATGCCTAAATTGTAATTGCAATATGAACTGGCTGTGCTTTACATGTGGGATTCTTTTCGTAATTCGATTGCTACCTTAGAGCACTATATTTGCAAAGAATCCTTTCATATGTACACCGTGGAGATTAAAATGTGTGTTTATGTTTGTAAGCGAGATTGTTCTGTGTGTCTGTTCTGTGCCAATGCAACCAGCTTCTCACAACTACCCCTTCAATCCCCACCCCTTCCCTTTTTACAGAGAGAACCTTCCTGGACATTTTAAATTCAAAGAGTATTGTCCTCTGGTGTTCCGCAATTTAAGAGAGCGTTTTGGAATTGAGGATCTGGACTACCAGGTGTGTAAATTATGTAGGCCTACAGTTTAAATACAATTCTATATTGCTGTTGGAAGAATTCCATACAGTAACCTACATTATGTTGGCATCCCTTGGTCGTAATGGTGAGAAGTAGTATCATTGAAGGAAGGGTGACCTTGTCGTGTACAAGATCTATTTACATAGGTATTTTGCACAGACAATATTTGTATTACCAGTTATAAACCGGTAATACAAATACCATGCCATGATGGCCATTCTTGTGTTAATTTGTGCTGTACTACATTGATATGATTCACTGGGGTTCACATCAAACTGCCACAACTGAGCGTGATTGGAATGCAAATGGTTGTTTTGGTTTGGATTTTCAAATTACTCGCCAATGACCAAATAGTCTCTTGAGATTGAGTGGTCCATCTTACCGACAAAGTAAACGTGATCATCATTATGTTTTCCACTCTATGGTTATGTGAACGCAGAACATAGAATCTGCATTGATTGTAATTTTGTGCCATTTTCAGACAACTTCATTGGCTAATGTCTGCAGGACATTCTCAAAGTCTCGATCACTCAAACAACTAAAGCGTAAAAATGAATTGTACAGATGCACAGCCTCCGTACTGGGTCACATTGCAATTCTGACTTTGAGAAACCTAACCTAACCTGTGTGTTCTTGGACTTGATCTCTTATCACAGGTGTCGTTGACCCGCAGTCCTCCTTTAAGGAGTACAGACGCTCAGGGAGAAGGACTGCTATTCAACTCGTATGACCGCACACTGGTTGTGAAGCAGATCTCCAGTGAAGATGTCGCAGACATGCATAGCATCTTGTCAGAGTACCACCAAGTAAGAGAAGTTCTTTCATGCACTATTTTTAATGATAAGTTTGCCATTTTTTTCAATACGCAGTATTATTACAGCACTACTTAGTCACCATGACAATTGACACAGCCATGAAAATAAAAATGTATTTTAACAATATGGGGATAACAAGGTGGCTAAAAGCAATCCATGGCTGACTATCTTCGGGAAACCAGGCTATTATTAAACATAACCTGTTGTATGTTGAAGCCGGAAGCCACATCATTTCCTACCTTCTTACAAAGGCGCATGGTTGTGACTACTACCAACATGACTGTATAGGACTAATTTGAATATATCCGGAAGGATGCAATATTTTGGTGGCGTGAGGGGAATACAAATATAACAAGAGTATTTTTATTTCAACCTCTAAACTCAATGTATAGCGTTGTGTAATGAGTTTACACTGTAGCCAAAGTAGTTCTCTGTTAGCATAACATTAGTAGTTGGGTAGGTGCAGTGGGGAAAAACTGACAAATGTCACAGTATTCAAATTTGCTTATCAAGGTTCATGCAAATCTCAAACTATGCCTTTTTGATGGTCTCTCTCTAATCAGATGGGTACAGGAAAGAGAGTGAACTGAAATGGCATTACTTTATTTTGAGAATTCTGTCCATATTAGTATTCTTTTTATTATTATCATCATCAACATTGCATAAGTCTGTGGCACAGGTGTTCTTAATCAACCAAGCCTGAAACAGATTATAAATTGTGTACTGTACTTGCGGTACAAATAACTGAATCTTTCTTCAGATAAACATCCTCAAGAAGTACATTTTTGGTCGCCTTGAACTCTGTTTGGAATGTGTTACATGGCCTGGATAGAACTGGGAGTGGGATGAGAAAATGGTAGCCTCTGTTTAAGAGGGATTGTCAACTCACTTGGTGCTGAATGAGTGCATTGTTATCAAGCTTCTGGGTTTTGTACAGATTCTTTGCGGGGGGGGGGGGGGGGATATTATTTATTTTGTATTCATTAACAGCAATGGGGTCTTTCATGGATACCGTGCTGAAACATTCATTCTCATCAGTGGAGCTGTCATGATCATTTCATCTTTAGCTGACAGATTAATTGTCATACAAATAATTGCAATGAATGATTTAATTGTGTTTTGTCACTAACATTAGAAGATTAATATAATATATATGAATATACATGTGTTTGCTTTTTAGGCCCTTAGGCTGTAAAGAAATTGGGCAAGGCAGATATAACTAATAACTGCATTTCATTATGAAAATGAATGGCAATAAACATCATAAATGCACTTGAAAAAAATACTACACTAATATATTTACAGTAATAACTTTGGCAAATGAAAAATGTTCAACAGCAAATGATTTTGTTTATCAAATTGATTGTGATGAGCTCAAATAATTGCGATCAGTTGTGACAGGCCTACCTAACTATAGAATTGCAATATTTTAAAAAATAAAATAAAATTACTTATCGGCTAAAACTGATCCTGTACCATCAGTACCATATATATTTTAATAAATTTAATAAAATTCTACTGTGAAGAAAGTGCTGTGACACACGGTGGTGATAATATGCTACTTCTGTACTCGAACCCATACATAGTTACATAATGAAGTGGTTGCAACTCTTAAAAATTAGATTGGCAAACCCCCGCTCATGAATACAAGATTGACTACCGGTACTGTCGAGCCCCAGAGCCGAAGGAGGCATCTTTCTTTTTTACGTCCATGATCAGTACTTTGACTTTAAAAGTCTGTAGACTCAGCCATGTGATGTAGTTCCAAAAGCCATATGTTGGATGATCTAGCGTCTCTAACAAATATGCATTTGGAGAGCAATGGTATATGAACAAGGTCAGCCTGAAGTGAGTGTCTCTTCTCTTTTAATAGATTGCCATAGCAAATCTTCAACAGATTTGCTATTTGCTAACCTGAAGAGACAGACCATCACTAGTCAGTTCCTGTCTCCATATACTGTATGTACTCTACTGCTCTTCAGTTTTCAAAAGAAAGGGGAAGAGACATTTCAATGTTGTAAAACCTCTCCATTATGTTCATTACAATAGGCACATGTTAAATGTTCCCGGTGATAAGAATCAATAATGATGTTGACAATGCACGCTGTAGTGCAGATATTGATGTGGTGAGTACATCATTAATTGATTGTTTTTCTTGCAGCATATTGTAAAGTGTCATGGCAGCACCCTGCTGCCACAGTTCCTGGGTATGTACCGGGTCAGTGTGGACAGTGAGGAGACCTATCTGATTGTCATGAGGAACATGTTCAGCCACAGATTAGTGGTTCACAGGAAATATGATCTAAAGGTGAGGAGGAAATACAACACATCCATAGACATTCAGAAAACATAGGAGGAAGTTGCATGATTACTGCCCTCACTCAAACATGCTAATATTGGAGAGATTAAACAGAAAATGCATAATAATCACCTCTTGGTGATGTCCTATCAATCACCTGTAACCTGGCACACAAAGACTTTGTTGAGGTAACAATCAATATACTGTATTTCATAGTATGTGGGCAGAGCATACAATTATCTGAGTATTTAAACTAAATTGTTTTGCAGGGTTCTCTGGTGTCTCGTGAAGCAAGTGACAAAGAAAGGGTAAAATGAATGTGAATGTGATTTTTCCTTTTTTTAATCAATGTATTGGCTTTTAGTCATCTTCCTAATGCTATATCCTAAATCTATACCTCAGGTGAAAGATCTTCCTACCTACAAGGACAAGGACTTTAGGAACAACATGCAGAAGGTTTATGTAACAGAGGAGCAGAAAGAGAAATTCATGGAGAAGCTCAACAGGGATGTGGAGGTGGGTGACCTCTGTGCGAGTGCTGAATGGAACATTCCACTGTTGTTGCAAACTTCGGCCACATAGCGGCAGCATTAACTTTGGCCAGGCCTTTGCTGCAGCACTTCTGTGTTGCCATTTTGTCATGAAATGATCACATTTATTCTCCATCAATTTAACTGCCAAGTAAAAATTTAAAGCTGGATTTTTAATGTAAATATTTTTTATTGCCAGCCACAATCAGAGCTGACCCTTAAAAAAAAAAAAAAAAAAAAAAAAAACGGTTGTTCGATGTTCAATATCGGGGCATGGGAGTCGATCTTGAAATAGAAGATGGATCAATTGCTATAAACAAAAACGGTCACTTTTGGTCCATGCGTTGGCCCATTTTGGTCCGCAGCCATATGTTGCGTTGCAGAGCCTCGCAGGCAGCAACGCCTCCTCCTACTCCTCCAACGTACAAGGAAGTCACAATAACCATAGAATAAGTCATTTGCACGGAGCTACACAATCCATGCTTTGCTTGGCAGAGGCTTGTGGCCCACCTCGTCTGTCACACCAATCAACACAGACAGTGACCATTGCGACATCCAATATGTAAGTTGCCTGTGCGCGGCACGGTGGTTTAAGACACCAACAGAACAGTCTGTCTCCCCACCAAAACAACGGACAATGCTGTGTTTGTGTCTGCATCGGTCTCTGTCCTGTGAGTCAAACGTCACTGTGTGACTCACCATTTTCTCTGTGATAAATTGCGCGGTGTGATAAATGAAGTAGCATGCTACCAATTTCTTTTCAGTTCCTAGTGAAGTTGAAGATCATGGACTACAGCCTTCTGCTGGGCATCCATGACATAGGCCGTGCTGAGCGGGAGGAAGAGGAAGGTGATGAGCCCTCCAACGAGGAGGACCTGGAGCCGGAGAATGGCCTAACGACAGCCCCTGCAGTGGGCTCCTATGGCACATCTCCTGAGGGAATCGCCGGTTACATGTCCTCCTGCAAAGCATTGGGACCTGGGGAGTTTGACCCCTATGTGGATGTGTATGCCATTAGGAGTGCTCCAGGTGTGCATTTTTTTTGTTTTTTATTAGTGAGAGATTTCTTTGAATAATACAATATATTTTCCAGTGTTCAGTTTTTCTTGCACTGTAACCTATAATATTATTTTGTCATTGCCAGGAGCTCCACAGAGGGAGGTGTACTTCATGGGTCTGATTGATGTCCTTACTCAGTATGATACCAAGAAAAAAGCTGCACATGCAGCTAAAACTGTCAAACACGGGGTGAGTAACAATACTTTCTAGCAAAAGTCTGTAAACAGTGCAGCCATGTTAATTTGCAAACCTATGCTCACACTGTTGCCTGTGTGATATGGTGCCTTCCTTCCCATTGTGCTATCTGTTCCATACTATGAACCAGATCCCGTTATCCCGCAATTCAAAAATCCCTGCTCCCATGGATTGGCTTTGGGAACCGCTGGCTCTCAATGCCAATGCAGGACTTTTGTATAATTTACACAGTTGTAAAACCTCTTTACGTAGTCAGAGATCTGAATACTTGGTGTTTTGCTTTCATGATAAAATTGATGCTGTCAATCTATTATTCTTTGTGTCTCTGCTCTTTCCCTCTCAGGCTGGTGCTGAGATCTCAACAGTCCATCCTGAACAGTATGCCAAAAGATTTCGTGAATTCATCTCAAACATTTTTGCATAGCGCCACACTACTTGATGCTAAAATTGCCATTGATCAGCTCAACTTCCACCTGATATTTCAGAGGTTATCAGTCCTGCTCTTCCTTTTGTTGTTTTGTGATGTTCTATTTGACCAAAACCATAGAGAAAGTATGCACATGAAGATCATTTTTAATGAATTTGGTGATCTAAGATGAGACTACTTCCCTTGTAATATGTAATATGATGTACTACTTTTGAGGCATATATTTATTTTTAAGACGCGTATATTGAATTTCATATTGATGATAAGCAATTAAGCACTCTAACCAACTGACTTGTTTTTGGAAAAAGGGTACTATGACACAGACGGTTGCTGTTCTGTGCTCAACAAAGTAATCCAACATGAATCACTTTAACGAATTCACTCAAATTGTTCTGGTTTCATTGATGTGAGCAAAGCTTAACAATGGATTAGTTCTGTTTCTATTGCAAAATAAAAGGCGAGAAAATAAGATTCAATTAGCCCTTCACTAAGTACCTCCCCAATCCGTCCTTGTCCAATAGGCACGTTAGAGGAAAGCTTGACCTCTGTAGCAACAGTTGCTAAACAATTTGGATTGGCATTGATTGGACAATGACTAAACCCTGCCCCAAAGTGGGGGTGGGGTTTGGAGAAGGGCTAATTGTTTCTGAAGAAATGTTTGTTTGAGGGTCTGGAGTGCCAAACATGTGGGGTCAAAATGGTATTTACTTCAAGAGTTTTGACATTAGTCATAAAAAAAGCCCATTTTCATATAGACTGAATGCTCAGTCGCGCAAGACTGTCAGTCACTTATGGACCAGTAACCAGTTTAGACTTTGATTAAATAGAAAATGTGAATAAGATTTGATCTGTACATTGAGATCAAAGCACTTTCTGACATAACGCCAGACTGTATTATTCTGAACACTCCATTTGTTTATTTGGGATGCTGTGTAGTATTTTTGTTCTTCCAAATAACCTATGAATCATTTGTAAAACATAGGAGGCAAAATGCAATCCAGTGTAGGAATAGATCTATTTTCACTGTATTGTGATATTTGAGACGATTCCATAGTGATGCTAGGTAGGTTATAATTTATAGAAAATAACTATACATTACAGAAGCTTTATGCGGTTAGCCTTAAAAGAAATGACTGAGTTTCAATCGAGAATTCCAATACACTGGAAAAGCACAATAGATGTAGTCTGTATGATGCCTCGTTAACTTGTGATTGCACAACTTGTATTTTTGCAAGTCAGCTTTTGGACCAAAATATATTTTACAAAGATTTTCTGAAAAGGTGTTTGTCTTCTTATTTCTTGTAAGGTTTGACTGCAGAGGTCACTATCATCTTTGGTCATATTTAAAAGATGAAGCTACCATTTACACACTGAATAGGGTTCAATGGCCCTTGCTCAGCGCCAAAAAAGAGTTTTACTTATTTGTGCTGATAGAATGATTAACTTTATTAGTTAATTAGCCGTACTGACAATGGATTATTCGTTACTATTTCCACAGAACATGGTGGGGCTCGGGGACTGGTTCTGTTTCAAACATTCTCAGAATTTGTCATTCTGCTGACTCTTCCTTCCTGTTACTACAGGAAGGCAAGAATTGACTGCCCCTAGAAACAATGGGAACTGAGCAGGATGAACAATGAGAGGCTGCGGGGATGGGTTGGAGGCTTTCTATGTGCTGCTAAAGCTTGAGTTATACTTGTTGCATGCTGATTATGTAATGCAACAAAAAAGCCAATCTACGAGCTCACCAGGCATCACTGTGTTATGACGTAGATCAGCCAATTCCCTGCTGATAATAGAGGTGCTGGGCAGTATACACTGCCTCTGTTTGCAGTATAACACTGCAAAGTGAAATGTATACAGATCCATATAATCTGTACAGCATTTCCTGCATTCTATCGCTATCGCAGTGACACTACCCTCATTGATATACTAAATGGAACACAGCTTTCTCACTGTAAGTCACATTTTGTAGTTAAGGGTAGCAAATCCCAGTCACTTATTTCTAGTAAAATACCAAGTAGCCTTTAGTGGGTGTTTTACTCTACTAATGATGTGGATGCGTGCATAGGTTAAAGGCCCTGCTTCCTTAGAGAAGTTTGATGTGCTACAGGCTTCCTACCTCATCTACAGGTGCTGGTCAACGAATTAGAATAATTTGAACAGTGCAATCGTTAAATTCTTTGAATGCATTTCTTGTGCAGAAAACAAATCGGGTGTTCACCGCGCCTGTCCTACTGGTTAGAGTAATCACAGAACTCGTAACCTGTAAAAAATTTGCTCAGCTGAGCTTTCCAAAAGGCCCATTTAGGCCATTTAACTGTGACACTGTTGTTTCATTGAATTAGAATAATGGAGAAACCGTTTCATTGAATTAGAATATTTTTTATTATAATTAGAATCATCACTTTCTCAGTATTTTGTGGCTGCCCCCTTGGCTTGTATGACTGCCTGAAGTCTCCGTGCAGGGGTTGACACTAAGGTCTCCGAGGTACTTGCCCATCGGGCAAGTGCAATCAGGTTCTACTTGCCCTCAGGTCATGGTCACTTGCCCCCCAAAAAATATATTGTAAATTTTGCTTTTAAGTTTACTTCCTACTTGGGTGCTTTCAACAGGTGGTCCAGGGACCACCAGTGGTCCCGGAGAGGGTTCCAGGTGGTCCCTAGCTAAGTTGGTTAACCAGATGTAACTCTTGAGAGCGTAAAAATGAAACCAAATGGACCCGCAAGGGTCCATTTGGTTTCATTTTTACGCTCTCAAGAGTTAAAATTCATCATCTTAATTAGCCCATAGTGGTCACAGACCGAGTGGTCCCTGACCCCAGCAAAATGATAGTTTGGAACCAAATGAACCTGGGAGAGAGATAGGTAGATAGCTAGAAAGCAGGGAAAGACACAGAGGCAGAGTGCAATGACCGCCTTCAAGACAATTTTATCTTGTAGTGTAGTGTAGTGTAGTGTAGTGTTATAGTGCACGAAGTTGCACACTTGCCTGATCGGGCAACCAGGTAGCAGTCTTCACTTGCCCCACCATTTTTTTACTTGCCCCGGGCAAGCGGGCAAGTGTTACTGTCAAGCCCTGTCCGTGGCATCGATTTGAAGAACTAGCTATCTCTACCTATCTCTCTCCCAGGTCCACTTGGTTCCAAACTATCATTTTGCTGCGGTCAGGGACCACTGGGTCTGTGACCACTATGGGCTGATTAAGATGATGAATTTTAACTCTTGAGAGTGTAAAAATGAAACCAAATTGATCCGCAAGGGTCCATTTGGCTGAGGGCAAGTAGAACCTGATTTGCACTTGCCCGATGGGCAAGTACCACGGAGACTTCAGGCAGTCATACAAGCCAAGGGGGCAGCCACAAAATACTGAGAAAGTGATGATTCTAATTATGATAAAAAATATTCTAATTCAATGAAACGGTTTCTCCATTATTCTAATTCAATGAAACAACAGTGTCACAGTTAAATGGCCTAAATGGGCATTTTGGAAAGCTCAGCTGAGCAAATTTTTTACAGGTAACTAGTTCTGTGATTACTCTAACCAGTAGGACAGGTGCGGTGAACACCTGATTTGTTTTCTGCACAAGAAATGCATTCAAAGAATTTAACGATTGCACTGTTCAAATTATTCTAATTCGTTGACCAGCACCTGTACACTCTGCCTGTCACTCATTGCTCTGCAGGAGAGGGGGCTTCCTGGTATTGTCCTATGACATTATGAAAACAGCATAGAACCTATGCTATGTGGCGGCTGTTTTCATAATGTTGTCTGCTGTGTGCCAACCACACATACAACTCAAACGTAGGTCCTTAGGGGAAATTCATTGAGGAAATATGCCACTGCTGAGTAAATAGAAATAGTCGCATTCTACAGATCTCTGGACACTAGGATGAAAAAGTATTCAACTGAAATGTAGTCACCTGGGATAGGTTGCAATGCGCACCAGAATGAAAAGCTTATTGTTTTAGTTATTTTATTGGTCCTTACATGAGCATTGCGAGAGTAATACATAAAAGGGAAGGCCACAAAACCTAGACCTTTAATTGTGTGGGCCTTCCTGCTGCTCTGTACCACTCTCCCAAAGCACTGAGGATGTCCTGTTAGATCGCATGTAGGTGCGTGCATGTGCGTTTGTGCACACTTGCTTTAATGAGAGATGGGAGGGGAGAAGCTTCAGGCTGTCTGATTGCTCAGATAGTCCAGGACAGTAGTCGGTAGAGTTGTCTTGTGCTGATATGCCAAGCTGCTCACTTTGAGTCAAATAGGCCTTAAGAGGGAATCCTTCCTCTTCATCATTCATCCTATCCAAGCAGACAAACCAACATATCAAGGTAATATCAAATTGATCAATCATTCAGTTCATGTTGTTTAAGTTACCGTATTTTCCGGACTATAAGGCGCACTTAAAAGCCTTTAATTTTCTCAAAAATCCATAGTGAGCCTTATAATCCAGTGCGCCTTATATATGGATTGGTTGACTGCAGTAGCTTCTATTCTATATTAACTGTAGTAGCTTCTATTCACTGCGCCTTATAATCCAGTGCACCTTATATATGAAATCAGTTTTAAAAGGTGCGCCTTATAATCCGGTGCGCTTTATAATCCGGTGCGCCTTATAGTGCGGAAAATACGGTAAGTCATTTTTTTTAATATTGTTACATTTAATATTTCTTTTACTCTGGAACGTGAGAATGTAATTTCAGTCCTGTTACTGGATTGTGTATTGCATTACTATTGTTTTAAAATCATTGTGTTCTCTAAAACCTCTTTAGAAACTTGCATTGATATTTATATACTACAGACTATAGATTTATCTACTATCTGGGAAAAAACGCAACGAACCATATTATGTAAAAGTCATATCCAGGCCCCATTATTAATCAAATTTTAAATTTGAAACATTGACTGTTCAAAGACAGATGTTGTCCATAGAGCATACCGTATTCAGTTCTAAATGCCTTTCTGTCTGCACAACAATCAACAAGCCTTCTTTTTGTGCTGCTGAGCCAAAGCCTGTAACAATTTCTCTTTTAACCCCAGACCATGTCACTCGAAGAACATGTCAACCACTCGTTGGCCTTCTACAACGGCACGCCATGGTTCATCTATGAGTGCACACTCCACCTGAACGCAGACGCCCGGCGCATCGCACTCTTCCTCCTCTACCTGTTCTTCTTCACGGTGGGCCTTTTAGAGAACGCTGTGGTCGTCTGGGTCAACTGGCGACGGCGCCACTCTGCCAATGGGGTCCTATTCTGCGTTATCAATGTGAGCCTGTCGGACCTAATGGTGATTATGGTCTTGCCCTTCTTTATGATGGAGATGACCGTGGACAAAGTGTGGTTGTGGGGCCGTTTCCTCTGCAAGGTCACCAACCTCATTTACGTGGTCAACTTCTACAGCAGCTCGTTCTTCCTGGCCTTCATGACCCTCGAGCGTTACTTGTCCCTGACCAGGCCTTCGTCTCCAACCTGCTTCCCCGTGGTGGGACGGCGCCGCTGGTTGCTTTGCGGGGGCCTGTGGCTGCTGTCCTTCCTGCTGGCGTTGTTGGAGAATGTTCATGTGGACCTCCTGGAATGGGATGAGCCGGGCTGTTACATGATGCCAGAGCATAATTACACAGAATGGTTCGTCGTGGTTTTTTTCTTTTGTCTGGTGTTTCAGTTTCTAGGCCCTGCGGCCATCATAATCACCTGCAATGTCCTCATATTACGCACGGTTCGCACAACTCCAGACGTACAGGGCCGGCGGGACGTATGGCTTGTGCACGTTTACTCACTGGTATTTGTTGTGTGCTGGCTGCCGTACCACCTGGTGATGAGCCTGATAATTATAGATGACATAAACCCTTTTGCCTTTGGTTGTAACACAGTGGAGGTGCTCTACTTCTCATATAGCGTGGTGCAGTGCCTGTCCCTCTTCCACTGCATCGCCAACCCCATTCTCTACAACTTCCTAAGCAAGAGCTTTCGCAACAACCTGGTTAATACTGTAGTGAACTATATACCCAGACAGGCAGCCGAGACTCAGATGGGACCAGGCATCCAGCCTAACGCAGCCGACACAGGAGGAAAAGAGGCCAAGAGGCAGCGGAGGCAAAGTGACATGAGCACCAGTCACTCAGATGTTGGATCGTAAGAAAGATAATTTGATGGTAAAATGGGCTTCTGTCAAATCGACACAAAAACACAGTTCCATGACTTTAACTGGTTAAGACTAGTGAAGTGAAATCTACATTCAATGGTAAACTGACTTTGGTGGTGTCTTCTTTCAAAGAGACTTTATGCTGTTTTTTATGCAAGAATGATGGACTCACCACCTCAACACCTTCCTCTCAAAACACCAATGTCCTGTTTTTATTCATTGAACAGATCAGTTTCAAAAACAGTGGGTGAAAGGAAATGTTTGAAGATTTGTTCACTCCTACAGGAAGTCATAGCAATGTTCAGGATCTTACAAAGGAAATGAATTATAGTAACAAAACGGGAATGTAAATACTGTAGATGCTGTCTGGCCAATGCAAGAACTATTTTGCAGATTGAAAAGGTGGATATGGATGGATATTTTTTGGGATACTTATTAATGACATGGTAAATAAAATGGATAAACCTTTGCTTAGTTACATTATTCAGACTTTGCTACTGTTCAACACATACAGCCTGTACAATAAAATAACAATGTTATCCAATTAACAATTTGCTGTAGTTGCAGTTCGCCATCTTGCTTCTTAATGCTTTGTGAGGAAGTCATGCTAATCCTGTGACTTCCATTTGTCCAACAATGTGGACTTGATGATAAGAAGAGCAAGAACAGGGAAAGAGTTCAGTTTTCTGTCCACAGATGGCACAATAGGAGGAAGAGACCTGGCCTTTGAGAGGTCAAATGCCACAAATCTAAGAGAGAAAAGTGTGGAATTCTGATGATGTATGGGTTTTTCCAACACCAACAGACCACATACACATGCACTTTTCTTTTCTTCACTCATTTACTTATGCAAGAAAGAGATCTATCTGCTTATGTCTATTGCTCATAGTCTTACCAATAGCCCAATAGTAGGGCCCATATTATTTGTGCTGGGGGGGAGTGTGCCCCCTATCTTTCCAGTTCCTAGACGTTAAAGTGCAGGCAGTTAGAATGACCTCCTTTAATAGTCCATTTATAATGCAATCTAGACAAGTTAGAGAAAAAGCTCTTGGCTTAAAGTCCCCATTGTTAACACAACACACAACTTTATTCATGCTGCATGTGAGGCCCAATCAGTTTCACTCTTAGCCTCCCTTGTGGCTATAGCAGTATTCCTGGAAGCAGTATTGTTAGTTTGTGTAATAAAGTGGCATTTGCTTATATAGTTGCTTAATATTTGGTGTATTGTCATGAGGACTAATTGCCTTTTACTTGTTGGATCTACTGATCCAATGAATGACATTGTGGGGAGTCAGACCAGTGACTGGTTTGTTTAAACTTTCCCAGAATGTGTAATTCTGCTGACTATCCTTTCCTGCTTCTATAGGAGACAAGAGCTGACTGCCCTTAAACAATGGAAATCGAGCAGGATGGATGAGGAAAGTGCCATTTTATTGTGGGGGAATATTGTGTATGAAACAGGACATATTGCATTACTCACTGAGCCATTAAGTCGATTTGAACCACAGCCTGTCCCTGTCATAGGGACCTCACTCCGGTGACAGCATGTCAGTCAGCAAAAGACAAAACAAAAGATTGACACGTCATTCTTGCAGTTAACTGTACCCTATAGCGAATGTTTTTTCTGCCAATAAACTATTGAATAAATCAACCAAAGGAGGCGTGCATACTAGGTTCAAGTCCCCAAATACCTACTTGGTAAGACTTAATTGTGCCACAGGTTGCTTAGCCTGTGAATAAGCGTGAAATCATTTGCAATGGCAGTTTTCGTTTGTTCATGCCAATGACACTTTCTATCTACACTATTGTCTTATGCATTGTGGTGGCTGATTTGTAATTTTGACAATCAGCACCCAAAGACAAAAGACAACTTGGTATGACAATAAATACTTCAAGCCACATTAATTAATAAATAATCACAACAAACAGTACAGATCGTATTATTAGGGTAGATGCAGTTTCCTGACAGAAGGTGACTTACTAATAATGCATCAAACGGACTGTTTGTCTCTTGGAATTTCCAACCGACTGAGCAAATGTTTGTTGTGAATTACCTGGTAGCCCCACAGGTGTGGTAAATGCCCACCAATAAGACAGGCACTCTGTGCTCCACCCGCCCAGCTCAAACATCTTTATCATCATGAGAACGATGGCTTCCATTTTCCACATTGCAAATTTTCTGCCCACAGCCCTCCTATGAAACAGAGTAGAAAAAGATGGTGGCATTTTATCGTGAACATTATGGAGGACCAATTATATGAAAAAAGGTTGAACTGGCTAAGTGGTCCTCCAATTCCTGCTGCTCAGCTGTACAACTCCCAAATCACTGAGGCTGTCCTGTTAGATCATCTCATAATGCCCTCACCCATAGCACTCACACTCAAATGTGTACACAATACTGCAGGCAGCCTGATTGGCGAGATAGTCCAGGACAGCACAGTTCAACATTCATCCTCACAGACACCAACATGTCAAGGTAATATGTTGACAAAAAAATAATAATAATAATAAATATATATATATATATATATATATATATTATATATATATATATATATATATATATTATATATATATATATATATTAGGCTTATATAATATATATATTGAATATAAAATATTATTATTTGATATTCAATGTTCTTTTTACACAACTGAGTGAAAAATGGGGGTCATCTTATAAACACTGTCATCTTATATTGGGACAATACGTAACATTTTTGTATGTCTGCCTAGAATCCTAATTTTGTGGCTTCAAAAGAGAAGCCTCTGAATAGCCCACTTTGTGACAATCTGAAACAAATTTCATGTTTTCAAGCCATGTTTGCTAGATTCAGAAGAATAATAACGTCAATATTGCAAAATCCATTCAACTGGATAATAAAGTAACCTAAATCGTTGTAGTTGCACTATATTGCTTCTTATTGGTTTACATTATGAAATCCCACCGATTTCAAGTTATTTCCATTTCAGCCACCCAGGTGAGTTTTATTCCCACTAACAATGTAGACTTGTTGATAAGAAAAGGGAAAAAGATTTCCGCTTTCCGTACAGACCTGAGTTTAGAGGTCAAAGTCCCAAACATATGGATGAGAGAGGCGCTGAACTCTGCAAATTCACAATAGATATACATTATGGATGGGACACTAGAACAACAGCCAAGTACCAGCAGTGTATTTACTTGTTTATTCTAGAACTACAAACAATATTTACGGTAGTTACGGTAAAAAAAAAAGAAAACAAACTTTAAAACCCTTTCAAAGTCAAATGGTTAAAGAATAAAAGGCATAAATATAATAAATAATTACATCATAATTAGATGTGAGGTAAATATATATCACAGGTGTGAAGTTGTGGATCAGCAACATACTTCTAACAGCACAACTTGAATACAAAACGACGGGGGTACATCTAGTGAGTAGTGCATGAATAGCACTTTTTTATTTATTAAACCACTACAGACAAAAAACAAACACTACATGCAAGAAGAAAGGAATTACATGTTTTCTACTTAACTGATAAGGCCCCAGTTTCCTTCTTATCTAAAACAAAGTGGATGGTTATGCATAAAAAATGCAATATGGTTAATCATACCAACTGCAAATTAGAAAATTATAACTGTATATGCTACAGTGAGGTACTATTTCATTTACAGCTTCATCAACTTGTGAATAATGCAGCAATGTACTGAATGACAGTCGACAGGAACATGTAACCAAAGATACACTGCCACCAAGTGGCTGCTGTGTGTATGTGAATTTCGAGTGAGTACACAAACAGGCGTAGGTTCCACAAACAGAACCCTACATAGAAAAACCTGCCAATTTCACAAATGTCTACAATTCATTATAAAGAGGAAGTGTGTAGGAGTTAAGGGCCTTTCAGACGGGCAGCGATTAACACACATGTGAACCCTGGATCAGCATCAACAACCTAGCCTGGCATAACCTGGAATGACTTTGGCCTAGTGTAGCGGGGACTGGCTCAACCACGCTGTTAGATTCGGTCTATTTTGATCTCACCAACGTGTCATCAGGCACCTCCTCTGCCGCCACTTCTGTGCTACATCACATCATTTGGAGCGACGCCCAACCCGAAAGGTTGACTTTCTGTTTTCGCACAATGCGCTGCTCGAGGTCTGCTCAAGAGTGGTGTAATAACTCAAGCATAAAAACACAGGTCCCATTGAAAATGAAACTAGATGTGTTTTATCGATATACATGTGAAAGGCCCTTAAAGAAAGACACTGACTGTGCATGCATGCGCATGACACACACACACACACACACACACACACACACACAGACACAGACACACACACACACACACACACACACACACACACACACACACACACACACACACACACACACACACACACACACACACACACACACACACACACACAGTATTATAGGTCAGTAAGAACACGGCAGATCAGGTGTCCATAGGGGGAAGGGTTCTTTAGAGTGGTCATTGTACATGAAGGTTTGCTCGATGTTGAAGTCCGGAGGCAGGTGGTCTTTGTGGACCTCCATGTGTGACGACACCCATCTTCAGTGTGGAGAAGTAGAGGCCACACACCGTGCAGCGGTACATGAGTGCCCCGGCGTGCGTCTTCAAGTGGCAGATCATGGTGGATCTTCCCCGGAAGAAGCGCAGACACACCTTGCACTGGTAGGGCTTCTCTCCGGTGTGAATGCGGAGGTGGTAGGTGAACTCGCCAGAGTGAGCGAAGCGCTTGCCGCAGTAGCGGCAGCGGTACCACTTCTCCCGTGGACATGCCGCCGCTGCCGCTCCGTCCAAACCACTGCCACTGCCATTGTTCAGGGAGCCCCATGGGGAAGCCCGCGCCGGTCCTTGTAAGAGTTTATCAGACAGACCGAAGCCCATCCCCAGGCCAAACCGAGGTTGGTCATTTTCACCAGCCTCAGCAGCCTCCCGCGGAGATGACGACGACGAGGGGGAGCCTTCCAGCATCTGGTCTGCTCGCCGCTTTCCCGACCACCCCCTGTCCCCCTGAGCCCGTGCCGTTCCCTATGGACTCCGTGGTGTGTAGGCTGAGGTGGTACTGAAAGGCAGACGAGGAGCGAAGGTCTGTGGGCACAGGAACAACGCATTTCTTCCGCCTCTCCTGCCGCTCCCCGGACGACGTCCGCTCCGGCCTTGACACGCTGCTGCTCTCTCTCCTTGGCCGCCGCTTCCTCGGCGTGCAGAGCCATGTGCCTGTCGAGTTGGGAACGCTCAAGGAAACTGTGGGCACAGTGAGGGCACGAGTAGACCGCTAGGTTGAGGTGGTTGAGGGCGTGCCACAGGAGTGAACACAGGCTGAGCTGGGGAAGGTGTGCACACACCACAACTCAGGGACTGGCTGCACACGTGGCTGAGTAGGTGGTCTCTCACCGTCTGGGGAGAGGTGAAGAAGCACGTGAACACAAAACAGGAGCATATTGTACAGAACACACAACTGGTACAGACCCTGGCGTAAGATTGGGTTCTGTGTTTTCTTTTATTCGATTACAATGGAGCTTTATTGATATGAGAAAACATACTGTATGTATTACTGACAAAGCAGGGTTTTTTGAGGGTTTTGTCTGAGCAAATGAGGTTTTCAAGCAGTGGTCCTGGAGTGGGTTCCAGGTGGTCCCCAGCTAAGTTGGTTAAACAGATGGAAAGTTGGTTAACCAGATGTAACTCTTGAGTATGGAGTGTTAATAGCCCAAATATTATATCTATTACGTAAATAAAAACATGTAGCAATATGTAGAATAAATAAATAAAATGATAAAAAATAAACCAAAGAAAAGTGTGAGAAAAATATATATCACACATTTATGAGTAAAGAAATGGGATATAAGTCATTTTTTTGTTACTGTTATATTTATTACGCTTACATTAATTCCCAAATACATTTATTTCCCCTTTTATTTTTCTATTTATTTACACATATATTTCCTGCAATATTTCTTTGATGCTCTTTTACGTCTCCTGTATTTCTGTCCCACATATTTATTTATGCTTCTATTTATGTCTGCATTTGCTTTCTCTTTATATTTTTGCCTGTATTTCCTTGCGTGTGAGTATGCTAATTTAGTGGGCTGTCCGGGGCGGGGCCAGTCAGTCTTGCTCATTAATATACTGGATATTTGCATTTGCAGCTAAGCTACTAGGCTACTCGGCCTCGCTAGTCCCCTAGTCGGTCTCGCAGGCGGCGAGGCAGCGTCCCCCGGAGCACAGAGTGCCGGCGGGGCCCTCGCCAGAGGCGGGCTTCCCCCCTGGGCAAAGCCGGCGCGTCGCCCCTGTGCTCGGCGTGAGCCCTGGAGGTCCGGAAAAATATATTCCCCCGGCTGCGCGGGGGCCTATGTTTGTTTGTACTGGGTAGCGACTCGGGAGCCGACGCTGATGAGGCTGAGCTGAAGCTGCCTGCTGCTGCCTAACCTCACGCCTGCTGCTGCCACTACTAGTGCTAGCCGGCTTAGCAACCAGGAATTTCAGCATTGTCGATCGGTCGTTCGGACTCTCAAACCCCCAGATAGCCGGCGCGCTCCGGCCACCGAACCGAACAGCTGCGAAACAGGGCGGAGCCGCAATCATCGGAAACATGCCCTCGACCCGGCTACGAGGCAACGCGGCGTACCGACTCTGACTCTCTCTCTCTCTCTCTCTCTTTCTCTCTCTCTCTCTCTCTCTCTCTCTCTCTCTCTCTCTGGTACACGTGTGTGTGTGTGTGTGTGTTGTGGGGCCCCTAACTACATTTAAAAAGAAAGAGTAAGAACTAACTAAAACTAAACTGAAATGAAAAATCCATATAACCCTGGCGTGTGTGTGTGTGTTGTGTGCGTGCTCACGTGCCATTATATTATTATACAGGCCTATATAATTTTCCGACGTGAATTTAAACTAAACTAAACTAAGAGATTCGTGGCGCCCCTCGTCCAACACACAGAACAGTCTGTCCATCTCCACAAACAGACACACACACGCACGCACGCAACGCACACAGATCTGTGTGCTTGTAGATTGGCTATTTTTCGGGGAGGTTAGCGGCACCAATAAATAATCCCCTCATTTCTCTCTCGTACAGACGAGCGCGCTTTTTTGGCAATATATGATTACAGTTTTACATCGATCAGACTCCTGTGCGTAATGCGCGTCTTGCTGCTCCAAAACCATAGACGTGCAGCTTTTTTGGCCACTTAACCATGGCGCTGCGCCATTGGCGCACGCGGGACAAATGCAACTGCACAACTATACATGTTTCTATAACCAAATTCGTTTTGCAGGCATTTTGTGGTCAATGGCCAGGATGGGCACATTATATGGAACTTAATGCAGTGAAGGGCATATTAATTACGTAGAGTTTAATGACGATCAAGGCCAGCCAGGCCGCCAGCATCATCTCTCTCTCTCCTCTCTCTCTCTCTCTCTCTCTCTCTCTCTCTCTCTCTCTCTCTCTCTCTCTCTCTCTCTCTCTCTCCCTCTCTCTCTCTATCGTCATCCTTGAAAATTACTATGCTGATATGCATATGCAATGTTATACAGTTTATAGATCTATACAGTTTATAGATCCACTATAGGCAGTGGGTGCGATTTGGGTGATTGCTTTGCACGAGGTTGTACGGTAATTCATGCCATTGTTGCGTACAGGACAAATGCCTGGCCCCGTTTAGGCCAGGCTTGCACAGTTAACTTTGCAGTATCTATTGACATTTAAACAAGATGAAGAAAGACAGACAGACAGAGGTCTCATTTCTATAGCCTAATAACGGACCATCTTACCGCTGCGTAAAATACCCCTTCTCCAACTTCACTCCTCGCCACGGTTCTCCTTTACAAACTTACTTACTGACTGCCTGTGTGTGTGTGTGTGTGTGTGGTGTGTGTGTGTGGTGTGTGTGTGTGGTGTGTGTGTGTGTGTGTGGTGTGTGTGTGTGTGTGTGTGTTGTGTGTGTTGCGCGCGCGCGCGCGCGTGGAGGGGGGTCTGCAGTGCAGACGCATTCTGCCCATCTCCGACACTGTCTCCCCTCTCTGTGTTTACTAATGGTTTCTATAGAAACCCGTAGCAGGCACACGTGGGCATAGCCACGTGCGTTTTGTTTGTGTAGGCTATGTCGTCTGGGTGCGCGCGCGTGCACGCACGCGTGTACGCACGTGTACGCGCGCGGCTTCATTGCGACATGCGCTCTCATGCTTTAGCCTAATAGGATAACCTCTCGTGGCTCAAATGCTGAATAAATAGTGGGCCCTGGTATGAAAATGGTTGAAAACCACTGATCTACTTTTGACAAAAGAGCACGGCGCCTAGATTAGGCTAATCTGTATAGGGATCAGATAGATCAGGGGTTTTCAACAGGTGGTCAGGGGACCACCAGTGGTCCTTGAGAAGGTTCCAGGTGGTCCTCAGGCTAAAATATGGAAAGTTGGTTAACCAGATTGAGAATGTAAAAATGGAACCAAATGGACCCTTGCGGGTCCATTTGGTTTCATATTCATCATCTGAATTAGCACCACTTAAGAAATGTACACTGTTTTGTTGGCAAAATACAGCCTGGAATTGTGGACAAAACCAAAAGAATTCTTTAGTTTCAGGTCTTTGAGGCTAAAATGTCATCAAAATGTGGTCCGTGGCTCAAATGCTGAACAAATGGTGGTCCCTGGAGTCAAAAAGGTTGAAAACCACTGAGATAGATGATATGGCATTTTAATTGGTTGAGTAAGATGATCAACTTGTATTTCAGCCTTTAAGTTAAAAACGTCGGGTTTTGTGCTTTTGCTGGGTGCTGTGTTTGATAGTGTTGCGGGCACTGTTGCCAACTTGGCGCATTTGTCGCTATATTTAGCGCTTTTTCAGACCCCCCTAGCGCCCAAATTAGTGAAAAACTCCTGGCGGAAAATCTGGCGCTTTTTTTGCTGGTGAGTTGGTGCGAAATTGGTTGACAATGCGCCAGAAAAAAAACACCCTTGTTAATCATAGTTTTTCCTCTGTCTGTGCCTCAATTTGAGAGAGACGAGAGACCCATATAACAAAAGGCACACACAGTCACACACTACCGCGGAGCGAGGCACAGATCATTCCAGTATAGACGAAGTTACGACAACTCGGTTCGCTTAATGGGGCCAGTTCTATGGCGGCTCTTATACATAGATTCTATTTAAAAGCGGGACAAGCATGCAAAGCGAGCGCTAGGTTTCTGACTCCTTCAATGTCGCAATCTCTGTACTGTATGGCTCTCTTCCCTCCTCCCTCGCTCCGACACACACATGTAGGAGAGCGCAGCACACACAGGGACAAGAGGACTTGATGAAGTTGATGATATTACAATTTAACAATAAGCTTTGCTGGTTTTGTTAAGCAGGCAGGTGCGTGTGTGCCAGGCCAGCATAGTTTTGTGTGTTGTGTGTGTGTGTGTGTGTGTGGTTGTGTGTGTGTGTGTGTGTGTGTTGTGTGTGTGTGTGTGGTGCGCGCGCGCGCGCGCGTGTGTTGTCGTCGACAAGGCAGAATCAAGGCTAGACTAGTCTAGAGCTATGGATGGATGGACGGCCAGAGCTACTTTTTTGATGGTCCGTTATTAGGCTATAGAAATGAGACCTCTGTCTGTCTGTCTTTCTTCATCTTGTTAAATGTCAATACATACTGCAAAGTTAACTGTGCAAGCCTGGCCTAAACGCGGTGGGATTTTTATACATTTGTCCTGTACGGCATGAATTACAGTACAACCTCGTGCAAAGCAATCACCCAAATCGCACCCACTGCCTATAGTGGATCTATAACTGTATAGATCTATAAACTGTATAACATTGCATATGCATATAGAACAGCATAGTAATTTTCAAGGATGACATAGAGAGAGAGAGAGAGAGAGAGAGAGAGAGAGAGAGGAAGAGAGAGAGAGAGAGAATGATGCTGTGGCGGCCTGGCTGGCCTTGATCGTCATTAAACTCTACGTAAATAATATGTGCCCTTCACTGCATTAAGTTCCATATAATGTGCCCATCCTGGCCATTGACCACAAAATGCCTGCAAAACGAATTTGGTTATAGAAACATGTATAGTTGTGCAGTTGCATTTGTCCCGCGTGCGCCAATGGCGCAGCGCCATGGTTACGTGGCCAAAAAAGCTGCACGTCTATGGTTTTGGAGCAGCAAGACGCGCATTACGCACAGGAGTCTGATCGATGTAAAACTGTAATCATATATTGCCAAAAAAGCGCGCTCGTCTGTACGAGAGAGAAATGAGGGATTATTTATTGGTGCCCGCTAACCTCCCCGAAAAATAGCCAATCTACAAGCACACAGATCTGTGTGCGTGCGTGCGTGCGTGTTGACTGTTGTGGAGATGGACAGACTGTTCTGTGTGTTGGACGAGGGCGCCAAGAATCTCTTAGTTTAGTTTAGTTTAAATTCACGTCGGAAAATTATATAAGGCCTGTATAATAATATAATGGCACATGAGCCGCACACACACACACACACACACACACAACGCCAGGGTTATATGGATTTTTCATTTCAGTTTAGTTTTAGTTAGTTCTTACACTTTCTTTTTAATGTAGTTAGCCCCCCCCCCCCCCCCCACACACACCACACACACACACCACACACACACACACACACGTGTACCAAGAGAGAGAGAGAGAGAGAGAGAGAGAGAGAGAGAGAGAGAGAGAGGAGAGAGAGAGAGGAAGAGAGAGAGAGAGTCTTACGCCGCGTTGCTCGTAGCCGGGTCGAGGGCATGTTACCGATGAAGCGGCTCCGCCCTGTTTCGCAGCTGTTCGGTTCGTGGCCGGAGCGCGCCACGCTATCTGGGGGTTTGAGAGTCCGAACGACCGATCGACAATGCTGAAATTCCTGGTTGCTAAGCCGGCTAGCACTAGTAGTGGCAGCAGCAGGCGTGAGGTTAGGCAGCAGCAGGCAGCTTCAGCTCAGCCTCATCAGCGTCGGCTCCCCGAGTCGCTACCCAGTTCCACAAGCATTCCCCAGCTGGATTCCCCAGCCCAGCAGAGCAAACACGGCTTAAATAACGAAGCACCGTCGCAACCCAGAGCTATGGTTTCCCCCAAGCGCATGTACAAACAAACATAGGCCCCCGCGCAGCCGGGGAATATATTTTTCCGGACCTCCAGGGCTCACGCCGAGCACAGGGGGCGAGCGCCGGCTTTGCCCAGGGGGGAAGCCCGCCTCTGGCGAGGGCCCCGCCGGCACTCTGTGCTCCGGGGGACGCTGCCTCGCCGCCTGCGAGACCGACTAGGCGACTAGCGAGGCCGAGTAGCCTAGTAGCTTAGCTGCAAATGCAAATATCCAGTATATTAATGAGCAAGACTGACTGGCCCCGCCCCGGACAGCCCACTAAATTAGCATACTCACACGCAAGGAAATACAGGCAAAAATATAAAGAGAACGCAAATGCAGACATAAATAGAAGCATAAATAAATATGTGGGACAGAAATACAGGAGACGTAAAAGAGCATCAAAGAAATATTGCAGGAAATATATGTGTAAATAAATAGAAAAATAAAAAGGGGAAATAAATGTATTTGGGAATTAATGTAAGCGTAAAAAATATAACAGTAACAAAAAATGACTTATATCCCATTTCTTTACTCATAAATGTGTGATATATATTTTTCTCACACTTTTCTTTGGTTTATTTTTTTTGTCATGTTATTTATTTATTCTACATATTGCTACATGTTTTTATTTACCGTAATAGATTTAATATTTGGGCTCTTAACACTCCATACTTGAGAGTGTAAATATGAAAACCAAATGGACCCGCAAGGGTTAAAATGTCCTCAAATGGTGGTCTGTGGCTAAAATGCTGAATAAATAGTATCAAAAAAGGTTGAAAACCACTGATCTATAAGAGCGTCCCTCACTTTCACACAGGTGTAATCTTTTTCATTCAATAGATGAGTTGTATAACAGTACTTACAGTGTAACTTCCTCGACTGCAATTATAGGAAATGACCAGAAGTCCCACGTAAAGGCTGTAGGGATACCAAACTCACTAACCTGGAGGTCCTTGGTGAGGGTTTTGCTGCACACTCCACACTGTAACTCAGGTCCCAGGCTGTGGCTGGCTCCAGTGAGTGCCCCCTGCGGCAGTGTGTAGCCGGCAGCTGCACTACGGCGATGACGCAGTAGTTTGTTTTGACTACAGAACTGGAGGTGACATATGTCACAGGAGAAGAGTTGCACTCCGACGTGCAGCAGGGCATGGATGATTCCAGCAGCGTGGTCTGAAAACGAGGCTCCACACACGCGGCAGAGGCCAGTTCTCTGTCAGATGGCTCTCTGCGTGAGCACTAAGGGCAGCTGGATCGGCTGGGAGAGGCGCCGCGCAGGCCTTACAAGACCCCGCACTCCCCGTCACCTAGAGGAAGGAGGTTGTGCATGTCATCACGCAGTCATTTTTGTCAGGCGTTATCTGGTCCTACATTTGTCGAAATCAACACTGGTACAGTGTGAAGCACATTGTAAGTAAGAAAATAGAAATTAGTTCAAATCCAATCACATTTTATTGACAATGACCTGGCTTATTTAATATTTTGTATTAATCCTTCCATTATGTCTTTACTTAATTATTTTTAGTTTTGTATGTTTACTGTCACACAAAGATAAATGAATAAAAACATTACCTGGACGCCGCCGCAGCGTTGGTGCCGTTTCCGTTCTCCACACAAACAAGGTCATCTTCGTCGTCCTCCTCCTCGTCCTCTTCCATGTAGTTCTCGTCGTCACTCAGCTCAATGATCTCCCCCGCCAGCTGACCCCACTGCTCATCCTCCTCAGTGCCCTCCATCATCTCCCTGCTCCCCTGCAGGGGGTCTCTCTCTTCATCGTTCCGCCCTGCTTCTACCTGCCCGTACATGAGCCTTTCGTCCTGGGCCACATCCACAGCACCTCCATCTACCGCGCCTCCACCCGCCGCCCCAACCTCCGCCACCAACACACCCTCTGGCGCCCCGACCTGTAAGCTGCCTAGTGGGTTTCCCGAGGACGCTGCTGGGGTGCAGACCTCGGTCCCGTGCTGAGCTGAAGGATCAGCAAAGGAGCAGGAGGAGTCAGAAGGCACAGGGATGTTAGTCTGAGCCAGAGAGCTGCTGGCCATGCCCCTGCAAACGGCCATCCGTCCATCTCCATCTCCGCAGATCCCCCTGGCACCTGCCTCATGTTCTCCTTCCCCCATTTCAGTCTTCAGTTGGGGGAGCGTAGGGCCTGGAGGAGGCAGGACTCTGTGGGGCTGGCTTTTAGTCAAAACACTGTGTTCCGCGGTCAGCTGACTCTCTGTGGAGATCTGCCCATAGCCCATGTTAGACTGGACGTCTTCCGTCTTGAGGTGCAGTGACAGAGAGGCAGAGGTTTGGTTCATCTCTAGATCTCTGGGTGTTCTATTTTGGAGGAGAGGGGAGGGTGCAGCAGCCGGGGTCGGGGCAGCCGACGATGACAGGGAGGAGCAAGAGGCCGCAGACGAACAGGCGGACAACGCAGACACAGAAACTGCAGCGGTGGCATCTGCGGCCGCGTTAGAGTCCAGGCCCAGGTCTCCGGCACAAATTGCTTTACAGTTTGTGGTCACCGAGGCCTGCATGTCCGGGAACGTGCTGTGACAGGCTCTCACCACCAGCTCACTAACGCCCAGCCGCTCAGCTAGCTCATACAGCACCCCTACATCTATCAGGTCGGTCACAATCTCCCCCGTGTAGATGAATGTCAGCACCTTCTCAAAGCTGGCTGGGGAAATGAATTCCAAGGAGACGGCAGTGGTGGAAGAAGACTGGGCCCGGGCAAAGAGGCTACGGAAATGTGCTCCGGCGCATGCCAGAACGGCGCGGTGAGCTGAGAAAGAGCGGTTCCCCACCTGCAGGAACACATCGCAGTACATCCGGGACTGCCGGCAGCGGTTGAGCTCAGACAGGAGGCCAGCGGCGTGGCCGGGGCCCTGCAACCGGATCCTCATTCCCACTGCTTCTACGGCAGGCCCTGACTGTGGACGTGAAACAGCAAGGATGTCATCAATGCAATGGAATTGACTGACTGATGGATTGAAGAAGGCAACAGTTTGCAGAATCACAGTACATTTCAAGCACAATTCAATACAAAAATTGGGCTCCTGTCTATGTTCCCTCAGCTCTCTGTGGTCCCTCAATGTTAGGGTTACATTTAGGCATAGTTTTACTGAGGTTAAGGTGAGGTCTAGACTTGTCATTAATGTGTAGTATTGCAACTCTGCTAATTATAACTGTAGTTATATAACCCTACTAATATACTGTATACAGTATATGGATAATAAACAACTTCTGTTTCGCAGCACCACCTGTTTCAGCGTTTCCAGCGTAATAACCATAACTCAATGGTAATAACCTGTTCATATTGGAGGACTTTCCATCAGCTGTTAAATATTTACGGATCGACTACACATTCTGCGAGCATTTTAACTATTCTGTAGAAATGTAGAAATATAATCAGATTATAGCCAGAGATATTTCAGTCACGCATGATTTTGAGAAATTAATTCATTTTGATATTGTTAGCTTGAAAAAATAATTGACAGTGAAGCATAAAAGAAAAACGTTCCATATGACTACTCTATTTTAATTCGATTTCTCGTTTCGATATTAAAATATCACCCGCTCATTGAGGACAATGCCCTTCGGTTTTTAAGATAGATATTATAAAAAAATGTCTTACCCATAGAACGCTGGGTTTTTAGTTTAGGGAAACACAACACTTGACTCTGTTATTTTATTTTTAATTGAGAAGCAAACGTTTTGGCGCACATGTATGACGTAACATCACCAAACATACAGTTTTGGTGCCACCTACTGTCTGGATGACTAAACAGTACAGCAGTCATCCAAGCTGTAGATTAGTCAAACTTTTTTTTCCCTCCAAATTGACACTATTTAGCTGCCGGACTCCCATTTCTAAATAATATGCCAAGGACCCCTGTAAGAGAGGGCCCTAGCAGTAATTTTCAACCTGTTCAGTTTGAAGGGCCCCCCTTTTGACATGCAAAGAGCAACAGTGCACCTTGGGAACTACTGGTGTGAGGGGTAATTTGGGGGACTGCAAGGGAAGGGGTTGCAAAGAAAAAGGCCAATAATATTCGTAATGATAATTACAAAATTTATTCAGATTACCATTTCCTTTAGCTCACCCTGTCTAAGGTGATAAATAAGACTCATTCAACACACTATGAAACATCATCATGGTTCAAATTCATGGGTGACCTTCACAACATTGACATGAATAATAAAAATGTTGCTTGCCTCATCTAATGCCATAGTATTTATTTAGGCTATTGCAGATCATTCTCCACAAATAGCCATACATAATCAGAATATTGTTTTGTATGCTTTTGACATGTTACGAGTAGGCCTATAGGAAATTATAAAAGACAATGAAAAAACAAAGTTGACAATCATGTTTCCAAAACTACCAGTAAGAAATAATTTACAAAATCGAGTCTTTCCATTTCTGACTTTTAAGTTGTACGTCCATTACAGATTTTAACATTAAGTATGCAGCAGGTACATTTACAGTATATTGACGTCATGTCTTTACTCTGGGAAATAACAGACATATTTCATACAGTATTTCAACCATTCAATTTTCTAGACTAAGCAGAATTTCATAATAATTTCAGTTGGTCTACCACTGATTTTTTTTTATTTATTTATATTGGCCATTTTTGACCATTGCACTGTAGCAACAGGCACACATAACTAACAACATGACATACTGTATGTTTATACTTTATTTGCAAAGACAAAGAAGAATAACTGTTTTGGTCCAGTGACAACAAATATTCAAAAATAAAATAAATCACCCTCTCCATCCACTCACAACAATGGGTGTACACCCAAAACAGTTTGCTCTTTTCATTTCCACTATCTGACAACTTGTTGTCGGTTAATCATTATTGCACTTCTTAGGAGGAAGTGGAAATGCAGCGGTCAGATTGTAGATAATTACTATGGACAGCTACAAACGTCTTTTTGAGTCCTTTTGAGTCAATGACAGCACACTTTTGAGCAATATTATCTATCAACAAATTGAAGGAATATTGCTTTTCAATTGTTTGATATGTTGTTCAGGCTCCTGTGACAATACAATTACTGTACATAATATAGTCCCCTTCCCACCCGCCCACAGTCAAGTTTCTTCATTTTACTGTATATCTACACAAAGTCAATTCTCTCGCATGTTGCCACCAGTTTCTGTGCAGAGGCATTTTCAGTTCAAGCTACACGCTTCCGGGAATTGGTTCGACCCAGACTGGCAGTGCTGGATCTGCGAGCGAGAACAGGTGTGGCAGTGGTGGGTGAGGTTTCGTTAGGGCAGCCATGTTGAAGCAGTATATCTGCACAGCCTTTGCTCCCAGTTTTCTTTGCCATCATCAAGGCTGTCTGACCTTGCTCATCCTTTGCTTTCACGTCACTTCCATACTGCGGGGAGAAACATTCAATTAGTTGAAATGTGTCAGCAATTATAATGATGTATCTATCACTATCTGGATCCCCCCCACCACCACCACATCTATCTTTAAAGAAGGAAAACTATTTTTGCACATAGCATGCTGTTCGTTCTTAAACGGTGTACTGTACGTCTCTCCACTTTTAGATGTCTGGCTGTTGAAATAATGTAATTGGATTGATTGAATTAGCAATTTATTGATTAGACACAGAGAGTAAGTGCAATCAATAAATCACTGATTCAATGGGTCCAAACCAGATACTTATTTGACTGAACTCCCAAGGGCACTATACCTTATTGTTAGCTGAATTCCCAAGGGCTCTACACTACATTTACAATTATACTACACCTTTGAGCAGACACTCTTAATTGAGAGTGGCTTAATGCAGTAACATTAAATATCTCATGTTAAAATAGCCAATCTATACACAGACACAGCCACATGTGTGTGTGTGTGCGTGTGTGCGCACGCATGCGCACGCGCACACACACACACACACACACACACACACACACACACACACACACACACACACACACACACACACACACACACACACACACACACACACACACACACACACACACACACAGTGGATTAAGCTACAAATATGAATTATTTTTGATTACTGCATATTAAGCGTGTCAATGTGCTACTAAGGCCAATGACATTCCTCCTCTAATCTATAGATGCCTTAACAGACATTGTCACACTAATAAACACCAGTATGCCTGTGTAGCCTGTCTACAGAAGATCAATACCTCTCATAACATGCAATGGACATGCACTCACTTATAAGAATGCACCATCAAACTTTAAAATGCTGTTTTTTCCCCCAATGTGGATAAGGAACAGCATTTTTATTCACAATAAAAATCCTAATCTCTTACTCTTGAAATACTGTATATAATCCTCAGTTTCTGTTGTGTTTTAACAATAATAGCAATTCAAAAACAGCTACTTCATCACAATGTTTGTAAACAAATAATTGGTCTATTCTCACTGCACCACCTGGAAAAAATATAACTAAATACAGAAGATAAACTATATGAAGAACTAGAAATAAAAAACAAACTCACCCAGATGAGCAGCTGCGTCATGACTGCATCTCCCAGCTGACATGCTGCGTGCAGGGCTGTATGAGGCCACAAAGGCGGTCCGGTGGGGTGAGCGTTGATCTGTTCCTTGGTGCTGTGTGCCAGGAGGAGCAGCAGCCTGGGCAGGTCTCTCTCCGTCACAGCAGAAAGCAGCCACGCTGACATGTTGCTGGAGCCGTTGTCCTCTGTGTGCTGGACAGCCGCACCTGTGACCAGCGGCGCCACGAAAACACGCTGCTCATACTTGGCACGGATCCATGACTCTCTCTCCTCACTGTGGGGAGAAAAAGGCACAGAGGGAAAGTGACATCACACATATGCACATACATCCAGTACACATGTGCACACCTATGCATAAGAACCCATGCACCCCTGCATCAGGGATGGGTAGTCTCTGAAACACCTCCATGCGTGGATGATGCCAGATGTTTCATAATCAACAGAAATGGACATTACCCTACATACACTTCAGTATATTCATACTTGGCTGATCAAAACATAAATATGTGAAAGCTTAACTGCTTTTATGGGGATATTTGGGAATATTAATTAATGTACGGTATGGACTCACCGTGTGGCACTCGGCAAAGGCTTTGTCCTGCCCTGGGTGCAGCTCTCCCAGATGCTGTTAGCCATATGGTTACCAATGGCAGCCAGAACCTGTGTGAGCTCATCTGGCCAATCATCCAGGTCCAAGGAGCGGACACGAGACAGGTGCGTACCCAGGTTCCTGTGGATCCCTGAGCACTCAATGCAGATCAATGCACCCAAGTTGAGGCTGGCCCAAGTGGGGTCTGGACAATGGCAAGTACACACACATTTCGGTTATGATAGACAAAATCTTGAATCTCCCTATTTGGCAAAGCAGCAGAGGAGAAAGACTAGAGATAATTGGATGGGAGCTATATCAACTTACTTGGTGCCTCGCAATCAACACACTGACTGTTCCCCTTGGTGTTGCGGATAGCTTGTAAAGCTACTGCCTCATTATGGCTACTCCTCCGTGCCTACAAAGTCACATACACACGCACACAAACACACACACACACACCACACCACACCACATGCGCATGCACACACGCACACACGCGCGCGCGCGCACACACACACACACACACACACACACACACACACACACACACACACACACACACACACACACACACACACACACACACCACATGCGCGTGCGCACACACACACACACACACACACACACACACACACACACACACACACACACACACACACACACGGAGGCAGGGAAAAGGCAGGCAGACAAGGTGAGCTTAAATAACCCACCCAATTGGTCAGCTGTCTTGTACCCACTGAATACACGCACATATTATGACAGCATATTACATTATGTTCCTGGAGTATAATGGGCACGCTCAAGTATATCTGACTGAACTAACTCCGCAAGCTACATATATTTTATTCAGTATAAGAAAATAATGATTTATGTACCTGACTACCTGTTCCATTTTCTATTTCCTTATCCTTACCAACAATAAATCAATATGAACACTCTCAGACTACAGTAACTAAATTGATGGCAGTGGCTCAGGTGGAAGTGTGGAAGCTCGGGAAATTGAATATTCAGGGTTCAATCCAAAAGTTTGTTGAACGGTTCTTGAGCAACATAGTGAAATCCCCAAATGCTCCTGCTTGAGCATGTTGTTGGCTTGTATGGTTTCCTGTACCATTAATGTGCAAATCTGCACATGAATGTGTGGGTGTAAAAGAACTTTGGACAAAAAACACTACAGCCAATACATTCCAAATTCACGGTGCAGTGAATTCTGAGTGACAGGTGATGATATACCTTGTTTCTGCCACTCTCACAGGACTGCAGGCTGGCCAGAATCTGGCTCTCAATAGCCAACACCCAGGAGTCCCTGTCCTCTAGACTCTGTGCCTCAAAGTGCCATGTCTGCCCCGTGAATGATACGATGATGAAGTCTGCATTCTCCTCGTCTGCAGGGACATGGCAAGAAACACACCTGAAATTTGGTGCCTCACAGTAATAAACTCCCAGAATCAACTTTACTGTGACGTCATAGGATTACAGATAGGCCTAGTTAGTGAATTAAGATTTCATTTTGAAGTTAAATAACAGGAAGGTGCAGTCAAATCAAATATACAGTACATACTGTATGGAAGAGGGAAAAAAACAGCAATGGATAAATACAATTATGGTACACAGAAATGCAGTGTTAATTAATAATAATTTACAAAATCACACCGTTTGAAGTGAGGGGCGCTCTTAATATCACATCATCCATTCATTGTCAATGAATATTTGTCTCGGACAACATAGCACATTTGCTTGTATACTGTACATATGACGTACAGTACATTGTCCATTCATTGCCAATGGGAATTTAACATTTGTGTGCTAGCGCCCCTCAACAACAGAGGGAACAACATAAAATGTAACATATTGAAAAGGAACGGCGAGAGGAAAACTCATGATGTGAACAACTCATGTTGTATGTACAGTAACTATGCCAGACACAAAAAAGTAAACTAATAATAGAACAATGGAAATAAATAACAATCATCACCATCATCCTAGTTTGTTACCTGTCTTATTAATGTTTCTCAAGCTACCAAAGCTCTTTAATTTCCACATTTTGCGCTTTGCTGCAATAGACAGATAAGCAAAAGGAGCAGAAAGGAAGAGAAAGAGAGAAAGGCAAATGCGAGAATTGAGATTGAGAACAAGCAGTAAATCAGTTGTACTAGACAAATATCAGAGCAGAAAGAGAGGAAGGTAGCTACGTAAGAAAACATACAGTTTGCTATTATGCTTGTAAAGACAGTCCATATATTTTCTTAGGATGTAACATTCTATTCCCTTCCCATAGACTGACATTAGCATTACTGGTGTCACTACCTTTGGCATGAAGACATTATTGTCTAAGATTTAAATGTTCTGTATTGATAAGCAGTGGAAAATAGCACATAGTGTGAGATTGATTTGATTTAGTTGGATATTATGTTAAAAATAGAAGTACAGTACATGAAATATGCTTTCACTAAGACGACACAAGTCTTTATTCCATAGTGATCCTTTTAAGTTTATAGATGCGCTATTTGAGTTATTTCTTCCATAATTATCTACAGTCAGGTAATATTAGACTATAGGCTGGTACAACCAGTAAGCTACAGTAAATACATAACATCTCATCACCTTCAGCTTGGCCAACAGCTGTGTCTCCTTTTTGATTCATGCTTTTCTTCCTTCTATTCTTCTTCCTGTCGCTCATGGGAGATGACTGGCTGGGATCTTTTCCAGTGAAGGGGCTTGTGGCTCCTTCCAGAGCATCTGACATTTGGGTGCAAAATAATGACTCATGAATCACACCAAGAAAATTGCCTAGGGATCTTGAGGTATAGCAAAGGTTTCAGTTAAAACAGTGGTTTTCAACCAGTGGTCCGGGGACCACCAGTGGTCCTTGAGAGGTTTCCAGGTGGTCCCTAGGCTAAATGCTGGGAAGCTGGTTAACCAGGTGTAACTTTTTACACAAATTTTTACACTCCCAAATGTTAAAATATTCATAATCTGAATTAGCCCAAGTCTACACAACTAGAGAATGTAGAAGATTACTCCCTTAATGGTCATTTTGATCTGTATGTTTGACTGTTTTGTTTCCCAAATCCTGCCCGGTATTGTGGACAAAAGCAAAATAAATCTTTAGTTTTGGGTCTGTGGGGCTAAAATGACCTCAAATGATGGTCTGGGGCTCAAATTCTGAATAAATAGTGGGCCCTGGTATCAAAAAGGTTGAAAACCACTGAGTTAAAACATATACCGGTATGGGTGATTACTGATTTCTGAATGGTTACAAAGTTGAACACAGTCAAATCCTTAATGTGTCCATTTGTAAATTTGAATGATGACACTGGTGATTTTTACAGCACAGTAAATGATCCTCCCACAGCATACATACCAACACTTTGTGCCTTGGTGGACAATGTGGATGGACATCGCTGGAGTCCTCTGTCTCCTTGAGGAGACACACCACCAGTCCTGTCATCAACAACACTCAGGGTGGAAGGACAGAGCTGGGCTCCTGGCAGACACAAAGAAAGCAGCAGGTAGTTGATGAGTTACTCAGTTCTGTGGCGTGAGACATGGCGTGCACCAAAACAACAAGCACATCTACAAACTCATCTAATGTTGGCATTGACAGTGAGGAACAGAGAAAAAATGTACATGTTTTTATTTTGTCTATTTTTAGCAACTCATATTAGTATTAGGGTTATTAGAACACATGTGTCAAAGCAGTCACCCCGGGAGCTCAGCCTGGTATACTGAATGTAGCCTCAGTAAAATTATGCCTAAGTCTAAGCCTATTTCTAACCTTATTCTCAATAAAACAAATAAGAATACAAGAACCTCTCCACCGAGTGGTCCACGGAGTGGTCAGCATCCACAGTAAACAAATAGTTTAAGATAAGCATTCTGGATACCAGTATTAGTACTAGTGGATGTCCAATCTGAGACCTCTTCAGCGCCCTCTACTGTTTTTTTCCTTTTGAATTTACCTTTAGGGGTGGAAAACAGGATGAGGAATTGAGGATGTTGGACCATTTGGTAGTCCCCTTACGGGGGACTACCATGTATCTTTATTTGCATGTATCTTTATTTACATGCTTAACATTCCTCACTCTAAGCTGATTCTGCTGGAGAGCTCTGAATCTGTCTTGAGAGATTAGTGAATGTAATACAGCAGTCAGGGTCAAGCGAAAAACACTTGATAAAGCTATGTAAGCTGATAGGAGATATAATGTGAGTTGAGATATTACGATATTATGCACTGTATGATTATGTATTCATTCTCCACCACACAATATTTTATTCCACTTTGAACTATTTGGGTTGACGGGTGCAGACTCTCAGAGAACAGTCTATAGCAGTGGTTTTCAACCACTGGTCCGGGACCACCAGTGGTCCTTGAGAGAGTTCCAGGTGGTCCCCAGGCTAAATGATGAAAAGTTGGTTAACCAGATGCACCTCTTTGAGACCGTAAAATAAAACCAAATCCTAAATGGACTCTTACCTTGCGGGTCCAATTGGTTTCATTTTTACACTCTCAAGAGTTAAAATACTCATCATCTGAATTAGTGCAAGTCTACACAAGTAGAGCATGTAGAAACATGGTCTATGTTTTTTCTGTTTCCAAAATCCAGCCTGTTATTGTGGACAAAACCTTTAGCGATCTGTTTGCGTCTGTGGGGCTAAAATGTCCTCAAATGGTGGTCCGTGGCTAAAATGCTGTATAAGTAGTGGGCCCTGGTATCAAAAAGGTTGAAAACCACTGGTCTGTAGAAACAGTCTATATACCGCAGCAGCAGTCTCTGACAAGTCTCTTCATCTGCATTTGATATGTAGAAATATTAAACACAATATGGGCTCCATTTTCGTTACATGGTTATGTAACGAATCTATTAATTCGTTTTTACTATTTTGAAAAACTTTTTGGAATATTTCAACATTTCAATCTATTAACACGTTGTGAGCTTGTAGGCTGGCCATTTAAACTACTGAAAATGTTTTTTTTAAATAGTTTAAAAAGGCAAAGAAGTTAAGGGATAAGGGGTTTAGCGGTAACGAAAATGGAGCTCTAAGTGCGTATGCACGTATACACGGTACGCACACAGCTGTTCAGACAAATTTAGCAGAAGTACCTGTGCTGGCGCTTTCAGTAGTTACTATGTCCTTTGATAGTCCGTTAACTCCAGGTACAGAGATGGGGCCGGGGACGGCCCAGAGGAGCTTCCCGTCGGGGCTACAGCCCTGGGAGGCCGTTTCCCTGGAACCTTCACTGTCACACGCAGGAGGTCAATCTCCTTCCCATGAGCATTCTGCATGTAGTCCTGAAACAGTTAAAACGTCACATATCAGGCCTTTTCTTCAAGAATCCACATATGACCATGATGTAAATGTCTTCCTGAAGATCAAGTCTCAGGAAATGTCTCTATGTCATCATAACCGTTTGAAGCCACTATAAATGGCGGTCTAATGACTGAGTGATCTAAGAGCAAAATGGCCACCATGAATATGGGGCTGCACGATCCTGCAGTGTTAAGAAAACAACACGATTTGATAGAATCTTTAGGACTTTGAACAGAAATTTTGACTATAAATGAAATCCTGTCCAATCCTAGGCTATATTACAAGGGAAACAAGCATGGCTGTCCTTGCACTTGTTTCATTGTGAAAGCTGTCAGGCCTGAGCTGCTGTTTCTCTGTGTTTTACCACCATATTGATTGGTCTTGTGGTGTTCTCTTACACTGGAGCTGGAATGGTAGGACAGCGTGCCATTGTTGGACAGGGTGACGTATTTCTTCTTCCACTCCTTATTCAGCGAGCTCCCACTTCTCTTCCACAAGATGCTCTGTGAGAAACAAAGACCAAGGTCACTCACTGCACATAAAGCATCACGGCTCCCTGCATCATGTCCTACCTGCTGGACTTAAAGAGTCAAAACAATAGAGTCTGTCTGTCTGTCTCAGAAGTGTAACGCTCAGAAAAAGCAGTCTGACAGATCCTAACAATAACATCTGAAGCTGCTATAAATAGTGCACCCATGGGAATTGATAAAAAGATGAAAGAACTAACTTGCTTTATTGTTTATTTATTGCTTTTTGCACTGGGTTCACGACACTTACTGTTTCAGAAAAAAAATATCCTGAAACACTTGTGCTTGCTGTTGATTTATATTTAGATTGTTGATGTCACAACATCACATCAAACCAACCTGTTTGATGGGGATGGCACGTCCGCTGCCCAGGTCCCCTTTATTAGCATCGGCAGATTTTTTCTCATCACGGTTCTGAGGGGAGTTAAATGACAAGACGAACAAGGTCAAGACAGGAGATCATTTTGAATAGAAAGAGTTGTAGATGGATTTGGACATCAGGTGGAACAAGTCAACAAGAGGACAGAGGTAGCATGGGATGACAGGAGGCATGGTGGCGACAACTGACCTTGAAGAGGGAAGGGCGCCTGTGGGGAATGTTCTTCAGGGAGCGGGAGGTTATACTACTTCCAACCTCACCCCCTGCTACAACACGTAGCTCTCTGTGGCCAAACACAGGGGTGGAGGGGAGGGAGTAGGGGTGCTCACTCTGACCATTACTGGCCTGAGAGAGTGGCAGGTTAGGAGGAGAGGAGGGGGGCGAGAGAGGGATGGAAATGAGGATGGAGATAAAAAACAAGAGAATGGGTTGAAGTTTGCGTCATGACATGAAACAAAATCAACAAAATCGATCAAGCAAATGGACAATGGATGATTAACGGCATTTTAGAAGTTGGTGAACAATGGGTATGGATAATGAGTCACGTTACAGGATGCATGTAGAGAATTTGTTGTAAGGTGAGACTTTAAATCGGTCGCGACCGACATAAGCATCGGTCAAGACCTAGGTTGTGGTCACTAGATGATTTTGTCCCTCCAGCAAGAAGGCAATTTATATACCGTATGATGGTTATATTTCACTTGCCTTCCAGTATACCATGAGAAATAGTATACAAAGTACCTTAGATTCTTTGCAAATATCATCAATAATTTAACACTGATAAAAGCAGAGAAAAGCCTCAAAGGCCTACTTCTGAAGTGGTGGCGAAGCGGTTTTAATATTGACAGTCGAATACCGCAGTGTTTTATTCACTTCTTAGCTTTAGTGGAAAAACTGTCTGTGCTTACACAAAACACAGATCCCCTGACTGCTTCATTACCCTTGCATAATATCCTCACGAGGATGACACGTGTTTTTCACTTTCCCATCTCTGCTGAAACAGTATTACAACCCTTTATATGCTGATTAATTTCAAAGCCCCCAGGCCAGTGTAAGACATTAAAAGCTGATTGTGGAAGTTACATAAATTGCATGCTGAGCTGAGAGAGAAAGTTTGTTCAGTGACTGTCTTGCATGTTCTGTTAGTGCTTTGCTTTTACCTGACCAGGGAATGATGCTGATCCTGGAGTAGAGCCTCCGGAGTGGCTGGGAGAGTTAGGGAGAGACTTGCAGGAGGCCAGGAGGGCTGCCTGCTTCTTCTGAGCAACAATCTTCTGGGCGGCTGTGAGGGGAGGACAATATAATGGTGATTAGAGGGTTCAGCTATAATAACATTAAACACTTTAACCCTGGCGTGTAATGACAGTCAAGCAGGCAAGAATATCTTGCCTGTAACAACAGGCAAGATATTCTTGCCTTTTCTATTATCTATCTCAGTGGTTTTCAACCTTTTTCATACCAGGGCCCACTATTTATTCAGCATTTGTGTAGATTTGGGCTAATTCAGATAATAAATATTTAACTGTTGAGTGTAAAAATCAAACTAACAAACTAAAAACAAACTAAAAATCAAACTCTACAAGCTTGTCCTTCATGAAGCTTGTCATTGATCTTGTCCATGCGTTCTTATATGTTTGTGATTACAGTATTTACACCACTATCCGAAGAAGCA
>CM076968.1:31014178-31306678 GCA_039105355.1 Benthosema pterotum | reverse complement strand
GTGTGTGTGTGTGTGTGTGTCTGCGTGCCCGTGGAGATTACCCCCAAGCAGTGTGAAATCAGTTGCTGCTCTGAGGAGAATTAGATTAAGGCTGTCCAAGACTATTCCATTGTCAGTTCACAGATCAAAGAACTGCATCTACCCTCAATGTACAAGTATAACGTCACACATGATTTTTAGGGTAATCTCCCCCTGACACGTGCCATTATTTAGTTAACTTAAAATGTCAAAATCTATTCCACACTCCCTAGCTCACTTTAAGGAATACATCTGCATGGCTGAAGTGGTAATATAAGAATGATTTGTTATTGTGGACACAGCCAACATGAATGGAACATACTCAATGTGTGTGTGTGTGTGTGTGTGTGTGTGTGTGTGTGTGTGTGTGTGTGTGTGTGTGTGTGTGTGTGTGTGTGTGTGTGTGTGTGTGTGTGCGCGCGCACGCGTGCGTGCATCTGTTCATGTTTATCTCATTGCCTCATACTGTACCTTCTTCCTCACTGGAGTCTCTTTGTATATAGACAGGAGGCACAGTGGGTGATGACCCCGCTGCCCCCGAACTGCTTTTGGTGAAAATTCCACTGATGAACTTGAGCATCTTCCTGTCCTTGTTGGAGCCTCGCGGGGCCTGGCCTTGCTGTGCTTGGGCCTCTCTGGCCAGCCCCAGGTCTTCAGAGAGACTGCTCAGGTCGCTGTTGTCCAAGGTGCGGCTCTTCCCCTTGCGTTGTGCCTTGGGTGCCTGGGTGGCAGGGGCAGGCAGGGAGGCTGAACTTGTCTTCAGCCTGTCCTTCCTCGGGACATCTCTCATCGCAGCAGCAGCCACCCCACCTCCAATCTCCAGCATTATTCCGGCCCGGGGTCTCTCTGTCTCGTCCCTCCATCCCTCGGCCCGGCTGGCCTCGGCCCATGACGCCCGACAGGGGCCGGGAGAGCGCGTGGTCATCCGGGTGTCCTTGCGGTCGAGGCTCTGGGCCGAGGTGGGGCTGCGCTCCCTACTGTCCCTGGAGTCGCGACCACGGGTGGCTACACTACTGTGTGACTTAAGCAGACTTACAGGTCGCTGACCCACTGGGCGGATCGGGAAACTGCTCCTGGTCGGGGTGCGACTCGGCTCAACCGCCTCGGTCGGCGACGCACCAGTCAGGGACGGCAACATACATTTTTTCTGCTCTGACCCCGGCGGTGGTTTCTCTCCTTTCTCTGAGTCCGGGTCTGTGTCCACAGTCTTGGACTTCTGAGTTGTTGCTCTCTCTGCAGGCGAGGGGGTTGTGACATTGCATGGTGGCCTTTCCCCTAAAGGAACATTGGCTATAGAAGGTATGTCTCTGGACGGGCTGAGAGATTTTCTTTCGCCCGCTTTGAGTTCGGCACATTTTCCTCCCTTCAAACTAGCCGCATCTTCAGCGGCTTCGAGCTGTCCCTGAATTACTCCCGCCCCGTTCTCAGTCGTCAGTGAAGCCTCCTGAGCCTCGACTTGTGCGCTCGCCTCCTCCCTAGCCCTTTCCTCCGGCCCAGTCTCGGCCCTGTTCCCCTGGGTAGCTGTCTTGGCCTCACCCCCATTCTCCTCCACAGCCTCTACCTTGACCAGTGTGAGGGAGATGAGGTAGGTGGTGCGTTGTTGCAGGGTTCCGCCTCCACTCATGTGGTCAGGCTTCAGTAGACACACAGACGATGAATGAAACCAGACAGAGCAACATGAAAGACTGATGGTTCACCAGTGCATTGAGATGTGACGTCTCAAAAGAACTTGACAGCAAGACAGAGAGGCAAAACTTCCATCCAGGAGGAGGTGGGATACACAATCAAGTTTTCCTTCTGTACATATGACAGCAGATAGGTTACGGGTTCCATCCATTCCCTGCTTTCCACGCCTCTGCCCTAAAATGCAGTTGCAGATTATTATACATTTTTCTTTTCAATTCAGGAAAAAAAGGCCTCTTCCTCACGAACATCCATATGATATTGTAGCTGCATTCCAGCAGGCTTTATGGTTACACTAAAGCATTCATGTTTGTCTAATGCATATGTATGCAGCTACTGAGGCGAACAAATCATCATAGCGTCTAGCCTCGTTTCATTGGTAATTATTTACTTGACCTTATTCTTCATGAGCCGCTCCCCCATCTTCCATGTTGTTCAGCTCAAACATCCTGGTTCATCTATTGCTAGTGCAGATATCATGATTTTGTTAGACGGGAAGAAAAAAAAAACATTTGTGCGCTTCACACCATCACAGAGGACAAGCAGCAACCGTAGAGAAGAACATATAAATAACAAACAAAAATCGCCTTGCAGAAAACTGTACGGTACAGTACACCCGGAGCTGTGTGTGCATCCCCCAGCTCTAGATCATGGGTTCGCATTCAAAGCCACACATGTGTTGTGACAGCAGCATCCATTTAGCAGGAGCGACGGTGGTAGCAGGGCAGGCAGCCTCGCCGAGGCACACAGGGAGGACATTGACGAGGGCTAATGGGGATCGGGAAGAGAAGCCAAAGGGATCCCAGGCAGATATCTGGCGATGCATGACCGATCCAGGGAGCGTGCGGCCACATCACGCCCCTCTCTCCGTCCCTGGGTGGCTGTGTCCTCTGGCAGTGTCAGGCATCAAGCGTGACAGCAGAACGCCGGCATGGAGAAGGCGCTCAGACGAGTTCCAGGCGCTCAACAAGCCCCTCTCCTCCAACAGAGACAGCGTGCCGCAGGTTCAACGAGTCCAAATAAATCTCTCTCCCCCTCTCTCATACACACATACACACACACACTCACACACACACACATTCACACACATGCATACACAGCTCGTCTCTTTCTCTCTTTCACTGTGTCCCCCTCTCAAACACGCGCCGATAGGAATCTCCAGTGTCCCACCCACTACATGCCCCTCCTTGATGCAATAGGCAATCCATACAGCACCAGAGGAACACTGCCTCTCCTTCTGTCTCTCTGTCGTTCACTGTTCCTCTCAGAAAGCAGGCTGTGCAGCGTCCTTGCTCCCTTTATTTCTCATTCTCCCCCACAGCCCCTCCCGACTCCGTCCATCTTTCTCCCTCTGCGCAGAGGTGTGTGTGTGTGGTTCTTGGGGGGGGGGGGGGGGGGGGGGGTGCTGGGGGAGACGTGTGTAGAAGCGGCTGGTGGTAAAGCAACACAGACAAGTTGGACCTGGAAAATGACGGGAGACTAGAGGAGAAAACCGCGGCAGGAGGGAGAGAGAAAGAGAGAGGGAGAGGCAGGCTAGGCAAGTTAAGAATGACATTAACAGAGATGGATGGCTTGAGTGCGGTATATGAGGGAGGGAAGGGTGTTTTTTCCTAATTTATACAGATGGTGCGGAATAGTACCATCAATATAATCCATCTGCCACCAACAGTCAGGCATGTTTGTGTTTGTGTGTTCTCTCTCTCTCTCTCTCTCTCTCTCTCTCTCTCTCTCTCTCTCTCTCTCTCTCTCTCTCTCTCTCTCTATGTCTCTCCCTCTCTCTCTACATGGCTCCTCCTCAGTAGGAGGCATGGCTTGTTTGTTGCTAAGGTGTTACAATCTTCCTGGCTGTGGTGCCACAATCATCTCTTGCACGTCCGTCAGTCCCTCTGTCCTTCTTTCCTTCCTTCCTTCCTTCCTTCCTCCCTTCCTTCCTTCGTTACTCATCCTTTAGTGCATTTTCTATTGTGGGTATTGTATGTCAGAGATAGAGAGATTTCCTGTGAAGGTATTGATCTGCAGCCTATTACCTACTATGGCATGTGTTCATTAGCAGAAGTGGGGAGGCTCTGTCTGACCTAACAGAACAAAGCACAGTTTTAGGAGAAGGGGAAGAGAACATGTGGGCATGATGGCCATCAATATCGTACAACAAGGCTAATGAATCACCAAGAACAGATGGCTTCCTCTGTCTACATAAAACAAACAGAATATAAGTTCTATTTGCTAAGTATTTTAGTTTGTACTACTGAAACAATTCTCCATAATATAAAATATTGTCAAATATAAGAACCAGTAAACACACACAAACATTTGGCAATTCATTACTGAGCTATATAGTGCTGCGTGCAATTTCATCTTAATTATTCACTGATACAAAAGGAAAATAATACAAAATGTAGAATGTAGAAAGTTTGCACACTGTTTAATAGCTCCCGGACAGTTTATTAATCCTGAGAGCCAAGTCCTCAGGATTTTGACCCCTTATAGGTCTTTGTCAGGTGTGCAAACTATCTATTTTTCTGTACAAATTATTCACTGATAACAATACAAAAAACAACCACAAAAAACATGCCCCTAGCGGTCCTTTCTTTTACCCTCCCTAACAGTGTCCAGCCCAGGATAACCGTTCACCTGCTCACCCTGCTTCCCTCCACCGTTCCACATCTAGTGAGAGGGCAATGTCCTCTCACACAGAATACAAAAGACCTGACACTACCTTCAGCTCTGTGGGGAAGCATATACCCTGGGATCAAGGGAGCACCGAAAATGTATGTCCCATTGTCCCTCCAATTAGGCAAAATGTTTTCTGCCTGAGGAATGAATCCAATAATTTCAATTTGGCCAGTTATAGCGCCTGTTATAGGTGCATTTTTGAAAAACATTTATTTAAACAAAAAGCCTAAAATCAAGCCTAAAAGCTATAAAACATCTTTTACTATTCACACACACACTCCTGTCCTCCCGGTGGAGGCCTGTGCCCAGAATGGCACCAAAACATTAAGGAAAAGCACATAAGAGCAGTGTTGTCAGCACCCCTGGATCCTGCAGGAGCCTGCTGCATTGAGTGCAGGAAACTCCTGCATATGAGTTCTCCTAGTATCAAAGTCAAAGAATTTACCAGAACACAGGAACTTACATCTACAATATTAAAAAAAAGTTTCTGGCGGAGCACCAACACAGAATCGGGGGTCTGGGCGTGCAGTGCATGTAAAGTCATACAGACTACTGAGACGTTCACTTAAATAATGAATGATTATTATTAAAGATGGGTATTGATCCAGCCACAGGGCTACATGTTTGCTACATCACTTTCCAATGCTGGTAAAGCAAGCTTGATAAATATCAAACTCCCTCAATTCACCAGAACACACAAAACTAGACAAGTCACAATTTTTGGGGAAAAAAAGAAAAAAAAAAAAAAGAAAAAAAAAGAAAGAAAGGTCTGGTTGCCCCTCCCTGTACTTTTGCTATGCATTTACAATGTCACATCACAACTATGACCATACCGTAGGTAATTTGGGGCGTATCCCTTCCAAAATCTGGGCTGCTATAAAAAAGTGGACTGCTATAGCTCCACTATGGCACTTACAGTCTCGAAGGGGGAAAAAATGATGAATTGTGGCCTTAATTAGACAATCTTCCCAGAACAACTTAATATCAATTATCAACAATGGAAGCCAATGGAAGCCTGCGTACTACCAAAACTGTGGGACAAGTAGTCTGGAAAAGTATTGTTAATTTACAATAACAGCGGTGTGGTTGGGGGGATGGAGGCTGCCAAGGGGGCAGCGGGCTGCTACAGGCTATCACGGCGGTTGCAAGTTCCAAAACATAAAATATGATTGGCGTGTTAAAATAAAATTATCTAATTTTGAGTGTGACAGATTCAAATACAGTAACATAGGCATAGCCCCTCTAGTCTCTTTCCCATGTACTGTATCTCTTTGGAATGTATTATGTGATCCAACAACTCTAACCGCAAACGCAACAGACGGACAGACACACACCCCCACACAAACACCCATGCAACACACACACACACACACACACACACACACACACACACACACACACACACACACACACACACACACACACACACACACACACACACACACACACACACACACACACACACACACACACACACACACACAGTGACACTCACAGGCGGATACTGTCAGATGGACAGTGGCCAAGGGCAGTGGTCATGCTGGGTGATTTCTCATTTCTCCTTCATCAGCCATGCTCCCTCACCCCTCTTGCATCTCTCGTCACCTCTGAATCTCCCCCTTTTATCTGCCATGCTGCATTGAGCAATGCTGGCTTTGCAATGAGTCAGATTCCAATTCAAATATCTCCATCTACAACCCCCCACCCCAAAATGTTTTTCTTAGCATATAGTCACTCGATTGCATCCTGATGCTTAACTCCAACAGAGAAATGGCCCTCTTTCTATCAGCACTGAACTCCACAGTGTCACTCACAACCAAGCCTCATGTTGAGTACAGAAGCTTTTATGCTGACTGGAGCTTTGACACTAACCGAATCATGAAAGAATATAACGTTTATATGGACAGGGATGCCTCTGTGTCAAGATCTGGCAGATCCTAATAGGGTCACAACGTTTTATGGAGCATCTGGAATTATAGAGACCCCAGAGCTCACTTGGTGTTTACAGTATCCTAAATGCTTCACACAGTCCAACAGTGTAATTAATAGTAGCCAACAAAATAATACAATGAAAGCAAATTAATAAGACTTTTGCACTGTTCTTGTAAATGTGTCATTAATGATCACATTATTGTAACAAGAACGACATGGGGTTTAGAGGAAATTGTGTAAACGGATTCACTTGAACTTCATGTGTTTTCTTGACAGGAAATGGCTTTGTGGGTAGCTACAGACTGGCAGACAGGAAGTAGGCCAACACGGCAGGTTCCATGCTGCTACCATGGCAATGGCTGACCAATTGATGCTGCCATTGTTTGCTTGTGTCCTTCTGAGTGAATGCTGTCTGATAAATACATAACTGCACCTAGGAGGTGAGCTTGATGAAAATCAACATTGACTGAACACTGCTTTCTCTCAGTGAAAATAACTGACACAGGAAGCACAAGCAGTCAAGCATTATAATCTGCTCCGCATATTAGGTTTCCTCAGATCTCATGTCTGAAGTTCAATTAAAAGAAAGGAGAAAAATGAAATAGATTTAGTGTTCTGACAGTATTACATTATCATAGCAAAGAAATGCTTTATTCCCAGCAGCATGACCTATGTGACTCAGTATTCAGAATTTCATAACATATTAGTAGACTACAAACACAGCAGTTACTTTGTTCCTCAATGTTATTTTCGTCTCTAAGAAAAACAAACACAAGATAACTTACTCCAGTACTCAGAAGGCTGCACAGAAGAATAAGTTGAGTGAAACTTACCTTGAATACTGTGGAGAAATACTTTAAGGCCACAGCGCAGCTGTGGATCTGCAACCCTTTCGAGCTGCTTGAAAAGTCTGTTGATTGCAGTGTTGACAGCTTCATGCCTCTTCACCTCAGCTTTAATCGCACTGGAATTTAGCAACTTACTGCCACTATTCATCTTGACATATAGATCTGTAGTAAACCGAACCAAATTGCATGTTTCAGCCGATTGGAGCCGGTTGAGCGAAAGTTTGTCCTCTCAATTGCACATAAGCAACGCTGGAAAACGGCAACCTGCAGTCTGTCTCTCTCTTAACCACAAACTCAGCTCATTGCGATGGGTGTCTCAGTTTCCTCTGCAGGTTTTCAACTGAACTCACTTCCTTATTTCAGACCTTAGTAGTCACTCTTTACTGTATGCATTCTCTGACTGCACTATTGATCGGACTGAGGAAGGGTTTGCAACGGCTTCCTCATGTATCACATTATAGAATGTTGGCTTCAAGTTAAAGGGGAATTTACATTTATATTTATATTGTACAAGAAATGCAAAAAATGAACTAAATAAAAAACAATTTGAAATGATTCAAGGTAGTGGTACAAAATCCAATTTTGTTTGTTACTGCAATGGCTTTAGGTTTAGCATCTAAACATCCATGTGTAGTATCTATAGATTGCAAGCAACCTGCTAGTGTAAATTGTGGATTGCTCCTTTTTGTCAGCTGCATGTCACCACATTGCATAATCATTGTGTGAGTTAGACTAGTGTTTACAGTAGAAGTGACTGTCCTGCCATGCCATTGAATGCTGCCTACACAGGCATCGCATCCCACTGTCAGAAGTAATGATAGGCTAATTTTGACTGGAGAATACATATAGCATAATTGTCCATAGTGATGAACAGTCAATTTACTTACCGGATGTAATTACACAGTATAGTCAGAAAAGTGGGCAGGCTGGTGGGCGGATCCTCTGTGGGCAGAAAGACAAAGATAAATTGCCAATAATCTATGAGTTATCAAAATCAAAAGCAATTATATTACACATGGGCTATTGGCTATTCTTAGAATTTTACTCTTTTACTTTTTGCTGTTGTCAACTTGTCTTCCATGGCGAGATTACATCAGCAAGTCTCCCTCCCTCTGTCTATGTCATACCATTGTGACAATAATAAATCGCAGTGGCCTAAACTACAGTCACATGCACCCCATATTATTAACCACTCCACTTGACCAATTAAACCCTTAAAAACCTTCCAAGTAGCTGATCTAAAAGTTTGCAATAGTATATAACAATGTGAATATATGCTATTATTATTATTATTATTATTATTATTATTATTATTATTATTATTATTATTATTCGAAGAGGTTTATTGAAAGTGATTACCGGTAATCACCTGAACAGTGCCCCCAGGGCCAGCATCCATATTCAGGGTGGAACATGAACCAGCAAGAGAGAGTAGCTCGGTGGAACATTGTTCATAGTCAAAACACAGTCACAGTGAAGATATTTGCTGAATGAATTAATTTTGAATTTTAAATCGGGGGGGAAGCGGCCAAGTACAGAGCCAACTCAGGTCCAAGCACAAGCAGTTTACTAAAGTCTGTAGTGTGGTGGAAGTGGTTAATATAAAATACCGGTAGATCTCAATAAGAGGTTGCGTACAACAGCTTGAGTCAGAGCCTTAGTGTATAAAACAGTTACGTAAACTCCGTTCAATTCATGTTGCCAGGCCAATGGCGGCTCTTTTAAATAGACTTCTATGGAGAATGGGGACAAATAGATACAAGTCGTGGGCCGAAAGTAGGCAGAAATGCATTGGACCCAGGTAACAGCTAAACTTTAATGATAAATAGTTTAAAACGGTTGGTGTGTGTTGAAAACAATGTATTTCCAACGCCAGCTTGTCCCCATTGAGGCTGTACGAAGAGCGCTCGAGCGCTCTCGGTTTCTGACCCCTCATTGTCGCTACTCTTCTACTAGATGGCTCTGGTTTACAGGAAGAGCGTGACGCATTTTCCGCAATGACGTCATCCCCTCTCCTCCCACTACCACTGTGCTGCTGGTGTTGCTGCTGCTAGCCAGCTCAGCTGCTCCTGAAAGCAAAGAAAGACGCGTCGGTCTTTGTTCATTTTCCTGCATTAAGTTCACTTAGACATTTTCGAATATGGTCTGTGGTGGATTCACCTGTTCTAAAAATGCGCTTTGTTCCCTGAACGTGGTTTACATGGTGAGTGCATCTTGAAATGGATCATCATCATTCAATTCATCATCACTATAATCATCATCACCATGCTAAGTTTTAGCTTGTGTTGCTAACTACTAGTGGATTACAGTTATTCCATAGTGTGCGAGTTGACGGTGTACTACTAGGTGACTAACGATTCTGTGTTTGATTTTATTTCACAAGCCTGATCATTCAATACTGATGCCCGTTGGTATGTACAGTTGCTAAATTGTGTAAAGTTCCCTAGCGACTAGTCAACTAGTCTCTAGTCTCAATAGGTGGCCCTTATTGTTAACAAATAGAAATGATTTTTGGTGAGTCGTCCACTCAGTTGTGTCTTGTATTGAGTTGTTCTTAAAATGTACTGTAAATCTCCAAGCTGTTGATAAGATTTTCTATCTATCAATCAATCTAATCTACCAGAGCCATAGAGTAAGACGGGGTTGCGACATTGACGGGTCAGAAACTGGGCGCTCGAGCGCTGTTCATGCAGCCTGAAAGCTGGACAAACTGCTTCGAAATACATTGAGTTCAACGAGGGCGGCGCAAATAAGAGCTATTTTAAACATGTCTACAACATGTCAACTGTTTTAAAGTATTGTACGGTGACAACTAAAGTCTCTTTAATATATCTCTGTTGTTGTTCTATTAAAACACGATCTAAATATAGGGGTTTAAGCTCGTTAAAGTTGGGCTGTTGCCTGAATCCAATCCAATTCTGCCATGACTTGTCCCTGTTAATGCCCCCGTTCTCAATAGAAGTCTATGTAGAAGAGCCGCCACTAGATTGGCCCCATGATGTGAACGGAGGTTGCGTAACTCTTTGTCACACTATGGCTCTGGTCTTCTTAGCTAGCTTCCGTTAGCCAAGAAGACCATCAAAAATGTAAAAAAAAAAAAAAAAAAAAAAAAAAAACTCTTTATGAAACGTAACGTCAGCTTCAATAGCTTGATAGACACAGTGCTATCGCCATGATGCTTTAAATTGATAGCCAACCTTAGCATAGCAGGCACGCCAGCGTAAAGTAAGCGTAAAGGGTGATGGTACGGTTACTGGCTACTATTAGCTAATTATTTTTGCCAACCAAATCTAGCCAACGTTGTTCTTTGTTTATTGCTAACCTGACCTCGGTATGGGTCAAAATGATCATCATGATCTATTATTGTAGTTCGGTATGGGTCAAAATGATCATCATGATCTATTATTGTAGTTGTGTATCCACTCCAGTCTTGCAGTTATCAGCAGCACACTGTAGTACTAGTAGTGGGCATTTACACGGATCCAAACATCTTCCGCTAGTGTCATTTCCACTCCCTATTCCTCTCAATGTATATTTTTCTTTTACCTCCACTATAAGGTTAGGGGTTCCTGCTTTTGGTTATACAGAAGCGAATATTTGTATGTCTAAATGTCTTTGATGAAATGACATAGGTGGGCCCTATTGTAAACAAGTAGATTACTGTAATTCTCCAACTGTTAATAAAAAATCAATCAATTTCAATCAACAGTCTCCTGCCGTTACCAGCTTCAATGTCTGTTATGATTATTCATATAACAGTCACATATATAATTATACATTATGCAATGATATTCACAGGGTCTTTAAAAAGTATGTTTGGGCTCTCACTCTCATGGTGAACTACTTCTGCTTTGTGTTTTCAAATCATTATAGCCTATGTATTTTTATATTGTTATAAAAACTCCATACTGTCCTGCAATGTGCTGCTGCTGCTGCTACTACTATGCTGACCCTGATTGACCTGCTCCTGTGTGTGTTGTGTTCAGCTGGTGGGGCTGCTGCTGATAGGAGTAGCAGCATGGGGGAAAGGCTTCGGACTGGTGTCTAGCATTCACATCATCGGAGGAGTCATTGCTGTGGGTGTCTTCCTCCTGCTCATAGCCATCGTAGGACTCATCGGAGCTATCCACCACCACCAAGTCATGCTCTTCTTTGTATCCTTTAATAGTTAACAGTCCACCAGTTACCATTTGGACACATCTGCTGCACAGGGTTATTTTCCCCCTGCAGTTTTTAAATGTTTTTTATTTATTATTATTTCAAAACAGTATTTTTTGCAATAAATAACATTAATTAGTAGGAAATTCCAATTAATTTCAGTATCTTAAAGTAAAGCTTACTGTCTAAATGAAACAACAAACAAACAAAAAAAAAACATACCACTGAATATATATGATGGTCTTATTGCAATAAGACCATTGAAGCAAAGCAAAACACCTGTTTTTGTTGGAGTAGAATGCGGTTCTTTGATGTGCATTATGATTCGAATCAGGCTTCACACATATGAAACAAAGCACACTTTCCAAAAAGCAGGATAAGTTTCAATTGCAGTAAAGCTTTCTGTTCTGAAGGCGACCTTAGTCTCTCTCTCCTGCAGACCCCAGGATAGTATGCTTAACTGTAGTGAGGACTAATGGGGATCTGTAATAAACAATGAAACCCACTAATGGCTTGTACGCAATTTTGCACAATTTTTGCTCTGATTATGCTGTCGGGGACCATTTTTGGCACTTGCTGTCAAAACTCAGTAATCAAAGCCGTTGATTGCTGAGGTTCCATTCATTGTGTGTGAAAGGAGCTGTGACAAGATCCCGCTTGCCAATGCCTTCCATAGCGTTTGCTAATATCTACCAGGTTTGACATTTGAATCTGTCAAGACTTACACCTCTTCCACACTGGAAGCGAATCGAGCAAGCGATGACCCAGTGATTCAATTTCATTATCAATGAGATAATGAACGCATTCTCCCCTCCTATATTCGCAGATTCTCTATTTGAGCACGATTTGCCAAACACTTGTTTGGGAGATAATGTTATAATGGAGGGAAGTGTGGCTTAGTTTGGGCTATAATCTCAGGCATATTTGCCCATAGTTATGCCAGACAACTGATGTCACAGGCTGCCGCTGGACACATGAAATCTGAGAACCACATTGGAGTTACACACCATTCCCATCTGGATTACGAGATCTACTGTACATGATTCGATTTTTATACTCCCAAGTTAAGTTAACTGCTGATTTTGCAGTGCACTTGTACATCATCATCAAAGTTGTTTCTTTGACTCATCTCACCCAGTACATGGTCATTCTGTTTATTGTTTTCCTCTTCCAATTTGGGGTGTCCTGTTCCTGCTTAGCAATGAACCGTGGACAGCAGGTGAGGGCTCACTGTGCTTTTAGTTGTTTCCTTCCTTTGACCCATATCTGTTGTTTTCTTTCTGAATTTTAAGTTTTTTTATGTGCCAGGGGAATTGGGAATGTAACTTTATCTTAAATTCAATATGCGATACTTGAAATTATGCATAATCTTTAATCTACTGGATTACAAACATTTTTGTCTAGCTGCTGTCCACTGCTTTTGTCCTACCTGGTAACCTGTGCTCATTGTACATGCATCGCCAGGAAGCGTTGCTGAACTCTACTTGGGGTGTGTTGCACAACAAGACAAAAGGAGACCTGGAGACCCAACTTGACTGCTGTGGGCTGCTTAACACAACCAGTAGCCGAGCACAGTATGAGCAGGACTGGCTGAGCTGCCCTGCTGTAAGATATACATTTTTCATTCTTTATGACATATACATGGTTAAATGTGTGCACTCAATTAATACATTAGTCTTTAAAGGACAGCTTTGTTTTTTGTTTTGTAACCAATGGTCATATTTTAGGTTGTTAATACAGAAAGTAAAACATGGGTGTTGATTGTTTTACATTCCTTGCTTTCTTTAGTTTTAGGGATTTTAGCTATGGGAGGGGGCATTCAAACATGATCCTAAATACATATTTGTTTACATTTTTTAAAGCGATTTTTATACTACAGTCCTAATAAACCCCAGGAAATTACACAAATTATCTACTGAATGTGACAAACTGCCATATTGAGCCTATATATGGACACATAATATGTGTCCATATATAGGCTCAATATGGCCGTTTGTCACACTCCATATACTGTATATAGGAGTGAGCCTATATTATAGGCTCACTCCTATATACAGTATATGGAGTGTGTAAAGTGCAGTGTGGTGTGCTGCCTCCTTCACATTCAGTAGATCCTGTGAACTTCAGTGGCCAGTTATATTTTCCTGGGGTTTATTAGGACTATAGCAGATAAAAAGATAGATGATAAAAAAAATATATATTTTTTACCACAAATATGTATTTAATTTCACGTTCAAATGCCCCCTCCCCTAGTTAACAGTTTTCGTGCCGTGGAAATGAACCTACGTCACCCGTTATCATTATGATTTACAGTAACAACTGATGCCGCTGACGTTACGCTACTTGACGTGACGTTACTTACCGGCGCCGGTTTAATACGATCCCCATGCTAACAGCAGCTAGCAGCGACCGCAGCGACCATTGCTAGACCATAACAAGGGACGGACCAACCCGGAACCAAAAGTGTGTGTCCGTCAACTAACTTGTCCGTCGGGAAACATGGACCGAAATATGAAATATGACTTTTAGATGAAAATCGCTGGCACTGGCGACCTCCAAAAATATGAAAAAGGGCTGGCACTGAGAGAGTTAATATCCCTAAAACAAAAGAAAGCAAGGCATGTAAAACAATTAACACCCATTTTTTACTTCTCTACCGTAATAATAACCTAAAACATGAACCTTGGTTGAAAAAAACAAGGTGAAGTTGTTAAGTAAAGGAAGATCACAGAAAATTTGCTGTGATTTTCCCAACACTGCTGACCGGTATGAGACAACAATCAATCTAAACATGATATCATGATGACGCCATAATCCGTCCAAACCGGCCTTGTGAGTTGCCAAAAATGTTGAGATGTCTTGTCTCAGCTCGCCCAGCCCAAGCAACAGTGCACTATGCAGCAATGCTGCGTCGTACGCTGGTGTTGCACCCCCAGTGTAGCAGGCTTCATTGTCGTGAGCTGAGTTTGTGGACCGTTGTACCACAGTAAATCTCACAGAACGAGCACACAATATACTGTATATATATCAATAGACACTACATTGTCTGAATGCCAAGTGTGGTTGGCTTATTAATTATTGTTTACAGAAAGTCGTTTTAAAATTTAATGGTTGAACTTGTGACAGCAGTCATCCGTTCACTCTCACACCATGAGAAGGGTGTCCTCAGAATGGAAGAATAGCTATGGAGAGAGTTACCTCTAATATTCTTATTGTTAAAATAAGATGGTAGTATTTATCAAACCTAAGTTGGCACTAATTAGCCCATAATGAAACGTAATTAAAATAAGCTCTGGATGCAAAAGGGGTGAAGTGGACCTTTAACTGGACATTTAATCTATGCAATCCAGGTCATATTCACTTTCACAATTTTAAAACAAGCAAAAGGCATGGTTCTAAAACCTGCTGATAAGCAAAGGATTACGTGAATCACAAGGGTGTGGGCAACATGTCTGTCAAAGCAGTTTAACTATTTGAATGATATTCACCTTGTGACTCAGTTAATGAGGCAGTTTACTTTACAACTTGCTGTATTCAAGTACTGACACAACACTACAATGCTGTTGTGTCCAAGGCTTGTGTAGAGCACTGCTTCTATAAATATGATGTCATGCTACATGACATCTGCAGATGGCTGGCAACATTCCCAAGTATACAGATTCACAAACAATGGGATCATATAATGCTAAAATGAATTGGTGATATTGTGCTTCTCTTCAGCCATGCAAAACCACAACTCACTGTTACACCTGTGGGAAAAAGATGTTGGATCACGCCACAGACACTTTGAAGATCCTCGGTGGCGTCGGACTCTTCTTCAGCTTCACAGAGGTTAGTAGTGCTGGGCCACAATGTCCATCAATGGAACCTTTCATTCATCAAGCAATCGGCCATTCTATTTCAGCCTATTATGGCCCAGAGGGCGAGGAGCTACAATCCATGGCAAATGATTTTAAGGTTGTAGAAGACCAAGTCAATTGACAGTTTGATGAATGCATTCAACCAAATTATTTGTGCACGAGCAACACGTTAATTGGAGCTGTGAAAAACACTGTTGTTTGTGTCTATATTTATTCTATGCATCTAGCCTGTTGCATGTGTGGTGTTGCTTTGACAGCGAGTCCCATTTTAACCTTTGCATCCCTCTCTGCAGATTCTCGGGGTCTGGCTAGCTGTGCGCTACAGGAACCAGAAGGATCCACGGGCAAATCCGAGTGCTTTCCTATAGTCTGTCCTTCACCCATAATGCAATACCAGAGATTACAGTCGCAGAGACACTGGTACATGTAGACTCATGCACATCTAGAGACAGACACTCAGGCGTACAGTACAGATAGAGGCACAAGCTACAATCTCACAGAATGGACCAGCACTGAGTAACACACACAGACACCTTCACACACACACACACACACACACACACACACACACACACACACACACACACACACACACACACGGGTCAACATACAGTATATCCACCCACAGCAAAAAGTTTTTTTGTTGTCACAATCCATTTGTATTGTTTTGAGCATTTCACAAAAGCTCAAGCTGAAAGAGCCAATTGTAAAATGGTCTGCTTTTCTATTGCAGCCTTATCTAAGAGCGCTTTACAATGTGCGTTATATCCACCAATTCACTAGCTGGATGCTTATGTATGAAAGGTTAAACTGTAGTACCAAGAAGTTACTTTTTGGTATCGCTAACCAGCCTTGATTTTGAGCACCAGAATCCTGAGAATTCCAGCCATGTAACATACAATAGAAACTACTGCATGTGTTATGCAGCTGTACAAACAAAAGGCCTCCTTGTCGATTCTGTTCTGTACATCAATTGAACTCAACCTGTATGCAGCTTCCTCTCAAAAGAAGCTATTTTTGTCTCTAATTTAGTGCTTTTACTTATGATAGCTCTAGTCCTTTGTTCAGTGCCAGCAGTGATGTGTTGATTGATGTACTTGTACATGTCAAATGCAATTTGAACTCAAAGTGGTCTCACCATCTGAGGTAGAGAAAAATGAAGGTACGTTTTGGACATATGGCATAATGTTTTGGAAGGTATGTACAATATGTATGATTTTGTTTTTCAGAAGTTAAATGCTGGGATCTTAGAAACTAACATTAGAGTTTAGATACTGTAGCATACATGTTAGTCAATAATCAGGTTCAACTATTTATGAACTTCTGTAACTGAGCCAACGTACTTTAACAGTCACAGATATTAGAATGCCAATGGACTGCAGCCTCCATGTTGTATATAATGTAATATTGTTTCACAAAATCATTTGAGGTGGGTTGCCTAAGTAATGTTTTTGAAGGCCACAATAATCCACCCAATATGTATTTAATACGCTTTGTGTCACGAAGTGATGTCAGTTAGTATAGAGTCCAGTAGTAGATATGTGGATTCAGGTACATCATGACCTCTTATGTAACTGGAAGAAACCTTTAGTTATTGGAATTGATTTGTTAATTTGGTGGAAACTACCTATTTGCAAACTCAACCCCCAATAGTGTTCATTGTGAAATTAATATGTAGTTTACACTGGTGAACTACTGTATATAATTTGCGATCTTTTCTCTTTTTTCCCTTTTTTAACATTTTTCCTTTGTCCTTTTGAAATTGCTATGTTCTCAGTTGCCATACATTTTTCTTTGACAGTGTTAAGCACATTTCTTTTAAAGTTTTTATTTAAGTGTTAAATACACATTCAGCAAAACATTTTTGTTTTATTGTGTTTAGGCTTTACTTTACTATTTTACCGTGCAAGTAGGTAGGTGACAGTTTGATTAATTTTCTAATTGAGAGATTGCTGCTTGCTTTTGTTTTGTTTCAATATTTTAAGAGCTTTTCCTCTCTAACAGCTTTTATCATAGGTATTAACATTACCTACATTAACATACTGTACACTACATGTTTTACTTGAACCAGTTGAACATGCTGATGTGGAGCTTCTGCTGCTGGTGTGGAGTTGTCGCTGGTGTAAACAAGCATTTGATGAATTATGCCTTGTATTAAACCCCCCTTTGAATCTGTGTGCACTTGTTATTTCCGCTGGACTCTCTTGAAATTTTGAGACTTAATTTTTCAAATAAAAAATAATCTCTCATTGTAAATCACTGTTTTATTTCAAGTTCAGTCATTCTCATATTTGGATATACCTTGGCTGCCTATTTGTCTATTTCCACTTTTAATAAAGGAATGGATATTCCTAAAAGTCTGGAATATAATAAACTAAATGCAAATATAACAGTGTCTTGACCACAGGAGTCCAATAAACTGTATTGCAAAACGGAAAACTAGTTTATGGATCATCAATGACTGGCGTTAACACGCAGCAATTCCAATTCACCACATGGTGGCAGTACAAAACTTGGGATTGCTATTGCAAGATCTCAACCTGTACAGCTGCAGTGTGTGGTGTTTACAGAATTGAATGTCTGGCTCTAGGTAATAGCTCCTTCAAACAGTTCTATCCAGTATTAAATATTAATGTATTGTTTTATATAGTTTACTATCTTCATCATAGCATTTCCAATATGTGGAAGTACAGTGACTACATGGTAGCTGTGTGTACAACTAATTCAGTGAAGCAGCAGGATTTGATATCTATTAAGGCTCATTCATAAAACCATTAATCCCTCAGCTGGAATGCGTCCAGTAATAGTAGGGTAGGCTACTGAGCAGTGGATAACTCGGAGCAGAAGGAGCTCAAGTACTTTATGATAAGGGATATGGATCCACCCAAGGAATTATCACATTTCTAAGATAGTTCAAAGTGAGTATAAGGCTAAAAAAATGTGCATCTCCATCAGCTGGTCTTACTGATGAAGACTGTACTGTAGCATTAAAATGTTACCCTGGTTTTGAAATAACTAATTACTGGTACAAGCGACTAATTGGGTAGATTTATTGTAAATTTGCCCTTTTGGAATGCAATTTAGTATATCTGCTTTGGGTTTAAAAAAAATTTGACTCAGCTACTGTTACTAAATGTGTCTGAGGAAACCTTGCAAGGTCATCAGGAGCAGTTTTGTTTCGGTGTCTTGCTCAAGGACACTTGGACAGTAACAGAGAGAGCCTGGATCAAACGGTTAACTCTACATCCTCTGCTACTGCCACCCCAACAGCAGTGAGCAATATTGTTAACACACACACAATTATATTTGTTTTATTGATACTCCTTGTAGGACAAACCTTAAGCATTGTCAAAAGAAAACATGGTAACCTGCATGGTCATCATTGAGTTGGTATATTATTAATATTGGCTGGCATATTCATACGGGCTTATTTGATTTGAATATATTGTCTCTTTCACTGTAGCTGTATTAAGTATACTTTATCATCTGCCAATGACAAGTTTGTCAGACATTGCCCAGAGATTGTTCAATTCAGTGCACAATGATTGTGGATTGGGGGGGGGGGGGGGGGTCTTTTACTCTGATTCAAGAAACCAATCAGACAAGGTTACCAACATGAGGTGTGACCCTGCCCTCAGCCAAATTCCCCACATCATGTCAGCCCAACATAAATGGCACAATCCCCGGTGTTTGAAACACCTTGGCAAGGTACACTGGCAGGTTAATTTTCTCAGGATGCAGGAACGTTTATGTAAGTGAAATGTGCCTCATAAGGGTTTTGTGTCCCAAGAGCTTCCGATGGCTGTCTGGGGACGTCAATTTAGAAACCGCAGTGCCGGCCATGCGCTTCCCCCCTATTCCTGTCAGCGTGCTGTCCTGAAGGCCCTGTGCCAGTCCCCTCCCTGTGATGCATGTCCATATGCCGGGTGTATTAACTTGGAGTCGCTGTGGAGAATCACACCAACAGGGACAGCCATCTGTTCCCTTACAGATATAGCATGCACTGCAAGTGCATGTAGGCAGGATCATAAAACATTTGATCCATTATACCATACTGCCATGGTGCACCAGTTTTATGTGGGCTCATCGTATATGCATGGCTAATGTAGGGAGTACAGTATATAGATTTTTAAGATGAGGCACTGCTGAGATTAGTAGCAGTAAATGAGTGTTCTCCTGATCCTTTTTGTGCCCCAAATCCGATATCTTTATACTATTGTTGCTGTGGTTCGGGGCCTCACATGGATAAAGAGGTAGCAAATCCAACCACACAGCACAGTAAATGATCAGAGATTTTGCAAAGCCCCACCGTCCTGTCAATAGTGTAATTTACCTATATCATACAAGGGAAATGGGAACAGTGTGTATAAACCTGCATGTTCCTAATGAATCTGCTTCTGGATCTCTGGATTCTTCTCACAGAGCTGTTAGGACAAACAGGAAGTTAAATCATTCTCATCAGTGAGTGGAGACAAACAGGTCAATATGGCCTATCAATAATGAAACAGAGCGAGAATGCATTGTTACTCCTCTCCTTAAAGGTGAAAGCACAGCATTGGTGATATGGTAATTTAAAAGATGCATGTTCAAAACTCGGCTTTAAATTTCGCAGGGCATTTTACAGCACCGTTTACCATGCACAACGGGTCAGTTTTGCAACTAAATTTCTATAACATACTGATATGGATGCTATAGTAGTCATTTTATCCCACCCCCCTTCATTTTAAAGTCTACATGTCACATTCATTGACTATCAGACCACAGTGGTATTGTGTTATTGTGCGCTATTTATCGTTTTGGTTATTTTGCCAGTTCATTATTATTGATTGAGACCTGCACAAAATGGCACAATTACAATCGGCACACCCTCAGGGGCAGATATTGTGAGACGTTGATTGTTTCTGTGTCAAGCTATGGTCCAGATGTTCAGAAGGGGGAAGAAGAGAGGAATAATAGTGAAACTGAATATTTGCAGTGTTTGGGAGGAGAGCAGAAGGATAAGCATGGGAAAGGACAGGACTGGAAACCTGTCTCAGAGCTCAGGCTATCCTGAAGATCAGGACATTAGGCCCATAAGCTTGCAAAAATAATTGATTGTTCACAGATTTGAGTGTGCACTTCATTTTTAGTCTAAAATAGCTTTCATTTCCACCACTTCTTAAGCCCCTTTTAGACCCTTTTTTGTTGTAAAATGGATAGCAAAAATAGCCAGTCTACGAGCTTACAATACAGCATCATGATGCACTTACATGTTGTTATTTGGCTATGTTTGCTTCTTTTGAGATGTTTTCCTTTAAATTGATAATTAACATAAAAGGTTCCCTTCTGGACACAGGTGTCCACCAGGTCAGGCTGTGGCCTCCTGGTGGCGCTATAGGCCAATGTGAAAAGGATGCCATTTTTTCTTATGCCTTTGATGGTAATTGGATGATTTGAGGCATCTTTTCTTTTCCAAAAATGTGCTTTGCAAAAATCCACAGGCCAATGTGAAAAGGCTGTGGTTATATTTTAGTTGCTTAGTTTAGTAGGAAAGTGTGTTAAAGATTTCACATAAAGTGCTTGCTGTGTCCATGATTTGATGCTTTTTATTCAAACAGCCAAATCCTGCAAACTTTGAAAGCCAATTATAGACAACTAGGATGGAATGTGACATATCACAGTTATAGTTAAAAACGTGAAAAGCTGCCTCATGGTGGTGCTATAACAGGCCGTTCTGAAAAATGTGGGGCAGAGGTTCATTGTTGGCATGAAAGGAATGTGTGTGCAAAATTTGGCATAGACCGGATTAACAGTGCCAGGGATTAGTTGGTAACAGACGGACACACACATGGACGGACGGAATGCAAAACATACTCCACCTTCGGCCTGGTGGAGACAATAAAAAATATATATGTTTTTGTGCCAAAAGTAGGGATGCAGTAGCCTCGTTATACAGCAAGTAGGAGAAATGGCAAGTCGGCGCAATTTCATTTGTGGCTATGGCAGTGCATCTCACACCAGGCTTTATGCCTAAACAATCCATATCTGCATCAAGGTGGAGTGTGAAAAATCAATCCAGATCAATGTGACCGGGGATTTTGTGGAGAGTGTTGCCATGGTTGAGAATGCTGAGTGTGAGTTGGTCAGATAGAGGAGCCAATATAGCATCTCTGTAAACTGCAGATTATACTGGATTAAAGTGACCTCTATCCACAACTTTCCTATACAACCCATAAGTCTTTGCGTTTGTGTGCATAAGTTCCTGTTATCTCTTGATTTGTTGCCAGATTCGCAAGAGAAACAAAACCAGGCAATCAATCACAAATGATTTCAATGATTACAAGCTCACAGTGAGACATTGTGAGGTTGTGCATCTGTAATTTAAAATCACATGGACATAGACAGATTAAGTAATTATGGGCCCTGGGCCACCGCCAGCCAAAGGGCCCCCACTACACAGGAGCATTTCCTTCCTGGTGCGGAGCATAAGGCCCAAGGACCATATGCACCACTGTTATTCACTTTTACCCCTTTTTGGGAGGGGGCCCTGAGCTTGAGTCTCTTAGCGATCACAAGGACACTCAAGCTCAGCCCCCCCTCCCATGGACGGCGCCAGGGGGGGGCTAGCAGGGGCTCTAGCCCCCCCTGCTGGAGGCTTAGCCCCCCTAAGCCCCCCTGGCCAAAAACATGACTGTGATGAAAAATATTCAGGGAATAAATAAAATATATGGAAGACCAAACTGACTGACTTTCATGTAAATCATTGCTATAAAATCATGATACTTGTAATTTTTGGAATGATGTATAATACTGAAATAATCCATTTCTCAGAATTCTCACCACCTGTCATTTTCGCCCGCACGGTCACATACGCAATACGCATTGCAATGATTGCAATCCTCCAATCAACAGAGCGTCCGCCAAGTTCATATTTCACGAACCTTTTGACTGTGTTTTTGGAGGGACAACTAACTCGGTTGCTGCACCGTTTGTTTTAAGTCCAGTACAATGGACCGGTTTGTTGTGTTCGGTAAAAAGCGACGCCTAAGAGCCGATTCAGTGGACGACTCGGCTGACGGTAGACCTGAAACTTAGACCTGCAGTCTGATTCGGGGCCAGAGAACCAACATGAAGTGCCCGAAAATGAAGCCAGGGGAGCAGCGTGTGTTGTGGGGATGGTGCGACCAGGTAACCAGCCTTCTACTAGCGACAACTGCCCCAAAAATAGCTGATCTACAGGCTCCCACCGCGACACGCTATGAAGCATTGTGAGCTTGTAGATTTGCCATTTGTCCAAAAGTGCCCTCTTATGTGATTTCTGTCCCTGGACCCTAACACACTCTGCACGTCCCTGTATTTACATGTTCGCATTTGGCCGCCGCGCCTCACTGTGTGTGTGTGTATATTCGCAGTGCTGCGACTCCTTCTGTGTGTCTGTGAGATCAAGTTAGAAGCTGTTTCTAGCCTGTGCGTCCCTTTATTTAGCCTACATGTTAATGTAAAGGCCGCCTCACTATGTCTGTGCGTGAGTGCAGTGCTGCGACTACTTCTGTGTGTCTGTCTGTGAGATCAAGTATTGTAGAAGTGTGTGTGTGTGTGTGTGTGTATGTGTGTGTGTGTGTGTGTGTGTGTGTGTGTGCGTGCGTGCGTGCGTGCGTGCGTGCGTCCATTTACGTTCTGCAGATCTCTGAAACTGTGGTACATGTGTAACTGTCCCCTGAAGATCTAAAAGACTAAGAGTTCATTCATTCATTTTGGGGAAAAAAATTAGCCAGTGACAATGATTTGCTTTGTTGTGTAACATGAACATGTATTTTAGCATATAAACAGGACCATTGTATTTGCGTGTGTGTGTGTGTGTGTGTGTGTGTGTGTGTGTGTATATATATATATATATATATATATATATATATATATATATATATATATATATATATATATATATATATATATATATATATATATATATATATATATTTCATTGTTTTGCCGAAATTCACTAGCCCCTGCTGAAAAAAACTCAGCCCCCCATAGCCCCCCCATGCACAAATGTCTGGAGCCGTCCCTGCCCCCTCCTGCTCAGGGGCCCCTGGGCTAGGCCCAACGTGCCCGTTGGATAATCCTTCCTTGCACATTGAATAATTTGAAATACTTGGAATACTCTTTAGACATTTAAATAAAGAAGGCATCAAACATTTGTCAACAATTACATGTCAGTCGTTTGGCCAATAACTTGGCATTGTATAGGTCATGCAATACAAATAAAATAATTTCTGAATTTCTTTGATCACTAACTCCCTCACAAGTTCACAGCAGGCCACACCCCTCCCAGAGGAGACCTGCAGAGGAGCACATCATTTAGTTTCCCACTAGAATTAAAATCAGTTATTTTCTTATTAAGTTTTGCCTGTTTACAACATGTCTTTGTATGTGGAGCAAGCATATGTTGGACTCTAATGTGGGTAATTGGTGATGACCTATTTTGGTTCAAATAGACAAGAGAGAGAGAGAGAGAGAGAGAGAGAGAGAGAGAGAGAGAGAGAGAGAGAGAGAGAGAGAGAGAGAGACAGAGACAGAGACAGAGACAGAGAGACAGAGAGAGACAGAGAGAGACAGAGAGAGATGGGGGGGGGGGGGGGGGGGGAGAGGGAGAGAGAGAGATTTATGTTTTTGTAACAAAGCCTGTGTCATTTATATTTCCCGGGCTAGTCCATGTGGCTGCTGCGTACACGTCACTGGGGAGATCAGAACCTCGGACAGCGGCGCCTTGTCAATAAGGCAGAACCTTCTCTCTCCTCAACTACTGGAAGCACATCACACCGTCGGAGGAGGATATATAGGATATGACTTTGTTTAAAGAGAGGGAAGATAACAAGTAAATGGTTATGATGATGACAGTCAGCTTCTTCAATTCGAGTATTAATCCGGAAGTAGGTGCTGCGTTGGTTCAATCTCAAAGCCGACCATTTCGGGGAGGAATATCATCACCACCACCACCACCACCACCACCATCTATCCAATCGAATAATCGATGCCATTACTGCTGTAACTGCTCTCGGATGCCAAGACATGTCCATGCGTATCTCTAAGTAAAAGAACAACAACATTTTTGTTTTTTTGTATTATTTATTTATTTGTTTATATATTTATTTATATATTTATTTATTTTCGCGTTGACATCGCTACCAGTGCCACATTTTGGGTTGCAATGAAAATGCCAAACGAACGGATAAAGATGGGAAAACCAGTGCTTTAGAGCTGTTTTTGTAATATGTACGGCTGAAAATGCTAATGAAAAGGATCGTGTTTTGGACCTCGGATCGTGGATTGTTGGGGGAACTGGACCGATTCTTCATGGATCAACAAGGAACACTACAAAGGAAATGAAATAGGGGGAAACATTATCTACCGTTTATGCTAGTGAGGGGCAATTACAAAAGACAAAGATCGTCTAAAAATCTTACTTCAGTTGAATATTTATCGCGTCCTTTTTTGGATTATGATTCTAAAAAGGAGCCCCGAGTATGACTGTATGGATGGAATGTCGTATTTTAGATCCCATCTTACATTTACTGGCTCTATGTTGCTTGCTCCTCTACTCGTCCACTCTCTCGCAGTCTTCTGCTTTGGGTAGCAAAATATGTAGGCTTTTTTTTTGCTGCAAGCCCAGTGCATCTGATGCTGTGTCTTCTAGATCGATTGTGATGAAAATGGACAATTGACATTAAAGGGTATAAGATATGGTACTTCATGGCTGCCAGGGAAGATACATTTAGACTGTAATTCCAGAGTTGTTGAGGAAATAGGCTAATATTGAAAGAGTATGTCAGCCAGCTAAACAGAAAAAAAATCTTTCATCCGCATTGGCTTAGACACACATGCCATCAGTGGGGGAAGAACCAGGACTGGGTCTCTTTTTTCTTGGTTTTCCATATAGCAGAAAGCCTAGAGTATATTAGCTATATAAATGCCACAATGAAATCCCCTGATATATAATAATAATACAATAATAATAATAATATTAATAAGGATAATAACAGCAACAAAAGGCCCACTTCAGATCGAACAAGAGAAAGATAGAGAGAGAAAACACATACACGCGCACATATAGGTTATAAACAGGTTGTATTGCGTTCTGAAGGATTCTTTTATGTAACCAAACATGTTCAAGTACCGGATCCGCATGTTTTTTAATGAACTGAAAGTACTGGTTTTTATGCGATCCGAATCGAGACAGTCCAGCACAGACGGAGAGACACATCAGCCCACAACAACAACAACCATGCGAGGTCTAGGGATGGGCGGCTGCGGCTGGCCGCCTTTCGTCGACTGCCATTCGCGGGACGACGAGGAGGAGTACTATGGCAGCGATCCGCGGCCACGGAGCCTGGCTTTTGAGGAGAAGGACCCCAAGCTGCAAGTGGGCCTGGACGCCGTGTCGCTGGCCAGCACTGCGAGCAGCATGCGCACGCCCCAATGTCGGATCTGTTTCCAAGGCCCAGAACAGGTATACACAATGCTGAGCCTCCAAACACTCCACCTGCCCCACATTCATTCCGAATCCTACATAATCTGATGAATTCTGACAACACTGGTGCCACATATACATTTCCGTTTTATAAAAAGGATTTTTAATGGTTAATGGCGCTGCCCAGTGCCTAACATCATCAACGAGAACAACATTGTTTATTTTTCCAAAACGGTCATGGCTAGAGTAGACTATAGAGGCAGCATTTCCAGAACAACTGAAATCTGTCCAGCATAGCAACAAAGAAAGTTACCCAATTAGGTTTGCTGCACATGAAATGACTGAGCAAACAGAGTGAGGGGAAATACATGAATGTGTTCATCTCTTAATCAAATAGAATATTGATTTGTATTAAGAATCATTAACACATGTTATTGTACTTTATATTTAATGTTGTGTTAAAAATCAATCTATTTGTCTTTCTTTTTACATTTACTTGTCAAAATGTTATGCACCAGAGTACAGAGCCAAAACAAAACAATACAATACCTATACAGCTCTTTGGTCTGCAGCCAAATATTGGTCTCACCACCAGATGTGCAGAAACCTGTACCGCCTGCCTCAGCAGGTAAACCTGAAGCCTGAGATAATTAGAAACACTGTAAAATCCTGTTTGAGAACAGATGGATATTACCACTTAGTCACTACTCCAAGATAGGACTATGGTGTTATTACAGCACATGTACTCATGTATGGCATCTGTCTCTGAGTTTATATTGTAAGGCATACTAGTAAACTGGAGAGGAAAGAGTTGATGAAGACATTAGTTACATGAGGCTTTGTTGTGGATAATATCCGTTCAGATATCCATGCCACAATGAGCAACCAGTGAGTGAAGATCTGTCCCAATCCAACATCTGTTAACAAAAGGCTGATGTTTGGGCTTCCCGTTCCCCGACAAGGTGACTCATCGTGCAACGTGGCTCCTAGATGCCTCTTTTAGCTATAGACAAAGAGATCACGCACACAAACAAAGGGATGAGACACAAAGACGATGCACATCAGTCTATCAGGCAGACATGATATGAACTTATTCACATCATTCATGTCTCAGTTCTAAGTCTACAGGTATATAGGGGGGGGGGGGGGGGGGTTGCAAAGTTCCCTCAGGTGGCAGTGGGGGTGGGTTTGGTGGCAATAACACACACACACACACACACACACACACACACACACACACACACACACACACACACACACACACACACACACACACACACACACACACACACACACACTTTGCCATCGTTGTTATTTCATTATTCAAGCAGGTCACAACAGGGGACAGAATCATGTCGCTGTCAGTGGGCCAATTACCCAGAGATAAGATCACCTTGCTCTGTGGGCTGAATTGAATATGAATCCTTATTAGCTGCCTGTCAAAGCTGTCAGTATAGGCCATGGTACAATAGCTGTGCCATTGATTGTACTTAACATTGTGTAGTAGTTCCACCAAGCTGTGCCAGTCAGTCGTCTGTGTGTGTGTGTGTGTGTGTGTGTGTGTGTGTGTGTGTGTGTGTGTGTGTGTGTGTGTGTGTGTGTGTGTGTGTGTGCGTGCGTGCGTGCGTGCGTGTGTGCGTGTGTGTACAAGTATAACACAATATAGAAATAGTCATTCTTCGTCAAAATAAATGTAATGTTCAGACTAGAGGTTATCCATATGTATACAAGACAAGTCTATTTGAAACTGAAAGATAGCGTTGGTACTTAAACAGTAAGATCCTGAGTATCCATTTCTACACCCTGGAAGACTCTGGATTTTCCCATGTAAGAGTGAGACAGAATAATGAGTCATGACTGATCCTGCTTTTCACTCTAAGGCAGGGATGTCAAACTCAAATACACAGTGGGCCAAAATAGAGAAATAGAAGAGCAAACAGCAAAAAGTTGTCAAAAAACAATAGCAAAGAAAAAACTGCTTGCATTAAAAACTGAAAATGATCCTCACCAATCCTCACTGGTGTTGAGAAAGTAAAACATTTAATAGCATTAACCTCTTGACCAAAGGGCCAGTTCTAATAGTATTTAAACTTTAACCTGTGCAGGCCAAAGATACCGGTAATTCATTCACAGGTCTGATATGGCCCTCGGACCTTTGAATTTGACATACCTGTATATGCTCTGAAGTATTTCCACATGGTCTTATTTTAGATGTTTAAAGCTTCATTGTGTGTATCCCTTGCTGTGTTACTGTAGAATCTGAAAGGATGAAATGCAGATGGAAAGGTATTTGACTTATAATTCATGCATCACTTTATTTGCTCCACCGGGAGCAAACAAAGGGTAAAATATGTCTTCCACATGTCTTGTAAACATGAAAAACTGTCGAACACAAATTCCATAGACAGACATAGACCACAACACATTATTTTGTGAACTTCTGCAGATTTACCAAGCCGAGACTTAGGGCTATAACATAATTGGTGCCATTGTGGATTGCTATGCTCAGAATGGCTCACTAATTATATACAGGGTGTACATTATGAAACCTTTTTACATAGTAAAATCCCAGTTTCAGGCCTTCATGTTTTCAGTCCCCTCTGTCATATCTTGGACAGTAGCAAAGTGATGATGCAGGATCGATGTAACTGGATTCAAGTGTTGAATCATTCTTGTAATAATTACTTCTCTCCTCAAACAGTGATTTGCCCCCTTCACTTGCCTTGAAGCGTTCCTAATTATGGTCGCTTTTTACATGAACATCAACAAATGATAACTAAGGAGTTTTCCAAAAGACTTGACTAGAAGCATTCATGCTTAGACCTGATGATAATGTGTCATAGTAGTGGTTTTCTGAGTTGATTTTATCTGAGATGGTTTTCATCCCTCTATTTCCAATGGCATACACTGGTGCACACAATAGAGCATCTTCTCTGTAGCTTTGATTTGATTTGATTGATTGAATACTTAATTACAAAATTATTAACAGTCGACACTTTAAAAATCCTGAAGGGCTTTTTCTCAATTTTAATCCATTGTACTCAAGCTTTGAAAGCCACTATCTGCCTCAGAACACAGGGGGCATTCAACAACACATGACATTTTCAAAATGTCTTTAATTTAATTCTTATTTAGATCTCATATATTTCTGCCATTGTGACATTTTCAAAATGTTGTCTTTCATTTAATTCTTATTTAGATCTCACATATTTCTGCCATTGTTTATGATGATATATCTTAATAATGTCAAGGCAAGTTAAAATGTGACTCATCTGCCAAATAAAATCTCTGTTCGGTTGGACACGTTTTATTGGACAATGGCAGATTGGACAATGCCAGATGGGGCAAAATAGAGTACCAAGTTGAGAAAATGCAGGGCTTTGTACACAAAAGCGCAATGTATAATTGTCATTGCCGATTGCTGGTTCACTACTTAGGTGTATGGCCATAATACTTCTGTACCTATTTGTTTATATACTGTATGTTGGTGTTTATGGTACTTAACACACCTCTTTCGTGTGTGTGTGTGTGTGTGTGTGTGTGTGTGTGTGTGTGTGTGTGTGTGTGTGTGCTCACATGCTTGCATGTGGTGTGTGCGTGGTGTGTGTTTTCACTGTTTGCTTTAGTAGACAGGGTAGACATTTATGGACAACACCACACAACCTGATAATTTCTGGTATAGAGGGAATGCGTAAAATGTATTACTTGATTTACATGAAGGACAAAATTACATACTAGGCGGTTAGAACAGTTTATCCTTCTCCTCTACCTGTGATGGAGCAAAGTGTTTGTTTGACCACCATTAAAAAGTCTTCGCCCTACTGTTTGAGCAGAAGGGTGTCGCTTGTACTGGGTAGTGCAGAGGGCTGGTATTGATTGAGTTCACCCTGAGCCTGTGGCTCACCTCTCCTTCACCTGCCTACCCTTGAAATCTCCCTACTCCCCACTGTTGCTGCTGAGTGGTAATAAGCCCTCTTGCCAAGCCCTTGGCATCAAGCTGTGTCCATTCATTGATTTACTAATGATGCACATCTTTCCAACGCATAGTACATTTTTAGCAACAAGGGGTTGAGGCCCTCTACACCTACATTATGCCGATCCGACCGATCATAATGTCAGGGGCTTTGTCAGACTATACCCATTGTACCTGTCTGTCTATGTCCCTTTTGTGTTGGTAATATACCGGTATGTAGAGCTCTGTATGTGCCTGTCAATCAGTCAATCTGTCAATCAATCCATATGTCCCCTTTAATAATAGCATCACAAATTTATATACCACAGGCTCAGCACTTTTCTGAATACTCAAAGACGCTTTACATGGGGAGCAAGAGGAAACAACAAATACAAACTAGAACTGCACTCTGACGAGTGCCAACTTGCGCATAACTAGGACATGGCCTAGTAGACCAAACGAGCAGAGGGCAAGTACCCCTGACACCTCCAGGAGATAATACTCCTGATAGGCCAGTCATGTTACTAAAAAATATTGCTTAACCCCTCAGAAAATTGATAGAACAGTTTTTTCTTTTCAATGGACTCTGTTAGTATTGGGTTAAGGACACACGAGGAAAGCACTAACAAACACTATAACTTTTACGAATGAACAAGGAACAGAAAATACAAGGGCATATATATAGACAAGGACTAACTAGACACAGGTGAACAACTAACAAAAATCAGCAGGGATTGGCTGGGGAACTAAGGGGACACAGGTGGAAACACAGGCAATCACAGGACTAGTAGACAAGGCAGGTACAGAACTGCAAGGGTAGACAGGAAGGCGCAAAAATACTACTACAAAATAAAGGTACACAAAGCAAGAACAACAAAAGGAACCAAGGAACATAATACTACAAAAACCCAAGGAAACAGTAGGTAAAACACTAAAAATACAAATAGCCAAAACAGGGTACGTAATATAAACCAGGCCTGTCACATAGCGTAACACCATGAGGCTAGTTTGAAAATGTTTAAAATTAATTTCTTCTCCTGCCAGGGAATGGGAATGTGTGTGCATTTTTTCACGGAAATCACACACCATGTTAATATTTGAGTCATTTTGTTAAAAACTGTCCAATCCTGCAAACTTTAGAAGGCAAGCTTGGCCAATGGGGATGGAATATTGGGGCGCAGACATATCCATGTTGGTCACATGACTATGTTTATAGTGTATAACAATTTGCACAATGTATGGATAAAAAGTAATCTACAGAAATGTGTTTTGGAGGGAACATTATCAAAGATAGCAGATCTACAAGCCCACAAAGAAATTTGCTATAGAGTAGAGAAAACCACAGATGCAATTAAATGCATCTGTGGATTAATTAGAGGATAGGTTTCAGGTAGCCCTGGCACATATAGGCAGCATACTACTGTGGACCAGAGCTGGGGTGTATGTGGTTATATAGCCTACTGTATGACATGTTTTTTTCTAACTTATGTCTTACAGGGAGAATTGTTGAGTCCCTGTCGTTGTGATGGTTCAGTGCGCTGCACACACCAGCCCTGCCTCATTCGCTGGATTAGTGAGCGGGGCTCATGGAGCTGTGAGCTCTGTTACTTCAAGTACCAGGTCCTAGCCATCAGCACCAAGAACCCACTGCAGGTAACAACAATGCTGCTGTTTATGCACTGAATGTTTTTCTTATTGTATTTCATTTTTAAGCATAACAATACTTCATACAGAGCCCTGCGGACTGTGTTGTTATTAAACAATACTTATTTAAGCATAACACAGCCCGCAGGGCTCTGTCCAGATTAGGTCATTTTGAGATGCCATGTTGTAATTACTGCAGTGAAATGGTAAGCAGGCCAATACAGCATGCTTTATGCATTTAGATTGCTTTATTGTTTGGCTGACTGAGTAGTGGGAAAATCACATAGATTTCAACATCTTCATTATGACAAAAGAAGTCCAATGTGTCTAATTGAGAGACAACCTGGTTAGTTTCCGCTCCTCTACGGGGTAAAGGTCTATACTAGTGATACAAACAGAGCTGGCTTTGTCTGCTGCGTAATCATCTTTATATGAACCATTTTCTAGTCTATGAGAAACATGAATGGGGAATCCATTTCTGGAACAGGGGTGACGTCACAAGGGGCGGAATTGCTCAGATCCACTTTGATGATTTTTGTCATCATTGTCCTACCCAGTAGCCAATGATTCGAAAAGCTGTGTGTGTGTGTGTGTGTGTGTGTGTGTGTGTGTGTGTGTGTGTGTGTGTGTGTGTGTGTGTGTGTGTGTGTGTGTGTGTGTGCACGTGCATCCCAGAGGGAAACACCAACTCATCAGGCTGACACTGTAGCATTCTTCTCTTAGCGGCAACAGCATCTCACAAATGCTGAGTGGAGGATATTGTATCAACAACTTAAAGAACTTCAATATGCAATAAGGGGTTCCACTCAGAAATATATTAAAAATAAGGATTTTGAAAATCTAAAAAAAGTTAATGCCATTAATTCATTTTGTTGATTAACCTGATTAAAACTTTAACACTGCACAATTGCAGTGTACTGACTCAACCCACTGAGCAATTTTCATTGGAAAAAAACAACAACAACAAAAACAAACAAACAAAATAATAATAATAATAAAAAAATAACGGTTGAGCACGGTTTTATGGAGAAATATAGCTGTGTGTCTCCCTGCAACGAGAGCCATAAAGTGTAGCCTGAGGAATCTACAAGCACTGGGGGCTTGTAGATCACTTATTTTGATAAATATTTTCAAACCCTATACAGGCATATTTTGGACACATGTGAATGGTGATTAATCAATTAAAGGCTTAGCAACAGTTTCTATTTCACTAGTAAAATAGTACAAACATAGTATTATTTGCCACACACACCTTCTGCTCTGGGTTTGTGGTATTGCTTTGTAGCTGCTGTCTGTTTGCACACAATAACAGCTTCTGTGTGCCTTTATACATTTCTAACTCTCAGAGTGTGTGCAAAGCGATTTGTAACCATGGAACCTAAGTCCATTTGGGTCTTTTGTACCCTTTAATGACTATAAGTGTGCAATGATTGCTGATACATTGCTGTTGTTATTTCTTTCTCTCCAGTGGCAGGCCATCTCCCTGACAGTGATAGAGAAGGTACAGATTGCTGCCATCATTCTGGGTTCCCTGTTCCTTATTGCCAGCATCTCCTGGCTCATCTGGTCCTCTCTCAGTCCTTCTGCCAAATGGCAGCGTCAAGACCTGCTCTTCCAGATCTGCTACGGCATGTATGGCTTCATGGACATTGTCTGCATAGGTAAAAGGCACCTTCATGATTAAATACCACAACAACATCACAGGCATGCCCAAAATACTTTTTTGGTCCTCAGCCCAAAAGGTTGAGAACCCCTATACTAGAGTACAGAAAATGTACATATATTATGTAGATACTAGATACAGTATATTTGCAAAAAAAAAAAAAAAAAAAAAACATTCAAAGATGTTTCATAAATTCTCTTTTATCTGAAAGAAGCTGTAGCGATCCTACAGTGAAACCGGCAGGATTGTTCTCCTGAAATGATGAATTGGTTGTGATAGAAACTACTGAGAACAGATGGCATCACATTTCTGCACAGTGATTATTACCAACAGTCTCTTCTGATCAGTTGCAATGTACAGCGCTTAACACTTGCAAATTATGAGTTTGAATTCATTCCCCCTTCACAGATTTCTTCATACGATTTTGGCTTGGTGTCAATTCATCTGTTCATCTTAACCCTTTTTTTCCATTTCAAGGTCTTATAATCCATGAGGGCTCATCGGTGTACAGAATCTTCAAACGATGGCAAGCCGTCAACCAACAATGGAAAGTACTGAACTATGAGAAATCAAAGGACTTGGGGGACCCGTTGAGTTCCAGCAAGACAGGTGGCCGTGGTTCCCGCAGTAACCCGCATGGCCTGGGAAGCAGCAGTGGAGGGAGACAGAGTAGAAGGCTAAGAACTATTCTAAACCACCACTGTGGATACACCATCTTGCACATCCTGAGCCAGCTGCGGCCTAACGATCCACGGATCAGTGCCGCGGCCAACCGAGAGGTGGTGATGAGGGTCACCACTGTATGAGGCTGACTGATGCACATACACAGTATGTACAGACAGCAAACTCTTGAGGATTTCTCCTCTTGTTTCTTATAACAAAGGAAGTCAGATGCCCCTTTTCAGCGACTAAAGAACTGATGACAATAATGATGACAATTGTGTAAAAAACATGAAATGTGAGAAAATCATTAAAGGGAAAAAAGTAATGGTCTTTATAACTTAATGAGAAGATTGTTCCAGTTCAATTTCAGGATGCACAAGACATTTTGTTTTTGTTTTATTTTATCTGTTTGTTTATATGTTTTATGTTTCTTTTTGAACTATTCTTGGTTTGGTTTAATGTTTTTGGTTTGTTTTTTTAGCTTTTGTTTTACTCATTTTGATTTTGTACGGATATATTATTTTGGAGGAAATCATGTAACTTCATGGAAGCATCCAGTCAGCTATGTATAATTCACTTTGAATTTCTGAAAGCTAATGCTGATAATGGACCGAAAACTGAAAATGACACACATACATAAAACATGATAAAACACAGACATGACCGCAAAACAATAAGTCATTATTTAAAAAAAAGAGAGAAAAAAAATCATTGATGATTTCAGTGACACCGAATGTTCTGCAATAAAGACGCCGTATGTACATTTCACAGGGAATTTTGCATGGGTATATAATTTTTATCCTCCATCACATACATAAGCACATAACACAATTTACGATATTTCGAATGGTGCTTGCCAAAATAAACACTTTAAAACATCTGATTTCATTGCACCAACTCTTTGTCAACATGACAAATGACAGTATGTTAAAGCTATTTCAGCTAAAACACAGATTGTTCCTGCTGTGTGTTGATTCAGATGTAATAACAAGTAAACTACTGGATTAAAGATGGAAATCAGAGAGGATCAGTTCCGTCTCACTCTGTCTCTAGCCAATGGTGACAACATGTTTACAGAATATTCATTAGAAAGGTCTTGGCATGCACAACCACATAGGAGTGTCCTTTTGTATGTGAATATACAGTGACGTGATCTCTCAAGAACAGATTCAGAGCGGCTACCAAATCTGTTAGCAGATGTTAACAGAATATGGGTTCCCATATTGTGATACTGATGAATATGTATCAGTAGTTATTAGGGATGCACCAAAATGGACATTTTTGTTGCCAAATACTGAATATAGGAAACAGTTGGCCGAATTATTTTTCCTTACCATTACAATCATGGCTGCACTTTAAACTATGACAAAATACATGATTGTGGCAAAACTTAACTTAAATAATAATCACTATTATGGGTCAATAACATTTATTTAGAACTTTTGGATAGATTATTTGCATATCATACATAATCAGTTATATATTTTCTGCCAATTTGAACCGAAACTGAATAAGCCGGGGGAAAAAGCCCCTGGATAGCATTTGTCTCCTCCACACAGGGGCTTCTACACTCTTGACTTTTTGTGGCGCCCATCAATCACTTGTGCCTCTAGAGGGAGCCAAATCCCTGCTCTCGTAGCAGAAAGAAAACAGCACGTTCCCATACCAATCCAACAACCTGCTGTTCTCATTGGGATATGGATATAACCTGTTTTCAACAACCTGTTTTAATTGGGATGGGAACGATGAGGCAGGTTTACACGCAAACTTGAATGAAAAGTGTAACCCCCACCTTCTGTTAACCCCAACCCCAAGAGTGTATAAATGTAACCGAAATGGCAAGTCGTTTCATTTAGGTTTCAGTTAGGTTAACCGTTGAGATCACGTGGTGGGCACGGGCTTATAGCACACTATAATAATATGTCTTTCTCGAAGTGGAATGTGACTTTGGGCTTTGGACCCTCCTTCTCTTTGTGCTGCTGCTACTTACCTGCCCTGGTGTCCTGTCACACACACACACACACACACACACACACACACACACACACACACACACACACACACACACACACACACACACACACACACACACACACACACACACACACACACACACACACACACACACACACACACACAGATAGATGGATGTTCAACCTGTTGGAGGAGGCGAGAGTCTATCGCGATCTACAGTACTCTACCTGCCAGTGCCGCCCCGATACTGGACAGTTGTGGCTGTGCGACACGGAAGTTAAAAACTTGACACGTTTTCTGGTATATAAAATACCGGTGTGGAGTTTTAACGACATTTATTTTTCGTCACACGTGGATAGGGCATATAGGCCGAAAGAAAATGCAGCGGTTTACCAGACCGACCACAAAGATGTTCTCTTTTATGAGCTCGGGTGAGAGATTTTTCGTTGTCCTGATTTGCCTGGGTCCATGCAGGGGCTGTGTGACTTTGGATGAAGTGATTTTAGTTGGGGGAGAAGATAATGATCAGAATATAGTCGTGATTTTACTGTCAGTGTGCTATGTGAAAACTTCTATCATTAGCAAGTTTTAGGTTTACACAGAACTGCTGAAGTAGCTCGAATGTCCTGTTTTGTTTTGTTTTTTTGCTTTTTGTTTCGTTAGGCTGAAATATGTCTCTGGGGGTTCATTGGATTACTCTTGATGTAGGCCACAGCTGCCTTATTATCTGTGAAGAAGTTCTCATGGGCTTCTTGTGTACAGATGGTTTGTTTTGTGTACAGTGTGTGATCATGTAATTGAGTGTAATCCTGGTATAATGGCCTGTTTGCACCCAGACAGAAACCCCCTTCCAGAAAACATCCACATCTCCTCCCTCCCTCCCAGTGTTCCCTTAGATCAGGACCATGGACAAGACAGAGGAGAAGGTAAGCTACTTTATTTGTATTTTTGTTCTAGAATACTTTATTGGCAGATATTCAAATGTCAAATGTACGCGCGTACACACACACACACACACACACACACACACACACACACACACACACACACACACACACACACACACACACACACACACACACACACACACACACACACACACACGATAGCTAGAAGCTCATTTTTTATAATCATCCTAAGTAGGTTATGTTGTTCTTTCTTCCACATACATAGCTGGATTGCAGGAAGACTAGTAGTAATTAATTGCATCAAACAGCACAACAATGATGACTTTCCTTTGCTAATTAAATGAACTTCATGAACTTGATGTCATCAAGTTCATACCTGCCTTTATAGCCTTTTTGTAGTGTAATTTCCTATCACGCCTGATGCTCATTTACTACCAGCTCTCTGTGTTGTAACTCCAAAAGTGAGGCCATTTGCGTTGTTCCCTTAGCAATGCCTGTTTCACGTTTCAGGAGGCGAGACTGCACGAGAGAAAGAAGTTGTTCGGACCACACATACGCAAAAAATGGCCTTTTCATCATCAGCGTTTCAAGAGGGACAGAATGAAACCATTGCTAGTACTTATTTTGACCAGAGAATCCCAGTTCCTGATGATGACAGCACCACGGTATTGTATTGTTGGAACAGCAACGCCACATATATATTATGCATATACTGTATATTATATATACATATATATGCACATTTGTTGATGTTGATAACTTTGTTTGTAGGCCAATAGATACATTTGGTATGGAACGGTATAACAAAACACTTTTTGCATAGAACAGTATGACAATATATATAAATCCAATACAGAATCCTGTTGCACTTTGCAAAAACAAACACCAGAACACAGCATTGTCCTGAGTTGACCCGTGCTAAACATAAACAAATACAATCACTGTGTCAGTAACCACATCTACAGAATCCTTTGGTATCAATACAGTGTCAACAGTATTATAATCATAACCTCCAGACAGTGTATAATGCACTCCTTGTATTTCAGTCTGTATGCTGTATGTCAGAGTCAGTTTCTATAGATAATTCTACAAGTGTTACCACAGAGTTATAATATTCTATTAACTGCCTCACTTTATGCACATTGCACACGCATACACTGTTATGTTATCCCTGTACAGTATGAGACATTCAACACCATCATGTTTAAAATTCCCTCTTCTCTAGATTTGTTTCAGTTTCCGTAAGCTGTGGGCATTCACTGGGCCTGGGTTCCTGATGAGCATAGCTTACCTGGATCCTGGGAATATTGAGTCTGACTTACAGTCTGGGGCCAAAGCTGGCTTTAAGGTATTTGAATGATTCAGTAGTAATACTAATAACATATTTGTAAGTGGGCCCTTTGAAAAACAATTATTTTCTCTTTCTCACCAGCTTCTGTGGGTGCTGATGGTAGCCACTATCATTGGCTTACTTCTACAAAGACTGGCGGCACGGCTGGGAGTGGTGACCGGGATGCACCTAGCTGAAGTGTGCAATCGGCAGTACCACACGGTGAGACTCCCTTTAACTCTACAACTGTCTCATCATCAAGCACTATGCTTAGACCCTGGGTGGGGGGTGATGCAGTCAGCTAGTCAGGTGCCTGCATGGGCACCTGATGGTAGGGGAAAGAAACTGGTTGGAATAATGTGGTCCTTTCGCGTGCTACGTCCTACCGGGGAAACACCGCCTGTCAGGTGATGGGGTCTGCTTTCTCCTCATGCATTGCAGTAAGCGTGAGCTCGATTTGGGGCTCTCCCCAAGTTAGCAGAGGGAGAATAGCAGCCAGGATTACAGCTTAGGCATTGGCACCGGGCGAAAGAATGGGTTACAAGAACTGTGAGGAAAAATTAAAGAGAGAGAGGGCACTATGCTAGAGGTGTTTAGACTGTCCTTATCCTATAGGCATGTTAGCTGAGGAAAGCTTGACCAGGAAAGCTTGACCTGCATAGCAACAGTTGTTAAACTATGTGAATTGTCATTGAACAGTGACTAAACCCCGCCCCAAAGAGTGGGGTTTTGAGAAGGGCTCATTGTATGCTGTACTGTTGCTACTACCTTCTTTGTGCCACTGACCCACAATTCAGAGAACATTGTCTCAACCATTTGGATGTGTTTAGCACTAGCAGAAGCAGCCATGGTTTTAATATACAGTGTTGAGTAATAAAGGTCCACAAGGAATTAGTATTTTATATAGAAAATGTGATATGATTGTGTTTTCACAGATCACATTTCAATCTAGAATTATTAATTATTCACTTGAATTGTGAGGAAATTCTGTTTGTACGAATGCGTCAAGGCTCTGTCTCCGAAACAGAGTGATTGAAACCCATGGGTATGGAAACCATGTGACCACCCTTCAGCACAAAAAGTCCTATTGCACACTCCCCAAACCCTTTACAAGAGGGTGAATAGGTGTGAAAGCTTGTGATGACCCATTTAATTAGGTAAATGGCCAGACTTCATTTCATTATTGCGTCGCTGACTTTTAATCATTTTGTGCAGTTACACTGTTACACTGCAAAATCTAGAGTTTTAATACTAGTACCGAGTAACTCGGCAGCCACCTTAATTGAGAGTTGAGACCACTACAATAACAGTCAGGGTGGCTGTGAGGAGTAGACCATTTGTCTGAACTGGTCATTCAGTTACATACACTATATGGCAGTGCTGTCAGTTCAGAACTGCAATAATATTCAGCTATATTTGCCAGTCACTAAATGTTCCTTCTACACATTTACTCTTTATTCTACTTTGTAGAGGCTGTACATCACAATGCAGGGAGTGCAGATTGACATTTTGTTGTAACAATTTATAGGGAAGCCTCTCATGTCTTCAATGCTATTGGTTCACAAACCTTTTCATGCCAAGGACACTCAAAATGGTGTGTTTGGCTGCAGACCATGATCTCAAAAATATTTTGTGCAAAGATTTGAGTAAAACATGTTACAGTTACAGAATTTACAGTACTGTATATATGTATTATGTATCAGAGGTTTACACACTTTCGCTATTTCTGAATAGCAAATTTCAAAATAGCAAAAAAACAGAAACACCCATCACCCATCTCATCTTCATACAAGTGTAAAAGTATAATCCCAAATCGGTAACACATTAGACTTAAATGTGAGTAATAAGTAAATAAGCTCATTGCTAGAAGAGGATGGTTGTAGTTCAGTGGCAACATACTAAGGTGTTACTCATGAACGAACACATGCCAATGTTATTCACGTTTCTGTCTAGGTGCCACGTATCTTCCTGTGGTTAATGGTAGAGCTTGCAATCATTGGCTCAGACATGCAGGAAGTCATCGGTTGTGCCATTGCTTTCAACCTCCTGTCATCTGGAAGGTGAGACAGACTTTGCTGCAACGCTGGAAGAACATTGATTTTATGACTTGCGGAATTGAAGCACAGTTTGATGAGTGTGCTGTAAAATGGTTTCTTTATCTCCTAGTAATTGTCATTTCCTCTGTGTGTGTGTGTGTGTGTGTGTGTGTGTGTGTGTGTGTGTGTGTGTGTGTGTGTGTGTGTGTGTGTGTGTGTGTGTGTGTGCGTGTGTGTGCGTGTGCGTGCGTGTGCGCAAATGCGTACAGGATACCTTTATGGGGTGGGGTCCTCATCACCATCATCGATACATTTGTCTTCCTTTTCTTGGACAAGTATGGTAGGTTGTGGACACATCTGTTTAATCCATATGAATTCAATTAGGGGGAAGTTAGTTTTTGTTCAGGGAGTAAACAAATATTCTATCACCTTTTCAGGTCTGAGGAAGCTGGAGGCCTTTTTTGGTCTTCTTATTACAATCATGGCTATTACCTTTGGATATGAGGTACTCTTTTATTTTTTCCTTCAAAGATAGTACAGTGTGTGTCCATAAGACATTGCTACTTTTGTGCTCTCCTATGTGCTGTTTGTCAGTGAATGATTTCTATACCTGACTTGTTATCTACTATGTACTGTACTACATTCTTGGTGGCTCAGCCAGTTAGTGGATCTTCACTCCAAATCCAATCCCTGTCTTGTTTTACATGTTTCTCCCACAGTTATATATAAATTGGGTGGGTGAACAGCCCCGCCCACACCTATTCATTTCAACAGAACTTGATCACTGGCTTTTGAAGCATGCGGAAGAATGCTCTCTTTCCCCATTTTTGTGGTGCTTAAAAATATGGAAATGCTAACTCCATCAGTGTGCCTAAATCGATTAATGAACAAGGCTGTTAAACCCTGGGTGTTTTTTTTGCTTGTGCACGTATTTCACCCACCTCTACTCCAGCATTGGGGCGGCAGTGACACAGGGGTAGAGTCACTGTAACTGCAAGGTTGCCGGTTCGATCCCGGGCTCCTGCAGAGTTAGTCTTGAAGTGTCTTGGATAAAGGCGCTATATAAATGCACCATTTACCATTGGACAGTAGATATTATATTATATTGTAGATATATTACTGTATATTATACTATATGTCTCCATTGAAGCAGGAAGTCCAGTGCACGTGCCAAGGGTAAACACTGAAGGTTCACTGCGTTGCTGCAAAAGTGACATCACTCTTGCGATTCCTCCATGTCTCTCGCAGTCACTCAGCCTTTTTTGGCATTTCCATTACACACGTTGATGTTTGTCAAGCTTCCGCTCATGCTTTGCAAGGAATCTCTGGAAAATTGTTCCAATTTTGTGTCTACGAGTAGGGCAGGGCAGCTTCAACATTTCTCAGCACTTTTAGAGGCCTCGTCTCTTCCTCGCCTTTGAAAAGTAGTTGATGAAGCACACGTTTCAACAACACGAGTTTTAAAATGATAGTATAAATAAGAATAAAATAGAATACAGACTCCAAATATATATTTTTATTTTCTCCCTGGTGACCTTTCAAGCCTTGTAGCTTCCTCAGGCAATAAAGACTAAGCAAGACACTCCTGTTAAACTGGGTCAGCTGAGGTGACCCACCTCAGGTGACAACAATGCAAACATCGGTCTAGTAAGTCAGTGCAATACAAGTGACACTACCTTATCTAAATCAGTATAGATTATTTACACAATGCATTAGAATCACTTGATACGCCATCAGAAATGCCAGGTAATCATTAATCATGAAGTCTTAACCTATCAAGGGGCTATTCAGGCCAATTAGCTCTGATTGAAACAAATTCATGGCCACATTTAGGCCTGATTCACACTGGCAGCAAAATCTAGCCTGAATCAGTTCTGAGTCAGGTGTTTGTTAAATATATAAACACAAATATAACTATGTTTGCATCTCTCTGTCTCTTCTATTCAATCTCCTAGTATGTGATGGTACAGCCAGATCAAGGCCAGCTGTTGAAAGGGATGTTTGTGCCGTATTGTGAGGGCTGTGGGCCGGTGCAACTGCAGCAGGCTGTGGGCATTGTGGGAGCTGTTATCATGCCTCACAACATCTACCTCCATTCTGCTCTTGTCAAGGTATGTCCTACAATAGTGCATTCTTTAGTGAGATCATGGTTGTGTGCTAAAGATGCCAATTTGAATACTACAAAATTACACACAAGCATGCATGGACATACATAATGCATTGACTTACATTCATTCCATAGAGTGCCAAAGTCTGGAGTAATTTACACATAAGACATGGGTTACAGTTTTTTGCCCTACACTGAATTTCCACAAACTATTTTACATTTTGTCAAATAAAGAACTGTGTTCCAAAAATAAACAAATGATCCTGACAATTTAACTCATGGGTGAGAAAAATCAACTGATGGTCTCATGGCAAGAAGTGCAGATGAAAAAGTTACATTTTCTCCATAAATAGACTGTTTGAAATATGAGTGACTATGGTAAACAATTCAGAGCCACCTCCCGACAATATTGCAGGGACAGTTTGTTTATTGTTGGTCCATAATAGTCCTAATGATGACCCAATGCTATTCTCCATGGGGAAATTCCGTCTGCAATGCAGGAAATGAGCAAGTGATGTCAGGACTTTGGTACTCTTTTATATACAGTACTGTAATTATATAATGGAACACAAAACACAATATTACTCGCACATCAGCAGTAGTTCTAGGTGGTCTCCCTGCTCTTCTATTGAGATCAGTAGTCAGTCACCTGCTTGGCAAGTAGTGTTGTCCTTTAGGTCAAAGTGCAATATCTCCCAAGCAGGTGTACCGTCATAAAATATAGCACTAATGGCAAGAAGGGTTTTTTCTTCTTTTTATAAAACAGCAGGAGTTGTGGGGAGAGAGAAATAGAGTGGAAATTATGAAACAAAAATATATAATTGATTGACGCTTCACTGCGTCATTCAAGGGGTGAAAAAATTTGAAGACAGCACATGTTTGTTTTGCACAATGTCACGCCCGTCACGGTTGGTGTTGGTTTTGTAGCCAAAACAGAAATATTGGTGTGAAACACATACACAGTTAGCAACATTGTTTTACTCTTTTGAACTTGTGCTTCTGTATTCTGTTTCTGATCAATGCCTGGTAAATATTGTCTCAGTCTAGAGAAGTGGATCGGACATGCAAAAAGAAGATAAAAGAGGCCAACAAATACTTCTTCATTGAGTCATCAATTGCACTATTTCTCTCGTTCCTCATCAACGTGTTTGTGGTGGCAGTTTTTGCTGAGGCCTTCTATGGACGGACAAACATAGAAGTGGTGAGTGTCGCTGCAGAGACTTTTAATCTTACAAACCTTCTTTTGAACCAATTCATCATGCCATTTGAGCATGTAGCAGTACATTATAATTGGTTAAAATCTAGATTCTGCAATGCATTGAGTATTTTCTCTGTTCATCATATGGCATGGTATTATAGTGACATAGGGAGGATGTACTCTGCAGGGCGCAGGCGAAGGAGTGCACTGATCACATGACCTCCATTTCTAGACTAAATAGAAGGGGTGTAATTGATTTTTTATTATATATCCAAAGTATTGCTCGTTTATGGTGTTGTAAACTCAATTGTTGTATGATTTCAGTACAATGAGTGCAATGCTTCAGGAAGTCCCAATACACATCTTATCCCCCAGAACAATGAGACTCTACAAGTGGACATCTACAAAGGGGTAAGAGCTTTACCCAAAGATTAAAGCGTGCTTAAATGCTCTACCAACAGTACCTGTCCACTGTGTCCAGTCACTATTTCAACTCATTTTTACAGAGCGCCCTCTTTGTTTGTATTGATCCCAGGGCGTGGTGTTGGGCTGTGTTTTCGGCCCTGCAGCACTCTACATCTGGGCTGTGGGGATCCTTGCAGCTGGCCAGAGCTCTACCATGACGGGTACCTACTCTGGACAATTTGTCATGGAGGTCAGTGGGCATGCGAGTAACAGCACCCCATTGAATTAGTCTATTTTTCAGTTGTATTCTGTTTTTTGTATTTGTGTCAAATATCACACTCCCCACCCGACACACCAGGCCATTGTGTAAATTTGACAAAGCTGGATGTTCTGTGGCGGATTCAAACCGCCAGACTCCATGTGGTGAGCACTCGTATAGGCAGATGCCACTGTTCCACGCCAGTGCGATGGTCTTCTTTATACTATTCATTGACTAAATATTTATATCCACATTCAACTGCTCTGTCTCAAATAATACATGCTCACCTATGTATACACTGCAGGTTGTATTGTACCAATCACTTCTTTTGCTGCAGTAAGGAAAGCTCATACGCAGGTGTTGTGTTTCCAACCTCAGGGCTTTTTGAACTTAAGTTGGTCACGCTTCGCTCGTGTGTTTCTGACCCGTTCCATCGCCATCACTCCGACCCTGTTGGTGGCTGTGTTCCAGGATGTACAGCACCTGACAGGCATGAACGACTTCCTCAACGTTCTGCAGAGCATGCAGGTCAGAGCTAACACCCCTTTGCCCCCTCCTTTCTGGACCCTTCCTCTCTTTACCTCAGATCTCACAGATGAAAAGTATTAATGATAATAATTAGTCTAAAGATTTTCGTGTGATCAGCTTTTCAGAGTAGGCTCATACAAAGCTTCACAAAATGTCTAGTCTTGTAGCTATGAATGAGAAATTGAGAAATGCATTCATTTAGCAAATACATTCATGAAGCAACATAAGATATGATGGTTTGTATATAAGGAATTTGAGTGCAAATCATGGTTTGTATATATTGAATTTGAGTACAAATCAGTGTTTTTGAATTACCGTACTTCATTTTTATAGAAATTATAATACTGTATGGGTATCGGAAAAAGTATCGGATCAGCCCTTTTTCGTCATATCGGTTCATATCGGTATCGGCAATACTGTATCGGTACCAGAAAAGTATCAATTTTGGTCCTCATTTGACCATTCAGTATTGGTAAATATAACAATATAACCAGGGATCCAACACAGGGGTAAGGGTTTGACACTATGGCAGGTAAATAAAATGTTGTGGAATTTGCTTTGTAGCCCAAGTGCACATTTGAGTGAGGAGTATGCTATTTTAGTCTGCGATATTATTCTGCTATTTGTTTACTTCATACAAGATCTTTTTTTATATTTTGTATTATTATATACAGTATATTATTTTCTTGTATCGGAATTTGGTATCGGCATCGGCTAACAGAAATTGTGATATCGGTATGGGATCGGAATTGAAAAAGTGGATTGGGACATCCCTAATTATAACTAATATATTGCACCCCCTCCCCATGTTGCACAGCTACCATTTGCCCTCATTCCAATCCTTACCTTCACCAGCTTGCCCTCCCTCATGAATGAGTTCGCCAATGGTCTGTAAGTTCATCTTGACTATAAGACAATATAGACAACACCTAAGACCCCCAGCTGTTTTCACATTTGTTTTTGACATAATTCTTCTGTTTGCAGAGTGTTCAAAATAGGTGGAGGATTTGTGATCTTGGTGGTGTGTGGGATCAACATGTACTTTGTGGTGGTTTATGTCACTACATTCAACAGCGTGTGGCTGTATGTGTTGGCATCATTCCTTTATGTGGCATACCTGGCATTTGTTTGTTATTTGGTAAGCAAAACTATTGAGATGATCAATTAAGCTGCTTTTTCCCCACAGTGCATGACTGATGCCATGTCCCGTTTTTATACGTTTACAATACAAGGGTAGGGACACTTAAAAACAATAAGGCAATAGTGATAGCGGTTAAAGGGCTGTAAAGTTGAATGATTGATGATTGATCGATCGATTGATCGATTGATCGATTGAAATTTGAACAGCATATTTACAGATTTACACTACATTTCAAGCACAACTCAATACAAGACTAAGAACATTAAAGCATTTCTATTTGTTTACAATAGTGGCCACCATGTTCATTTCATCATAAACATCAGACATTTACAAATATTCACTCTATAAAGCCAATAGCAGCAAATCATATTGGAGGTAAAGGGGTAAATAAAAACATACTGTAGAAAGAGGCGAAAATGGGATGGGTGTGGAAATCCTATTTTACGGACGCCAGTTTTGAAGGAGTCAAGCGATTTGCATGTCTTCATGACTGTTGATCACAGGAGCGAAATGATTTGTATCAAGATTGTCATGCGAACACATTTTTAAGTAGTGTACTACTTGCGCAACAGTATAATTGCCTAATTGGTACAATGTTATATCATGCATTGCAAACCACTGCATAATGCAGTTATATCAGCTACTACCTGGGTTACATACATTCATTATCATATAGCACCTTACATTACTTTAAATGTACTTGTACTAGTGAAATACTGAAATCATTAGATTTCATTTCTCTCTCTCTCTCTCTCTCTCTCTCTCTCTCTCTCTCTCTCTCTCTCTCTCTCTCTCTCTCTCTCTCTCTCTTTCTCTCTCTCTCTCTCTCTCTCTCTCTCTCTCTCTGGAATTGTCAAGCCCTTTCTCTGTTTTCTCACAATCTAACAGTATCTTTCTTTCTCTTATCTCTTCTGTGTGTTTAGTCATGGCTATGTCTGATAGCTCTAGGAGTGTCATGTGTGGACCCTTTCAGAAGGAAACTGAATGACACTACAATTCTAATTGAACAGCAGCCAGAGTTTGACTCCTGACCGTGCAGCACTTTCTCTGGTTCCCCTCATGGATGTATTATGTGTGAGTGGACCATCATTTCAAAGTCTTATGCCTGATTGTTTTTCCTTATTATTTTTTATCAGTGTACATTTTCTTTTCTATTGATAATGTAGTGATACTTGATGTTCATGAAATGCATCTGGTGTGTTTTACATGCACTGAATTCTACTAAACTTGAGTATAGAGTATAGTATTATATTGCTTATATATTTATATTATATATTACTTGTATTTTTGTTAGAGTGGCCTCTATGTTCTCACACATAGAGTTCACTATTCATTTTTCTAGATATTTCTCTCACCACACTGTATTGGAAAAACACTTGCTCACTAATATACAGGACTGATTGCTGGGCTTTCTGACAAATAGAGTGCTTCACAGGGTGCATGTTCAGCAGTGAGGTAAAGTAGGGGACATAGCATGAACGTTACATGCATTATGATCTCCTGGTGAAACTACTCACTGTCAGATGTAATGAAGCAGCTGGTGTCTCCATGTGCATCAGACGAGGCGGTTGTCTACTCGCTCACCAGGCCAACATTGGGGTGGAGGGCTTGGCAGCACTGGGATGTTAGGAATGACAGCTAAATTGAGGGGGGGGGAACAAATCCAACCACATTTATCACATTATCACATTTATGGACATGCACTGTTTTACAGTTTAAAGGACAACTTTTTTTTACCGAAGGTTCATGTTTTAGGTTGTTAGAGAGAGCTAATAGAGAAATTAAATTTCTTTCATTTTAGCAATTTTAGCTATTTTTGATAGAGGGGTATTCAAACATGGGACTACAATTTCTTGTAGCATATTTTTGTTTCTTTGTTTTGTTGTTTGAATATAAAATAGCTTAAATCACTAAAACGAAAGAAAGCAGCACATTTTAAAAATAAGTCACTTTCACTTTCTGTAATAACAAACATGAACCTTGGTTGAAAAAGTTGTTCTTGAATGGTTTTATGTGCTGTTGTGACATCCATCTTTCCACCACAGTGGGGCAGTGTAGACTAAAATAGAAAGGGGTCTTTCAAACAATAATTCTACCACCAATGTGAACCCAACACACATCAGATGACATGGCCTGTTACATCATGTTTTACATGATGTTGAAACTGCACAGTATTGCACATGGTAACAACAGTATTGTGTTGTGCAAAACAATATTAAATCAATCATTGATGATCAGCAGTAGTTATAAAACTACTAATTTCTGAAATTTAAACAACTAGGGTACAGTCAGATAGAGCCAGCGTTTTAAATGCCTGTCGTAGCGGTATGTCAGCAGTGTTGACACTATTGTCTACTCTAAGTGAACGCAGGCACTGTGCATGTTTCTGTGCTGCTCAAATTCCAAGCTTGACGAGTCTCAGCCCTTTCTGAGTCGAGGGAGAGGCAGGCGGACGAACAGGTTTTTCTTTGCATTGTGGCGGGGCAACTTTTTTTCTCTCTCTCTCTTTCCCTGTCATGGAGGCAGAGTTATGTAAGAAGGGAGAGTCTTCCCACCTCCCTTCTCTGTTTTTGTTTTTCTCAATGAGCCAATGTCTCCCTGCATAGGCCTCACAGCCTGTCCAGTAGGCCCCTTTCCTGGAAACATAGCCCAGCGGCAGAGGCCACGCAGGGGCAGGCCCGAGAGCTGGGGAGGGGGTGGGTAGGTTGGGGGGTAAGGGGGGTTGACTCTTCCAGCAAATCACATGACTAGACCCTGAAGTCACAGCCCTACATAAGGCTCAGATGCTGCTGGCAAACATTTCTTACAGCTAGTCTGTGATCTGCATGATTGGATGTAGCTAATGCATGGCAGAGTGCATGATGTAAGTAGATGGTGTCTTTTTGCAAGTGTGAAACAGAGAAATAGAATTATGGCACCTGCCTGATTATGATGATGATGGTGTGTTTGTACACGTGCGCGTGTGCCTGTCTTTAAATAAATGAATGTGTTGTATTTTAACACATTGTTTTTTTTTTCCAATTTTCAGTTGTGCTACTGAATTTTAGTGCAATTTATATTTTTTGTGTTTTGTGTTTGTTTTGTTTTTTGTTATGTAAAGTTACAATGAATATATGATTTTATGATTCATGTATGTGATTTTTTTTATTTTAATGTGCAACTACATTATTCTGTAAAGAGAACTAGGCTTGTATTTTGATTTGAAAAATATTCTTTTCTTTTCTTTTTTCTTTTTTTTTTAGAATATTGTATATTGTATGTAGAAGATACAGTATTTTTTCTCTTTTTGAAGGACTGTACACTATTAAATGTGATTTAACTGTAAATAAACCACAGAACAATGCAATTAACAGTTATGTATTTACATGCACTGTTTGTTGCTGTGATTATTTGCATGACACTAGTGTTGTGATTTGTTTTCCGTCTTCCTACTTTGAACAGTAAAAGAGTTCAGGCTTTTGCTTTGAAATGTATGTCAGTCATGTTAGTTTATGAACAAATATGTTTAAAAAAAGGTTTGTGCAGGATGTTGTTTATAGAATTAATCAAACATTTGATGTTTTATCAGTAATGATACTTGGAGTTCATGCCATTAGTCAGTGGTGCAACCATTGCAACACACTTGGTGTAGACCCAGCAGCTGACCTCTGTTGCCTTGCACACTCTCTCTCCCCGATTCAAATGGCTTTATTGGCATGAGAAAACATTTACATGTTTACAGTGCCGAAGCAAAAGTGTAACAAGACAAAACAATGCATATTGAATAAGAATAGGAATATTTGTTACATGTAGCAGCAATTTATTCTAATGCAATTGGATCACAGTAAGTTGGTTTGTTTATAATCTGGTTTCTACGTACCAAGGTCATTTGCTGTAAACAGTCAACACACAGTGATTTGTATTCCATTTGACATCCTTCTCCTATCCCACCAGATCACAAATCTTGCTGCTGTGTTGGCAGTTGGCACACTGTTGTACTTCACCCAACATCATCTCTCTCTCTCTCTCTCATTTACTACAAATGGAAACAAGTATCTGTATACTAGAGTTAAATTAAGTATTTACGGTATACAGGTAACATGACCAACAGAGATCAAGATAAACTTGATGGTATCCACATTTTCCAGTTGTGCGCTACATACAGATGTTGTATAGCCTACATATTTTCACAGACAGAAGTTGAATAAATGCCTCCCGATGTTTCACTCCTGGAATGCAAAGAAATGTCCATGTCATACATTATGGTCACTGTGGGTACAGACTGGTCTAATTAAACTTCAATACTGTTCACATAAGCCATGGGTATTCAGAAAACTGAATTATATACTTCCCTGTTTGCCTTCAGGTGTTTGTTTGTATGGAGTCAATAATGTGTTAATGTTTACTGTCTGTGTGTTTGGTGTATGCATGTGCACATTGTTTGCATACTTTAGGTTCAAAATCAGTGTAACACCTTTTGGAAGATGTTAAACTTTGTTCAAAAATGTTACAATTCAAATTTTGCTCTATTGTGGAATTTTACCTCTTGCACAGCTTGTAAGTTGAAGCTTGAATATATCCTTGCTAAATATTTCCAATAATAGCGTAATTGTGTATTACTTACAAATAAAATACAAATAAATTCTGTCCTTAAGACTCAACATGAACTTATATGATTTGCATAAGAATATGAATGCAAATCAACAAATGTCATCAATTATCATCAACAACATCACTAGTGTTGGTCAGTAATGTATTACATGTAATACCAGTATCTTTACTTATGACCCCTTGTAATAAAATGTAATAATATTGCAGTAATATGTAATATTTAATTAGTTACTGCCCAACACTGATCACTAACTATAACATATTGATCGTAGGCTGGTAGTCTTTGTTTATTTATCTTTTAAGACTCCGTGTAATTGCATTCACACGTAGCCTATATTATGAACATTGTGCTCAGTGCTTGCTATAATAAAACTATAATGGTCCCTGCTCGCCTTATGTCAAAGCAGCGCTGGAATGTGTTTAGTGTGGAGCGTGTAGAATAGAGAGGAATGCCTTTGCAACTCCCACTTTCCCAGCGTCCAATCGGAGGCGAGCGACGGTTTCCAGGCGCCCGCGGAGTCCCGGCCGAAGAAAAACAAAGCCTTGGATAATAATAAAACTAACGTTTTAGACGGAACGATATCCGGAATCGCTTTAGCATCAGAAACGCCAGCCGACTGGTGTATTTGTGGTCTTTTCCGTCACTCTCCGGGAGCTGGTTGGCGAGGTTGTTTATCTGTAGTAAGGGGAACTTGAAACCGGCCCCCCTTGCCCCATTTCCTCGGTTGTTTTCCTTCTTTCGCCTGGATTCTCCATGTTGTTGCTGGTGTTAAAGTGAGGACTTCGCCGCGGCAGGAGGGGGATGTTCGTTTAATATTACTAGCAATAAAGTCAACCCGAGACGCAGCGGCAAATATAGCCTTCAAAACATCCCCAAGTGCCTTGCCCCTCCCCGGCGGACGAAGACGAGGAGAAACATTGTAAACGATATTTTCTATTCTCATCCGGGATTGTAATGTTGCGCGCCTATACGGATGACAGTTAATCTCGGCGATATTTTAGTAACTTTTCAATAAAACCTAATGAAGGCTCCTCATCGGCGTTCGGGGACAGGATTTGATCTCGAGGGCACTGTGATTGTCAGATGGAAAGTTCTATTATCACCCAAGTGCAGAAAGAAGACGTTCAAGTGTCACCGAAAACAGGTACGACGAGTTTACGCGGTGCTTCATAGTGTGCTGTTATTGTTTATCAATCTCACGTTCTTTTTTTTTTTTAAGAAGTGAATATGTATTAATACTGGAAATCTGTATATTTATTAAGCGTTGCTTATTAAAAAAGAAAGGAGAAAAAAGCCCAGTGCGCCCATTTGACAGTTCAGCGCTGCGGACGTTGGGCAGCGCGCGATCACCTCAAAGCGCATTGCTCTGCTGTTTTTGGCCCCATCTCAAAATGATTTGTTATTTTGACCTAATCGATGTAAAATACAGACACATAAAGCTATGTAAATCATAGGTAGCATACTGTGTTTTACTGTAATGGACGTTTTGCTGATACAGGAATGGACTCGAGGAGTGAACACCTGCAGAGATCCACGCAACTGTTGGAATACAATATATTGCTCCTTATTTGAATAGAATCTAGTTATAACGAAGTTTTTGGTGTATTTTTTGACGAGGTTGATGCAGGCTTAAGGTGATTTTAGGCGTTTTTGGTTTCCGTTCCTTAACATCTTCCATGGATGAAAAGATAATTTAAGGTGGAATCGAATTGCAGATAATTAATATCAATAGCCTCCATGCTGTTGCCATGAATGCCAGCCACACAGAGCTTGGCTGTAATTGCAGATCCAATTTTAGTTTTTGATTTCGGTCCTCTCTTATTGCTAAATCTTTGTTGCCTAAGATTCGGCAATGTGTCCTTTCGAGCATCATCACAGTCGTTCTCTAAAATAAAACTACTCGTGTTTATCTGATTCCAAGCTGGTTGGCACATTCCATATACTACGGGGGGTACACGGTCACGTTTGTCACAGCCGCTGTAGCTACAGTAAGCTATGTTGTTTTGTTCAGAGCCTGGATGGTGGAGGGGGGGGGGGTACTCGTAGTGGGAAATGGGGAATGGAAGGGTACTATTTCTACATTTCTGCTCTTATGTCGGGGGGAAAACAGGGCAGAAGATATAGGCTATTATGTGACGCATAATGTATTGTAGATGTGTTATATAACCCGTACAGGGAATAAACCCTGTCTGGATCGGGGTATTTTTTGGATTAAAGGGGAAAGACATGAAGTGAACAGCCATAGAAATACCAGGTGCCGCGGTATTGACAGTGGAATGCACAAACACACCCCTCAGCACACGCCCTCCTCCTGCCGCCCATTGTAGCGCCGTTTCAAAGATTCATTATTTTTGCTCAAGGATTTTTTTCTCCCCTTTATTTTGTGATAATTGATTTGATTGTGTTCCTCCCTTGATTGATGACGGCAAATGTAATGTATTATTATATTATATTCATATATTATATTATATTATATAATATGTTATATATTCAATTCATATATTAATTTACAACTTGCCCCATTGCTTAGTTGATTGAGTTGATATGCATAGCCTATATGCTTACAACTGCTTTCATTAAGCTTTCCTATCATTAGAATAATGCTTTTACACGCCATTGGAAATCACATCCATAGGATATAGGCAACATAGGCTAGTCTATGGCAAGGTTTTGAATCTGATGTCAATGCTTATTTTCTAACAGGGGCAGTGGACTAGACATCAAATTGTTCACAACCAGGTCCAATATTCATTATTATAACATGGTTGTACAAAAAAGTAGGCTACAATGGGCCATGCACTATAGGCTAATTCACAGGGTTGGATACAAATAAATGTGGCAAGATTAGATAACACAGTATGGAATAAATAAGGCTTTAGTCTAGACTTTAGTCACTTGACTGTACCATGGAATATAATTCCATGGTACAAATTTGCATGTGCATGTCCTCACATGCAATGCTTCGTAGAGATCATGACTTGCATAGCTGAGTCCTGTCAAGAATGTTTTTCCCATTCTGATGCCTAATTTATGCTCCAGCTTTGACAGTGTGTTGCACCAAAAATAGCAGATCTACAAGCTCATATAGATTACATATTTGCAACACCATTGTATAATAAACTATAAATTAGGCTTCAGTCTATGACACACAAGTCTTCTGTAGGGCCCGGGTACCTGTTTTACCAGTGACTGATCAAAGACTTACAGAGCACTGAGGTGTGACTGACTGACTGACTGACTGACTGACTGACTGATCGGCTATTCTGGCTAGCTTCAGCCTGCCAGTCAACAACAGTTTGGTCTTGGGAGTTTAAAATGGTTGGAATGTTTTCTCTCTGTTTTCTACTGAAGGTATTGCTGAAAAGTGTGGGTTTTCCCGCCCTCTGTGATTATATAACATGTACCAGGCAGCCGTTTCCAGCAGCAGCAGCAACAACAGCAGTAGAGTCAGGCTCATTAAAAACAGATTTCATGTGCAGGCAGTGCCATCCCTGTAGACTGATGGATTATGCCTTGAGGAGAGTGAAGATCATTCTACACGTGTGCTGCAAGAAACCAATATCTGGCTACGATTTATATTTTCAAAAGAATCAATATTTTTGATTGATAAATATAAGATTCACAACTCCTTTCCCTTCTGCAGTCTGTATTGTTTTTTGTTTTTGTGTATGGAAAGCCTGATGCAATTTGAAGTTGGAATGCATGTTTGGTGTGCAATTACGCTCCCATGCCATTGTACAGTGTCCACATGTTGAAAGTATGCAGTTGTAGTTAGTTTTGCTCATGAAAGTCTCTTTCTCCTTACCCAACAGGCCAGGTGAGCCGGTCTTCCCTGAAACAGCCTAGGAGTTGTAACATCTTCAAAGCGCTCTTCTGTTGCCTCCAAGCGCAGGATGGCCCCAAACCACTACCACCTTCCCAGCATGCCTTGCTCGAGTCACAGGAAAATGGCATGGTTGTCAAGGTACTGTCATTCTTATGCCAGGAATGATTTATACTCCTGTAAACAGTCTGAAAAAATGTAATTGCTAGCTGATGCAAGGCACACATAACTTATATTTTGTTAAAATCATACTAATTGTAGCAGACTTATGAATGTAACATAAAAATGTGGACGGTTAACTCACCCGTTCGGGCACCTAGGCCGCCAAACCAGCTGGGCGGCGTGCAACGAGTTTGACTCCAGAGTCTGATGTCCTTCACTCCCCATCTCTGTCCCCCTTTCCTGTTCCCTATCAATAACAAAATTAAAAGCATAATGATAAATAAATAAATAAAGCAAAACAATGCACTGGCCAGTTGGTCCGTCTTGAGTTATAAGATAGACATTCATCTAGGGGGACTCGTCAAGACAATTACTTTTTTATAAATAACTACAACATACCGGTAAAACCACTACTGCTCCAGTTCTGCATTCTCGCTTATCAACTGTCTAGTGATATGGATTTGCTTTAATGTTCCCAACTTCCCATTGAAGCCTCTAAGGAAGATTGGAATAGCTGAGAAACTTGGCAATGCTTTGAGGCAAACAGAGAATTCTGTATTATGTGTATCTGAGGTGTAGAGGAGAGCAAAAGCTTAGGGATGTGCTACTCCTGGTTGACATCGCTATCAACCTGGTTAGGACTCCAGCGCCTAGAAAGGGACACCTTAATAAGGTTCCATGTTTGTTCATTTTGAGGAGTGTCCGCGACAGGAGCAAACAGGAAACAGCATCTGTGGGGTCTGGCTATTGTCTTGCCCAGTCTGACTGAAATTATATGGAATTAATCATTGGTGCCTATGTGGTGCTACTTATGGAGCTCAATGCTAGTGAACAATGATGTACTATCAAAGAATTATGTTGTACATATGTGCAATTTCCTTATATTTGTCCTTGTCGAGCTAACCATAGAACATAGAACATCAATTATTACTAAGACAGAGAAAGTCAAAGCCAAAACTCTAGACAGACATACTAGCTGTTATTCTAACGACTCATGGCATTGGTCGAATTCAGAAATGCATCATATGTATATTCTGTTATACCAAATGGCCCCTTGATCCCTGCTTCCTTAAATTACTGGGCTGTAGTATTTATTTTTTTCGATACACAAAAATGATGCGTAAAAGATTCGTAAAGTTATTCATCATGAGTTTTTCTGCATCTCCACAGGGGTTGGAGCCCTGCCTACTACCTGAGGTGACAGCCCATGACCAGGGGAAGATCTGTGTGGTTATAGACCTGGACGAAACCCTGGTGCACAGTTCTTTCAAGGTACCAGATACAATCTAAACTTAGTAGATTCAGAATAATTTGTGCTCAGTCTGTCCACAAACAATTCAAAGTATTTTCAACTGAAAAAGGTGCAATATACTTTTTTGTGTCATCATATGACACTGTAGTTGCTGGTGCATAAAGCAGGCTTAAATGTAGCCTGACCACAACAGTCTATCCTCTGGTGTCTGTGTCATTTCCTAGTATGGTATGGTTACATCACCTTTAGTACTGTTCTGCCCTTTAACTTAAATGCTGCTAATTAACTTTCAAGAGCTTCCTATAATTCACAAAAAGACCAAATATTTAGGTAACATCTAGTTATCCTAGTCTACCCTATAGGACTTTCAAAGTACCCTACTACCCTACCCTAAAGGACTTTTCTAATAGAATCCTATATTTTGATAGTTCTAATTAGAAAATCCAACAGGATTTGTTCCAAATTGTCATAGGAAGCATTAGTATTATATAGGATTTTTGAATAGGGTAATTATATTGTGTATGCACTGTCGTGTGTAATAATGAGCCTGGTCATGTGCTGATTGTTTTGTAAATCTGTTTTAATTTTATTTTCTATTTTACATGAAATGTTTGGAGAACATGAAGTGAATGATATTGTTTATGTAGGCTGTTTACTGTGATTTATGGTAGCGCCATGGAGTTCATGGTCTTCAGTGTTCAGTTATGTAATGCCATGTGAACGTACACAGCGCCGCTCATGTGAGTGAGCATGCCAACCATCTCCCTCTGTGTTCTCTCTACAGCCTATTAGTAATGCAGACTTCATCGTGCCTGTGGAGATAGAAGGGACCACACACCAGGTAGAGAGAGAGTGTGTGTGTGTGTGTGTGTGTGTGTGTGTGTGTGTGTGTGTGTGTGTGTGTGTGTGTGTGTGTGTGTGTGTGTGTGTGTGTGTGTGTTGGGAGGGGGGGTGTATGTATTGTACTAGGTTGATCTGTTTGCAGTGGTTGCTGAGCTAAAAAAAAAAGGGATGGGTCTTGTCACTGATCAGCCAGGTTTTGTTATTATGGGTGCTAAGAGCCCTCTGCTGGCCAGATGTTCATTTGAACAGGAAAGTTTAAAGGAAGACATCTGAGGAAATTAACAAATGTCAACCTTATCTTCCTCCAAAACTGCACTTATAACTTATGGAATATTTATAACAATTACCTAACCAGCTAAGTGTAGTGGATTTAATTCATCTCAAGCATAGATCTGCTGACCATTTGACATGTGGAAATGTACTGTATTTAACTTGTAACGTGATGCCTTGGACCACCCATGCTGTCGTGGACTCCTCTTTTTGGGCCTCTGCCTGGTTCAAGTAATCCAGGATAGGCTGGTTAACACCAGCACGGCCTATTCTTGATTACTTGTTTCAGGAACTGGCCGATTGCACCTGATTGATGGACAGACATTGTATATAAGTTCATGATGCATTTGTGGAAAAATGTAAGTTAAATGAAAGGTGATGACATCATTGAGCATGAAAAGGATGCACGATGTGTAAAGTTGTGGACTATCGATGTGTTAAGTAACAACTGTCTTTGCACAGGTGTACGTACTGAAGAGGCCATATGTGGATGAATTCCTACAGAGAATGGGAGAGATGTTTGAATGTGTTCTGTTCACAGCCAGTCTTGCCAAGGTACATATCAGACAATAAATTGTAGTAAAATGTAATGTTTTGTTACTGCCATTACAGCCATCACCTCCTCATTATAATTACTTGCAAAGTTTATTCCTTTTGTATTGTTGTATTGTATTTGTATTTGTACTATAGACATATTATAAGTTAACAATTCTAGCATATCCATTTCCTATTAAAGCAAGCATGCAATGCTTCCATCTAAACTTCATTTTGGTGACCGCTTGCCTCCACCATGGCTTCTGTTAGTATGCAGATCCAGTGACTGACCTGCTGGACCAGTGTGGTGTGTTCCGGACTCGGTTGTTCCGGGAGTCTTGCGTCTTCCACCAGGGCTGCTATGTCAAGGACTTGAGTAGGTTGGGCAGAGACCTGCACAAAACCCTAATCTTGGACAATTCCCCGGCCTCCTACATCTTTAACCCAGAGAATGCTGTAAGTTGTGTTGTATTTCAGTAAACTACTGTCTGCCTCCTTAGTCAGGCCAGTGTTATCATAAATTATAATATTTAACATTACATTACTAATGAGTAATGGCACCAAGTGTACACCAATAATAACACGTTTACAGACTGGAATATTGATACACTCCAAAACAAAACACAAAAAACAAAGATTCCAATATTTTAGTGGTCCATTTACATGGTGGTCCATTTACATGGTGAAAGTTGAATTTGAGGATTACATGTAGGTTTATTTTTTTTATTTTTATTTTTTACACCTGTGAGTTGTGAATTGGATCCAGTGGTTTATTTTATAATGTGAATGTTTGATTGTTTCCCTCCAGGTTCCTGTGGTGTCATGGTTTGATGATGTGGACGATGCTGAGCTGCTCAACCTTCTGCCTGTCTTTGAGGACCTGAGTCAAGCTGATAATGTTTACACCAGGCTGGATCAGCTACGAGGACCTTAGCTCTTTAACTTGGGAGGGCCCCACTCAGTGTTGGAATACTTCTACGCTACAATACCCCCACATGTAAACAAAAGACACTGGGTTGGTTTTCCAGACCTTGAGTTTGTGTCTGTGGCTAAAAATTTAATTTACTTTTTTCCTTTCCTTTTCTTTTTTTGTGTGTCAATGTAGGGACAGGGACAATTCAACTTATGGAAAACTGACCATTGCTTTAATGCAAAGTGCAGGCTGAGGCCATCTCTCTGAACCTCATTGCTCAGAATAGTTATTTTTTGGAAGCACTGCCAGAAAGGTTGGGGACACGGGGTACAAAAACCAAAGTAGTCCACTAACAATCACTCCAGTGAATATGAATATTAAAGTGGTTCTTTTGCCAAAGCAGAAGCCTTCCTGCCCTGATTTGGGAACATTGTTATATCGTTGTGCCTTTTAAGGAACAAACCAATACATCAGCTCATTCTTTAATTTCCAACCGTTTTTATACAAATGTTATGTTTTATGTTACCTTTTCTAGTTTGATTTTATAACAAAATTCTATTTTTAAAGATAAACATAGTTCATCTATGCAATCCTTCTGTATTTACATAGACAATACCTCTTGTGCAACCAGTCAATAATTTCATACAGCAGATCTAGACATTTGTCTTATCTATAAATGAGCAGCAAAACAAAGTATATTTTGCTTCTTTGTGCTGTATTGTAAAGATAATCATTTCTGTATTACATACAGTGCCATTGAAGCAGTCAGATTAATATTTGATTACATTGGCTAGGAGTGAAGTGATTGCAACTCAACTCTTTTGGAATTCCTCTTTGGTCATTTGAAAGCAGACACACTGGAATGCATTGGTGGCACATAAGATTGTCGTAAATGCCACGTTTCAGTCAAGGTTATGTCAAATCCTTATGTACTCTTTCTTTCATTAGTACTAAATGACAAACTTGCACTTGTTGTTTTGTATTGACAGTGCTAAAAGTAACAACTGTGCCTTCGAAACTTCGGACAGAGAAAATGCTTATTTATACCTTGTCGTTCCAGCTCAAATTGCTTTGAGATGTAGATGTGCTATTTTCAGCACAACATTGTCATACGACAGAGTATAAATTTTGCAAAACGGTGTTCTGCCTAGACAGACATGAGGCCTATACATTCTAATATGTCATGCTGAGCATGAGAAAACACTGTCCGGTCAAGTGTAATATCATGCAGTTGTGGTACTTGCAGTGCAACACTTGAAAATATCATCAAATATGATGAATATTTTTTACTGTTTGAGTGTTTTGTGTATTTATTGGCCAAAAATTGTATTGTTCAGTATCTCTTTACTGCCAAACCTTTTGTTTTGTAATCTGTTTGCCTATACTTTGTTGCTGGCCTGGTGTTCAACTAACAATACAGTTTTGTTTGTGCCTTGCCTTTAAGTAATTTATGTTAAAGAAAAGTACCAACTGTATACATTTTACACACTTCAGTCTAAAGGATTTTGACAAAGGTTAATTTGAAACCTCAAAATCTTCATTTGTATGCCACCTGACTTTTCATAAAAAAAAACTTGTAAAAACTGAGAATAAATGGGATTGATTTCTTTTCAAGCTTAGCCAATGATGTAATGTGTTGTGCAGTTATTACCTGCATGTTGACAACTTCATGAAAAAAATGATAAGTTTTACCTTCTATTATGTCATCTGACCAAAAGTATTTGTTCAGACAGTGAAGATCTGTCTATTAGTCTTCATCAAAATAAATCAATCATTTGTGCATCTTCATACCAAATTAAATTCATCTGAAGAGGTGCTAAAATAAAAAAGATACATTTTAATTTGAATGTGTATTTCTTCCACTGGCTATTTTTGTGAAAATTATTATTTAGATTAAACTTCAACTTTAGGCTACACTACATGTTTAATGATTCAACCTATGCAAAGTTGTTTGCCTGCTTTTAACCCCATTTTACTTCAAGTCTATTTGAATGTGTACATTTCGGGCCGGCAATTTATAGGCTGTGGGAGGCACCGGGCCCAGGTGACTCCCAATCAGCCATTGTAGAAGCTCCACCCAGCCTCACCTGAATGGGGGACAGGTTAAGCAGGCAATAATACATACTACCCCTCTACCACCCCATCTTGTGACAGATGCGGGGCATCACAATATCGATTTAATACCTTGATATTAAAAAGAAAATGTAAGCTACTTTGTATTGTTGAATACTTAAACTCAACTCAAGTAGCCTACAACTTATTTGACAGAGAAAAACTTAAAAAACAAAAATAAAATAATATAAAGGAGCAAATTTATGTCCACCACGGGTTAGATTAGCCCTGATACATGACGGTCGGTATACATCTATACGACCGTATAGATGGTCGTATAGATAGATGTATACCGACCGTCATGTATCAGGGCTAGGGTTAGATTAGCTCACGAGAATGAGCCAGGCCCAGCCTGGGGAGTGGGGAATTGAGCTGTACTTCAGTATTGCCACTAATTAGCCTGAGGACCCCCATTGGAAAATATATGCCAAGGATCCCCATAAGAGAAGATGTATTCTAGCAGTGATGATCAAAGTCTTTCATTTCAAGGATCCACTTTAACGTGCATTTAATGACATTTCTATCTCAGGGGCCTCCAATTTATATTGTAAAATCAAAGGTAATTAAATTGAACCAAGTTCCATTTGTACACTGTGTTACAGAACCATATTTGGCTCCTACTATCATAGCTGGGGGACGCCCTGGAACTCCCTCACGTACCCCTGGGGGTCCCCGGACCGCACTCTGGGAACCGCTAACGCTATACAACAACCACAACATGAAACATGACTACGGCAGCCATTTTAGGTGTACCACTACCAACAAGCAGATTAGATTCCCGTCTGCCATACAGGAAGTGTCATTTAAATAATGTGTCACTCGGTCACGTAGACTAACGAACGGTTCAACGCCAAATAAAATAAACCTAAACTTGTTTATCTCCTGTAAATTTCAAGGAGTATTATTTACACATACACATTGCACACACTAGCTGCCGTTTAGACGCGGCGTCTACCCACACACACCCACGCACACACACATTTATATACTCCCGCGCGCGCGCGCGCACACACACACACACACACACACACACACACACACACACACACACACACACACACACACACACACACACACACACACACACACACACACACACACACACACACACATACTCATCTACTTCGTTCATTCTAATTGTATTTTTCAACTTCTATAATAATAACAACAACAACAACAACAATAATAATACTCTGGGGAAATATATATAATATTAATAATATGTATGGCAGTAGTAACGTTTTTATGTCATCATATTAGCTCATACATAGACGTGTACTTTAGTGTTTGCATAATAATCATCGTACGTATTTATGGGCGTGACTTGGATGACGTCATCATCACACCAGGCTACGCTACTATTTTCACTGTAAGCAGGAAGGAAGAAGAAAGCGAAATTAAACCTGACACATAGCTGAGGAGGAGAGCCTAGGATTGAGTAAGTTGTCACTACATTTATTTCCCGTATGCCTTTCTCCTCCACATAGCTGGTAAAGTTGTATCGTTTACGGACGAATAAAAGACACGTCGAACGGTGGGTTAGAGACATTACTGTAGACGTTAGTTAGCTGGCTAGCTTCCTATATAGCCATTCAGCTAACGTTAGCTTAGCACTTTCGATCTGTCATCATGCGCCATTAACCTAACATTTGGACTTTCCGAGACATGTTGATGATTGTTACTAAATAAATGGTTAATGTTAATTATAGCTATCTGGCTACTTTATTTTATTGATTTGTAACGTAATGTTGCCAGTAAGATTATTCTGTCTGACAATCAAAACAATTCATGCTTGGCGTGTGTTTGTTAGCTGTTGTTTTTACGATCGCAATTCGCAAACTCTTGTCCAGGTACTTTCCCCCTTGTCAGTCTTGACTGTGATATAATAACCAGCCTTTGTTTATCTTATGTCAGAGGTTTTCAACCATTTCGATGCCAGGGCACACTATTTATTCAGAAGTCGAGCCACGGACCACTATTTGATGACATTTAGCCCAACAGACCATTCAGATGATGACCATTATAACTCTTGAGAGCGTAAACACGAAACCAAATGGACCCGCATGGGTCAATTTGCTTTCATTTTTACGCTCTAAAGAGTTAGATCTGTTAATCAACTTTCCATCTTCCAGCTGGGACCACCTGGTACCCTCAAGGACTACTGGTGGTCCCTGGACCACCTGTTGAAAACCACTGATCTATGTCATTGTGACGCGAAAGATCACGGTTCTCTAGCTACAGGCGAGGATTACGACCACTTGTGTTAGTTTCATATCGGTAACTTGTGTTACCTCTTAGCTGCAACATAATAGTTGTGTTAATAATCTACCAATGTGTAATCTGTTCTCTCCTCCGCATAGCTGAAGATCAAAATCTACAGATCTCAGTGCCCCCCTCCCGGGTTCCAACATGAACGTGTTCGACCGTAACATCAATTTTGATGCTCTCTTCAAGTTCTCCCAAATGTATGTACTGTAGCATATGCGTAAATGACCATGTGACGCACTTGATCACCCAGAAGTCTGTGTTGATTTCCTGTTAGTTATTTAATATTTACAGGCATACTTTGTGGTTTGTCTCCAGCCCTCATTCTACCCAGGTGCACCTGAAGAATGTGTACTCCAGTCTGGCAGTGTGCATGTTCGTGGCCGCAGCTGGCTCCTATGTGCATGTTGTCACCCGTCTCTTTCAGGTAAGACTGATAACATAGCACAATAGGACTTGAAATTCCACATTCGAGTATTTATATGATCTGACGCACTTATAAGTCAAGCCTTCTAACTCTCACACCATGACCGTGTGACACTCAAGCATTTGATGCTTGTCACACGGATCTCACGCCACACTAGCCTGTTCTCATGGCAATCAAATTGATACGGCTTACGCAAACTGCGTAGTCTACGCAAGTTCCTTGTTCCTCAAGAACCCGCAGAGTAAGCTGTGCACCTGCAGCTGCTTTAAAAAGTAGTGGTGTATATGTGCGCTATGCAGGATGGTGAACATGGTACCTTGCTTAGCAGAATAAATGTAATAGTTATTTTCCCATTGCGGACCCGCCCCCCTTTCAAAGTTATGCGATCGGTTTGTGGTCGTGGGTTGTCTCGAATTACATCCGTTTTGCTGGTTTGGTGATGATGTAATTAAGAGATCTCATACTTAGACCATGGCCTGCTTGTGTGCAATACGCAGGTTTGCTGATCTAGTTGGTTTGTATTTGTACAGCTGAGTTGACCTACATTATGTGCATGGGGCTTAATGACTTCATCCAAATTTTGGTGGGATAGGAGCCAAATCTGTGTTGCACGTGGTTTGTGAACTCCCTCTTTTACACCTCCCTCTTGTGGGTGTTAACCTACCCACTGCCAAGCTTCAATTGCCCATTTATTTCCAATTCCAACTGCTGCGCCAGTGTCAATTGCTGTACCTTTATTTTGAATCCCCAAAGCTCCACAGCAGGAAGTTGTGTCAACTTAATTAGTGTGTGTTGTTGTCAGACCAGGGGTTCAAATTTATTGCCTATGCTTCCGCCATTTTGTTTGAGTGTCCGAATATGTAGTGAGCCTTTTTGGACCCTAATATAGTAGACTGAAATATCCCACAATGCACCTGTAATTGTAGGGACCATCCAATGGTCACTACATTTACTCGGCGGAGCAAATCTACCCCATAATGCTGTGGACCAAGTCAACTCGGTTGTCATGATTTGTCACAACTCAAGTTGGCTTTGTCCGCTTTATATATATCGCCTTTTACTGTATATAAAGCATTTTTGATAGGTCTATGAGGAGAATGACTGGAAGAAATGTATTTCTGGAGTGGGAGTGACGTCACAAGGGGGGCGGGACTGTTCAGCTCTATTTAGAATGTGACCAAATTGGACAAGTCCTGGACTGGAAGGAGGCAGAAATGCAATGGTCCCAGGCACAGCTTTAATCCTAAATCCCTTTTATTTTACATTGCTTTTCCTGTAATGGTACAACATAAACATTACAGACTTAGGTTGTTGTTGCTGTAAATACTTTAAAACTGTTGGCATATTGTACACATGGCTAAAATAGCTATGATGATATCAACTCCTCCTGGCCAAAGCTACATTCACCAAAAGTGAGAAGCATCTTTCAAAGTAATTATAATCTTATTTGCACTGTCCTTGTTGAAAACTGTGTTTCCAACTCCACTTGTCCCTACTCAGGCCATTTTGAACAGTGCTCCTGCTTTCAGTTTTTGGGCCCTCAATGTCCCAACTCTGACACTAGATGGCTCTGCTCTTCAACATATTTTTTTGTCATCGGCACTTGTACAGAACATTAATAATTCCGCTCCAGATGAAAGAATTAAGACCCATTTTATCCCTCAATGGCTTTTCTTTTAATAATTATATTGTAAAAAGGTTCACACGATTCATTAATATACTACTATGTACAGTTAGTAGCAGATGGGTGCTGCTACACTTGGATGTAATGTAGGACTACAAAAGGACGTCGGACTAAAATACCATATGATAAACCCCAAATTAAGTAGCCAGCCATGGCACAGTTTTTTGGTCACTGTTGTTTATACTACCAGTAAGACGCCCTGAGGGCGAGAAGTGACAAGCGCACGCAGATCTGCCTGGGTGACTGCACACTGCTGGGCGAGTCCTGTTGTTGTGGCATGATGAACTTTGACAAAAATGCATGAAAAACGGGTATGGCCAGGGTTCACTCACACATGACATAGGCGACTGAGTAGCGGATGGGAGATGCACAAAGATGAAAGTTAGCATTGTTCTAGAATCTGTCAAAAGTACTTGTAAATAAACTGCTGCAAATATTTTGCCTCGACAGCATCATGTGCTAAACCAAGTAGTGTTCTCAAGCATTGAATGGACAAGTTTGTGAAATAAGTAAAGTAAACCACATTTGACAGGAATAATTTGAATAATATGCTCATGAAATGACTTATGTTTTTCAGGGAGGAATTCTCTCTCTGCTGGGTTCTCTGGGGATGATGTTCTGGCTTGCCATGACTCCACACAACTATGAGACAGAGAAAAAGAGATTGGCTATCCTCGCTGGCTTTGCTTTCTTCACAGGTTAAGTCTATGATAGCTATCCATTCTGGGAAAACAGGTGGAAGTACTGTGCTAAGCATTTTGAGTGATGTCACTAGGGATGTCACTAATTTAAAACAAGGCCAATAAAAAACAAAGTCCTATAGCGACATTTACATGCCATATACCGTCTGAAAGAGCACACTGGCTGCTTTCACAAGAAAAAAAAAAAGCATTCATACCACCTATTGTTCAGGACTTATTGCCATTTGAATGCAATAGAGACATGAGCAGTCTTGTAAAAATACATTGTATAGAGACATTGACAGACAAATATATATATGAACCAAATAAAGATATTGTACATGCTATACACCGATTGACAGCCCTTTTTGTCCATTTTTAGGGGGGAAAAAAATTACATTCCTCCCATCTTCCGTTCGTCTGTAATTGTCATTTGAATTCAACTTGCGTTGTGGGCCAACACCATATCATTTATGGAATAATATTTTTCAGGTCTATATAATATAATTATGTTGACAGTAATATATAAAAAACCATATACCATATGAAAGGGCACACCCTCTGCTCCAATAAGAAAAAAGAAAAAAAATATGCCATCTATAGTTCACCAATTATTGGGGATTTTATGTCAGAATCCCTGCAATAGTCAGAGAAATGCCTCAGATCTGTTGCGTGTGCGCACGTGTGTGTGCGCACGTGTGTGTGCGCACGTGTGCGCACGTGTGTGTGTGCGCGTGTGTGTGCGTGTGTGCGCGCGTGTGTGTGTGTGTGTGTGTGTGTGTGTGGGAGGGGGGGGGGCTGTTGTGCTTTCTTTGCAAAGACGTTTAGCGTAGCATAACTTGAAGACCACACACACGCACACGCACACACACACACACACACACACACACACACACACACACACACACACACACACCCAACACACACGCGCGAACGACCCAGATTTTCCTAACGATCATTAGCGAGCTGCAGGTGCCTGCCTGACTGCTCTTCCATAACGCCCCTCTGCCTCCGACAGAGAGAGAGAGAGAGAGAGAGAGAGAAATAGAGAAAGAAAGAATGCAATCCCCATGCGAGTGCAGTCACACTGTGTCCAGATGACTAAAGTAAAATAGCCTCTTGCATTTGATGAAAAAAAAAACAAGCGATCGCTTCACAATGCTGTTTTGCTAAGAGCAGAGAGAGAGAGAGAGTGCAGGGGACTGACGAGTGCTAAGGCTCTGCTCAGCCCAGCCCTCTCTCCTTGTGTTTACTTCCTCAAAGCAGGGAAAAAAATGGGTAGGGGGGCGGAGTATTGGTTGTGACGTCGTCAGGGCCTTAAAGCAACAGTATACTACAGCTCCATTAGGGATTTAATGCATACAGCTTGGGTTTTAATTGAAAAAAATATGATTGAATGATAAATGTCTGAACGACGTATATGTATGGACTTAGCCTCCAGGTGGCGCTGTTCTACAACGACGTATATATACCCACTCAGCAATCTTCACAGGTTAAGTAAACTGATATAGCACTTGTTCAAAACGACAATAACATTGTAATGACCATTTAGATATTGCTACAGATTCAGAGGACTCCCTCATTACTAATCCATTACTGGATTACTTCACACAGCTTGTTCTGCAAGATTTAATCAACAGTACAACAGTGCTGTGTGCTTATGTCGTGACTCATGTATGCGGTTAACGTAACAACATCTGTGATATGGAGCATTTACAGTGGTGACGTTGATTGATTAGGTCCGGAGGACTTTATTCACTGTGTCTGCAACGAAACTCTGACATGTCCAATACGCACTACATTAGATAATAGTTAATGCTGAACAGCACATTTGGTGTGCAAATTAGCAAGTAGAGTAGCAACAAACCACCACTGTGTCGCCACCACCGCAGCAAAGCAACAGCAAAGCAACAGCAGCGTCAAACAGCCTGCAGTGCAATGCGCTCCCCTCACCTCCAGGGAGGGGGAAATGCAGAGGCAGCATGCAATGACGGATAGATTCAAGACAGATATATCATGCAAATCGCAACTAAACTAAGACATTCACTCAAAATGCACACTTGCCCAATCAGGCAACCTGGTAGCAAGCTTCACCTGCTTCTCTTTCTTCTACTTTCCCCGGGCAGGTGTTGGTGTCTGTCAGGCGTTAGTGTCCAGTAGTGTATACACAAATTGACTTAATAAATTAGGTTGCAGTGAAAGCCATCATTTCGCAGACATGATGTGGCATCTTCAAACTAAAATATTAGTTTAGTATAGTATGTTAATTGACAATTAATTGAATGTCAATGCGTGTCAAAATTAGGTTAGTTTACTTAACAGTGTGGAGGATGTACCGGTAAACATTGGTTGTGTTTGTCCTTTTTGTCTCTCCAGGTGTTGGCCTGGGACCTGCCATGGACTTTGTTATTGCTATCAACCCAAGGTATGAATGGGTGGACTTTAGCCATGTAGTAGTTGTCTGATTAAATCAAAACAGGCTTGTGTTTGAAAAGTTATTTATTTTTAGCTTAAGGCTATAGGTCAGACAATTTCAATATCACATATGTACATAGGCCAGCATATAAAAATTTAGCTTGACCTGAGGACCTTTGTATTATTGTTATTGCCAAGTGTGTTTGTTATTAGATTTGAAATGCACTAAAGCTTAAAAACATTTACTCCTCAACCATTTTAGATATCTGACAGTGGAACTTCATTTGCAGGCCCATAGTTGATGCTTATGTTACTGACAAGTGTGACCTTTGCTCTCCAGCATCATTGTGACAGCGTTCCTGGGAACGTCCATCATCTTCATCTGCTTCACTCTCAGCGCCCTCTATGCCAAGCGCCGGAGCTACCTCTTCCTGGGAGGTACAGGCCTCTAGCTGATCCATCTTGTAGTGGGGCACATTTCACACCACAATAAAATTAATTTGAATTCTGGGCAAATCAAACAAATTCTAAAAATAAACAGGTGTCTCGTTTCATTGGGTACATATTTTATTTTCTTAGGCCTATTGCATGTTTGTCATAATGCAAACCTGTTTTAAAAAATAATGGGAATGACCATGCTGCCCTGCACCAGCTTTAGTGAAGAATGACTAATGCTGGTATTGTAATTTACTACGTATGCCTGCCCTAAAGAAATACTGTGTTTGTGTGCTCAGGCACTCTGATGTCTGGACTCTCCCTGCTGTTCCTGATGTCTGTGATGAATATGTTCTTTGGCTCTGTCATGCTGTTCAAGGTAGCTGAACTGAGATCTGACACTTTGATGATTGGATTCTTATGAATTGTTTGCAGTGACATTAAGTGTGAAGAATCCTGAATGTGACTTGAAACTTATTACATCTTTTCTGTTCTTATTTACAACAGGCACACATGTACCTTGGGCTGATCATCATGTGTGGATTTGTCCTGTTTGACACTCAGCTCATTATTGAGAAAGCAGAGAATGGAGATAAGGACTATATCTGGTAAGCCTTTGCATGTTATTTACATGTCATTTGTCAACAGAGCCTGAAATAAGGATATGAAGAGTTTTCTCACAAATACAATTGAACATTCAAAGAGAAAATATTAGTTTACATGGGTTCTGTCTGATGCACCTAAACCGAAGCATCAGACCGATGCCTAACCCCAACTCCCAACCTAACCCTGATCTCTCACGGGTTTGACACCTCAACTCAACCTAATTGCCAGTCCTATGACATGTCAGACAGAAGCCTGCCTTCCAGTTTACATCTTGCTGAACCATTAATATTCTAGGTGTGAGTGTATATAAGATTTTACTTTTTTGTATTCTTCTAAAGGCACTGCGTGGACCTGTTCCTTGATTTTGTCACAATCTTCAGGAAACTGATGATTCTTCTTGCCATGAATGAGAAGGTACACTGTTTACTTTGGAGCAATCCTTGATATAAAGAATGCCTTTTTGATTATTTCTTTGCCTTTATGATTATTTATGACTGGAGGGCACATTAACTTGCATTATTGTTGTTGTCCATCTTCATTTGCGTACCATTTGCATACCATGATGGGACCTGTCTTCCCATCATGGTAAGCCCCAAATCATTTACTGAAATATTGCAAAATTACAATATTGCATGTTGCTGTGAAAAGGTTTCAGCCTGATTACTGCCAGAAGATGAGCATCGGGCAATATCGGTCACTATTGCATAAGTTAGCAGAGTGATGGAGTCTGGTCTGTTTAAACAGATGTGAAGATGTAAGGATGTGTCTTTGTACAGCCCATCCATTGGTTTCCACAGTAATGCTGTATATGATTATAACGCTCATATTTTTGTTTATTTTTGTGATTTTTCAGGATAAGAAGAAAGAGAAGAAGTAAGAAGAAAAAAATCTTGTGGAGTTTCAAATTAAAAACAATCTGAGAAAGGCACAATTTGCAATGCTGTTGGTGCTTTCACATTGTCTTCAATTCTTGAATTTAACTCCTATGTGGTCTTACTATTATTATTATTATTATTATTATTATTATTATTGAAGTTACTTTGATTTATTAACTTACAATAAGGGTTGAATGTAAGTTTTATGGTAAACTAATGCTAGTCCTTTCTTGGCTGTGAATGGAAAGTAGACTAATGCTGCAGTGATCACGCTTGGCCTATAGAGGGGAGTGCTGCCCTGAAAAGGCTCTCACAAGCCGAGCGGCATTTCCTAAGGTTTTCATATCTTATTTAGTGCCATAAAATAGGTTATTTGAGCATTTGAGACAGTTTTTGTTCTGTAATTTCAGTTGATTTGCCTATTTATACAGTTTCCCCTAACATCTCTTCAGTGGAGTTGTCATAAGATGCTGTGTCCCATGATATTCCCAGTTTTAACAGCACTTTTTTTCCACCACTACCCCCCAATTGTGATTAATTACCATGGTGGTACACAACGTTTTGAGAATGACACTGGTGTAAAAGCCCAACGTACTGGTCTTTGCAAATTCTTGAAGACAATTGTTAAGTCTCCTGGTTGGGGTATGAGTGGCTGGTGTTAGATTTGTCATAATCTATACATAGTTTAAATGTGGAAAGCTAAGGTAGGCCATTTGATCCTGATTTCCTATTGCTCCCATCATGAATTTGTCTTTTAAAATGGTCTAAAATACCTGTGCTCTACATATTAGTTTGCCAAATGATGTGATGTTAACCTAAAAGTTTTTGAAGATCTGTATACTGTGAACTTATTTTATTGATGTACTATTGAAATAATTTGATACATTTGCTCAAATAAATTTGAACGTGCTCAACTGAGCTGATAATTCTTTGATTGTTCCATTGTGCTTTTTCATGTAATGTTGGCCAATGAAAATCAGTAGACAAATTGGGGTATTGCAATGAAATATATATGAAACATTTTTGAAAAGTAACTTAATTACAATTGAGGTTTTGTCACTTTCAAACATAACTGCTGAAAACTGATGATTAACCTAACCCTACCTACTGTTCCAAAAATGCCTATTGGACATGGACATGACTGCAAACCTAAATTTGATGACAGTCTGCAGTTCTAACAGTAACAAGTCTGACCTCATAGGATCTAGCTATAAACTGTATACTGGAAATCTCTGTATTTACAGTATATACGGTACATATATAGCGTTCGCAGAAGGGTATATTATTTCATATTACCCCACATACGTGTAGCAATCACGGAACGTGAATACAGTACAATTGGCAGTACACTTCCTGATAAATGTCTGTTATTAAACAGAAATAAAGAATTACACTTAGCTGATAGGTCTTGCAATTTCCTAATAAGACCATAATGGAAGGTATAATTATGTATTAGTATAATATAGGTATTATTTGTTTTGTAGCAGAAAAATTAGTACTTCTTATAACACTGGAAATACAGTAAATGTGCAATGTAAGAACTGCCCATGCGATAGATTTACACAAGAAACTAAATCAAAACAGTTTATTTAGAAAGTTGAAAAACCGGCAGTTGGTACATACAACCTCTATTAGCTAGGGAACAGACAGCAACAGAGATGTTTTGACATAAAATATGAACATAATCTACTAAGCAATGAGACACAATTTTCACAAAGATTACAAAAAGATGACAATCGCAAATGATGTACATTTCACTTAAATAAATAATAGAAAGACATATTCATTGAATAGTGTAGCCATTTCTCTTTTTTTCTATGATATTATTGCTGGTATATATTACCTTTGAACATATTATGATTTAAACAGACATTCTGGCGACCTCATCAGACGCAGAAGAAGAAATAATCTCAACATGATCAATAAGTTGTTTATACATTAAAATTGTGATGCATGAGTTTAGCAATTAAGAGTCACAGACATGAACATTCTTTTTTCCCCTTCTAGGAGCACAATAAGGAAATACTATTTGTCAAGTACATTATGTAGTGAACTGATGTTGAAAACAAAACATAGTCATTGGTACAGTTATGTCAGTTATTGAAATGGTCAGCGAGTTATTGCTGCCAAGAAATACAAATCCTGCTAAACGGCTCAGAAAAGAAAAGAAAAAAAAATGAGGGCAAAATTCAGCTAAAGAATAGGTTTATGTTTTTCAATCTGGCGTGACATTTTTGCGTATGATAATCTCTTATCTTGCCCATGCTTTTTGGAGTTGGGAAGCATACATTTTTAGATCACGGTTGAAGTGTCCACAGTCAATTTAATTCATGAAAAGTGAAGGTGAACAAACCTACTGTATATCATTTGGGTGGCTTTTGGCTTTGTGTTTATTAGAAATCCTGAGGCGAGAATCCATCAATCAATCCTTCCAGTAGCAACAGAGTTGAAGAGCTGATGATGACCAGTTTGCATCATCACAAGAATGTACTTGGGGACTTCTGCAGACCACACTTCTTTTCCACGTTGCCCCAACGATGACGATTTCAGCAGCATCACAGCAATAGCATAGCAATCAAGGGAGATGTTAAAAAGGGTTGCTCGGCTATCTTATGTCATCAAGTCTTGGGAATTATGGCGAATTTATACTTTGTTGTAATATCGTGCCACGAACCAGAAATAATGTTTTTAGTGAGTGCCACCAAAGTGCAACAAAGTATAAATTAGGTTTCAGATCAACATTTGCCTGTCCTTAAAGCCCCCCCCCTCCAGTTCTGTTATCCCTGGCTGCCGCAGGACGACAGGCTGTCGTAGAGAGAATCGCTGAGCGACTCGGGGGTCTCTAGGACCTGAGGGCGACTGGGGGAGAGGGCCTCCTCAGGTCGTTCCCTCAAGAGCTCCAGCCCTGCCTCCCTGCTCATCTCAGGGACGCTGGGAGTACGAGTCTTTCCTCTGCGGCTCAGCCCCGACTGGGCAGGGACGGGCAGGCTGCCTGGGTCAACCACATGGCCAGGAGATGGACCTCCGGGCTTCACATTCTGTGCGGATGCAGGTGGGGACATAGCACATTTTCAGTCACACATCACACAGTCACGTAAAACAAGTCAAGGTAAGAACAGAATGGTTACGGGAATCATCCAATTGTGAATCTTTAATATTCACTGCATTAATAATTCATTTCCAAGGGGAGAATGCACTGCTGTGTTTCTACATTATGCAAGCTGTGAGTGCAGGTTTAAAAAAACGTAAGACCTATTTTACTGCTTCTCCTCTGACTGCTTTTCCAGTGTGGTGTTGTTGGCCTGGAGAATCCCTTAGAACAGCGTTTTTCAATCTTTTTGATACCAGGGCCCACTATTTATTAAGGGACCAAGCAGTCTCTGCTGGTCACTTCATTGTTTTTGACTGCTTTTTTCCTTCTTCTCCTTCTCCTCCTTCCGCCAAAAATAGCTGTTCTGGCTGAACCGTGCAGTCGGTTTTTGCGAAAATTGGTAATCTGGTAGAGGGTGATGCCAAACGGTGATGATGCGAAGCCTGTGACTACTGGTCAAATGGTGGCGGTATAGCACTCAACTGAAATTGCAAACTTTAAACACTACTCATGAACTGCTTGACTCTCAGAAATGTAACTGATATTCACTTATGCGTCTGCTTATGCCGAACAACTTTTGTATTCTGACTTTTGACCTCTGACCTTTAGATGAGCCGCCATCTTGAATTATATGTAAAACAGTTAAAATTCATCTCCTCCTACAATCTTTGATCAAATTGCATAACAATGACCTACACATGAACTTTGGAGCCATACAAACATGGAATGGGTGTGAATTTTGTTTTTAGTGAAAAAAAAATATGTTTTTACGAGCCAATGAAAATTGCTTGTTTGTGAAAATTCTTCTATTGCCCCTAATCTACACATGCAACGTAATCTGCTTCTGAGATTTTACAGTTTTGTAGAGGGGGATGCCATATAGCACTAAAACCAGTCTTACACTATAGCAATTCTTTGAAACTGAAACATTTGACCAAGCATAACTCAGGCCTCGTTTGGCCAAAAATCGTGGGACTTGTTTCTACGTGTTCCTTGACTCATGTAGAACTCATCTGTCACTTTGACCGGTAAGCTCCACCCTCGGATTGCTGAATTGTGCATATTGTTCATATTGCTTACTGCTTGATGCCATGTTAGGGTTGTCTGCTTTTCAAGCACAGTCCCAAACACAGTTGTCCCTGTTGTGACCCTAATGTGTACTAAACAAAACAACATCAAAACTCAATTCAGCTTAGATGTTACTGAATATAATGAATCTATCATATTAAACTCACCCCTCTAAATGGAGATCCATAGGACACAGTCTCTTCCTCCTCCTCCTCCACGGCGAGGTACACCTCAGCAGGCCCCGCTGGGGCCTTCAAGTTGGGGAATGTCCACGTCTTGGAGCGGGGGGAGAACATGTTTGCTCCATGGGCATCCTTGTCTGCAGACAAAATAGATAGTGTAGCTTCCATTCAAAAGAAAAAAAGATTCTAAACAAAAGTTCATTGGCGTGTCACGCCATTCTCGTTCTGAACTACATACTGTACTATGGTACAGTATGTAGTTTAATTATATAGATTTCCCACTGTTATGTTCTTAGCTTATGTATTATTCACAATAACTGCTTGGTATGTATATGATGTATTGCAATGCTTTTTCTTTTGTTCATTGCAATGTAACTGCAAAAAAGAATGCGTGAAGAACAATGTGGCAATGATGATTTCACAGTTAAATGGATTACTTAAAAAAAAAATCCCCTAGAGCAGATTCAAAGGAAAAAAAAAGATGTATTCCTAGGTTAATGCCATGCACATACTAATTAGAGCTGAAGTGCAATATCCATGGCATTAGCAGCAAATTAGGATATCAAAAGGCATCAATTAGCCAACGGGGCGTTGTGTCAAAATGAGAAGGGAAAAAAGAAAGAAAGACCAATACAACATTTCTATTTTAATGCACAATTCTCAGTGCAATACCTTCACGGATGACGTTTCCGGTGCCCCGCCCCTCCAGCATGGAACTGTACTGAATGGTGGGGATCAGTTGTCGGTGGGGGGCATAACACTCTTCCTGGGAGCTCATCTCCCTGTCCAGGGTGCGGGCGCGGCGCGCTACCTTCCCTGGGGAGCCAGAGGAGTGGTGCTCTGCCCCGGCCCGCGCCTTAGACAGGCTTCTACCTGCTGCACCACTGCTGCAGTCAGGCAGGGGGAAGGTACCGATGCCGCTGTCCAGAGTGTATGTGGATGCACCAGAACCTGGACCAGGACACGAGACCACAACAATTAAATACTCCCACGGATATAAATATTCCACGGATATAAATATTGAAGGGGTTAATGGTGATATTTAAATTTTGTACACTACTTTTTTTTGTTTGTTTGTATCCTCAGCACAGATACATTCATACCAGGCGTCCTTGTTACCTGCAAAGTGCTGTGAATGAACTGGATCTGCCAGGTTTTCATCAGATGTTACATTGGTGATTCCATCTGATCCCTGTGTATAACAAAAAAACAAAAAAAAGCTTGCTTTCAGTGTTTTTGTTTTTATACCATTGGTAGTACAGTGTATGTAAATTATGTAAAAAAAAGAATAAGATGTTAATTAGCCTAAAACACATACTGATATTTTTAGATTTGCTTTGAAACATTAGTTGGGATTCAACAACTGCATCATCATCTTGGGGTTTCTCAGTGGCCGTGTAAACTCAACAGCATTTCAGTCAGGACAACTCAAGGAGGGTTTAATATTCATTTATTGAATATAAAATAAGCAATATATTTATCATGGTTTGGCGGATGAATTGGATCTGCTTTTGGGGTACTCAGATCAAGCGCAACAGTCCTGACCATAAGGACTCCGAATCCCCCGTACCCAAACGGCAGATCCAAATCTAAAGGTGGTAGCTGGGGTGGGGGAGGGTAAGCAGCAAAATGATTAAGCATAAAGCAGAGCAGCAGTATCAGAGTGAGTAGCAGCAGCAAGCAAGCAGGAAGAACAATGCAAACTTACAGTTTAAATAGCCTGTGAGAGCCTGTGATTGGATGAAGTCAATCATGTGAATGTGATGCTGAGGCGGCCCTTTAAAGGGCCGGCAGCGACTGCACTGAGGTTTCCAGACTGAACTTGCTCTGCGCATGTCTGTGACAAGTGCACCGCTCAAAATACAGCAGTTTCTGTGTTCGATTTCCGTTGTTTAACACTATAGTTGAGTTATTTGTAACCTGACTCAGCCACCTTCTACTGCTCCCATGTGGAGACATTCAGGCAGAGACGATGCACTCAGGTCGGGCATATATGGCTGCTAGAGGTGGGATCAACTGGGGGACATATTGAAGCTGTGCCGCAGCCCAATAAACAACACCCTTACAAGACTACAAGTCAAAATTATTATTAAATTATTAATATATCACACTTTTAGTCCCAGATTGTTTCTGCTTGACAGTGTCAAGATCAAGCACTTACTACAGAGGGTGCTCAATGGTAATCACAATATGTACCTTTTCAATGTTGTCCCGGCTTGTGGTGTGGCTGATGACATCACTCTGTTGACTGAACACTGGTCTGGATGTCTTACAGTCAAAGGACAGCCGTCGCTGAGGAACACTGATCACGTCTTTTCCATCCACTCTGTAGACACACAGTCACACAGGCACAAATAGATTTAGCAAAGATATTTCCCAACTTTAATTAAAAATCACACCCATGTGAATCATAGCTCATCGTCTCATTCCAGCCAATCACAATTTGCGTCCTCACTTTTCTGCCCTCACTTTTTCTTTCCATTTTACAGCTAATCAAATCATCTCAATTCCATGATCAAATGATATGATTCACACAAATACAAAAAGCTGGGTCTAGTGCCCCTCAAAATCAAACATCAGACTTTATTCCCTACCAAAAGTAGGGATAGTATCATTAATAGTAGTGGCATTAATTCTCATCACCTTGCACAGCACCATGTCAATACATGTAATTTTTTAATCACTGTTTCAAACATATGCAGTACATCACGACTAGTTTTATTATTTATACTTGATCTGTAACTTTTTGCCCAATTGTGTAGCCAATGTCTACCCCTTTTTCTCCGTGATGCAACTGTTATGCCAATCCACTGTGAATTTATATCAAATGTATCATATAAATGCCTTTTAATGCCTTTCTATACACACTGTAGTCTAAACAACTGGAGATAGTGAAAACACCAAAAATCTTGAAAAATATAAAATTCATGTTGGAGCCACTTTAATGGAGCCCAACCAGGTGACCTCACACTAGCAGACTTTCCGCCTCGGGGGAAAGCTCTGTTAGCCGATATCTGTATAAAGTACACAAGTACTCTATAAAGTACATAAAGTACACAATTATATTTATATTTGTATTTATAAAAAGACTATGTTATCAAGTATTTCATTGGGTAGGCTCTAAAATTATGATTGTTGAATTATGATAAAAAAAAGAACCAGTTACATTAATTAATGCAATGCAGTTACATTAATAAAAAAATACCGGTATATATATTAACTTGACAAAAGCTCAATGAAGTTTTTTACCATACTAAACCATACTACCACACTAAACGTACTTCAGTGGCTTCCTCAAAAATCTAAATGCTATGAGTTGTGGTCAAAAGGGTAAACATAGCAGACCACCACTATGTTATAAAAGTCCGTTGTACATGCCTTACACTGGCCCCTCAGTACCTCTCACCTGTTTAGCAGCTGCTGCATGAAGTTGTCAGAGCGTCCTCCCCTGTACATGACCGCCAGCTGCCCCTGGGCCTGGTCCATCACCACCTCACAGGAATGACCCCTTCCCGACCTTTCCACATACTGCCTCTCCTCCTCCAGGGCCCTCCTCAGCCCCTCTGCTTTCTCCATCAGCGTGGAGATGTTCAGACCCTCCACCCCTTCCTTGCAGCGGGAGGCCACCTTGACGGAATCCTTCCCCACGGACGGAATGTTGATCTTCCACTCCCGTTTCTCATCCTTCACTTTGCCGGTGTCTGCCTTACGGCTGAGTGCCGGCAGCTTACTCTTCTTGAGGCCAAACCAGCTGGCGATGCCGTTGGATGTCTTCTGCTTCACCTCGGCCACCTGCACGCCTCGGTCTTGCTCCTGGAGCTTCAGTACATTCTCCTCGATGCCCTTCATCACCTTCTGCTCGATGGCTGACTGCAGGCTGGGGGTTGGCTGGGACGCCTTCGTGTCCTGTGTGTCCGACGTTGGGGGCCGAGGGGGCGGAGGGGGGAGGCTGTCTCCGTACATTGGGTTTTTCTTACCCTTCCCGCCGATCTTGGACCTCTCCTCTGATTTGGAGGAGTAGCGCGGGCCGTCCGCAGGTTTTCCGCCCCTGTGGACCGAGGGTCCCTGGCAGGAAGGTTTGGAAGGGGACTTGGGTGGGATTTTGTTGGGGCTACTGCTGCTGTGAGGCCCGAGGCCATGTTGTTTAGCCGTGTAGGCCAGATTTAGGGAGCCAGGGCACTTCATGTTGTTGCGCAGCACCTGGGGGGTGTCTGTGTTTGGGGAGGGGAGGCCGATTTTACTCTTGGGGCTCTCCGTCTTAGTCGCGCAGAGCTCCGGCTTGACCACAGACGGAACAGGGGCCAAGGATTTGTTTCCCGGCTCGTGCATCTGAGAAGAGCCCTGGTATTTCAAACTGATGGAGCTACTTTTAGGTTTACTGTCCAAAGAGTCTGAATATTTTGAATGTCTCTGTTCGTCTTTGTGGTGCTCAGCAGGCCGGTCCGCTGTCTTACTTCTTTCGTCGGCGTAGCTGACATTGTTCTCATTGCACGGCACACTTGTGATTGCAGCATCGACGGGTCTTAAATTGACTTGCAAATCCTCAGAGCTCCTTAGTTTACCCAGGGCTGCCAGCCTGTCTTTGAATGCATGGTGGCTTGAGTCAGCTGGAGACCTCCCAGGCCGCTTGGGGATGGATGAGGGATCACTCCTCTTGGCTGCAGGGGGAGGTGGAGGCTGATTGACATCAGATGCCTGCATGCTCGTGTCCCTCCCTTCTGTCCCCTGTTTGTTGCGAGTGCAATTAGCTCTGCCCTGAGCTTTGTCCAAACCAGATGAGTTGGGTAGGCTGTGATGATTAACCCAGACAGGGCTCTCTGAGTCTTCGTCCTCCTCTGATGATGTTGATGAAGATTCGGATGCAGAGGAGGAGGACTGTTTGCGTTGTGGAGGGGGGTTGAGGACGCTCTCTGGCAGTGACTTCACTAGTTTGCGCTCACTGCCGCCCACTTTAGTGTGAGAGGGGAGTGTGGTTCTTTTCTCAAGGCCCTGGGTCGAGTCCTCCCCTCTGGCACCGGTTGCTATATCTGAGACGTTTTCATAGTGAGGGACCCTTTGAGCTACTCTAGGTGAGGAGGATGAGGAGGTGGCAGTGGCAGAGGGGGGCGACGAGCCCTGCTTAGGGCCGACACTGGCCTTCGGCACTGAGAGGCTGCTGTAGCTTATGTCTTTTACCGGAGGGGAACAGGTGTCCTCCGTCTGTGGCGGGGAGGTAGGGGCGGAGTGCGTGGCTGGATAGGATTCAGACCTGGAGGGCGGTGGTGGGGGCTGCCTGCATCTCTCTGTTGTGGTGGCTCTGCGCGTTGGGACAGGGGAATGGTACACCTCGTAGTTGTTGGTGCGACAGGGGATCCTGGAGTTGCGGGTGAGCTGGGGACTCAAGCGAACCGGGCTGGTCGAGGTCTGTGACTTTTCCCCGCCGGCAGGGATCTTGAGGAACTTAAGCAGCTTGGACGGCGAGTTGACCGCTGTGGTCTTGACATCGCTGAGGCAGGAGGTGCTGGGGCTGACGGTGTTTGGCCTCGCATCGGGAGCCTCCAGCTCGGCGCCGTCTCTCTCCGGGGCGGAGGCGTCTCCTAGCACCAAACCATCAATGGAAGCTACGCCGTTGGGAACGGTGTCTCCTGCCTCCACCTCACAGTGGACACTTGGAGTGCTTTCTTTCACCGGGACGGGCAGGTGGGAGGTGGGGTAGAAGCCGGTCAGCTCATATGAGGTGGTCCCCTGTGGGCCTCCCTCCGCTATGCTCTGCTCGCGGTCCTTTCCCGCCGCCTCTACGCTCTGACTGGCCATTTCGGGGACTGACGTGAGCGGGGCGGCTCCCGCTGCTTGCTGGTGTCTGTCGCTCTTGATGCTCTGTTTCGACGGGAGGACGGAATCGGCCGTTGTGCTCTTGGCGTGACACTCGGCCGTGTCGGCCGCCGCGTGGCTCTGGGCTCTCGGGGGGCCACAGACGTGGCCGCAGGGCTTGGCGCTGCCGTCGGGGCTTTTCTTGGAGTGCAAACAACACGGGTTCCCTCCCGCTTCGCACTTGGCCGCCCCGTCGCCGTTCACGTGCTGATGCGTGTCCGCGTCGGCGCAGGAGCAGCGGCAGGGCGCGTGGTGGTGGGCTTTGCATGGCAGTGGCAGCGGGTCGGCAGTGGCGAGGACGGCCTCGGTGGACATGAGGACCTGGCTGTAGTCGCAGAAGGAGAGGCTCGTCGTGGACGGGTGGAACTTCAGGGGGTCCGTCTCCTCCATCTTGCGCAGAACCTCCAGGATGTGTGCTTTCTTCTTGAAGAAGGGGGACAGGGCCTCCATGGAGGAAGCGGGCCCCCGGGGTCCAGGGGAGGCGTGCTGTGTGCGGTAGCCGTTTCCCTTTGGGACAGAAAGAGAGATCAGTATCAACGTCCTGCTCACAACTGGAGCACAGCAAAATAATAAGTCATCAAAAAGCGAAGACCTTTGCATGCAGTAAAGGAAAAGAGTAGCAGGGAGATAAGCTGCAGTGGCTCTCTATGTTACAATAGCAGAATGGGTTTTAAATGTCAGCTCCATCAATGACATCATACACAGGTGGGATCTCTAGTCTTTCACTCCAAGCCTACAACATAATCCCCCTTGCACGCACGTACACACACACATACACACACACGCGCACACACACACACACACCTTTCAACGTGTGTTTGTTGTTGTGGAAATATTTGCTTTGTAATCGTCACCTTGGCTTGTGCTTCGGTCTGTGCGTGTTCCACCTGCTTGGCAGAGTCATTGTGCAGCTGTGTATTGTACTCTGGGAGGGGTCCCGACTGGACCTGTAACAGGAGATTCAGAAGGCAATTGTGACTATATTGACTACACACGCACGCACGCACGCACACACATGCTCACACACATACGCACACAGACACACATGCACCACTACGAGCCACATTCCCCCTGTGTGATTTGGAAACAATATACAGTATAGAGCCATGCGGTGGAATTGTTGAGACAAGTATGCAATGTGTAAGGAAATGGAACCCGAAAAACAACAAAAACAAAAGAGAAATAACAAAAGAGAAATTATTGCTATTGCTATCTCCCTGTCTGCCCCCCGCCTCCCTCCCAGCCAAGGCAGATGGCTGCCCACCATAGAGTCTGGGTCTTCTCCAGTTAAGGGGGAGTTTTTCATGGCCAGTATCACAAAATGTGTTGCTCAGGGTGGTGGGATCTCTGTCCGCTCTGTTCTACATTAAAATGTCTTCGAGACAACGGGTTGTAATTTGAGCCTATGATAAAATGAAATGTAATGTAATTGAAGCTACTTTAGCTAGTGCCAGCACACAGAGATGTTCACCTGGTAGTTGGCAGTGGGGTGGTTGGGTAGCTTCTGCTGGAACAGCTCACACAGCGCCCGGTTCTGTCTCTCAAGGTCAAACACCAACATTTTCAGCTTGATGCACTCCTCTCTAAGATCCTACATCGCCACACACAAGATGACGAATGGACTTTAGTGCAGGTCAATACTTTTAGACAAAATAATAATATACAAGTTCTGAATAAGCAATGCATATATATATATATATACTGTATTTATCATTGTTACCTTTTGGTTTAGCAGAGCTTGGACTACATGGTTGGCGACCTAATGACAAGAGGACAAAGAGATGACAAAAATATGTGACTATATGCACATTTTAGAACTAGATTCATTCATAATTTATAAATGCAGCTAAGGGGCCTGGGTATGGAGTTGAGGTTCTGAGGTTCATCTCACCTCATCCAGACATCTCTCATATGCCTCTCTTTGACTCTCATTTGCCAACATCAGAGCAGAGTTCTCAGCCTGGAAGAATGAAGAATGAAAAAGAAGGAAAGAAATCAGATCATGTCAAGAGACACATTACATTACTGTTACGACAGGGTTAGGAGACTGCAAATCTGTCTGTGTCACTGACAGGCTCACAGTCACTTCTCCTGGATTTCCCCTTGATTTGGTATCAAACAAAATGAACCAGAACAGAGTTAATTACATTTACTATGCTAAAAAGATTTCTGGGGGAACCCCTCAAGCACACAGAGATGATCACTTAAGTAATGAATTGATATTAAGTTTTTTCTTTTATTGCATGCTGCCCAATAGTTATAATATAAAAGTATAAAAGTATCAATCTCCCAGGAAATGATATCTACTCTGTTGAAAAGCAAAATGTTAAACTGCATTAGACGTGTTAATGCAGATTGTTAAAAATATGGCACCATTTGCTCATCACTTAACAAGGACACATTAACCTGGATGTGGGAACAGAAATTCTGAGTAACAATCATTGCAAATCAATGTCCAAATTGAAAAATCACACTTGTGTGGGGTGTAGGATGTATTATCATACATCATCACATTCCAGCCAATCACAATTGGCTGGAATTGACTCATTCTTCTGTCCTCACATTTTGAGGGGCGCCAGCCGTTGCAGCATTTAGTGTATGCTCACAAATTTGTCCTACACAAACAGGCATATCTTACGTCATGCTAATGTACGACTTAAGAACACTCCTCACTTCACATGGGTGTGATTGTTTATTATCCTCAATTCTGTGCCCAGCCAATGAAAATGCACTGCTATGGGGTGCACACAAACACAAAGCTGAGCATAGGCTGGCACCCCTCAACAACTAAACACCTCCTTCCAGTTGAACTCAGAAGATGTCTCACCTCCAGCTCCTTCAGTCTGTCCACCAGCTCACTGCTGTTGTCCTCCAGGTAAGACTCCACGTCCGCCTCCTCCCCCTCCTCGTCCGAGCCGAAGTCCTCGTCGCACATTCTCTGTTCCGTCTCGTCGGACATTGTTCTCATCTGGAAGGAAGTTAACAAAGTATGATCATCAACCACCCCAGGTCACAACACCCGTCCAAATGGGACAGCGTTCTCGTCTGCGAACGAGGTGGGAAAATGAAGCCTAAGCACCTCTGGAATGCTGGCTTCCCTGTGGGTTTGGTAATCTGGCAGAATACCAGCCCCCATTCTGATGATGTAATCCATTCTTAAGAGCACATTTGTCTGTTAAAGAGAGAATGTGTGTGGTTCATTTAGCATTCCGTCAGTCAATCACTATGGCTATTTGGGTTAAAACATGTTATTACCGCTGCGTCAGCTGTCTGTGAGAGAAGCTGTGGATTGCGTCCAACATTCCCTTGTTACGTCCTCCCATCTAGGGGTAAAGGAGGATGCAAACAAATTGGGGTGAAACCCGTTTTATTAATAACTTAAGAGTCGTATTTACAATAATTCAATATGAATTGAGTTGGGCTTAACAAACATAAATTGACACACAGAGCAAATCAGGGAAATAAACAAAATAATTCTAAACCTAAACTTGACTTTCAAATACTAATCTGACACACAAAAATAAAGTATCAACAATTCCCTATTGTTGACTACACTAAACTAACCAAAATATGACTGAACACAAAAGGCAGGCTTCCGTGGCCAAGTATTCAGATACACAAGTATACAGGTTATAGCATAATGGCAAAACTAAAAAACTAAATACAAACTAACTAAAATGACACAGAGTGTGGCTGTGGGTGGACAGCACTACTTCAAGTGCTGCCAGAGACCACAGGTGTTCGGCCATCTTAAATGGTCTTCTCCAGACTTCTCCAACCAATCACAAGGGGCCAGAGGTGACTGGCAGTCAGCAATCTGTACCTGCACCTGGACATGACTCGACACTCACACACACCCTACTACCACACTCTGACACAAAACCCACACGCACACACTCTGCCACACAGCACACCATACTCCTACCCGTAACATCCCTCATCTCAAATAATCTATGTAGGCTTCTTGTCTATCCCAAAGATGACATTAAAGTGGAATCTACCTTCAGCACATTCTCTCTTGTTTTCATGACTTTTGATTTAAATTCTCAACACACTCTTACATGGGCACGAACGATGGTGTAACAGATGGGTATGGGTATTTATTTTATTACTTGCATGAGCGGATCCTGGGCTCTACGCACCCTCCACCAACCTGGGGAGGCAGCGGACTGGCCTCATGCTTCCTTCAATGCAAGAAGTCCAAGCTGCCTACTTTTCACCTGACAAGGGGGGAGTTTCCCTGGTTGGACGTAGCGTGTGGAAGGAACACGTTATTCCAACCAGTTCTTTGTCCTCTCCATTAGGTGTCCCGCCTGACCAGGGGCAGGTGGTTCAGAGACCAGGATTAACATGTTTACGTAATGTCTGATGGACAAAAACGAGATGTTGCCATTTAGTGTGGTCAATGGTGAGGGTTTTCTGGTGTTGCTGCCTTCTAAACACAGTCACTTGCAGACAACCTGTCTATCACTGGCGGGTGACGCACATTTGTAGGCAGCGTCTTTTTGCCGTCAGGCCGAGCGGCCTCAGGATGCCGGTTTTTGCGGCACTTTTGCGCTACGGCCATTTTTATTTCCCATCCACATCCATTCAAAAACTCCAAACATGACGGAAAAGACACCGGACTTTTGCCGCTGTGGTGTAGCCACGGCCTATGTGAACCTGCTGCTTGATCCTGATTGGAGGAGAATTCACCCTCCACCTGGGGAACTTTTATTAGCTCCTCTGCTAACGTTTTTTTTAACAGAAAAAAAAATTGGGTGATATCTGACAAAAGTGAAATCACTTCCCCTACCTTTAAACGCCCAATGCATTCTCAATGGCAGTACCACAAACTTTATTTTGCTATGTGCTAAATACTTACCATTTAAGGCTATTTAGGTTCATCTTACAGTGGACATGTTTGCCTGAAAAGGAATCTTTGAAATGTTTCATCGTTTTAGAAACCTAGTGCTTCAAAATTTAAGTCAATTCAGTTTATATCGTTCCTAAAAGAAAACACTTGAGTGGTGTTTGAACGCTCAACCTCCAGATGATTTCACCTGCAGCCAATCTCATTGTGCTACTCAGTACCTGCCATAGCTCACTCTACATTTGCCTTTAACTAACAACAGTTACACAAGAAAAAGGACTGCTATTTCTTCATTGGAAGTTCATTTTTTCCTTGATTTCACATTTTGTTGAAAATCCCTGAAAAAAATGAAAAAACGGCATACCATAGTACCAATACCATGTCGTTTTTCTTCATTTTTGACATTTTTTGAAAATCCTCAAAAATGATGAGAAATGGCATACTATAGATGTTTGAATGTTAGGGAGCAATGCAAACAATCCTCTGTTTTTTCTGTCACTTGCTATTTGACATTTTGTGAACATACTTGCTTTGTATGTTCACAAAATGCCACAGTGGCGATGAAAAGCAGCATACTATAGCATGTTGTCTGAGACCATGTACTATAGCCTGTTGTTGTTGTTTTTTTCCAATTTCGTCATTTTTTGAAAATCCTTGAAAATGACGATTTTCGACATACTGTACTGTCAAAAACTCTCGATTTCGACATTTTTCGGAAATCCTCACAAACGATGAAAAACAGCATACTATAGCATGTTGTCTAAGACCATGTACTATAGCCTGTCTGTTTTTCTTCGATTTAGTCATTTTTTGAAAATTTTTAATTAGGATGAAAAACGGCATACTATAGATGTTTGAATGTTAGGAAACAATGGAAGCTACTGGTGTTTCTGTCACTTTCTATTTGGAATATTCTGGGTGTGTTGGACAAGCACTGTGGCTCACTGGATAAAGATTCTGCCTAGAAATTTGATGGCCTGGGTTCAAGTCCCGGATGGAGAACAGTGTTCATTGTGATCTAATGTATGCAAAAGAGAATTCTCGTAATTTTCTTTGTTTGTTTTTATTTGTGATTTTCATTAAAAACTGAAAAGTCTTACTACTATAGTGCCGTACTATGTCATCCAAAACCATAAACTGTAAAATGTCTTTCATTCATTTCACGTTTTACTGTTTTACTGTTTTGTAGTTTCTGATTTTCTTTACTTAAACACCCACTGCATTCTCAATGGAAATAGCACAAACTTTATTACGCTATTTGTCCTACATACTTATACCTAGGACCCCCATTTAAGGCTATTAACATTTGTCTTACGGTAGACATTTTTGCCTGAAAAGGAATATTTGAAATGTTTCATCGTTTTAGAAATATAGTGCTCCCAAATTTGAACATTTTATAATGGGGTCAATGGCAGCTTCATAGGGGGTTCACGTATAAACTCCATTCACACTTTTTTTTAGATTCAGCCTACTATGGAGATACGTGCTGGAACGTTTAACTTTGAAATGTTTTGTAGTTTCTAAGTGAACTTAAACGCCCAATGCATTCTTAATGGAAAACTTCATTATGTTATTAGTTCTACATACTCACACATAGAAACTCCATTTAAAGCTCTTTAGGCACATCTTACGGTGGACATGTTTGTCTGAAAAAGAATCCTTGAAATATTTCATTGTTGTAGAAATATAGTGCTTCCAAATATAATGGGGTCAATGCAGTTTCGTTCCTTGAGTGGGGTTTGAACTCACAAGGTCCAGAGAGTTTATTTCTCTTCATACAAACCTATTTGCTGTTTTTTATTGATCTATAGTATCTCATTTTTCCATTTTCTGAAAATCCTCAAAAACGATGAATACTACAGCATGCATGTTTTTGTCACAGTAGAGTATGTCCAGAGTAGGGTTTGAATACACATCCCCAAGTCACATGGGCAGTGCACTGACCTAACACACTGAACCATCAGCACCAGGTAAACACCTCAATTGGGATAGAATATCCCAGTAAGTCCCCAAGCCTCCACCACATCGCTGAGTTTACTGACACCAGCCAATGGAACAGAAGCAGCAAGCAGCTTCTACACCTTACGTCCACAGCCATCTAGTGGAAGAGTTGCGACATTGAGGGGTTGGAAACTGAGCGCACAAGCTGTTGTTCATGCAGCCTGAATAGGGACAATGTGGAGTTGAAATACAATTTGTTTTCAACAAGAGCGGCGCAAATAAGAGCTATTTTAGGCATGCGTGAAACATGGCAACTGTTTTAAAGTATTGTACAGTAACAACTAAAGATGCTGCACTATATCTCCAAAACGAACTGAAATCAAGGGATTTAAGATCATTAAAGCTGGGCTGTTACCTGTTGAATGCATTCTGCCTAGTTGTCATTGTTCAATAGAGGTCTATGTGGAGCAGTAGCTCAATACACTTTTGGACGGGAGTGTCGTAACTCTGTCCCACTTTGGCTCTGCTGTGCGTCTCCTCTCGGAACCGCCCAAAGCCTCGGAAGTATTTCAAAGAGCCGCTCTTTAGAGCGTCAAAAGTCCGGCATCCATCCTGTAGTCTGCCCACACTGATAGTGTAGCTACTCTTGGGCGCCCCGCCCCCAGTGCACCAAGCTGTTACTACACAATGAATTTCAAATCACTTCCCATAGCTTTAAGTTAAATAAGTCAGAAACTTCAAAACATTTTAAAGTAAAAAGTTCCAGCATGTATCTTCACAGTAAGCTGAAATTTAAAAAAAAAAAGTGTGAATGGAGTTTCTCGGTGAAAGTGTTTTTTCATGTGCCATGAAGCTGCAATTTCAAAGTAAAAAGTGAATCAAATGAATGAAAGACAAACTGTAATACGGTTTTGGATGACATAGCCTACTATAGTATATGCCAAATAGAATGTAACAGAAACAACAGAGGTTTTTGATTCATTGCTAACGTTCAAACATCTAATTATAGCCTGCCATTTTTTCTTGATTTCGACATTTTTCAGCATACAGCATACTATAGTATGCTGTCCAAGACCATGTACTATCTAGAGCACTTTAAACAAACAGATGTTTGTTTAAAGGCACCTCTCACTTCTAATGAGTGTGATTTTAAGCATACAATTATCATACTTTACCCTGTGATAATTCAACTGACACACTCTGCTCATGTCATAAAACCCACCAAAATCTAGTTAGTCCAAACGGGTCAGAACAATGCTATTTAAACCAGATGTCTTTTACGTGAGACAGTTTTCTCATCAGCAAGACATGAGCATTCTGGACACCACAACACTATATATCACGCAGCACAGGAAAGGCCTTCTATAGCAGTGATTCTCTAACATTTCACTGACTCCCAGTTTTGGTATGCATTCAGGCCACGGGGGTTACAGAGCCCATAAGTGTCCATTTGAGACCCGAGAACAACTGTCTACTCAGTGTGTATAAAAAGGAATCAAAGTACAACTCACTTACAGTATATACTCATCAAACTCACCATACACACTCACTATAAAAGAAGAAGACAACAATGAAAACAATGCACGTTTCACTGGGCCACAGCACCCCGTAACTCACTATTTGCACTACCATATACCCAACCAAGTATATGTTTTATTATATATATTTTTAATCCAAGTGATGAGCTTTATCTGCAGGATAGTCAGTGGTTATCAAACGGCACACTGATGTACGATGAAGATGTGTATGTGTATGTTTTATGACAAGTATACAAGTGTATTTTAATAATTTTGTAATGTACTAGCATTTTTTATTTTACTTGGCATTACAAAATGAATAAACATTCATAAAGTGATAGTGATAGAGGCCATTTAGTTATATTATTTTAGCAGTTAGCAGTCTTTTGATATCCAGCCAACATTTCACTGCTTGTACCTATGAGCAAGAGACAAATGAACCCCTCTTCACTCTTGATTATTTAGTACGGATATGAAAAAGAGCTGTGTCTTGACATTTTGACTGACCCTTTGGTGTGCCTTGGATACAGAGGCTTTGAAAACCACTGGCCTATTTATAGTCTACTTTGTGTAATGTAATGTTGCACTAATGCACATCCTGTGCATTGTCCATAGTCATGCACAGATTGTTAATGTGAAACGTTCAGTGAAAAGAGCAGATCTGTGAAAAGAGCAGATATATAAGCTCAACAAGGATACAGGCCCGTCTCAATGAATTAGAATATTGTGTAAAAATCATCAGTGTAGTTTTGGCTCAGTGAGCAGGTGTCAAATGCTGCTTAAAAAGGGAGACCAGCATCAATATAAAGCTTGTCAATCTATATACAAAGCCACAGAGTGCTGTAAAATATCATTTTAGATTGTTGTGTTGAGACTGGAAATGGCAAAACAAATGATTCAGACCATGTTATGTTATGTTATGTTACGGTGTTGATCCACCTATAGTGAAAACAATGGTTTCAACACAGCCATCTTATTTAGAGTACATTGTGTATCAGTATGTTGATAAGCTTCATGGAGATGTTAATTTTCCTTTCCAGCTCGATTTGCCACTTGCCCACACAGCCTAAACTGTTTCGCCTATTGTTTACCCACCTATGATATGTCCAGATTATGGACAATATGATTCATTATATCCATCTGAGGGACAGACAGGCACATATGATACAGTGAGTGTACGGCACGCTCATCTCCCTATTTGCTACCGATCTGTTATGTTATGAAACAATAAGCCAATGTATTCATCTTCCTGTGGAGGTTGTTTGTAGCTCCAATAAATCCAACAATTAGTCCATGAGTGTGACATAGCAAAGAGAATCACATATGCAGTATTATGGCAGAGGAAAAGCCTGTGGTAGGCATCGATGTTGGAGAGTCCTAGTCCACCAATAAAAATGATTTCACCAATTTCTCAGCTATAAAGTGCTAAATCAACTCAATCCATTTTAAAAGTGTGCAGAGTTTGCATGTCATGCCCATGTGCCCTGCCCCGATGGCAGGTACCCTCACAAAAACATGCAGTAATCCTGATCTCTATAGTATACTGCCTCTCCCTGGTCAGCCTGATAGAAGGGAAAGGAAGGAATTGGTGTGTTCCTTCCACCTGCTACGACCTCACAGATACAGGCTTCAGTTCCGCCTCTATTATTGGTCGAAAAGTCCATAACCTTGACCACAAGCCCAGGAGCAACACATGTTCGAGTGCTAGTCTGCCCTTACATTGTACCGTCAAGGAAGCTCTCTCCCTGCCAGGTAATAAGAAGAACCCTGCTCACTCCTAATTCATTGAAGGAAGCATGAGTTCAATTCGGGGCTCTCGCCTAGACACAATAAACCAATATGTGCACACAAGCACACAGACAGACACATCGTATAAAGCAGCCACTGGGATGCATAGAGTACAATAAGTATTCAGTGGGTTCCCAAAACATCAGCTGTCCAGCCACATCACAGAACACAAGGTCATTATGTAACTACGGGTATTTGGGACAGGCTTACAGGAAGATTATTGAGAAATATTGGCACGATCAAACCCACATCCCACTCGGGCAAAGAACTTAAGAAGCAGTCTCCAAGCTGTAGGCCACTTATTGTGCAGTAATTGACCAAACAGTGCCAATCTGCACGTATAATGGAGGTCTAATCAATGGAGGTCCATCCGAGAACGGAAGCAGATATTAGCCTCCCGTTTAACCTTGGACACAGCAGCGTTATTGAGTGTTTATAAATACCAGCTATTCTCCTCTCTAATGCACATTGGAGCTCCGGGCAGGAGCTTCAACATATTCTGTGTGTGTGTGTGTGTGTGTGTGTGTGTGTGTGTGTGTGTGTGTGTGTGTGTGTGTGTGTGTGTGTGTGTGTGTGTGTGTGTGTGTGTGTGTGTGTGTGTGTGTGTGTGTGTGTGTGTGTGTGTGTGCGTGCGAGCCTATGAACATTCAAATGGAAATTACAGTGTGTACCAAAGACAACAAAAGTGATTCTAAATATAACAGTGAAACTACACTGCTACAGCTTGCTGTGGCAGTGTAGGTTCCACGTGTTTCCTAACGAAGCTAAAAGAAAATGCTACCTTTGAGCAGTGCTCATGGATCCACCAGGCATATATACTGTAACTGGTTGTGTGTAAAACCCTATCACACCCCAATCACACCACAAAACACAACTAGAAAGATGTAATTCTGGAAAATTGCAGAGCCTGGTTGCCTTCTGTGGCCAAATGAAATAAAGTCTTCCTGGATGTTCACTCTGAGCCTTAGTGTTGACGACTTTGCTCCAGAACACAAGTACATACAAGTACTGCTAATGCCTATTACAAATGCTGTTCTAAATACTTTAGACCTGTTATTGTCCTTATACCAACCGTAAAACAAATCTTAGTTACTGCACGTCACCAACAACAGCCAATAAGGGACCATCATTCTTACCCGACATATTACATACATTCAAGCATGGTGGCCAACACTAACATACATACCCAGTCGATCGCAGTACTCTGCTTGCCAAGTAATAATAATTAAGCATCAAAGGACACCAGCTGATTCAATGCCTATTGATGATTGACCCAACATACTACAAAAGTGGGGGCGAAAGAGGGTGACAGACAAAGAGAGACAGAAACAGAGACTGAGAGATGCTGGCTGCTTTGTACGGTGCAGCATTGTGGTGATGGTGGTTTTAGGGTGCCTGTGACCGGCCTCATGCTCTGCACACAGAGGCCCATTGAAAGGGAGGAGGAGGAGAGAGGTTCAGTGTGTCCCAGTGGGTCCACACGTCCACAGTGCCAGGCCGTGCCTTACTCAGGGCCCTCCTGGCAGACATAGTGCTGCCACTGCCCGATAGAGACGAGCCACGAGGGGAATGCAAAACCAGCTAATGTTGCTGCCACGGCTGCTGCTGCTGCTGGGCAGATTGCACCGTGGTGTGGCCCAGCGGTCAGGCGGATATTTTATCACTACACTCTGGAAAGATACAATATCCCCTATGGACTTCTGTCGTTGTTTTTGGTCACTGAGAGTGGCACAGTGTGTCCCCAGTGTAGGAGGCGGGATCTGTGCTATGTCCATTTAAAGACACTCTCTCAAGGTAGTCTCCCACAATTATAAAATGCTTTGGAAGCTCTAATACTGAGTAGAAAATAAAGCAGATTCTCATTAGCAATATTTCAAATTAGTTGAAGCCTATGAGGTGTAATGGGCAAGAAATGGGCATTCAAAAACAGGCTTGGAACTAAATTGTCATGAACATCACTTTGTGGTGTGGAGGTGTGACTAACAGATGACAGCGTCTGATTGTCATTGTATTATAGTGTGTGTTTTACACTGGCAGCCAAATCTAGCCTGAATCAGATCTGTGTCACTTCACAAAAGAAATCTCATTGGTCTAACAGGTCACATGACTCATTCTTTATACTGTATCATATGATGCTGTAACAACCTCACATGGATTAATGTAATTTAGTGTTTATCAATCTACTGTATATCAACAAGCCAGCCATTTGTCCCTTATGTCATACATGGGTGGATGCCAGGATGGAAATGGCCTGGATATTTATTTACATGTAATTTACATGTAAATGAAAATTAAGTTTCCATGGCTTGAAAACATCCATGACTTGTGTCCATAGTACAGTGATATAACACCTATACACCATTTGTATCAGTTACCTGAATGACACCGGTAACTGATACAAATGGAAAAGAAAGTAACACACAGGGACTACAAATTTCATGCCTCCAAATGAAACAGCGGTTATACATCTCGTCTGTTAAAATGGTCAGACCAGTTCATAGAAGTCCAATTAAATTCTACTGTATTTAGCCTACTATATTGGAATAAAAATATGTGTCTTTGTCAACATATGTTGTTGTTTTCTCAATAAAGGACGTTTCCACATTTAGTTTACCACTTGAACGAGTTACCCATATTGTTAACAGAGCAGAGGGGAGACTGCAGACAGAAAATCTGTCACTTTTAAGTAAATCCAAAAATAGGGTCACTATATATAATATATTTTGTGAATAATTCAGAACTTCTAGAATTCTCTATACAGAGAATTTATACATTGCAATATTTATACTTTTAACACTGCTTTAGAATAGCCACAGTCGGCACACCCAGATTTGTTTTGTCTTCGAAAAACCACCTTCCTCAAAACACAGCCACTAAAAAAATGTAAAAAAAGGAAATCACACACAGCAAGTGTAAACAAAGTGCAGTGAGGCACAGCCATGGTGTCTTTAAGGTCTAGTCAGAAAACAAAACAAGGCATATTGTGTGTTCGCCTCTGGGTGAGAGAGCATGTTGTGCTTTTGTTCTTCCTCAAATGCCTGTAAAACGAATACCAGGGTATCAAAATAAAAGTGTGCTTGGGGGACATTTTGGATACCTTCACCTGGAAACAAAAACAACTTGCAACGCAATATGCAGCAGAAATCTAATGTGTCATGTATTGGTAATAAATAGCCATGGTTTCTTTTAGGAGTTAGCCAGCAGCAATAACTAGCAAGATCAGCTTTCATGGGTGGGTACCTGACAGGTTTTGTGGGCAGCTAACAGACTGTCTATCAAGATACATAGATAAAGATATGAAGGTAAGTGAGCAGACATGGTATACAGCCGGGTGGAACTTATCTACTTACAAAGTACAAACGTTTTATGTATTTACCATTTTATTTATTCCCAAATGTAGATTCCACCATAATTCTGTCGAGTCAGCCATAGCATTCTCTGTTGTATTTTGAGTTGATATTATAGCATTGCAAGTTCTTTCGATTGAATCGAAGGTATTGTAGTGACAAATGCACGCAAGTATATACACAGATGCCACAGCAGCTGCACACTTGCACGCTCACACACACACACACACACACACACACACACACACACACACACACACACACACACACACACACACACACACACACACACACACACACACACACACACACACACACACACACACACACACACACACACACACACACACACACACACACACACACACACACACACACACACACACACACACACACACACACACACACCTGTGATGTCAGCTCCCTTTAGTATCCTTGAAGAGAAGTTGGTCTCCTGTCAGCCTGCACCTCTGTGTCCCAGCGTCAAAACCAAGGAGCTTAAGGGGATCAAACAGAACATATCTTGTTAACCAATCAGCATATCTTGTTAACCGATCAATCAATCAAGCAATCCTCCCTTTCTCCCATGCCTCTGGCTCCACTGTGGGCATACAGTCTGCCAGTCCTATTTAAATGCCTCGGCCTGTACCCCCTGGTGCTGCTGCAACACCCAGGACTTCTGAAAAGACCTTGAGAAGCTGTCATTTCAAAAGGGAGGGGGGCCTCAGACCAATGTCACCCCTGCTGCTGAAGCTGTGGCCTTCCTCTGCTTTCAGACTGGAACAGGAAACCCAAGAGCAGAGGAGGAATCTCCATTGCCCACGGGAGATGCCGGCGCATGGTAGACACACAGCCTCACCAAGACCACAATCCCTCTCGCCCTCTCCCTCCTCTCATCTTTCCCTTTCATCTCTGACTCATTCTAAAGTGTAATGAAAGAAAGATTTGAATAATTCAGCAGACAGCATTTAAGAACGCACCCCTTTTTATGTAGTTCTGATAAGACGGGAACATGTAGACGGCAGTCCCCAATAAATTGTGCCCCCCCTCCAATTCAGCATTCCTACTAGCCTGTGATCTGGGACTCCCTATTAACTAAGCTCTTCGGCAATTATGTTCAGTTTGCAACAAGGCTTCCAGTCATAACCCACATAAGTCACCCCCCCCCCCCCCCCCCAACTGTCTGATAGCGCTGAGTCTCACAAGACAAGTGTGTCAGCGTGATTGTGTTTTATCAAGACTGGTATCTGCCTGGTCGACCAAGCAACATTTTATTTTTATTTTATAAAACTGAAGTGCAAAAGCAAAGCGGGATAGGCGATTAGCATCAGTTCCTTCACTCTGGGTTTTTAATATGAACACAGTGGGATCACCAGATGACAGAGAAGATCTGTCTGATGTTCTGGTTCCTTCATACACCTTGTCCTGCAAGCATAGCCCTGATGTTTGCTTATAGGTGTGGTTGCCAAAAGCAGAATAGTTAATCATCAGAACACATAAATGTGCTCTTTTGTAAGGATTTTCTCTCTCCAGACTGGATTTTGCTTTTTGGCAGCAGGAGACACTGGTGCACTGATATGACGGTGCCATGTTGAGGTTGTCTCGGTTGAGCTGCATGTTCAAAGTCACTGCAGGACTGTTAAGACACAGACATGTGGGCGAGCAGTGAGAGTCGAGACCATGATATTCATGCAATGGGGGCAAGACTGATAAAAAAAAATCAAAGACATCTCAGCCACTGTAATGCTTAAAATCTGCTTAAATCATGTCAGTCACACATTTGGGGATTTGGAATCAGGCAATGCCGTTTTAGAATGTGTCAAAACAGCAGGTTTTCCTTCTGGCAAATCGAGTGCTGCAGGCTCAGATCAAAGTTCTCTCCTGTAGGCATATTGTGTGGGTGGAAGATGTAAACAATGTGACAAAAAACAACAACAACAACAAAAAGAAATCCTCAGATTTAGGGTAGTACTGGTATTAAACAACATGTGAGAAGGAAGGTTCCTCCTCCGAAATGTAGGCCAATACAGGCTTTAGTTTACATACACACACATGCATACACCATTACTGCTCCACTATTTAAATCAATAATAGAGAGATGTGATCTCAAATAAATATTAAAGGCCACAGACTAGGGCCCGTATGCAGACAGAATCAGGTTAGCGGGGCTCCCCCGATGCTGCTTCCTCTCTGAGGTTTGGCAACACGCACCGAGACAAATCGTACACAAGAAATATTTGGGATGAGGAGGGAGGCAGCGTTGGAGTGAGGTTGGGGGAAGGGGAGCGGCTGAAAGGGGAGATCCCTTCCCAAAAGGATGTAAAAAGGTTGGACATGTGCCATGTATGTAATCAAACACGAAGGTTGGCTATACCTTGAACCCCCCTAAAAATCCTGGCTCCTTAACAAACCCCCCAAATGAAATGCATTCAAATGAATGGGCCCGACATCTTTGCAGCCAACCCCCCATTCCACAACAAACAACATTTAGGCTATGAGCGGTCCCCCCCACCCCCCTCTTCCGCCATGATATCCCATTGGAAGATTTATGACACATGAGTATCGGTGACCAAAACAATCGGTTGGTTAGTAGCAGATAACAACACCACCAGTACTGTACTACTGTGTGATAACAGCACACGGTTAACCAGAGCACTAAAATGTAGGCTATGCCATAGATGACATGAGGATGATCAGACTACAACACAGAGAGACACAGTGGGACCAACCAGGCCATCGACCTGCCCTGCTCCAAAGCCTCCCCTCCATGTCCGCTCCAATCCATCTGCTCATCAACTCCATAACATAATAAAACATCACATCACATGCATCAATCAAAGTCTTCCAACCACATACTGACACAAATGACAGACAGAGACAGTGACACGGAAAATCCAGCTGCGACAACTGTATTAATATTTAAAAATAAATGTTCTCTTTTATTTTTACACACAATCACTGCATTCCGGCTCAGCTCTCAGCTCACCTTGCCACTGCTGACTTCTCTCGGTCATCCAGCCAGCATATCCGGAGAACATCAGAGCAGAACCAAAATGTAAGGCACCAAATAAAGGAGGAGGCCACAACCTTACATTTGTATTTTCCTAGCCGACGCAGGGATTTTCTCTTCCCTGTCCGCCCACTGTCCCCCTTTCTGCGGCAAGGAAGCCGGTTTCCTCTACGCTAGCGGTAGTAAAAACCCATCCTTGGGCATGTGCATTGTGTGTGTGTGCCTGGGCTGTCTGCAGAGGCTGCCATGTCTCCCATTGTTCCAGAGCGGAGTGAGCCAGGCTTCCTACCCGAATAGACCCTGCCTACTACAACAGCTGTGGACCAGCCCCCACCTCCACTCCGCTCCTCCCTCCTTCTCCCCTCCTCCTCTCCTCTACAACTCCAACCTCTCTGCCTGTCTCTATGTGCTGCTGCCTGCCACTGACGCTAAACATTAACCCTACAGCTGCTGGCCCGCGCTGTAAAGGAGGAAAGAGGGGGTTATGTTTCAAAAGGGACCCCACCACCGCGCATAGCGGACAAAGGAGCGTAGTGGCCCAGAGAGAGAGGATATCCGACGGCCGTGCTAGACTAATAGAGTTCCGTGCAGAGGCCGTTCGGTGCCCCAGAAAGAACACAACGCTCTGTGCTAAGAGGATTTTCCTTTCTCAATCACATCAGTAATAGGTGTTGCATTGATTGATTCCAGTGTCTATGCTAACGACAATAATAAAAAAAGACAAGAAAAATCTAATATATATATTTTTTTTTACAAATTCACAATTGAAAATGGTCTTGTCTAGCACCTGAATTGGTTATTTTCTTTCTCTGTCCACTTGAGGTTATGTATAGTTTACTATGTCTGGTGAGTCCCTGGTATACAATATACTGTATCTGCATGAAAAGGGGCCTCTGTGCTGCTGTATCTGCTCAAGTCATGACTCATTTTGCCTCGAGTTATATGGAGCCACATCACCTTCTATACTCCAGACATACAAATGCTTGTCTGGTAGACTGGTACCCAAATGGCTGCACTGAGCGACACAACACCAACGGGAAGAAAATGCTGACATATAATACTCAAACATGGGAAGTCACCGTGGAGGAAGCAGAAGCATGAGGCGAACTAATCCACATTTTCGCTTGGCAATGTTGGTAAATAGGAAATAGAATATAACCTTCAGATCTGTCCTACCTACTGTATGCTGGCATGTGAAAGTCAGCATGTCCAACTGCTACATTTGACCCTAATTCACTAGATAGAAGACCTGACCTGAATTGACTTCATACCAGACCAGACTTCCTCTGGTCAAAATCAAGCGCCCCAGGGTCATCTCATGAATGTCAGTTGTTAAGGGGGCCACCGCAATATTGGATCTGACGAATAAGTGCAGTCATCCATCTACATGCGGAAACACATGCCAAAAACGGCAGTTTTCTATAAAAAGCCACCTGATCAAATTCAAGATAATAAAGTCAAATCATCGTCAATTTATGACTACAACCATGATACTTGGTCTATTATGGGAATTATGTGCAAAACAACATACCGTACATGGATAATGCCGTGCTAGCAGGCCAGATAAACAGGAACTGATACTAGCACAATCCTATCCCAACAACATGTGATGGGCAAATGCCTACAAATCAAACATCACAGCCAGGAAAAGAAGATCTTGTGTTCCATTGTATTTATCCACTTTTAAAAAGTGCATAAACTGTCCAGTACCCCTCTAATATGAGTCCACCTAGTGTTCAAATGAGAGAAGACAAGCAGAAGACCTATAGAAACCTATAACATCACAACTCCAACCAGTAATGTTTACATGCAGTACACAGACGTGGTAATACATGTTGACGTGCATCTGCCAACTTATGTGGACACAGTAACTGCCAACAGGATGTTGGCTTTTGACTTTGAATAAAGTAAAATGCCTGTGAGAGAGGATTGTCAAACCTCCCGCCACTGCCAGATATGAATGCATGCCGACATCTGTATAGGATGAATGGGACTTTCAGGGATGTGTCGCCCCTTTAAAAGGGTCAAAGGCTGAACAGGCCGACATGACCTGAATGATAGCTTGTCACATGGTACCCTGCAGCTAACACAGGGGAGAGGCGAATATCCCACCACATAAAAGGGCTATTGTGACCCTCTCCAAGGATCCACTTTCTCTAAGTGAGGATCTTCACTCACTGTTCAAACACTCAACAGTAAGGTTAACATTGGACAGAGAATGAGGCATCATGGATCGGTGAAGCAAGGGTCACCAATGCACATGGAAACAGTTGTGCAAACGTGTTGGGCAAATGCCACTGCAACTACATAGATTACTCTGTCAAATATATAATTGTTAGATTACAAAGAATTACAAAAAGGATTTGAGTTTGAGTTTAATTAGCTACTTACATTTTCATACTTGTTTGTTGAACAGGTTTGCACAAATTAGCTACAAGCTTAGCATGCATCACATTGTGGTCCATGTTGAGCAGCTTTTGCCCCACATTTTAAACCATTTTGAAAGAAAAAGTACATTTCAATTTCTTTCAATCAGATTATCAATATTTTTTTATTATCAATTACACTGATTAGTGTTGGACTCCTAGTGCTATTCAAACCAGCATGTGAGAACTGTAAATATAGGATGAGGCAATATGTGACTGGCTGAAGACTGTCGAGAAGAACCTGTGATGCTGTGTTATTGTCACAGTATTGAATAAAATCCTCTAAATGGGAGCTATTCTGCCCAGCTCTTCCTGTTCTAATCTACAAAGATCCAATGTGCATCATGTAAAGCAATAAAAGCAATGAAATAAAGATGATATCACAATGCCATCATTTGTTTTTAACTTACAAACAAGCCATTTCCACACAAACCCCTCAAGGTGCTCTGGTGACGGAACATGCTTCATCCACTCGGGGAAAGCGTCTGTGTCATTTTATATTTTAAGCAGCTATATATAATATAACAACAACTGTTTTTTAAGAAAGAGAACTATTAATAAAAGGGTTCATATTAAAAGAAAAATAATTTAATTGAAAGAAGAAATGTGCAAGAATCAATGATATGCCATGATTTTCCGTTGGCTTTGGCAGATGGTCGTCTATCTTGACCATTCTTATGCTGGGGAAAAGAAAAGGGTAGTTTGGTGTGAGGGGAGCTGTCAGTGGAACGGAGTATTAAGAGTTGTAAATCAGACTCATGGGGTACAAACCCCCATTGAGAGGCAGACAGTTTAATGGGCAGTAATGTGCACAGCTCCATGTGAGGTGGACGGCTAATCCACCTACAAGAAATGTGACACTCGCTCCTCTGCCAGGAGATGGGCCGGGTCTACAGCTGGGGCTGTAAAAAACCCCCACTGGTATCAGCGGAGGCCTCTTGTGTTAATTTGCATGAAGCTCTGGCTTAGTTGAAACTCATTATGAAGGCAGCAGTCGTAGCTAGCTGGTGGGCCATCACACCAGTACTAAGACTAGTAGTCTCACTGGAACGCTGATCCTAGCTAATGGTTTGTACAACCTATACTATTGAGGAGAAATTCGTTTCAGGTGTACAACACTTTAAAACAGTGGTTTCCAACCTTTTTGACACCAGGGCCTACTATTTATTCAGCATTTGAGCCACAGACCACCATTTGATGACATTCTACAATGTAGAAGAGAAGATTAATGTAGAATCTACATTCTGTAGTTGTGTAGACTTGGGCTTGAGTGTAGACATGAAACTTACACTCTCAAGAATTACAGTACATCTGGTTAAATAACTTTTCATCTGGATAGCCAACTTAGCTGGGGACCACCTGGAACCCTCTCAAGGGCCGCTGGTGGTCCCTGGACCACTGGTTGAAAACCACTGCTTTACAAAGAAACATTTATTTTCCTCCTTTCATTACAGTCTCATTCCAGAGCCATGGTAACATTCATAAATTCCTCACAGGTGTGAGGTATGCTCGAAGTATGCTCCATAGCTCATTTCTGTAATGATAAAAGGGCAGTAATGAAAACCATTTGTCATGGATCCTATAAAGACAGGATCGTACTGCTGTGAATACTGCAGAGTCTGAGTAGCTGAGTTCCCTGGCCAACCAGACTACAGGCACTGGAACCGGACTGCTGAAGGAGCAACTGCATCTGGTCCGGTTCTACACAATATTTCCATGTGTGTCAGCAAAAGTCTTCAAAAGTCTGATTCCTGATGAGTCACCTTAAACATCAAACCATTGCAGACTGACTCCACCATAATGAGCATGTCAGTACGAGGCCAGCCATATTAATCCAGGTGACCACCTCTGATATGGCCCTCATAAAAGGATGTACAGTACAGTGACAGGACCCTTTGCTACAGCAATACTAAAATAAAAAGGTAAGACTAATACTTAAGTGGGAGCAGATGCTGCGCTTGCAGATAGCAGATGTACAAAGCAAGTTTACTGTGACTGAAGTCGTTTTTGTCCAGTGCATGACAACAGAAGGCAACTATGTTTGCAGCATAACATATACATACGACTTACTGTATATACAGCTTTTAGTAGTACATACAGAAAAAACACACAGGATCAGAAAAGGTGGAGGACGCACATTAGAGACTTGACAAGTCAAGGCCTCCTGGTCCTCCTCACATCTGGCCACCAGGTCCAGTGTCTCAGTCAGTACCAGAGCACAGGACCATATAGTACCATCTCAGCTGAGCCAGGCATGCTCTTCTCATCATCCACATCCTTTCCCCTGCTGTTGGCCAAATGGAATGTTTATTTATGGATTGAATGAAATTCATGGTGAGTCCATTGATGTTATAAAGTAGGTTATCTACTGTATGGGGAAACCCTGTTGCATGTAATGATGTGTAGTGAGCACACCAAAAGATGCTTGTCTGTGCTTCGCCACAACAGCAGTGCACAAATATCATCTACACAGGAAATGTGTAGTGACACCGTTTTCCATATATTGTTGGGGAAAGGGCTTGAAACCGGATGCCCATGAGACAAACCATTCAAGGGTAGTCAGATATAACACAAAAAGGACACAAGCACCTTGAAGGGAGCAGTGCTTATGAATGGAACAGGCGTGGGTGGGTGCATTGCATGAAGCCCCCACCCGGGCCCCAATAACGTTATTTTAGGGCACATGAAAATAAAGTCTTGGGGCATACAAAGGAACGCTCAGTACAAAGGATAGAGGAGGACAGCCTAAATATAGACATATTCTTCATCTAAATGGGCTTAATGATTCAGTTTTCCATTGACAATGTTCATAACAGTACCTATTAAATTGCCTGCTTGATCCATCCAAAGAAAATTATAGCCATTTACTCCCTTCTTGGCCAAACAGGACATGGTAGTGAACCGGCTTGCTTGAATTGATTAAAGCTACATTCCAAGCCATATTTTCCCTGGCTGGACTGATGAATTGAATGTTTGTTACAGCTGCAGCTAACGCAGTGTTTTGCCAACTCCAATGTTTGTGTGAGCAGAGATTCCTCTGCTGGGTGGATTCTGAATGAGTCCTCCACTTGGCGGTAGCTCCACACTCTTGACACTAACACATCAGAATTTCTGAACCCCATTTAATCAATACATGCCATAGTCCATATTCTATAGAGTAACACTAATTAATTATGCTCATGGTAAGAGAGCAACATAAGTTCAATGATGGAAAATTATTGTTTTAGAAATTAGTTGATTTAGATACTTTTTCCATATGTGACCATTTACATTTACACCATAATTCAACAGCAGGATAAATAAGATCTTAAAAGGTCTTAGACTCCTGATGCAACACGAGATTGCCTACTGAGGATTTTCTCCTTTTTGAAACGCTTCACCTATATTGGCAGCATGACATGGGCTTGCCAAATGCCACTTACATACATATGGATTTAAAGAACAAAGGAAAACAACACAAGGCCATGGGGAAAACAACACAGGCAAAAACAACACAGGCAAAGATAATTCCTTTCATCCATAGTCTGCATGCAGTGTACGTGTGTGTACGTGTACGTGTGTGTGTGTGTGTGTGTGTGTGTGTGTGTGTGTGTGTGTGTGTGTGTGTGTGTGTGTGCGTGTGTGTGTGCGTGCGTGCGTGTGCCTGTGCACATGCAAGTGTGTGTGCGTGTGTTTAAATCATAGTATTAGTGATCATGGTGATGTATCTTTCCAACTCCTTAGAGTATTAGACAGAATATTTCTGCATGCTAATCTCAGCTCCATTAGTGCCTGGGTCGCTGCATAACCATGGTAACTGTAGGTAACCTGCATGCATCAGACGGCAGGAGGATGAAGGGGCTGAACCAACCGATAACTGATAAGGAGAGGTCCCAGACACCCAACCCCGACCCGGCCTATCTTCAAAGCCTGGCCTGGCCGGACCATTTACGCAGAGGGGAGGCCAATCCACGGGATGGATGCATGTGAGATTGGCTTAAAGTCAGCAGGAGGCTCTGTCTCTGAACTGTCTGTGTGCTTCTGAGAGATGTCACACTGACCAAATTATTGTCCAATTACAATTCCTTACAGTAAGGTGGTGAAATAAGGCTAGAAAATCTAGTTGTGATAGAATGGCTGCCCTTGACTGCATGCCAGTAGTTTATGCCAAAGGTTTTTTGCTCCGGTTAGCCCATATTATGTCAATGGAACTGATCCAGTGTATTTGGCATTGTTGTAAAACAATGGTGGCTTGGTACCCAGTCCTCTGGGAACGCCGATTTTGTAAATGCCATCAACTGTTTAAGTACTTACAATCAAGTAATCCCTGGCATATTTTTTTACTTTCATTATGAAGTCTTCAGTCTGTATGCGGTGTCTATGTGAGGCTGTTGCAGCGAGATGTAGCGCACAAAGGCGTGCATAACATCTGTGAACAATTAGAGGCGAAAGGGGTGAGTGAGCACTTATACTGCCCATTACACTTGAATAAGTCACTGGCTCTGCTTTACATGATGTAATGCTGAACAGCTTGTGTATGTAGTCACAGAGCTGCACTGGGATAGAGCATTCCCTAAACTTTCACGTTAGGGCATTATTTTTATATACAGGGTCAATTATACAAAGTATAATGTAATCCTGCGATCTACAATCCCTCTGCCAACCTGGGGAGAGCAACGGACAGGTCTCATACTTCCTTCTATGCATAAGGAGTCCGAGCTGCTTCTTTTCACCTGACAGTTTGGAGTGTCCCTTGCTGGTCGTAGCATAATGTTATTCCAGTACTAAACCGAATGTATTTTGATAATCAATATTGTGATATTGAATCTGAACCTGAACTCAACAATATTGTCAAATCACAGGTCTACATACAGGTATAAATAAAGCACGGTGAAATTATTGTATTTTCAGGAGGGGGAGGGGAGTGCAGAGAGGGAGAGCAAGGAAAGAAATAATAAAACTTAAATACCTTTATACTTCAATTATAGCATTATATAATGAATAAAAAGTGCCAGGTATGTACTGTATATCAGACATAAGATGCAGGTTGCATATGGGGTGCAGCACACAAGGCACAGCGCCATAATGTGTATGTGTATGTATATATATATATATATATATATATATATATATATATATATATATATATATATATATATATATATATATATATATATATATATATATATATATATATATATAATGTTATATACTATGTTATATTGTTATATGCTAGTATATACTAGACATTGCTCATTGCTCTATAGGTTAGTCCCCAGGCTAAATGATGGAAAGTTGGTTAACCAGATGTAACTCTTTCATTTTACACTCTCAAGAGTTAAAATATTCATCATCTCAATTAGGCCCAGTATACACAACTAGAGAATGTAGAATATTAATGGTCATTTTGGTCTGCATGTTTGACTGTTTTGCTTCCCAAATACAGCCTGGAATTGTGGACAAAAGCAAAATAAATCTTTAGTTTTGGGGTCTGTGGGGCTAAAATATCCTCAAAAGGTGGTCCATGGCTCAAATTATGAATAAATAGTGGGCCCTGGTAGCAAAAAGGTTGAAAACCCCTGCTCTAAATGGAACTTCTGCCTCTGCCATACTGTAGCCTATTCAACATATGAGCAGGAGAGGCATTGCCTCTGAGGCAGTAATGTTGCCCCTGTGGCCTCAACATCCTGAAAAACATGAGAACACATGGAACATGGATAGACGGCCGTATGAAAACTGTGAATGGCAGATAAACAAATCATCCCAGCCATTTCAATCGTATGGATAAGAAAGCACTAACTGTGACAAAACGCTAGTGTTACTGAAGTTGAATTTTCACTAGAAACTGACTACATCAAATACAAAAAACTCCCCAAAAATTCAGCCGGGGCAGTTTGTTCATTTTTGGACCACAATGCTTATATGAGACAATTTCGGCATGTTACTCTCCATCGTGAGAAACCTCCATGAACCAGGGGATGAGAGAGTGACGTCAGGACTTTGGCGCTCTGTGGCGGGGAGGGAGAGGTTCCATATGGGTCTAGTACAGGCATTCTCAACGTTTTTGGCTTGTGACCCTCTGAAATGCTTTCGCCATGTTTTACAACCAGTGTTGAGAAATATCTTTACTTTACTTCTGGCACCTTAGAAAAAGGATGTATTACGGTACTTGAATCAAAGAGTAATATGTTACATATTACTTTATTACTTTCCTCCTACCCGAAAAAGAGTAGAGATGTACAACATAATCTATTCAGTGACAACTTGCAACAACTTCTAGCGTATGTCATGTGTGCAGATTGCTGTGGTGGATTACATTCTACAAACTACTGCACATCTCTGTTGTTATCTGTTGATAGCTTGTAAATCTGTTCTATTTTCGCATGCAAGCACAAGATCATTTGTAATACCTAAGGAGGCGTGTTTTGGCGGAGTAACATATTACCCATTTTGGAGTAATATTGTTACACTAAGTTTACTGGCAAAGGTAATAATATTACAGTAATACTGGCATGTAATACGTTGTATGTGATTCATTACTGGCCAATACTGTCTAACATACATGATGTGACACCATTGTGAGCTTATACTGTATATGTTTGGAAGAAATGTAATTACGAACGTCTGTCACACATTACTGACAACTTCATCATGCCTCTTGACTTCATGCGCCCTATTTTGAGGTTCTTAAGTATCAGGTTTTATGTCTTAAGTGAAAACTTGGAGGTGTGGCGAAGCTGTTTGGCCACTCAAAACAGCCGAACAGCTTTGCCACACCTCCAAGTTTTCACTTAAGACCTGATACTTAAGACACTCAAAATAGGGCCCCATGTCTCCATATATGGCCTTCTCCATATTGCAGGTGAAGATCGTGATAGTGACCTCATCAAACCCTGGATGCATGGAGAAGACTGGACTCATCACCTAGATCTGCATATATGAAACCGGCCAGCATTACCTGGGCCCTCATCAAACCCTGCACACTCAAAACAGAGCCAGCACTGCTGCCCTTAGATCTCCTTTCCTTTCCAGTATATGGAGTTGACCTGTTCTGCCATTCCATATGTTGATCCGACCTCATCAAACCTGAGTGAGTGTACTCAAGCTCCATATAAGGCCAGCCCTCCTCACCGTTAGATCTCCATTCTATGTGCTGATCTGACCAAGGCATAATCCATATACAGGTATGGCGAGTGCAGAATTCATTACATCTGTTCCATCTGACCCCCCATGTCCAGCCGTCTGCCATCACCTAGGTGGATGTGGTTTTCAATGATAATTAAGAAATCACACCTGTGTGAAGTGAGTGGAGCAACTCTTGTGCGTGGGCCCCGGAAGTCCCAGAGCTACAGGGACACTCTCAGGGCATAATTGTATTATGTATCGTGGCCTCTGTAACGTTATTGCCAGCAATATCCACCACTAATTAACACACACACACACACACACACACACACACACACACACACACACACACACACACACACACACACACACACACAACTGTTCAACAATGTACTGTAGGTAATGTCACATAATTGAATGTACAGAACACTGCAATTGAGTCTAAATATGTTGAGAATATGAAATCTAGTTCTCATTAAAGTACATGAAATGCCCTGTCCCAGACTCCCATGCAATATCACAGGTCATATCAAGTGGCATCAATCAACTAAAACCTAGAATTTACAACCAATAAACGGAATAAGCTAAGCCGCTATTTTCAGGAGGTTCTTTGCTCATCTCCATGGCAGACTAGTCAGTTTTGAAAAACTTGTATTGTGTAGCCTATTGTGTATTGTATGTGTCTTAAAACACTGAATGTGGATTCAGTCTCTCCCTCTCTCTCTCTCTCTCTCTCTCTCTCTCTCTCACACACACACACACACACACACACACACACACACACACACACACACACACACACACACACACACACACACACACACACACACACACACACACAATGTGAGCTATCTCCCAGTCAAAACAAAATAAGGGATATGCACAGTTGCACATTGCAGTGTATATTTCATATGATATAAGTACAATTTCTCAAGTGGTGTAATTTGTTTCACTAACAATAAAATTTGTGAATTGAATTTAGAAAAAAAATCAATCAAAAACATTGTTTGTTTAATTGTTTGCTTGGTTGTTTATAGAGATGGTTACAAGGTAATAACGTACATAGCAGGGACAATAAACGTAGACACCGTGTCTACGTGTAGGCTGTAGATTTACAACTACTACAAGTTTACCCAAGTATTAAGTTTCCCCATCATAGTGATATGTGGATGTGACTACTGAACACTACTCTCCGTTTCGCAAGTCTTTAAAATTTCTAAAAGAAATCATGTTTCGAGTGAGTCGACCTAGAGCTACATGTGATTTTTGCCACAGATACAGGTCCGGCCAAAATAACAATAGCAGCGTGACTTGTGTTTACAAGATGCAAATTTGTCTTTGGGGGTAACCACCAGGCCCTCTCAAAGCCTGCCGAAAAATACCCCCCACCCCCCAGCATGCTGCTGTTCTGTTCCGCCTTGGACACACGAAGAATTCCCCACAAATGCAATTCAATTGGCTGCACAACACTACAAAGATTATTTATATTATACATATTTGCCATCAAGCTATTGAATGTAGACTATATGCGTGCTCCATTCTCCTGAGGAGAAAATAAATCGGTCACTGTCGGCATTCCAACAAATCTCTCCCATCTGAAACGAGTAACGTTATGCTAACGTTACAGAACACGAAATGGGTTTTTACCCCCTCATCTATAAAGAAAACTCACCTCATTTGGGTACGCGTTGCCAACAATTCTCTTCCGACATTGCTAATAATAATAATAAATAAAAATGACTACATTTAAAGTATTCGACTGAATATCGCGTTACCACACATTTTCCTCTTCTTGCGGTGCCTAGTCCTTTGCGGCAGCCGCTCTCTCTCGCCAGCGTTTGGTGTTTGGGTTGCATGAGGAAAAGTGATGTCATTGCATGAAATCACATTACCCGCCCCAATTTTCTTTTTCTTTTTTACAGGAGGCTGTGCCCCATTTTGCCAAACATAACTTCACCATATATATTTAAAACTTGCAAGCGGGTTTCTGAAATCTACACATACTAAACGTATCATCCTGTGGTCTAAAACAGTGGTTTTCAACCTTTTTGCTACCAGGGCCCGGCACGGACCACCATTTGATGGCATTTCAGCCCCACAGACCCTAAAACTAAAGTTTTATTTTGCTTTTGCCCACAATTACTGGCTGGATTTTGGGAACAAAACAGTCAAAACAAACAATTTTCTACATTCTCGAGTTGTGTATACTTCTAATTCAGATAAATATTTTAACTCAAGTGTACCCGCAAGGGTCCATTTGGTTTCATTTTTACACTCTCAAAGAGTTAGAACTAGTTAACCAACTTTATCATTTAGCTGGGGACCACCTAGAACTCTCTCAAGGACCACCGGTTGAAAACCACTGTTCTAAAATGCATTATTCGGTGCTCTAAAATAACTAGATATGTACCATAAAATAAATCTGTGTGGATTTACAGAAAAAAAAGTTCTCTCCCATTTCATCTGCCCCAGCTGAACAAAAATAAAGACATATTTTGAACCCATTTAGGCCTGACCTAAATTTTCTCAAAAGCTTCAAATATTTATATAGCAGCATCAAAAAAGTGAAGGTTTGAATACTGTACAGAATCAAAAAAAAAAAAATGGATTCCCGCCCTCAATGGGTCAAATCAACACAACAAAAATAAAACACCAAACATGGTTTGTGGATGGTTTACTGAAAATTACCAAGCTCTTGTGCGCAAAGCTGACATTTAAACTTCATGTTCAGAAACATTACATGTGGCCAGGTATAATTATTTTAAGGCAAGTCATTCTGAACAGACACCGATAGAAACAGACAAGACACAAGATGACAAACAGAACAGGAATCCAGGAATTAAAAAGCAACAGCCTAGGTTGAAAAAGCCTTGGATGCAGTCAAGTCAATATCAGTCTTTATGGAGAGTAACTTAAGACTGTTCTCATCTAGTGGAATCAACTGCAGCAGTGTTGATGTCTTCAAATGAATCATCAGTGGCACCGTCTTCTACTCCTACAACCTCAGACACAACCTAGACGGAAGAAAAGCATTGTCATCATCTATTGTCACTTTGTCGCAAGCTACAATTTCCACTTAAAGAATGTCCTGAGAATGCAAAGTGCTGTCTGTTAACATTGCAATTTGCAAAGATCTGTCATGTGTGCCACATTTTGCAACTGCATACAAGAATGCATACAGCACACTTCCCTTTCCTATTTCTCTGTATGCAAAAACAAAAGGCAAACTCTTGAAACATGAAGTTAGTATTTGCATACACATACACAATAAAATGTGCATGTTTTAATTGGTTGTTAAATGAACGCTGAGCATTTGTAGCACTTTAGAAAAGGTGAAGAGGAAACAAACAGGCCCATAATGACAGTTTACCTGGTCATCCATAATGGCACCATCGAGGTCCACCTGGTCTGGGTCCTCTCCAGTCAAGATGTCCATGGGGTCCTCTGCGATGGCTCTGATAGTTTGGTCCTCCAGGGCGAGGGCAGTGTCAAACTGTAAGGGGGACGGAGGGCCCTGCATACCATCCCCTTCAACATCCAAGTCCTAAAAGACAGCAGAGGGATAGGGAGCCTGTAACATGAATTCATTGTGGCATGTGCATGTTTATAGCCTGGCTAAAGCCAGACCAAAAAAGTCTGTCAGCGGATTGTTCTGGAATAGCTCAATTGTACAACCATTCCTTACTCCAGAAAATTGGAGTGGCCAATCCGGACACAGTATGTAAACATATTTGAATACTGTGTCCTAATTGGCCACCCCAATTTTTGGGAGTAGGAAATCTGCTGACAGGCATTTTTTGTCAACAGCTGTTTCGGTATGGCTTTAGCTTTTAGCACCTTTTGTGATGGAACATACATAGTGTGGGTGCTACATTCACATCGTTACATAATTAAATACATAAAGCCACTATATGATGAATATCAGTGCATCATTTATATTTTGTAGAGGAAGTATTATCAAAACAGGTGGAAAGTCATGAAATAAAACCCCATGCCCTGAGAATGTTATAACTAATCCATGATGATCCACAATCACGTCCCACAACAAACTGCTAATAGTACCAAGCATAACAACTTCATTACCTAGTACAGTATATATTGTGTAGAAAGTAGAAAATTATTTATGACATACATCACTGAACTCTAAAGGAAGGCTCTCTGTGGGCTGAAGCTCTGCTGCACTCAGGTACATGTCTTTGGCTGCTATGGTGAGTTGTTCCTGTGGTGGAGGTTCCTGCTCAGGCTGGTACATAGGGGGAGGTAGTGGAAGATGAAGTGGGCAGCGGGGCTCTTCTGACTGGCCCATGTGCACGGTGCGGTCACACGGAACATCCTTCAACCCCGGACACATCTTGAAAAGCACTTGATTACTGTCCTGGTAGATGTCTGCATAACATTTTTTGTCAAGGACAATGGTAGTTCCAGTGCAAAACCCTTAAGACTGCTTGAGAAGCAGCTTCTAGTACCTCAAAACAATGGAGAAACACAAGAATTGAATCGTATGATTAGAGGGGGAAAAAAAACTACAGAAATAATCGCTATATTTTTTCCAAGAAGTGCAATTATCCCCATACAAATACACTTTGTGTAATTACAGCAAGACATAAGACCTTTTATTGTTTATTTGCAAAAAGCTTGCCTGTACAAATGTTATGCCTGAACGGTTTTGCACAATGAATTAGTACTTGCTGTTTAAGCATGGCTATTAAGAAGGATCTTGCATTGCTTGTTCTTAGAACACTGTTTTCTGAACTAATCAGTTTCCAACTAACTTGGCAGTAAGGACAAATTAAATACTGACGACAACAACTAATTTTGTAAGCAGATTCAGACAGAACCAGGCATAGAAAGCGCAGATGGGGGTAAGTCCCTATACAAAATTATATTTTAAATAATTTAATATTAGAAAATCTGTAAAACAAATAATGGATAACATACAAATGCTATTTGTATGAACAATTAAAAACAATAGACTAAAACAGCCTTTTGGAATTGTGGAAAGCTAGCAGGCTACAGGAAGAAGCACAAATGTGCTCCGTTTGAAACCGTGTGGAACAGGATTCAGCAGAAAAAGGTTAGGCAAGGCAACTTCAAATAAATACATTATCTCACTTTCATTTACAGCTTGAAATCCCACTGTGGAAATAGATTATGGCAATACATATACTAAACCGTAGTAGTTGCATGGCACCATTTCCAATTGCTATGCAAGTAGCACCAATAAAACATTTTCTGTTATGACTGGTATGAAAAGTTCACATACAGTGAGCTATTCAACTACTGTGCACATGATGAAAAAAGGATACGTGAGACGCAGTGTCGAGTCATAGGCAAGCATGGGTTTGTGCATCGGGTGCCTTCTACGAAGGAAATGCATTTCTCATACACTGTCCTTGGATATGGCTAGGGAAAAACACAAGAGCAGATTATGACAAAAGGCTTAGAAAGTAGGATCTACAAAGCACTATACAATCAAGACTGTCCTTGTCAGCCTTTTGATTGGTCTGAGGCTAACCAACAGACTTCTTCCACCTTGTTCTGCATCCTTATGATTGTTTATGCTAAGTTAACAAAACAATAAGAAAGAAAATTCTCAAAGAATTCATCCTGCTCCTCTCATGACATTAGACATGGTCCAGAAATGTTTTCCCCATTCATTTTCCTCAGACTTTTTGAATGATTGGGTTGGGAACTTGGGTTGTAACAAATCATGACAAACGCAATATTACCATACAATATCTAATTAGCAAGGGGGGAAAAAAACGACAGGACACTTTGCTTCATTTTTCTTCTCAGAAATGATTAGACGATCCCAAAACATTGTGTGTGTCGTCATTATTGTCACAACCTGAGTTGGTTTTGTGCGTGGTGTGATCGTCTTTATATAAACCTTTTTCAAAAAGACTGAGGAAAATGAATGGTAAATCCATTGCTCAAGCAGCTCTATACTGTACCAGAGATGTTTCTTTTTAGTAAGGCCAATATGAACACAATAAAGGCCATTTCTCCTCCCCTTGCCTGTGCCCCCCCCCCCCCCCCCCGAAGACTGGCTGAGTCTGCCATTTGATAACTTTGATTTGTTACAATGTTGTTGATCCTAATATCACTTCCCAGTGCTAGATCAGGACATCAGGATGAGAGGCTGCTTGAACCCTGAGCTGTACAAATACCAGCAGAGGAGTGGATGTGCACATAGGGGTGCTCAGTCAAACACTATTATTAGGAGGAATCAGGTTTAATTTTCTGAAATTCTTCACTCTCATTTGAGATTTATGACTTCCACTTGTTGGTTTAGCTTTTTATCTATGTGTGAGCGCAGGTTTAGAGGGATAATAAATTACTTGATAAAAAAATCCATCCATCCCAGTGACCAAATCCATACCTGAATAGCTCCTTCTGTGGCAGCCAGCCTCCTCTCCCTGAGCTGCCTGTGCAACAGGGCCTCCACACCGTAGCGCCGCCGATATCGACGCAGAGCTTTGAGCTTTTTTAGGTTCTCCCTCTCTTTCATGGACAATCCTTCAGGCCCTGTCAGAAGACTTGGCCCTGTATGACATACAGAGCATACAATATAAAAAGGACATTGGCCTCCACATATGCACATTAGCAGATGAAGTAAATGTGTTGTTTGTGTGGTACTTTATGTTGTGCTATGGCCTTTTGTACCATCCATACCCAGCGTTTCGTGCTCCACCTTACGACTGTGTAGATATCTACGCTTCTTCTCCTTTAGCAGGTGCTGCAGCCGTTTGAACTGATCAATGTAGAGGGACTGTAGCCTAATCAGTTTCTCCCGGGTGATGAGAGCAACTTCTTCAGCTGTGTACACTCCTGCATGTCTGTAGTGTCAAGAAAGTTATAGTTATATACTGCAGGGATAGACAATAAGGGAAATTTGCCACTGGCCCTTCGGGCCAGTGGCTTTTAAGAATCACTGGCCCCACAACTGTAACCACTGGCCCAGGTAATCGATCCCCATAGTTTGCAAAAAAAAATACCACTTTCGATTCAATCTCTCAGTCACAATGTGGGACAGGGTCTCAATTTGTGGCATGACTGAAAAGTTTTTGAAATGACTGTCCCATGCAAAGAGGGACACCTGGTCACCCTGGGACTGTCCCAGATCTGGTCACCCTTCTAACAACACCCGAGACACACACACACACACACACACACACACACACACACACACACACACACACACACACACACACACACACACACACACACACACACACACACACACACACACACACACACACACACACACACACACACACACACACACACACACACACACACTCAAGCGAGGTTTGTCGGTAGTCTCTGGCTAGTTAGCCTGTCCGCAGCACTAACAGAAAAGACACAAGTTACCACTATGCGTTGGCTGCGAGTGGTGCGCATTTACATAGCAAGCCCATCTCATTAGTATCCTATAATGAGCTGGACAGTCAGTCTGTCAGTCTGGGAGCTTTTAGCGAGGCACGAAATGCACAGTATGTAAATGACACATACATTGCAAGCACAGCAGATAATCGACGCTATGTTTTTTTTTTGTTTTTTTTTTGTTTTTTTTTCCCGTGAGTAGCTGCGCTGCAGTTACCACTGAGGAAATGCGAGGCTGCATGAGGGATTGACGATTCGTTGTATGTCTCACTCGTGTCTATGCGAGAGTCAGCGCTGTTATAATCATGGTGGATTATATCGTTATATTCCATGTTGGTGGCGAACGTCGCAACACTTAGGGGAAGATCGAGCGTGTCGCGGTGGGTGGAGAAGTTACTATCGGAGAGAGAGAGAGAGAGAGATGGGCCGGGCGAATGTGGCAGCCGGTCGCTTGTGGTCCGTGTAGACAGCGTGTTACATAAGGGGGCAGGGGCAACCTCCCGTATGAGGGCACTTCTGTGTTTTAGACATGCGAAAGAGCTGGGGCTACAGGCCCCTTTTTAATCTGTGTGTGTGCACGTACCTGTAGAGTGTAGAGTAGACTGGCAGCGCGGAACAGTGTTAGCGAGCCGAGGCAGCGTCGCATGCGAAATATAACTGATCTACAGGTTCATCAAACGATTTGGTCAAGGCGGGCGCCTTGATAAGAAAGCGCTGGGGGAAACACTGCTCCCTATATATATTGTGAATTAAAATTGTATTTATTATTAATTTATTTTTAAGAGGTATTTCTCTACTGGCCCACCGGGCCAGTGAGTGACGCCATTTGGTGGTCCGAAGGGGTTTTGAAACCATCGGGGGCCAGCGGGCCAATTATATTGTCGAACCCTGTACTGTAATCTAGTTGGCTGAAGTTAATATGAATTAATCACACAAAATCCTTGACTGATGTTTCACTCCAGACTTGACCAAACATTTTGTTAGAGCAATTGAAATCCAATTATTGGGACAAAAAGATAACAACTGGGTGCGGCATTACTTGAGTGGATCTTCGTGATCACTGTCGACACTGTCAGGCTCACTGTCAGGATCTCCCCTCCATGTCTGGTCCAGCACTAGGGGAACCTGTTCCTCCTCACTCCAACTGTCCTCATCTAAATGTACACACATCAACACACCAGGATTATATTTGGCATGGCCAGACTGAGAATGATTCAGGCCAGAAGTCTTACAGCCACTAGGCTAGGCCCCACCGCACACACCACCGTGAATCACGGACAGCACTTCAAACTAGAAGTGGATATTGGTTATCCTATTAAATGGGGCTGCTCAAAGCAAACATCACGCGAGGGATTAACAAAGGTGGGACCCTTTTTAATCCCGACCTTTGTTAATCCCCAATTAAATTTAAACAGCCTAAATTCAGACAGACCTCCAATGCAATGATTTTCTCATCCATACTGATATCAAATAATAAGCAGCCCATAGGCCAAAACTGCCTCTCAGTGTGGTCGTACGTGACCACCTAACAGTGCCAACAAACATAGCGCCCCTTCATGGCCTGCCCCTTACTCATGTGATCTATGTGTGAAATAAATAACACTACAAAAGAAACACTTGTGTTCTTATATCATTGTAGATCTGCGCTCATTTTTTAAAACTTCAATATGTACTTTAATCAGCAAATTAGATCATCACTATGGGGTGATCAACCAATGTTTGTGTTGTCTCAAACAAGGAAAGATGGGCATAGGAGCAGCTAGTGCCCCTCTGAAAAGGATTCACAGAATTTAAACTAGTGGTGACTCAAAACATATCACAATTACCCAGAGTATGGCTAGCTTCACTGCGGCTTCCGTCAAGACCCTGTGTTTCTGATCGGTTGTATCCACTGAGCTGAGACAGCAGTGTTTCTGGGGACGGACCAGCAGATGCCTTTCTCATCTGAGCACGGAGAGCCATGGCATTCCTCCGAGCATGCTCTGCACAGAATGTCACCCTGGTAAACAGAGGAGTCATTAGTGGTGGATGACAGACAGCATAGGTAAAGACACATATTGTACGCTTCCAGGCTCTATTGCTATTGAGCCTGGGGACACCCAGGGGTACTAGTACTGGACTGGAAATGGGCAGAAATGCTCTGGACTACAGCCCAGCTTCAATGATCTTTAATTGTAGTAATAGTACAGCAGATTGCAGAGACTTGTTACTCTACAACCCTACTTGTACAGTAGGCATGTTGCAGACTTGCTCATTGAAAACAGTGTATTTCAAACTCCAGCAAGGCCCCATTTTAAGCTGCATAAATCACGTAAACAGTCTATTTTCTTTACCCTCAATGTCACTCTCTCCATCTAGATGGCTCTGGTTTCCACATACCCGTCTTTTTTGTCCACCTTGGGAGCAGCATTGGGGCAGCGTTTGCCGTTCTTCGTAGAGACATAGCTGCATTGTTTATAGGGGGCGTTCTTGTCCTCCAGTATGTGCTTGATACAAAAGTCCAGGGCATCGAGCCGAGGCTGAGGGCATGGTCGTTGCGTGAAAGCACAGGCCTGGGGCTCCTGGGGACGAGCAGTCTGGGTCACCCGACCCCGACTGGATGGCAGCACGTGGATTCGTATTCTGTTCATGACAAAATCTGCAATCCAATTGAAAGGGTATTCAATCAAGGTGTTAAGCTTTATTAATGGATCCTAATGATGAGTAAAGCTAGCAAAAGCTGATTATGGCCTGACTTATTAACAAGGGGGAGTAAAGCAGTTGGAACAGAAGATGTTCCCATGTGTTGCATTTGAGTTTAAAAACCACAAGGTACTTTTATTGTTTGGCTGACATATTGGTGGATCCTGTCTGTTGAGTGCAAAGGCTATGTATACAGAAGCTTATATCATTGCTGTTGGGAGAAAAACACCTAAATCCATCTTTGACAAAATGAATGAATGTACGAATGATTATTAAAAGACATGGAGAGTGATCTGCATCTCTCTCCTAGTGCACTATTTGCCCCACAGCAGGGAGCTAGAAGCTAAAATGTAAAGGGATCTCCGTATATTGACATAACACCTGCGAATGCAGAAATAAAGTGTGGCAGCGTCGATATTGAGGTTCCAACCCAAACTAACTGCAATAAATAACAAAAATCAGATGGATGCGAGCATGCAAGTCAATTCAACTTCAATTCAAAGGAGCTTTATTGGCATGAGAAAACAAACGTTTACATTGCCAAAGCAAGTGTCACACACCGTAACTGTTCTTAAGTAGTATTGAGTCGCGCCAACCCTTAATATTGTTAACTGCATGTAATGTAATTATCTGGATATCGACAATATATTTTTATTTGACCAAGAGATACTAATAACATTTGTTTAAGTCTTTAGCAGAACTAACCAGCATGTGGTCAGAGTACCGTCTGGGGCTGTATTCAAAGTTAAACCCGCCTCTTACTGCGTCACGGCAATTTGCTTTCGGCTAAGACTGTGTAGTCAGTCGCCATATTTGACTAGCTGTGGTGGCTAATGTTAGCAAATCCGAAATCCCAGATTCTCTTTAATAATTGTTTTTCAATCACCAGCGATGATATGCAGCCTATTCTCTTGACACTACTAAGGCACTTAGACATCGAAAGATTAGATCGTGTCATAATTCAGTCTGGTAGCCGCCTCGGCGCTTACCTTGTTTTCAGTTACCCAGCTCGACATATAGCATTAGCTGGTGAACACTGTAGTGTACAACTGCGATGCCTCTCCTGCTCAGGGCGGATGCTCTGCTGTAGAACAAGCTGAGCACACCCACTTAGGGCTTGGATAGCGGTGATTGGTTGAACCCAGTTGCGATATTGAGGGATCAAAAATTGAGCGCTCGAGAAGCCCTTCACTGCAGCCCGCAGATCAATGGAGCGCTCGAGCGCCGCTCATGCAGACTGAATAGGGACAAACTTGCATACATTGTTTTCAATTAGAGCGGAACTAAGAGATGTTTTAGGCACGTGTGCATTCTATGCAAGATGCCAACCGTTCTAAACTATTAGGTATACATTAACGACAAGCCCAAGATTTGGGCCCTCGTGATTTGGACTCTTGCTAATCTGACATGATCACTCTACGAGAGTCCAAATCTTGGGCTAATTAACGACTAAAGTAATGTTTGTGTCGTACTAGTACAACGTTCAACGCAATCCCGGGACTCTCGTAGATAGGCGTCCAGATCTTGGGCTACCCCACAATAATGGCTGGACTGAATGTTGTCTGAGCAGGGGCGGAGTGGGGCTGGCCAGGCCATCTGGACTTTGCCATTGGCCAGGCCACCCCCCCCCCCACCCCCCCCACCTCACCTCGCAAAAGTCGAAGCATGACAAAGCTACTGTGCCTTCAAAGGTTTATTTTCAAACGAACTAATATTACTATTACATATTACTTTAAAAATGTTTTACAAAATATTTAGTATCACTATTAATAAAATATTGTGTAGGCCAGTGGCATACCTACAATAAAGCAAACACCATCTAGCCAAATCCATTTGAGATCAACTTGAAAAAGGAGTTAAATGTATTCCTTGAATTCATGGAAGCCAGTAAATAATTTGAGAAATTATAGAAAATAAGTAATTATTTAACTTCTGCAGATGTCGAGATAATTTCACATGAACACTTGCAGTGAGACATATTGACAGAAAGTAATATAGAAAGTAGTGCAGTAATGGCAGAAAGAAAAGTATAATGTATTCATTTTTTGTTAAGTAATGTATTTATATTACAAGTTACTGAATTTTGGTTGGTAATATATTAAGTTAGGTAGTGCACATGTCCTAACACTGGTCACCACCAGTGTTGCCAACTGGTCCCTTGCGGGTCCATTTGGTTTCATTTTCACACTCAAGTCTCAAGAGTTAAAAATATTCCTCATGTGAATTATCCCAAGTCTACACACCTTCCAGGCAAGCATCTGGCGCATTCTAGTGCATTTTGGAAATGCCACTAGTGCATTTTGGATTTTGGCAGTTGGCAACACTGGCCACCACACACACAAGAAGGGGGCTGGCAGGGGGTGTGTCCCCCACTGATCCCAGCAGTGGCGTAGCCAGAAACTCAATTCAGGGTGGGCATGAGCTATTCAGAGTGGGCATGCTGCGTGCGTGATGGCCGCAAATTTGCACGTGCAAGAAATCTATTTATTGCTATTATTGCCATATACGGTTATATTTCAGTTTATATAACCTTTACTGTACAATGGTTGAATTAATGTCATGAAACATGAAATAATAATCCTGTCACCAACACAGTGTTTTGTTTCATTAGCACAATCATTATCAAATAGATTTCAGCTGTTCACTATTGAATCACAGCCATTTATAAATTAGTTACCAATGTGTCTGCTGATCATGACAGATTTTCTTTCAGGAGAACAGACCAGAGTTAACTTTTGAAAAATCCTTGTGAAAGTCCCCCCACAGAAACAAGCGCTATTGTTTTGATACCTGCCAAATGATAACGATCTGGCAGGTTTACAAACAAAGGGTGAATGAAAAGCTCCATTTGCATTATACTGGGTGATTAGTGCCCGCAAATCACCCATTATACTGTAACTACAGTGAGTCTAGACCTCTCAAGCTCTCTCTAGAGGCTCTCTGGTCTTTGTCCTTTGTTTTCTCAAGTTCTTAGTCATGTTTTCAATGGGTGAGCCAGCTCTCTATTTAGGTGGGCAGTGGCCCACCCCAGCCCACCCGTAGCTACGCCCCTGGATCCCAGGCCAGCTGGGAGCCTCTCGCTAACTCGCTCTCTCCAGTCCGGCGCATGCAGGTGCACTGGTGCAGGGTATCAGGTTACACTCAGTCACTCACACTGTTTAACTAAACTCTGTAGTACTAGAACACCTTTTATTTTTGGAAGGAGAAACACTAGTTTGCCTGGCCTGGGCTGGCCTGGGCCTGTCGCGCTGGCCTGCCCTGGAGGTTTCAAAAAAAAAAAAAAAAAAAAAAAAAAAAAAAAAAATTTTTTTTTTTTTTTTTTTTACCCTGTCCAGGCCACTAGGTGGCGCAGGCCACCGGGAAAAGTCCCGGTGGTCCCGATGGCCACGCCGCCCATGTTGTCTGAGTCATTTTTGCATGTCTGCCTACTTCAAGGATTTATCCCTAATTGTAATTGCTGTCCGCCGTTGGACTGTCACCAATAAGTGAGCGGAGAGTTCGCGTAACTGTCTGCACTCTACAGCTCTGATTGAACCCTAGTAGAAATGGAATCGAACCCTATAATAAAATAATGTAGCTGCCAATCAATCAGTGGTGGTTGAATTGGGGAAAAATGCAAAGCCATTTCTTAAACTATTTATTGACATAGGATTATATCAACCACATATCAAAATGAACAGTGTTCACAAGCAACAATGGAGACCTTTAACTCAAAACGAGATCCCAAAATGATTAAATTCCAGACCTGAGTGTCACCATTACACCAAGACATGACAAATTAAGAAATGTGAAAGTTGCAGAGGTGCAACAATATTGTGGTACTTTGCATTGTTAGGTTGCATGTGTTTTATATTTTCATCAGGTATATTTGCAATTAAGACACAAGTCTTAATATGACTTCCTAGGGCCAAATACTGTTAATGCTCAAGTTGGAAGTTTAGTCATCAAATTACATGGTAATGATAGACACATATATATTCTGTCCCACAACGACAAATGGAACATTTTAATTGTTTGCCTTCTAGGCAATTTTACTGTGATGAAAATTCAGTGCACTAGTTTTTTCCACTTGTTTTTCAGTGATAACCAAAATGTGACAGATCAAATGAATACCTCTGCTACCCTGTGCGGTCATCAGAGTAAACATGTTATGTACTAAGGACCATTTAAATCACATCACTGTGGTTTTCTCTGGTGTATAATATATTATTGTGAACCTCCAATAAAACAGAAATGGACATGATAAAATAATTTTGGAGGAAAGAAAGAAAAAAAGTATGTTGAGTTGACTCATAATACTATACAATCAAGTTCATATACATTACAGGATCCAAATGTACATAACATATCCAATAGTTTTTTGCGTACACACAGCTTCTTTAACAATTTAAATTGGAGTACACTTTCAAAAATGAAATGCAAAAATGATTCCTATGAAAAAATTAGGCAGTTTTCAAACCCAACGCCCTGAGGTACGCTGAAGTTCCTTTTTTTTACCATGTTTGATTGAAGCAACTAAAGCACAAGCAAACATATGGAATTGACCTATGTAATGAATGGGTTACTCCACTGGACAAATCTGTAGCCAGACCTTGCATTTGCAATGAGAGCGGTGTAACACGACCGTCTCAACATCACTAAAACAAACCAAGACGAACACAGGTGTACAGTATGGTTTACAAACCAAAGCTCTTCCCTAAAGGAAGTGTATAAATTAAAGAAATACTATCAAACAGACAGCAATGGAAACATATGATTCAAAACAACCAAAAACAACCTGGCTTATCTTTATGTCATATGTGCACTGTGAATATGTAGCCATTATGTACAGGGTATGGTCAATATGAAGGAAACACAATTATAGACACAGCCTTCATGGTGGCCTGGGCTCATTCTGGCAAGTTTAGAAGCAGATCTCTGCATATTGTTATTAAAATCAAACATATAGACTATATTCTCATCTCTCATAGTTCTAATCATCCTGTAGGAGGATGACCCTCCGAGGTATTAGTTATCACAGAAAAGACTACCTTCAAATGTGGCAGGACTTCATGTTGGCAGTTCCTTTATTGTGACCATATTCTGTAGATATGTTTAATGAACCATAGATGTACTGCCTTGCTATAAACTTTGTCCATTAGTGTAATTATTGGTATGTTGACAGTGTTTTTAATACAACCATTTAAAACAATGACTGCAAAACAATGACTGCAACAATTAAATCTAAAAGCCAAACATACAAGTTTCTTATCTTATTTACATGTTTTTTACTATTCATAACAAAATGTAAAAATATTGTTTTTAAACATTTTACAATCTTTATACAATTGTTTATCAAATAATGCAGATAATTACAAAACCAAGTATTGACAAACTGAGCATAGGGAGTGTGAGGGCACTATGCTTCTGAGGCTACAGTATTTAAAAAAAAAAAAAAAAAAAAAAAACATATATACACACATGTATATATATGGCTTTGGGGACATGCATCCTGAAACTAAAACTAAACTGTACAAAAAAAAAAACTTTGCCTAAAAGGACACGGCAAAGGGGAGGCCTTTTGTCTTTTTTCTTTTAAGAGGTCAGTGCTCCTCAAAAGCATTCAATTCTTCAATAATAAATAATGTAATATAAAAACATTATAAAAGACAATCGCTAGCAAGACTTAATGCAAATACGTTTCCTTTCCCCTACATGTTAAAGACAACATTTGACATCCTTTAAAACAGTGATGGCAAAAATGCCAGGTCCCATCATCACATTTAATTTGAGTTGACGAGATACAAAATCAACACCATCAAAAATAGTATGTACACTTTTTTCCCATAAATATGTACTTTTTTTCTTCCTCCTTTTTTGCAAGCTTTTAAAGCCGTTATTGCCCCCACAACAGATCTGTACACACAGGAAAGAAAACATTTAAAAAGCATACTGAAATATCAGAAGTACATTTCTTTGCTGTCAAGCTGAAACCCACAAAACATCAAAAGAAACATGAAATAGAAGGGTTCCCAAAAGTCATTGGGCAACAATTGATTTGATAAGTTTCGTATTAGTGACGGCAAAAACGATGTACGTTAACACATCCCACACTGAGTGACCATATCATTTTGGTAACGGGGGCAATGGGGGAGGGGGTTCAGAAGGCAGGGGTGGGGGTCTGGAAGAACTCCCTCTAGAGGTGCCAGTGTATCTGCATTCACCATACTGTGATCTGTAGTCAAACATGGGTGGCTGTGAGGGCTGCACCCCCTGGGCACTCAGCAGTGAGTTCAACATGTCAAAAGTGTCCTGGTACTCGTTTGACTGGCTGCCAGACGTCACATTGTGTCCGTTGGTGTCAGCTTTGTCCCCTTTGGAGTGAGGGTAGTTTCCCTGGTGGTGGGGAAGGCCAAGGGTGGGGAGGATATCGGCACCGTGACCAAGGGCGTGCCCAGGTGCAGTGGCAGACAGGGGGGGTAGCTGGTAGGCGGTCCTAGAAGACTTGCCGGGTTTGGGGGGAAGGTGCGAGCTAGATGCAGGGTCTTGAGAGTGGGTTCTTTTCCGAGAAGCTGAAGACGAAGAGGAGGAGGAAGAGGAAGAGCTCATTCGGGAGGAGTCAGTGGGGGCTTTCTTGCTACTACCCAACGCTCCGCTGGTACTAGATGAGTGTTTATGCGAGGAGGAAAAAGAGAGTGAGGTACTGCTCGAGGACGAATGGTGGTGGTGATGATGGTGGTGGTGGTGATGATGGTTTGACCGTTCCCTGTGCTTGTCCCTGCTCTTGCTCTCGTCTCCCGCCGCACCCCTTTGCTTCTCAGGCACCCGAATTCGAACTTTAATGTCCTGATCCTGGGCTTTGCTACCTCCGCCGCTGCTGCTGCCCCCTCCCGGCACTGGGAACCTCATCTTTAGAGAGCTGCGCTCATGCCTCTCCTTCTCCAGGGGGATCTTGAGAATGATGGGAGAGGGGTTGTTCATGTCCGAAGAGGATCCCGACTGCTGCTGGTGGTGATGCTGTTGCTTCTCTTTCCGCTGCTGCTGGCCAATCAGAGCTTGGGCAGCGTTGGCGTACTCCCTCTTCACACTGGCCTCCAGGTTCTCAAGCTTCCTCTTTTGGGCGGCCAACACGTCTGCATTCTTGGCACGGTACTCACTCAGCGACACCTTGGCTGGAGCATGGACCTCCTGGCTGGGCTGCTGCTCAGAGCCGCCGTGTCCTTTCCCGCCTGGATCGCCCGTGGAAGAGGAGCCAGAAGGACCAGAAAGGCTCATCAGACCTGCCAGAGTACTCTCCGATGACACCATGGATATCATGCTCATCATGGCGTCTGTCTGGTCTCCCTCCTCTGGGACTTTGGATTTCCCTTTAGCTGTCTGTCCCGCAGCCTGGAAGGCAGACAGACAGGCAATCAGAATAGTGAATAGTTTAAGGATTTTTTGTTTTCACCGTCTGCTGCCACCATAGAGCTTTTAATTTGTAAGCGCTTATTTTGAAGAAGCACCAGCTGATTTGCTGAACCCAAAGTAATAAATCTGTTGAGACAGCCGGTAGATGCTTTCGCCTTCATCAGAACCGCTAAAATAGTACAGTTGCAGGGATTTGTCATAGCTCCTAAAACATTGATGTTCTGTATGATCCACAATCAGAGCTTAAATTCCGAGATAAAGGTTGCCAAAGATAGTGTGGGCATGGAAAGAGGGAAAATATTCAATTATGTCACAACACTCTCAGTTTACAATGATGCCAAGAACCGTTAAAATACTACGAATACTGGATGCATAACATATTCAATGTTATCCTTGGTGACTGTGACTTTTAATAAAAACTTGTCCAATGTCGTTTTAGGCAGAAATGAGTTATCATGGAGCAATGAATCAAGTTACCATAGGTAGTATTAGGCTGCGAAAATGACAAGAAATGCATTTTCAGCGCAAATTGACAGAAAATATAACTGAAAAGGGTATGCAATTTATGTACAGTATTCAAAAGTGCTAAATAAATGTTTTGTGGAACAATAGTGATTATTATTTAGGTTACGTTTGCCATAATTATGTCTTTTACCAAGTTACCTTTAAGGTATGACTATGACATCAATGGCAGGAAAAATATATAATATTAATAATTTTGGGTATTCAGTAATTTCTCCTATATTTGGTTTCGGCCAACAATTTATTTTTCAGAGGATCATAGCAGAAATTGAATTAAAAAAAAAGGGATATATATATCGGTGTGTGTATACCTTCCAGTTACGAATCCGTTTTAACCGGCTGGGTGTTTTCTCCAGAATCTGTAGGAATTCGTGTGTGAGTTCTGTGGGAGTTGGCAAAACATGGCAATACAATTAGCCAAGTAAGTAAGAGTAATGTTGGCAAGCAATGAAAGCTTTCTTAAAGCATTGTGTGACTGCAACTTTTTATTTTATTGATATGACCGCTATCAGTCACAACATCTTGCACTAGATGTAAACAAACATCCACAGGTATTTCAGCGACTGTAAAAGACATCGGGCTATTCAAAGCACATACCATCAAGTAGCTCCAAGGTAACTGTGGGCTCCACGTATTCCCACCAGTGTTTGCTGTCCGTGGAGACAGGGATCTCCCAGTTGGACCATTTGCAGGCCAGATGGATGCACACACATGCTACAACAGGTGGACTATACTGCAAGCAGAACGTCGTCAAGTGCAGACTATAAAGCAGGTTACGTCCCAGGTAACGACAGAAAGAGGAGGGGAGAAGAGAAAGACTTTTAAGACCATTCAAGGCAATGCACACAGTTTGAATATTGATTACTGGTCATGTGTCTGTAGAACTGAAAATACCTGTTGGTGGCCATGAAGTATGACGTTTGGGCCAAATCCTTACTCGCTGTCATGATTAGAAATAAAGAGAAAAAGTTATTAAAATATCATTTGTATTGTTTCAAGTAAAGCCATTTTAAATTTGAAATATCATACTATTAATTTGAGAAAACTCTGTCTGTCTGTCTGCATCCAATTTTCTCCTCAATGGGTTGGTCAATCGATCTGAAATTGCACATGGGCATTGGGCATTGAGAATTGGCACAGATAGGGACTGACAAATGCTGATGTTTTGTAACTGTCTGAACTGTGCTTAATGCGAGAGCAGGCTATGGGAAGTGAGGGCAAATATCAACTAGCCAGTAGCTTTTCACAAAAATGTAACGCTGATATAATATCAAGATAAATGACAAGCCTTCATAATGATAATGGGAAAAAGTTAAAGAAATGGATAGTTAGGATGCACACATCCCTGAGTATGGACTAGTTTATTTATTCTAATAAAGGATGCCTGTTGGCATTTTTACCTCTGACAAGCTGCGTGCACTTGACAACATGAGTGTGTGGATGGTCAATGGTGATTTCAAAAGCTGCAATAAAAAGGAGAGGGAGAGAGATGCCGACGCGTTAAAAAAATAATAACTTTATTAAACTAGAAATATCAAAGTCAGCGATATGGAGTACACTACATGAGTGCTTTGACTAACATCCTATACAAAACCAAAAGTTAATGTTAAGGCATAGAGGCTGGACTAAGATTTGTTGTACTGCGAGTTGTTATCAGACAGAAAATATCAAAGTTCCTCAACAAATGGCTGGAAAAGAGATATTGGGGTGGGAAATTAAATGACAGCAGTTAACGTGACAGAAAATAGCAATGTGACAAAATATGAAGGCATGATGATCAAATGGAGAACGTCTAGAGCATGTGAATTGTCTGTGGAAAGAGTAAATGGGGTTAATAAGGGTACTTTAAGCAATCGCTAGTTTGGGGTAAATCTAACCCTGGTCCAGTCTCCTACTACAGCAGGTCTCTCACTGATCTCTCCTTGTTGGGTGTTGGCCCATTTGCAGCCCTATAGTTTTTTTCCTACTGCCATGCATGGTGGCGCCAGTAAATAAAACAACGTAACTACTCACCAAAACAAAACCTTCTAGATTCTCAAAGCTGGGAAGGGTCTCATGTCACCAGCTTCTCTCTAAAATGCACTTTGTGCTATTTAAGTAAAGTAATGAATCACTTCTTCTATTATGGCTTTTCCGGGGTGTGGCAGCACCAATCCACTTAGATGCATTTTATTTCAAGACAAAATAGTGCATTTTAAAGTGAAGCTGGGAACCTGAGACACTCCCCAGCTTCGAGAATAGACCTTTTCAGTGGGTAGTTATTTCGTTTTGATTATTGGCGCCATCCAAAGCAACATGTACGGCAGTTGTTGTTTTTTCTTTTTTAACAAGGCTGTAGATGGGTTATTGACAGGGCGTCAGTGCGAGAGTTGCTGTAATCACTGTAAGAGGGCTAGGGGAAATCAATCAAGGGATGCAAAAATCTTCTATCCCAAGTTAACTTACCCAAGGTCTGGAGTATTATGCTCTCAAGAATGACCAGGTCTTGGGCTTGTTGCAGGTAAGCCTGAGGTTGAGAGGACAGGCAGGTTACTCACTAGGAGGCATTTTCTCCTTTTTCTCTTTTGGTCTCTCGCCTCATTTATGCCTCCTGTGATTAACTCTCAAAAGGGAGCAAAAGCCTCAGTTCAGGCCCCATATCTCAAAAACACTCCTTCATACCAAAGCAGGCGCTCAGCCTCACTCCCAAGTGATGGAGGACCACAACAGGTGAAGATAATAGTAAAGGGAAGAGGGACTGTGTAGGATTTGAAACAACTAAGTAGTAGAAATGGTAATAAAGTATAGTTCAGTTTACAAATGACATTTTCTGGAAGAAAAACTGATACCTCATTAATATGGGATCAATTATCCAAGCACAAGAGTTAATTGTCTCATTACTGTTAATGAATGCAAAATTAACATAGTTGATGCCAGCCAGGTTCACCAAAGATGGATACTCACATCACTGCGCACATCAGGTGATGGATCCTGAGGATTGAGGCATGCGTGTGTCACTTTTATGACATGTTCCAGCTTGCGAGGTTGCTCCTCAACTTTTGCAGCAAGGAAAAGTGTGGCAGGAGCAATAACCTGGAGCATGACAGGTAAGTTTGGTAAGAAAGACAGGTAAGTTTGAATGTTGTGCCTTATCTTATAACATCCATATCTGTTGTTCTAAATATGAAACAAGCAAACTTACATTTCTGTGAAAGCGTGTGAATGACTGCACCATATAGAATCGATGCATGTATACGATGGCAGTATTTATCGTGAGTTGGGACCTGGGAAAGAGTAGTTAAGGGCCATGGCATGCAAGTGAGGGCAACATAAAATATTTAGCAGTCCATTTATGTATAAAAATATAATGAAACAGGTTGCAAATTGCATAGTTGGCACAAATAATGTGGCAATAAAGTAACCAATTCATTAACATCTTATTTCATGGTGGTGTGTGATAGAACCAGGGGCCCTGTATTAGGGCTAGTCCCTAGGAGAAACAACATATGGGTCCTCCTGGCGTCGACACCCAAGCTTCTAACATTTGCCTAACATCTAACATCTGTGATTGATCTCTAGACTAAGTGATCAAAGAAGCTATTGCAAACATAATTAGCAACGATCACATGGACGTGGTGTGAAGTAACAAGTTTTTTCACAAGTATTTGTACCTGTCCAAATACGCTATTGGCCTGAATATAAGACTATGTTTTTTTCCCAATGGAAATATCCCGAAAAATGGAGTAGTCTTATATTCAGGGGCTATACTATTTGACATTCAATGTTCTTTTTTCTGTAAAAGGGTCTTGAAAAATGAGGGTCGTCTTATAAACGAGTCGTCTTATATTCGGGACAATAAGGTACTTCCTTAATGTCAATGAGGTCCACTCCCACAACACCAGAGGGAGTGCTACTAACCATGTCCAACCCAGATTTGGCACAAACAAGGGTCTTAATTCCTTCCGCTCATATGCCACCAAAATGTGGAATGCCCTACCAACAGTCATAAAGGCATGTGAATCCCTTGACTCCTTCAAAACCGCTCTCAAAGGGCACCTACAGATGGCTGCAATTCGAAACTGGCCTCTGTAAAACAAAAATGTATATAGAATCCCCCCACCCACCCCTCCTCATTGTACATTTCTCTTTTCCCTTTTTACCTCCACTTTGATTTTACCTCCATGATTTGCTGCTTCTGATTTTACTGAGGTAGTTGTTTTGTATGTACGGTATTTGAATGCCTTAATGAAATGAACAAGTTGGCCACTATTGTAAACAAGTGTATGCTTAACTAGTGTGTCCAATCAGCTTTTTCAGATTTGATGCAGTTGTACTTGAATTGTACTGTAATTCTCCAAGCTGTTATCAGTTTTGTAGCAGTGTGTACTTGACTTGTACTGTAACTCTCATCTCTGTTAATAAAAATTTCATTCATTCACTCACACACCCATGCATCCGAGACGACACCACAGACCCGGTAACTCAAAATTCCCTTTGGTCAGTGGTTTAACAGTTTTTGAGACCTAAAGGACACGCAAGGGTCGATTAGTGTTGCTTTAAGTGGCTAAGGACCTATTTGGTTTCATTTTATGCTCCCAAGCGCTAAAGATCTACAGGGGTCCATTGAATTACAACTCTATAATTTATCTTGGGACCACTTGGAGGCTGGCCTGGAACCATCCCTCTCAAGGACCACTGGTTGTCCCCCAAGCCACTGCCTTGGGTGTCAGCTCACTGCGTTACGGTTACCAGTTACGCTAGAGGACAACCAGCCAGATAACACAATTGGCTACAATACAAGACTTCTAACCGGCAAACAGTGTTAAGTTAAGTTACAAGACCATGATTCTGAATATACCACAACTGCTGTTGCTGTAAGACAACAAATGTCAATGAGCTCTTGTAGGCTAATGCTAACCGATGCTAACCCACACCATAGGCCAATCTACCCGGGAATAGCAGAGGCCTTCGTGGCGTAGCGTCAGCTGGGCCGCTGCCTGGCAGACAGTTAGCAACAATATCAATCAGACAATCGGCTCGCTATAGGTCGGACCTCAACATAAACGTAATACTGGTAGAACGAGCGACGCACCGAGACAAAGCGACATGAACGCACCACGATCAACGGGCATCCCACAAAACAACACCGGCTTCAACGTGAAACAGTTAGCCAGCCATGCTAATTCCTGGCCAGCCAAGCTGAGACGTAAAAAGATACACATTGAGTCGTTGTCCCATGTCCTGCAGCAGGTTGGCGGCTTGCTGCCTGTACGACAGCTCCTTGTCAGGGTCGAGCCCCGCGCGGCGGGACGGGCTGTTCTCGATCTCTTGTCGGGTGTAGTACCATTTGTTGTTATTATTGTTGCTTGCAGAAAGAGAAGGAAACGAAGCCGCCATTACTGAGAAAGAGGACGATAGTTTAAAAATGTCGCGCGTCACAGGATGTGACGTCCTCCCGTAGTGGGGATCAACAAGCGCCCGTCGTCCCATCTGTGAGCAGGAGGTGTCACCCTAGCACCACACTCAGTCCACTGACTCAAGCCTACCAGTCTGAGTGCAAAGAAAGAATGGCCTTCGCGACTATGGACTGACTTTGATCCATTATATCTTTCAGATCATACATGACCTGATGAACATGTGACTTATGCATTGCCAATGTATTGATTTCACCATGTTGAAACTGAGACTTTCCATTCAATACCTTCTTGCTACAAGATTCACCAGACAAGCCTACCGCAGGTTTGAGGTTCAATCGTTTTTGTTAAGAACACCCACATTTATGTAACGTTTCATTTATATATATATATATATATAGAGAGAGAGAGATATATATATATAGATATATACAGAGATATATATATATATATATATATATAGAGAGAGAGAGAGAGAGAGAGAGAGAGAGAGAGAGAGAGAGAGAGAGAGAGAGAGAGAGAGAGAGAGAGAGAGAGAGAGAGAGAGAGAGAGAGAGAGAGAGAGAGAGAGAGAGAGAGAGAGAGAGAGAGAGAGAGAGAGAGACCTTAAAGCCTTTGATGTGACAGGGGGCAGTGCAGGGGTCGCTGGCATAAAAAAAATCTTGTCACCTGTATTATTTTCAAATGGGAGTTCACAGCAGATTAATTTAGGGGCCTTGTTATGAAGTTTGAGTCTTATCCTTGTCTTTCATGTTTTTTTTTTTCGCTACAGGTAGTCACTAGTCAGTTACATTGTCTATTGGTTGTTGCTAGTTTATTTTTTCTATTTGCTGCTATTCTACACTGGTTAATTGCATAATTCATTACTCAGTTATTAAGGGACCAAGCCTTTGTCTGTCTATATGTATGTTTTCAAACAGCTGTAATGGTGGATCTGATCTTTTTGTGGTGATTAAATCAACACGCCAGGCTATACTGGTGACACACACACACACACCCCCCCACACCCACACAAAGTGAAAATCTGAAAACAATTTATTTTACATCACAAAAATGTTACAAAAATGGACAGGTAAATGAATCAGAATACAGTGATGAAAATGTTTCAAATCAAGACAAAAGCAATAAAATCTAACTCAAGTTATTTACACTTAGTCTTTTCCAAATCTTTCAGCTCGCTTCAATTTCTTTGCCTGTGAGGGGGAGACAAAAACAATATGCTGTGACATGCAGACATGAATTCCACGCGTCAAATATACAAATAGACCAAAAACACCCATCTACAATATCAAGAATGGGCCGGAGTTAGTCTGAATAAGCGCCTCTGCTAAAATGTGTAAATGGTCAACTTAATTCAATGTAAGGTCAAGTAGTAGATCAGTTCTTGTTGGCAAGGCAAACCATAGTAGAGAGAAAGCTACCTCAGTATCGGCTGCGCCAACTGCAGCTGCACCCGTCAAGATTCCAAACCTCTCCTTCCTTTTCTTCAGCTTCTCATCCTCTTCAACCTGAAAACACAAGTAAGCAATCATGAAAATGGCTGACCATTTTAAGAATATAATTCAAGAGGTAGCATAGTCGCAATACCCTACCACATTTTATGGCCAATCATTTGAACCAACCGACTTGTTTAATCCAGTTCATCCATGTAACAATTTCATAGATGTAAAAACACATGAAAAGTAAACAAAAGAACACAAAGTGCACAAATCTACAGACTCTTATTCTCCCAGTATTTTTGCACTGCTCTTTTCCTCTACAACTTGAAAAACAACAGAAAAGCTATACAAAAATGCCATTGGACACTGAATATAAATGCCATCAAGAATTTTCACCAAATGTACCCAGTTATCTAAAATTCCTGTGGTGATGCATTTAGTTACCTTTTGGGCAGTCGAAGAAACATTCACACCAAATCTTTCTGCTCTTTTCTTCAGCTGATCTATGTTCACCTTCAAGACAAAAGGGAGAATACATCATTAAACAACGTTGACTGTTTTTTTGGGTATTGTTTGACATAAGCAAAAAGCAGCTAAATTTTAAGAACAAATCTAAAAGACTTACAGCTGATTTACTGTTTACAAGGACACCTGTGAGGGAGAGAAAATGAATTAAGTGACTGATTGGAAGCTTTATTAGAAAATGTGTTAAACGGTACAGGTGGTATAGTGAAGTCAAAGGTTATGCTATAAGGGTAACAACAAAAAGGTTTTTGATTCACAAACCTGGAGAAGGACTTTTAGCATCAGTGGGTAAACCAAACCTAAACATAAAAGAAAGCATACGAGAGAGTATCAGCAAACGATATAAATGTAGCTTCATTAGAATATAATTATGCTGGGATCATATTTCAACACAACAGCACAACGAACTGACCTTGCAGCACGAACTGCCTTCTTGCTTTCAGCTGTTGCAGGCATGTTGAAACGCTCAGCTCTTTTCAGCAACCTCTGAAGACAAACGTTAAAGTTGACATTTAGTAGGAGCACATACTTGCATTGAATAGTAATTGCTGACTTGATATCATGTATCATTAACAGTGGTACACCAATCCATTCTGGGCTAGAACCCCTTGTGGTGTTTTGGCCATTCAGGCAGGGAACCCATTTTTATGTTCTGTACAGTATGTACACTTTTTGATGCTGCTATAAAATATTTTTCAAAAAACCCATGTTAGTGTTTAGAAGGCATTTTTAGGATTGGTCTCGGGCCTAAATGGGGTAAATAGTCAGAATAAACATTACTGGATTTAACCACCTCATCAAGGCTAGGTGCATAATAGTGATGCGCGGGTCGACCCGTGACCCGCGGGTTGCCCGCGGGCTGGGTTGGGCCGAGTCAAGAAATGTTCACTTTATTTGCGGGCTGGGTTGGGGCGGGTCAAATAATGTATAATGGGAGTTTTCAAAATGACTGTCTTAAACACAAGTCCTGGGAGAACATTTGCAGCCCCAAATATAGTCTACATTAGTACAACAACAAATGTGTGCTACTGAAAGCCCACTCTAAGGGCTCTGCCAAGAGCCCTCCTGTAATATAGATCAGTGACTCAAATTAGTGGACCCTAGGAAGTCCAGTGACCATTTCATGAGAGCTAATGAGGATCATAACTTTCGGTTAGATTTATGATGTAGCATTTGCCCAACCCCTTTGCCATTATTCCATTCTGGGTGTTTCATATTCATGTTCAATGACTGGGGCAAAGTGAGGTTGTAGTTTATTTTAAACGTGCTTCACAATTCCCTCAATCCAAACGAGCTTTATTGACGTGAGGAAACATTTCCAGGATTCAGGCAGGCAGGTACACTTCAGCCCAGTGTTCTATGCATGCATGCATTAGTTTCGATCGTGTGGCCATAATCACTGGTCTGATCTGCACAATTCTTATCTATTGGAATCTCAAAGTAACCATTGCCTTGTACAAATGCAACAGCTAAGGACCCCAAACGGGGAACACCACTTGTCCAATCACTATTCACCAAGAAATTGCAAGAAAATTCTAGGACGAGTGGATCAAAGCACCCTTTTAATTGAAAACTACAGCTCTACGGAGTGTAATTTCTTGGCGAATAGTGATCGGACAAGTGCAAGACCATGTTCGGGGCCTTAGATGTTGCATTTGTAAAAAGGTAAGTTACTTTGAGGCAGTAACGCGAGAAATGAAAAATGCCTCTCTACGATAGTCTAAATCTTAAGACTAAGACAAAGAATGCTGGCAGTGTGGGTACTGCAGTCCAGAGAAACTGACAGGCAATGAATTGTTACATTTTAGAAAGAAATGTGATTAATACCTCACTGGCAGATACTGGAGCAGATATCTTCACCACCTTCTTATCTTCAGGCCTGAGGGAAACAAAATAATATATAAAGATGGTTTGTTGAATTGATGCATAGGAAACTCTGCACTATAATAATAATAATGCAGAATGTTAGTACAGTTAGTACAGTTCCCCACTGTATATGCAGTGTTTTTTACCATGTTATAGACTTTTTTGTTGTTTGTTGCTACATTTTGTTGTCATATTACAGAGAAAAATATACAGTTTAGAATGGTTGCTTGATACCACTTATATCTTGAAATGGTTTATATCCATGATCCCTAGTCAAGATTATAATAATATAACAAAATAAAAAATAAACTACTCACGCCTCACTCTTATCAGATTTAGAAACCTCCTTGTTGTTTTTCAAGTCGGCAGCACCTTCAACTTTAGCAAAGTCCTTAAGAAAAGATCACGTCATTAGTCACAAAGCACATAAATAGAGAGGAACAAATACTATTAAAACTTCATTACGTTTCAGTGTCGTACCTCTGTGTCTTCTGCCAAAACATCATCCACGTCGACGTCTTCCTCTATGAATAAAAGAAAAATGAACACAATAACAGGCAGGTGAGATGGATATTTTAGTCTAAATCAAGAAACAAACGTTTAAAAGAGAACCACAAGTGTCTCACCGTGCTCCTCCAAATAAGCTTGAAGTCGGGCAATGAGTTCCCCTTTGTTTCCCTTACTGTCCAGACCCCTGGCCTCACACTCCTGCCTCAGCTCAGCAAGCTACCAGGACAGAAAAAACAGAGATGATTAATAAGAGCCATTCAATAATAGATTAAATTTTAAAAATAGCCTAATAATGGATTGAATCTAGCGTTGTCATATCCTCCATTGACAGCATATTGATTAAAATATAAAAGCACTAAACAACGTGATACCTTCATGAAATGTACATGGTGGCAACTATTGCAAACAAGGGTAATGTTAAACTAATGCTGCCCACTGTGATCAATTTTGATGTGTAGCCTACTGTAAATCTCCAAGCTGTTAATAAAAATGTAGTTCATTCATTCAATATTGAACTGCAGCTTTAGGCCAGCGTGAATGGTCCTCTTTCAATCTTTCAAAGTTTACAAAAATCCAAAGTAGACATGTTATAAGCTACTTTCTGTCAAGAAATTCCGTGCGACTGATATTTTTTCTCAGTGGAAGAGTTTGGATGCATGGGTTTTCATTATGCTGTAGTGATTGCGTGCTGCATTGATTAATTGCAAACTCGAAACAGGTGGTACTAGGCAGTACTACGCACTGCACGGAATGCAGTCAACTCTATCAACCCGTTATTTTTCAAGTAGAGTTGCGATACAGTTAAAGCCTACTAAATGACTAAAATCGTTCAACATTCATGCATGTACTAGTTTCCCTCTCAGACAAGTGGATACAGTATCACACCACCTATGACACAATAATTAAAATGTATCCATTCAACCCCGAGAGCTAGCATTTTAAGACCTTTAACATTAAATGAGCTACCAAAAAAGCAAGTTGACACAAATGAAAGAAGGTAGCTTTCCTCCCCTTACACACTGCATCTCACAACACTTCACAGCCTTTTAGAATACACGTCTAGGAGCACACACATATAGTATGTAAGCTACTGTAGCTACGTTAGCCCAGAACCATAGAGTTCTGACAACTCCGTTCACTTCCCCGCGTGACATCCGCCCTCGTTGAACACAATGTTATTTCCAACTCCAGTTTGTCAGTATTCAGGCGGTAGCGTAAACAGCGCCTAGAACGCTCAGTTTCTGACTCCTCAATGTCGCAACTGTTCTACTAGATTAGATGGTTCTGCTTTAGCCGAACAAGCGCCATGAACACGCGCGTCTGTCTTTTTTTAATCGAAAACAACAGCATATATTGACTTCATTATATCACGGTTTTCTACACGGTGACTAACACCACGCACAGGTTAATCTTCATCCTGGAACAAACCGACTGTTATTTCAAAAACTGGACATATCCATTACAAACCTTAAGCTTCTGGAGCTCTATTACTTCAGCCATCTTTCTTTGTTGATGGAATGTCTTCCGCCAATCAAATGGAGCTCTTCTACTTCTGCTGCCGTTCTTTCCCCCCAATGCAATATTCCACACTGCCACCCACTGGAAAGACAAAGGCAAACCAAAAACACTACAGTACAACTAGAAGAGGTGAAGAACGAGGTGAAGAAGTACAACTAGAAGAGGTGAATAACTTTGTCTTAAAGTGTTTTATTATTATTTATAAATCATAAGGAAACTCATAATGAATGAATGAATGATGATAGCTTCCACATAGAATTAGGCTATTCACAGAAGAAAAGCCTCTCCTCTCACTTCTGCCTTCTCATGTAGACAACCTCCATCGACATGGACACATGGTTGTCTTGTCTACATATCTACAACTTAGACTTAGAAGACTGTCACCCAATCTTTTAATCGTGTATGTCTCCAAATAGAAGATAAATTGAATTAATTTGTCAAATCAATTCAGGTAATGATTGGTAATGATTACGAAAATGTGTGTGAATGAACGTTCAAGGTTCATTTTGCATTCATGGAAAATGGAATAGGATGGATTGGGCTGTGAATGCTGACATTGTTTAAAGTAGCCTAGCCTTAAACAGTGTCACAGTTTGCCATCAAATTTAAGACATAACACAGTGACTTATAGTTCTTTTGGTTGTAGGGAAAAGCCGGATGAATTTAGGGAGTCACAAGTGTTTCAGTTTCAATAATCCTTATTAGCATTGCATTCCTTCCTTGTCTTAGCAGTATTGTGTGACTTATAGTAATGACATAGTGGCCATACTACTGGCTTCATACAAGCCAGCACCACATACATCTAAAATACAGGCATTACAACATTTCTAAATGCTATAAAAAATAATAATTACAATAATAATAATAGTAATATAATTACAATAATAATAACAAAGCAATTACAATAATTGCTTTGAAATTGTTATTGTTGTTGTTGTTTTTAATCCCGCGATTTTGTAACCCATTTTTCACCCAGTGCCAATTCCTAATGTGATCCTGGGCTCTACACACCCTCTGCCAACTTGGGGAGCCAATGGACCTTCTTTTCACCTGACAGGGGGGGGGGGGGTTCCCTGATTGGACGTAGCGTGTGGAAGGAACACATTATTAGAGCAAAGTATTAGCCTACTGCATGTTTTTATGAGGGTATCTTATAGGGGACACAGGGAGAACATGCAAACTCCACACAGAAAGGCCCTTTCGCCAACCCTGCCTCGGGTACACGGAGGGGAAACAAATATCTTTGTAGTTACAACAAGTTCATGATCTATATTCATATTTTCAGAATATTTGAATCAATCTTCTGTTCTGTTAGGTGAAGTTGTCTCTTTCAGTATAGAATATTCTCGTTACCGCTAAACCCCTTATCCCTTAACCTATTTACCTTTTTGAACTATTTAAAAAAACATTTTTCAGTAGTTCAAATGGCCAGTCTACAAGCTCACAATGTTTTAATAGATTGACATGTTGAAATATTCCAAAAAGTTTTTCAAAATAGTAAAAACGAAACAGAAAAAAAAAATGAAACGAAAGGGATTTTGGATAAGGGGTTTAGCATGTAATGAAAATGGAGCCCTAAATATGACATTTTCATGTCTCTATGTGCATGAGGTGTTCATGTTTAACTAAATCTTGTGATCCCCTCAGCCTATGAGAATTAAAGCACATTTTTTCACTGCTTGCTTTACTGTACATATGTACTATATATGTGCTGTATGTATCAGGGATTATGTGACCCACAAAACCCCTGACACATACAGTACTTCTACTGTAAACACAATTACTACACTATAGGTGCTTCTAAATCTTCTGGGAGGAGGCATCACAGAGTCACATAGTGTTGAAGGGGTTTGGTCTCTTATTTTGTGTGAGGTCAGAGTTGAAAGAGTTTATAAAGCTGATTTGCTCCAGCTTGGTGCCCAGAAAAGGGATATTTCAGCCAGCACTCAAGAATGCGGACGGCTCTCATACCTCTAGTGCTGCTGGCAGTAGCTTCATGTGCTGTGGCAAGTAAGTATATACACTTTTAAACACACCTTTAAAAATAGAAGGCAAAATGCATGCAGTATTTATAGGCAAGGGTCAAAATAAAAAAAAAACAGCAATTTCTGGTATGGTTCTTATAGGTTTGGTTCTGGTATGGTTCCTTTTGAGGTTTGGATATTTAATTGCATTAATTGCAATGTTGCAAAACCGACAGGTCTTTTCTGGTGAGAGCAGGTGGTTGTGTTTTCTGTGGTCTGTGATTCACTTCATTGAGTGATTCTAGAACACTTCAATGATAATGTTCTTACAAAGATGACTGTACAAGATCTATTCCAGATATAGGCACATTATCACAGGAAAATCCCAGTGTTCATTTAGCTCTTGATTCAAATGTAACCAAATGGACCCGTATTGCCCAGTTGGAAAAAGTAACACTGAAGATTTTATTGTACAGCTGTAAAGAAAACCTGCTGTTTTCTTCATCATTTTGAAAACGGTGTGTACATAAATAGTGTAATGTTAATGTGTCAGTTATAAAATATGATTACGGTACGTTTAATGTTTTTGTTTAATTCCAATACATGGGCACAGAAAAAAAAACAATATAATACTGTACATTACCAAGAACTATCTTTACTTGTGGATTAAGGATATTCAATTGGTTTAAAGCATAAAACATTCCTTTAAATCAAACAGGTTTTGTATAAAAAGTCAACATGATAAAAGTGCATACAATAAAATACTGCCTTCTACCTTTATTCATATGGAAACCATAGTCTCACGGTACACAATTAGATCGTAGGTCATCATTTGAAGTTTCAAGGCCTGTTTGTGGAGTTTCAAGCCATTCCCATGTGATAGGCCTATCCACTGGACCATGATTGAAAGAAAACATGATGAGAATTCTTTTCATCTTTGTCAGATGATTTTTAGGTCTGTATTCAAGTGACCATGCTTCAGTTAGGTTCACATAATCTGAGAAAAGGGACAATTCATCTTGTTTCATCCAACAGCGACATACAGTATTACAAAGCCTAAACCCAATATAACATTCATCATATAAAATAATTCATGTTCTAGTTCAGCCTAGTGACTAACTTAAAGCCAAACTATAAGTAATAATCCACCCAGAATAAAATCGGATTTAGGTAAAGCTGCGTGATCTGTCAGTTTACAGTTAATTTAATATTGTGCCTCTGTTTTTGATCTAAATTAATCCATTCTTAATCTATTGTTACAAAAAGGCAAATGCCTCCTTGTGAAAGCATGCACGCACACATGGTTGCACACATGCACGCACACACACACAGTGCACTCACCCCTGACTATCACATGAGAGGGATTTGGAGGACTGGATTATAATTTCAACACTCAAGCAGCACCTTCTTCATCCACAGCAATGTTGAATTTGTTGATATATCTCTGGTATGGGAATATAATTATAGCGGGGCCATGAAAATACATCTCACAGTATATTTATTAATCCATCCATCCATCCATCCATCCATCCATCCATCCATTCATTCATTCATTCATTCATTTGTTCATTAATTTCAGAGTCCAAAAACCGCTTCACAACATATAAATCATGGAATTCTAAACTGTACCCAATCTGGAGAGAAGGAGATGCTCGCTACAAAGACTCTTGGAAAGGTACGCCAATATAAATTGTGTGTGTGTGTGTGTGTGTGTGTGTGTGTGTGTGTGTGTGTGTGTGTGTGTGTGTGTGTGTGTGTGTGTGTGCGTGTGTGCGTGTGTGCGTGTGTGGGTGGGTGCACGTGCGCGTGTGTGGTGTGTATTTGCATTAAGCTGTTTAAAATATAGTATACAGTAGTATTCTCTGTCATGTGCAACTATGTTGTTAGGTGTTTCCTGCCTTCTGTTCCACAGGTGGAAAGGTGACTTTCAATGTGGGGAATGATGCACCGACTCTGACTGGAGCCAAGGTGACCTTCACCATCGACCTGGAGTTTCCACACAACCAGAAAGTGCAGCCCAACGGACAGGTTGTCTGGGCTGAGGACTGTGTGATCAATGGTAATGCACATACAGTACATGCATATTATATATATATATATATATATATATATATATATATATATATATATATATATATATATATATATATATATATATATATATATATATATATATATATATAGATATATATAGATATATATAGATATATATAGATAGATATATAGATAGATATATAGATATATAGATATATACACACACAGTATATATGAACAGTTAATGTCATTATTTATTGCTATAGGAACTACATATCATGAATCTGAGCCTGTGTACCCAGCCCCGGACATAGACTGGGAAGATGTTTTCCCAGATGGCACACGGTTTAAGAAGGACAAGCCACCTGCGTACGTGTACGTATGGAAAACATGGGGTAAGGGCAGCCTTCTTCTCTTAAGATTCCAAATCACAGTTAGACAATGTATATTTCCTTGGGTCAGAGAGACCACATGGCATGACCTGAAACTTGACCCAGAATGGATTATGTGTAAGAGTCTTAATAGGGCTCATATGATCATATGAACTCTTCAACTTTGCCTTTGTTAGACCAAAGGAGTTGTATTGCCATGCCTTCAGACGAACAAGATAATACATCATGCACCATCTTATCAGTAGCAGTAGTGAATTAATACATAATGGTGTTATTATGGGCATTTGCTTGCAGGTATGTGCACTTCAACCACATGATGAATGTGGTGCCCCTTGCAGTAGCTGATTGAGAGTACCATTTTTGGAACTGACTGGCTTTGTTCTCAAACATGAAGAAAAAATTAAATGAGGAATGTCCAGGCGATTGGTTCATTGTAGCATTTGGAAACAAAATAAAAATACTTTTACTAAAGAAATAGGAGGTATAGGAGGAACAAAAGACAGACATGAAAAGCTGTGAACCTACAACCAACTACACATGGCCAACTGATGGCCAGGCTCTTATCTCCTCTCATCCTCTCCCTGCAGAGGGTGTGTTGTCTGCAGAGGGTGACAAAGGGACATGTTAGGAATAGCACATAAATAATGTGATGCCCTATAATACTACGGCTCCTGTTGTCTTTCGACCAGGTCAGTACTGGCAGGTGTCAGATGGTCCATCTTCCTCACTGACCATTGGCACAGATGATATCCCTTTGGGTTCCTACACCATGGACATTGTCATCTATCACTACCGCAGCAGGCAGAAGTTCATTCCTATGGGATATGCCTCCACTCAATTCTCCATCACTGGTTAAGACTTCAAATTAATATTGATATTTGATTTCAGATTATGGTTTTTAATTTGTTTATCCACAGTTTGCATCTGTTAATTTATTTCATGGATTTCATTTATTACATGTAAAAATGTGGTTTAGCATATGGAACAATAGGTGATGTGGCTTATGAGTGTCCATCTGTGTCTCCAGATCAAATCCCCTTTGCTGTGTCATTGGATCAAGTGAACGACGTTGTGGCCGGTGACATGCGCTTTGTCCAGAACCGGGCAATCGCCTTCACCATCACTCTCCATGACCCCAGTGAGTACCTGAGCAATGCAGACGTCACCTTCAACTGGGACTTTGGAGATGCGAGTGGAGCCCTCATAACCAGAGAGATGTCAGTCACCCACACCTACATTAAGCCTGGCTCCTTCAAGCCACATGTAGTGATCCAGGCAGTTATCCCTGATAAGGCTTGTTATCCCCCAGTTGTTGACCCCACTCAGTCTCCTGCTGACCAGGGAACTACAGGTAACAAACAGTTTATATTGTTTGGAACACCCTAATAAAAGCCCAATATGTACTTCAGGTATCAAGCAATGCTTTGGTACCAACACAGAGGAACATGTTGGACTAACAACTTTTATGTGTCTGCAGTGAACGCTGCTGTGTTGGCATCCGCAGTTCCTTTGACTGTGTCCACCAAGGCATCAGTGATAAATGTGAAAGTAGGTCCCTCTGATACAGAGGGAGATATCCCTGAGGAGGAAGCCTCCAGTTCATCTACTACTCAACCTGTAGTAGAAACAGACACAGTAGACAAGACGTCCTCCTTCACCAACCCTGATCTGCCAAATGATTCCGTTACTGATCCCCTTGTCAACGCACTTGGGTCAAGCAGTGAAGCTGGAACTGGATCTGTTGCAGGTTAGTGAATAAAAATAGGTTGATGCTATGTTTTTGATACTGCAGACTAAAATAATTCTGGGGCGATTTTCATCTTAATTGTACACAGTGTTGGGACTGTATGTGCACTACGTAACTCAATATATTACATAATATATTACCAAAATGCAGTAACTTGTAATATAAATATATTACTTAACAAAAACAATCTAATATATTATACTTTTCTTTCTGCATTACTGCATTACTTTCAATATTACTTTCTGTCAATCTGTCTCGTTGAAAATGTTCTTGTGAAATTTTCTTGACAACTGCAGAAGTTAGATAATTACTTATTTTCTATAATTTGTCATCAAATTATTTATTCAGGAGGACGTTTTTTCAAGTTGATTTCATATGGATTTCCCAGATAGCCAAGTGTGCTTTCTTTATTGTAGGTATGCCACTGGCCTACACAATATTTGATTAATAGTGACACTAAATATTTAATTATATATATTTGCACAACATTTTTCTTTTAAGTAATATGTAATAGTAATATTAATATATTACACTTGCTCAGACAGCAATATTGTAATACAATATATTGCTTTAAAATGAAGGTAATAAGTAATAAGTAATACATTAACAAGGTATAGTAATATTCCCAACTCTAATTGTACAGTATATGATCGCTGCCTGTAAGTAAACTAGCAAGTTATAAAAGTAAGTTTGTCTTCAAATGGAAAGTGTTTGTTTCAGTTGATTGTCTGGTCAGCTGATGATACATGTTTCTCATAAGGTGCAAAGAGGACTCTGATGGGACAAGCTACAGTGCTTGTGGTGAACAAGCGTGATGCAGAAGATGATGACTGCGTGATTTATCGATATGGCTCCTTCTGCACCGGAATTGAAGTGGTTGGTGAGTTGTTTATGTTCACCAAAATAATAAACAAACATCAAATGGAGTTCTACTGTCACTCATACAAATTTTAATTAATCCTTTTTTCCATACTGATTTTAACACATTTGCTTTCAGAGGGTATTGAGAAAGTAGAGATAGTGCAAATGGACAATACTGTGATGATGACACCTAAAGCTGAGAGAAAGGTGTTGGATCTTACTGTTATTTGCCAGGGAAGGTGAGTATTAATTACCACAGTTGAAAAGAATTACCACAGTTGAAAAAGGGTAATAGAGACCTCAAAATAGATATATAGTTATATTTTTGCCCATTTCTATGTGCTTTCTCCAGCCGTCCAAAACAGGTGTGTAGTGTGATTCTGGATGCTGAGTGTTTGAAGCCCATCCACACAGAGTGCAACATGGTAGAACCATCTAATGAGTGTCAGTTGGTGTTACGTCACTTCTTCAATGACTCTGGTGTTTACTGCATCAACGTGTCGATGAGAAATGAAGTCAGCCTGGCTGCCACCAGTGCTAAAGTCAATGTCAGCACGGGTATGTAACACAACCCTTGTACGCATAAACTTACATAATAACTTAAGTTTCGATATAATCAACAACTCGGGTGAGAATAAAATGCGACAAGATATTCCATTAATTTGCTAGGTATCCCTAGAAAAACACCATATTCTCCATATTGCTTTGTTTTTTTATTGTTCACTTTTGCTTTCGGTTTTACTTTTCTCTACTTTAAACATTTGTTTCTACATTCTTGTTTTTTTCTCTGTAAACTGAAATTAAGAATCATAACAGAAGAGTCTTTCTGATTTCAGGTTCTGCCCTGGCCTCATCTGGTACTTTTGCCATGGTGATGGGAGTCTTGATGGTTGCAATGGCAGTAGGAACAGTGGCATTCTCTTACAAGTAAGAACTAACTTGGATTAAAAAAAATACTTAAGTCTTTTGTTTGACCACCTTGAATAAAGTGTTTATTCAATTGTTTTTTTTTTTTTTTACTTTATAATCACCTGTTTGAAGAGGTGAAGTGGATGACATGTATGTATGCATAATGACCAACAAATGAATGAGTAGAGATGTATAACTATGTAGTGTATATGTTTGGTTTATATGAATGTAATGCCTAGTAAATAAATTACCGAGAAAATAAATAAGAATAGAGATCATTAGAAAGAGAGTAAACAGTAATCACTTTGGTTTATACATGTATTTTTTCTTATCAATTAGCCAAATTTACAGCTATACGTATCGTTACAACAATTCAGAATGGCAATGGTATTTCATTTCCCTTCACTTTCAATAGGCGATTCCAGTCATATGGTCCTCTCAAGGAGGATGTTGTGTCTGCTGGGCCACAGGTCAGCCAGACTCCAAACTGTTCTGGGACTGCAATGTTCTGGAACCTGGTGAACAGACGCGGTGCTGTGGACAGCTGTCCACTGTTGCAGGACAGGCTGGTGTAAACAGCCACCAACGACTGTCACAAACAACATGAGTCACCTGCGATGTGCTTTTTTTATACTTCTATTCCCATTTTGAAGTAAACCTTCATAAATGTTTACGAATTGTCATATTGTCTTCAACTGTCAAAGACTTTCAAGTGTATGTCCAATACTTTTCAAATAAACGTGTCTCTGTTTTACTTTATTATTCTTTTTTATTATACAAACTGTTTGCAAAATCGTAAATAATTGAACAAAATGCTTGAGGGATGTTCTGAATTTGAGGAGTTGGTTCCATCACCCCACCATTCAAGTCACATTCAAGTCAGGCTCCTAATCCTCCCCAAAACCTGACATGACAACACCTACTCCTGAACAAAAGCACACTTGTTTAAGGCATCAATTGCATACACGTATAAGCTATTAGTACTTGTGGTTCATGTATGCATGGTGTTGGCACTGCCTTGGGGGACAACAATTTATTTTGTGCCTGTCGGGTTGCCACTCAAACAGCCAGGGCTGAGTCAGAAACGCGTGTCATTCATTTAGCATGCTCGGTGGTGCCTCTCGTGGATCTAGTTCAGGAGAGACGGTAGGGTCTAAAACTATACTTTATAGAACAAAGACCTCGTCGGCGGTTGTTGGCAATATAGTGGTGGCAGAAGGATTCAAACTCAGGATGTGTGGATTGGAAGTCTAGCAACTAACAACGAAGACATGCTATGATGTTGGCTGCCAGAGTGGGGTTTTCCGTAATACTAGTGCCATTTTTGTGTGCTATTTGGGAGGAAAAGTAAACTAGTTTCACTGCCCCTCAGTCTCTGCAACCTCCTTGTTGTTTTGTTGGACTGCAGTGTTTGAAACACACTTTTCTTTTTTCTGAGCATTTTGAGGAACCATTTTAATGAATGACATGACCTTTTGTCATTATGGTGACGAGGACACTGTAATTAGTTTTGTGATAGAACAAGCTGGTCAATCCAGGATTGCATCTTAACAGCATAGTCTCTGGGGTTACAACATGAGACACTTGAATACCCTGCCTGTTCTCAAGCTACCCTGAATACTTGAGGGACTGAGAGCATTTTGAAAAGACGTTTACACTGGTTATTCCACCTCAATGTCCAAGTGATCTAGGACAGTGATTCTCTACCTGCGGGCCAGGTCCCCACATGATTTTAAGAAGGTCCCCAGATGAGTGAAGTCACAATTTAAAGGGATTGTGACACTTTTTATGAGCCCAATTTCCACTGCTTTGACTGTTTTTTGACAGCTCAAAAAACTTCCAAACCCCACAAAAAGGATCCACCTAACTTTCAAAGTTCAGGTTTTCTGGTTGTAATTGAGATCATAAAACCCACAAGAAAAACAGAAAATAATACATAATGAAAATCAATGTCACAAAACCGTAAGCAACCTTTTAATGCCTAAGAAAGTGACAAGTAAATAAAAGGAAGGGAAAGAAAAAGACTGTTACTGTATGAAAGGTAATCAACAAACTATACTAACTCGCCCTGTGGCAATTCAGTCACTGGATCACTGTGGAAATAATGACTGACAACAGACCATCTGCGAGTGGGATGAAAGAGCAGAACAGGAAGCCACACTGGCTCCAGGCCGACGTGCTTCAGAGCAGAGCAGCTGTGAGACAGGGAGGGGGAGTGGCCTGGACAGCTGAAGGCTGAGAGGAAAGAGGAGGATGTTCAAGTTCAACATAGGAGTGGTCCTCCACTAAATGAAAAAACCCTGCACTCGATCCTGCAGGGAGAATATGACACCCAAACAAAGTGGCCCTGATATTCTGCCCATGCAATATGAGATTTAATAAATATTAATTAATGCACTTGCTGTATTATGTGCACAGGGGGTACGTTACGGACTATGCTGCCCAACAAAAACATAAGTGTAATCTTGTTTATTGAAAATAGTAGACCAGTACTACGGTCTAAATATTCAGAATGACTCAACTCTTCTATTTACAGCCCATAAGGTACTGTAGGTTGAATGAATTATATGTTTTTCACAAGTCAAAACGGCTTGTCATAATTATGACCTCTCTACAGAATCTGTAGAGAGGAATTATGACAAGTCATGCAGAGTACCAAAAGTAAGTAAGCTGTACTGTACAACTGAAATCTATTCTCAGACTTTTGTTGGAAGCAGCCATGGCATTACAATTTCAATTGTTCGGCTGGACTGACTATACTGTAACCTCACAGAAAGATATGTTTCCCACACAACCTGACTGTTTATTGTACATACACCACATCTCATATACTGTAACTTTAACATAGACTATACAGTCACTAATGATATTTAACAACAAAATATCTTTAAGAATGTGCATGTTTGAAAGAGCTGACCCACGTTCACAGCCACGCACCGTCTTTCACATAGATACTGCTTGTTCAGAAGATCTCACCACAATGTATCTTTTTTTGTCATCACATTGAAAAGAAAAGGTCACTTGCATTTGTAGACTAGCAAGTATGCTCACTTGTCTCCTTGGACACAAGGCAAGTAGGCAGACAATGATCTGGGTAGCACCGCCCCACCCCATCACCCCACCACCCCACCCCCACTGGGGCAGCTGCAATGTTGCCTGTTAGTGCGCTGCTATTTCAGCTTGGTCACGTGACTACCAGGCTGAAGGGAGGCGGTTTTGTGGATATAGGCTGTATCCCGGCAACTCCGTTGTTCACATCTCCTAGCAACGGGAAGTTCTTGGGACGAGGGATTGAGAGGGGGTTGGGTATCTGTAACTCTGGCCCATATCTCCCTCATCTACATGACTGAACAGTTTAACCTAACCTCCATTAGGCCGCCTACAGAAAACATTATAGTTCATAATTAATATGAATACATTAACAGGCATCGCACTGGTACTTTTGTTAAAGGGCTGCCAGGAAATGTTGACAATATCATAAATGGACTGAATAAATGGTCTCTGTTTTATCTTACACAAGAAAGACATACACATGCAGACATTTGTATACTGACATTTGCTTAAGGCATCAATTAGCCTGTATACAGGACATACAGTCAGTGAAATTGGGCAGTAACTAATTTTAGATTACATATTACTGTAATATTATTACTTTTGCTCCAAAAAGTAAAGTAACGAGATTACTCTGCAAAAATGGGTAATAAGTAACGCATTACTTTGCAAGTAACGCCAAGTTACTTTTTTAAAATGAGCTTGTTGTTGCAGGCAAAAATAGAACAGATGTACAAGCTATCGACAGGTACTGTAACAACAGAGATGTGCACTTGTGCAGTAGATTGTAGATCCAGTCCACATGCTGCATCCTGCACAGTTATGTACACTACAAATCACTTGCTGCTTTATTTTGTAATAAACAGATTATGTTGTACTTCTTTATTTTTTCAAAGGCGGTGTGGAGAACTTGGGAAAGTAATAACGTAATATGTAATATATTACTCTTCAAATCCAGTAATAAGTAAAGTAATGATATTACTTTGTCTAAGGGGTAACGAGTAAAGTAAAGAAGTTACTTTCCTAAGTAATATAGACCAACACTGCATACAGTATCTGAAATTGAGCTTAGACAAGGCTCTAAAGTTTCATCAGCAGCACTGCAGTTTAGAAATCAATGTTTTATTATCCTCCATTGAAATGATGGGACTGCAGTCCAGTATGAAAAATAAAGTTAGCCTACACACCAAACATCACCACACCCGAAAGGTTCAATGGCAGTTTGATCTTGTGGCCTGGTGTCGATATGCATGATTATGCACAAATTCTGCACAATAAAAGCTACCATGCTGCAGCACAATAACGGGTTGGGGTCTTTGGGGAAACAGGGTGGAGTCTATTCTATAGCGTCCATTATTGATGTGTGGTCCATAATGGGCTAAGTGTTTAAAAGGCTAGATCGGTTTGTCCAATAGAAAAGGGGAGGCATAGCTGAAGTGGCAGATGGACTGGGAGCTGACCAATAACCAGAGCCTGCTCTGTCACTAGGGCAGGGCTGTATTTTGTATAAATCCAGCTGTCAGGCTGTTGCCTTACATCTTACATCGACCACATAACTGTCGTATTGTAAGACCGTAGTGGTCAGGCACAACTACTAAATTACACAACAATGGTAAGCTATTCTTTTATTTGATGAACATATTGATGAACATATTTTACATTACCTGCTTTGTATATAATATTTTACATCACATATAGGCTATACATCTGTTGCCTATGTTTAGTGATAGTCTGACAGAAACCGGTGCTACTTTTATCTGGAACATGCACTTGTGTGTACAATTACTATTAACATAGTAGCCTAAGAGCAAAATGTAGAGCTACTAGTATGTAGGCCTACTATTTGAGAAATTTGAGAAACTAGTTTAATCAAGCATGCCTCTATTATGGGCAATTCGATCTTTTTTTAGGTATTTGTTTTTCTTGATTTCTTTATTTGGAATTGGAAACAATACAATACAATGCTTTTTAATTGACACACACATGCATGCCTGTAAATGTTGGATTAGCCTACATACAGTTACATACATACATAGCCTACTGTTATTGGGCTATATCAACAAAGAATAGGTTCAATTCAGTTTATAAGTGTGGGAGATGCGATGGCACGCTGGTTAGGCTACACAGGCACGAACAAAAAGAGATTATTGTTCCACAGTGTTGCCACTGTAGTGCTAGCAAAGTAGCTCTAGCTCTAGGCTACACGGACACTTTAACAACCATATATACAAACAACTTCAGAGATAAACAATCCCAATGTCACATATAGTTATAATAAGTTGATAATGCTTCCAACCGTGACTCAAGGTTGATGTGCAGACACACCCTTCTTCTTCAGATGCTCCTTGCCCAAAGAAACCCTATCCATGGGCTGATGGATGAAATGTATTTAATGCACCGTCAGCATGGCCACCTGCCAGGCATTAAATATACATGTTGGTAATGGATATTGGACACTACTGCGTTGTTCTCATCATTTGCTTTCTAAAAGGTCTGCTGTTTAAAGGAAGTAGTATATTTTTCAAATATCATTGTTGTTATTTTTTACATGACCTACAAGATATACTGTGCACTGCAGTCTCCTCGTCCGATTCAATGATTGATCGAATCCTTTATTAACAACTAAGAGTATTTAAAACCCAGCTTCTTTCCAATGCAACTATACAATTAGAAGCCATTTTTTTTACATGAATAATCTAATATATTTATTTATTCCAGCGTGAGTGCATCTCCATCCACGTGGGCCAGGCAGGTGTCCAGATCGGCAATGCCTGCTGGGAGCTCTACTGTCTGGAGCATGGAATACAGCCGGACGGACAGATGCCCAGTGACAAGACCATTGGAGGAGGAGATGATTCTTTCAACACCTTTTTCAGTGAAACTGGGGCTGGAAAGCATGTCCCCAGGGCTGTTTTCGTAGATCTGGAGCCCACTGTCATTGGTAAGCTTAATTTACTCTGGATAAATGTACATTTTTCAGAATTATGGTTATAAGATAAGATCCCCAAGATGTACTGTATGTATGTATGTATGTATGTGTGTGTGTGTGTGTGTGTGTGTGTGTGTGTGTGTGTGTGTGTGTGTGTGTGTGTGTGTGTGTGTGTGTGTGTGTGTGTGTGTGTGTGTGTGTGTGTGTGTGTGTGTGTGTGTGTGTGTGTACTGTAGTACCGGTATGTATCCTGCAGTAACAGAGTGAGGTTTATTCAGTACATGAGGTTAAAAAATGGTCAAGTTCATCCCCACTTTGACTACTTAAATGGCTTAACACACAATAGAATGTAGAGTCTATCAGCAGTAAAAATATGATTTAACAGACATCTTATCTGGATGAAAAAATGTACAATTTACTGAATCACATTTTAACGAATGGACGAATTTTAACAATGGAAAGAATAAGTGAGTCTCTGCTATCATTAAATGTTCTAATGTGAATATCCTTTATGGCACAGCTATAATGTGATTGTGTCAGGGTGTTTTCCTCCACAATTGTCATTGAGAATTCTATACCTTATACAATCTGTTCCTCAGATGAGGTGCGCACTGGCACCTACCGCCAGTTGTTCCATCCTGAGCAGCTGATCACTGGCAAAGAGGATGCTGCCAACAACTACGCCCGTGGACACTACACCATTGGCAAGGAGATCATTGACCTGGTGTTGGACAGGATCCGTAAACTGGTAGGCACTAATGCATTTAATTCACACTTCATCCAAGGAAGTTTATTTGACCAGGACCAGTGTGCAACAAATCATCTCCACACCACGCACACGCACTGCACAGTAATGTAAAGGATTAATTTATTCTAAAAACTATACTGACCACTTCTTTCTCTCTCTCATCAGGCTGACCAGTGCACTGGTCTTCAGGGGTTCCTGGTCTTCCACAGCTTTGGAGGTGGAACTGGTTCTGGTTTCACCTCCCTGCTGATGGAGCGTCTGTCTGTTGACTATGGCAAGAAGTCCAAGCTGGAGTTCTCCATCTACCCAGCTCCTCAAGTGTCCACTGCTGTCGTGGAGCCTTACAACTCTATTCTAACCACCCACACCACCCTAGAGCACTCTGACTGTGCTTTCATGGTGGATAATGAAGCCATCTATGATATCTGTCGTAGAAACCTTGATATTGAGCGTCCTACCTACACCAACCTCAACAGGCTTATTGGTCAGATTGTGTCCTCCATCACAGCCTCTCTGCGTTTTGATGGTGCTCTTAATGTTGATCTGACAGAGTTCCAGACCAACTTGGTGCCATATCCCCGTATCCATTTCCCTCTGGCTACCTATGCCCCTGTCATCTCTGCTGAAAAGGCCTATCATGAGCAGCTCTCAGTCTCTGAAATCACCAATGCCTGCTTTGAGCCAGCCAATCAGATGGTGAAATGTGACCCTCGCCACGGCAAGTACATGGCCTGCTGCCTTCTGTACCGTGGAGACGTGGTGCCCAAAGATGTCAACGCTGCCATCGCCACCATCAAGACCAAGCGTACCATCCAGTTTGTGGACTGGTGCCCAACTGGTTTCAAAGTAGGTATCAACTATCAGCCCCCCACTGTAGTACCTGGTGGAGATCTGGCCAAGGTCCAGAGGGCTGTGTGCATGTTGAGCAACACCACTGCTATTGCAGAGGCCTGGGCTCGCCTTGACCACAAGTTTGATCTGATGTATGCCAAGCGTGCTTTTGTTCACTGGTACGTAGGTGAGGGTATGGAGGAGGGAGAGTTCTCTGAGGCCAGAGAGGACATGGCAGCTCTGGAGAAGGATTATGAAGAGGTTGGAGTTGACTCCATTGAAGGTGAGGGAGAGGAGGAGGGAGAGGAATATTAAAGCTTGGAACGTTTTTCTGTTTGAGTCCATATGCATTCCAATTAGACAGCCTGTTCTATTCAATGTTTGTTTGTTGGATAAATAAAGTTCATGTGTGACAGACTTGCACAGTTGTCTACTTTACTGTCTGACAATAAAACAGTAAACTTTAAAACATTTCATGTATGTATGCATTTAATGTATTGAAGTCCTAGATGTGAGAAATTCAATCCCACTTATTACAATAGAAATCTGAAAACCAGATTATATCCCAGGGGTGTAGTGGAGGGGGGACACGGGGGATGCAGCCCCCCCACTTCTCTCACATCTAAAATATTTTTGGGGCAAATATATGTATTTTGACTTGTCAATTACGTTTATGGATATACAATTAAGCCTTGTAAATCCTGTTTCTAAATAGGCTATTCATTTCCATATGTTTTAATAGTGTATCTGTGTGCATTGTGCACATGCACCAAAATGTGAGCACATGCACAATTGCACATGTCTTCTGAGGCGTCCCCCCATTTCTAAAAGTCCCACTACAACACTGTTGTATTTGTATCCCAAAACAAACTGGTCAGGCTAAACTTGGCATCTTCCAGAACTCACATCATCTGTCTATTATGATATGCTGGAATGGCTTTTGGTTGACAACAGAGTACAGCAATTTGCAAAGGCCCTGGTCTTTTGGTACACCACTAAGATACTCATACCTGTCAAAATACTCAACAATGTACACAGTCTCAAGCAAGGAGTTATATTAATTTAGCCCCTATGCCACTAAAAATGTGGAAACTACCAACAACCATTAAGAAAATTGAATCCTTAGGGCCCTGATGTAAACCAATTTTGTACCTATTCTCAACTGTGAATAAAATGTTCATTCAATCAATACCTCCCACATGCTTATTGCCTAGATATCAGTTTATTTATGGGATAGACCTGTTTTGCCATTGTGTGCAAAACAGGTCTATCCCATAAATAAACTGAAAGAATCATGCACACATTAGCCATGGAAGAACCTCTACCCCAAATTCTTTCAAATCTGTCAGATCATGGTGCATCTATTTCGCAGTTTCTTCAAAACAAGTTCCTGTATAAATCACATGTGATCGAGATTTTTTTATTTTATTATTTTATTACCGGTATTATTATTATTATTATTATTATTATTATTATTATTATTATGATATTCAATTAACTGCTTGGGTGGGTGGGGGCGTATGGGGCATATTTTTGTAGCCATGACGGTCGCCTAAACCTTTTCAGATTAATGCTAAAACGGTTTATAAGCTTTGATAAGGTAAACTATTGAATAGTCTAAGAGCTAGACAGAGACAGAGCAACTGCGATTCTTTACTAGAGGGGAAAAAAGAAATCATTAGCTATTGAATGGTATTTTATGCTGTGTAGGCAATCAAGCAGGTGGTCGGGCGCTGGTTGGCTCCTGTGTGCACGTGCCCCTCTCTGCTATATTCTAGTGTTTGACGCAGATTATCAGATTTGCGTCAGACCCAACCCAGCCCCTGCAGAAGCACCGCACCCGCAGCAGCCTTGTGATATTACATTGCATAATCTCGACAAGCAATCATGGTAAGTACATGCCTACGACCACATAATGACACTGGGAATGGGATTGGGGTTCATTTGGTTTGCCGTTATTTATTTTTGGGTGGGTGTAATAGAATGCTTTGTATTGCTGCTGTATAGGCTCTTTGTTTTTCTGAGATGCCTCCTCCCCCCAGCCCATTTCACCTGCTGTGCACTGTGCAGCCTGCCACATCATTGCATAGTCACATCATTGCATAGCCTGTAAAAATGCGCATTGCACCAACTAGCCCGTTATTTTAATTTATTTGATTTATTTCGCCACCATTGCGAAACCTTTGTTGAGATTAATAATGATCGCCTAGATCATACGCTATTCAATTGCACACTGTCGGCTCCATCGTAGGCTATATATATATATAGGCCTATTGTCAGCCATTTTGCCAATTTAGACTGCAGGCCGATGCAATTTTGATCTAGGCATTGTCTATTATTCTGGGAAATTTCGAGCTATATTGAAAATTAGTATTATTATTTTAACAATATTATTATTGTACAATATTCGAAGCACTATATCAAATACATATTCTCCTGCATCACTCTTAAATAGACCTACTATATTTCAGCCTATTTCTACCACCTATTGCAAAAGTAAAATAATGTGCATTTAATTGTGGTGAGACATCTTGAAGATGGCGTGGTCTATTCTAGAGATATCTAGGCAAAAAACAAGTGGCTGCTAAATTGTTTGGAACATGTGGGTCTTAATTGTAGTTTTCAAGCTATACATAGTAGTAGTCAAAAGATGATTTTGTCCAACATTCATGTAAATATATTGTTTAGACAATTCGATTGTATGTGATTTTCTTGTCGCCGTCGATGTCTGAGCCTGTGAGTGGGTGGGGCTCTGCGTAGCTTCATGATGCTCAGTGACATCATAGTGATTTTTTTCCCCAGCCCACATTACTGTTCTGGATGTTTCTACACGCAGGCAGACGTGTTGGGTGAATTTCACCGGCTGGTTTACTGAATACTCCCACAATAGGCAGTTAATAATAATAATGGCCAATAAAAATAATAATTATTATTATTATCAATAATAAAAATGATAAAAATCGACCATTTTCATATACCCCAGGAATTTGTGTCAATACGTAAACCGCCTCCTCCCTCGTCAAAAAAAAGAAAATAAATAAATAAAATAAATAAATCTGTCTAGGCTAGGGGGATGCCAGCATATGCCAATGCGTATGTCCAGCAGGGGGTGTGGGTTTACCCAGGCTAAATAACACCCACATTTTCACAGATCCCCCCCCCCCCCCCCCCCCTATTGTTCTTCTTCTCGTTATTATATATAATAATAATTTATTTGTATACAATTTTATGTTGACATACTAAAGAAAAGTAGGACTACCTCAAACGGCCATGTATTTGCTGCATTGCTTTAGTGATGAGTCTCAGATTCAAAGGAAAAGCGGGCGCTGTTTTTCCTTTATTTTTTTCACTATGACTTCTCAAACTGGTGATGAATCTGATAATTTTACAAAAGTTTTGTTAAATTGTTAATTCTTCTTTCTTCTAAATGATATGATACAAAGGGTGTGAAATGATCTCAGTCAAAATGTGATGTTACAAACGAAGAGGAGTACAAATTAAAAATGCTGTAATGCCTCTTTTCTGCTTGCAGCGTGAGTGCATCTCCATCCACGTGGGCCAGGCAGGTGTCCAGATCGGCAATGCCTGCTGGGAGCTCTACTGTCTGGAGCATGGGATACAGCCGGACGGACAGATGCCCAGTGACAAGACCATTGGAGGAGGAGATGATTCTTTCAACACCTTTTTCAGTGAGACTGGGGCTGGAAAGCATGTCCCCAGGGCTGTTTTCGTAGATCTGGAGCCCACTGTCATTGGTAAGCTTCATCTACTCTGGATGAATGTATATTTTTAGAATGAAGGTTGTAAGATGAGATAAAACTTAACTGATCCCTATAATGTGTACCAGCAGCAGCAGTGAATTAAAGTGATAGTCAAAAGCCAAGCGAAGATAGACTACAATGAAAAACAGTCAAACCTCTTCTTTGTGTCCTCAGATGAGGTGCGCACTGGCACCTACCGCCAGTTGTTCCATCCTGAACAACTGATCACTGGCAAAGAGGATGCTGCCAACAACTACGCCCGTGGACACTACACCATTGGCAAGGAGATCATTGACTTGGTGTTGGACAGGATCCGCAAACTGGTAAGTTGTTTATGAATTAACGTTTTGTAGATAAAATGTCAATGGATAATTGTTTTACTACTGTATGGAACAATGCTAGGCCTAATGATTTATTTGCATGTAAGACCTGGGCAAAAACAATCATGTTAGAAAATAGAATAGGTACAGGTTAAAAGGCAACAGAATGTCCATACTTTTTTTCTCAACAAAATAATTCTCATGGTGTGCATTAAAAGAAAAAGACAAAGGAAAAGAAAAAAACACTGTAATTAACAAGTTATATCATCTGTATTATGTATTACACATGCTTATTGCACCAATCCTTTAATATACAAATAGAAGTAGTCTCATATGGACTACATACAAATTGAATTTGCCTTGGACATTTTTCTTTATGATTTTTATTGTACATACCCCTTTTTTTTTTTTTTTTTTTTAATATCATCCTCTTTGCACTGCAGTGCAGTGATCAAGCCTGTGGTCACTAATACATGTTGTGCCTTGGTGACCCCTTGTGGCAATAGTGTGCAAGTGTACAACATTTGCTTCTACCAAGATCATCCCAAACCACTTCACATGAGTGTAGTATTTATGTAAGATTTGGAAATGGGTAAATTCGCATGTAGTGGACCACTTATTTCACATTCGAGATCTATTAAAATATATATATATATATAAAAAAGACTTTTCAGACTTCCCATTTTGTATCCGTGTGTCCGTCCGTCCGTCCGTCCGTCCGTCTGTCCGTCTGTTAACAGCTAATCTCCGGCGCCGTTTACCCGATCGATGCCAAAATTTGCACAATCCCTGTCTGCTCTGAATTTTCCAGAAGGGCCTAATATAGCGCCACCAGGAGGCTGATTCTTGCAATTATTTGGGAAAAATCTGTGCGTGTGTCCGTCTGTTAGCAGCTAATCTCCCAAACCATTAACCCGATCGATGCCACAATTTGCACACTTGCACACACACTCCCTGGATGCCAACCATGAACCTCTGATCCAAATTTTCCACAACGGCCTGTTATAGGGCCACCAGGAGGCTGATTCGTGGCATCTTTTTACAAAAAATGTGTGTGTGTCTGTCTGTTACCAGCTAATCTCCCAAACCATTAACCCAATCGACATCACAGGAGGCTGATTTTGTAAAGATGATGAACACAGCAGGCAATTTACATAAAATCTTCAACACACTATAATACCAAGCTGAGAAAAATATTCCACTCTTTTCACAATGGCTTGTTATAGCGCCACCAACAGGTGAACATTTGAAAAAACACATTTTTGGACAAAATGCCTAAAATCATCCAAATGCTAAAGTCATAATAATAAATGGTACCCTTTTTACATTGGCCTATTATAGGGCCACCAGGAGGCCACAACCTGTCCTGGCCTGGAGGAGACCTGTGCCCAGAAGGACACTTTTCTAGTTCCCTTATATTTTTTGTAAAATATTGAGGCACTAGGCCATACTTTGTTGTAGTGAGATTTGTAAGATTCAGCCTACAACACCTATGCAAACAATTTACAGTATGAAAAGCACTTCTTTTGTCAAACATTAAATACAGTACAAGCTAAATTAATTATTCCTCTGTATCTTATCAACAATATTTCTATGTCATGGCAGCTACCTGCTTACATGTAGCTTTACGTTCATGTTTAATATGACAGTGGGCTATACTGGCAAGTCAAGTGATTAATCTTATATCGACACTAGCCCTGATGACAGTTGACACTATGTGAAACAAATACGTATGTGGCATGCAGTGCTTTTGTAGGTGTCATATGTGCCTTATGTACAAACACTTTGAAACAAACTGTTACTGACCGCTGTTCATTCTCCTCAGGCTGACCAGTGCACTGGTCTTCAGGGCTTCCTGGTCTTCCACAGCTTTGGAGGTGGAACTGGTTCTGGTTTCACCTCTCTGCTGATGGAGCGTCTGTCTGTTGACTACGGCAAGAAGTCCAAGCTGGAGTTCTCCATCTACCCAGCTCCTCAGGTGTCCACTGCTGTGGTGGAGCCTTACAACTCTATTCTGACCACCCACACCACCCTAGAGCACTCTGACTGTGCTTTCATGGTGGATAATGAAGCCATCTATGACATTTGCCGTAGAAACCTTGATATTGAGCGTCCTACCTACACCAACCTCAACAGGCTCATTAGTCAGATTGTGTCCTCCATCACAGCCTCCCTTCGTTTTGATGGTGCTCTTAATGTTGATCTAACAGAGTTCCAGACCAACTTGGTGCCATATCCCCGTATCCATTTCCCTCTGGCTACCTATGCCCCTGTCATCTCTGCTGAAAAGGCCTATCATGAGCAGCTCTCAGTCTCTGAAATCACCAATGCCTGCTTTGAGCCATGCAATCAGATGGTGAAATGTGACCCTCGCCACGGCAAGTACATGGCCTGCTGCCTTCTGTACCGTGGAGACGTGGTGCCCAAAGATGTCAATGCTGCCATTGCTACAATTAAAACAAAGCGCTCCATCCAGTTTGTGGACTGGTGCCCAACTGGTTTCAAAGTAGGTATCAACTATCAGCCCCCCACTGTAGTACCTGGTGGAGATCTGGCCAAGGTCCAGAGGGCTGTGTGCATGTTGAGCAACACCACTGCTATTGCAGAGGCCTGGGCTCGCCTTGACCACAAGTTTGATCTGATGTATGCCAAGCGTGCTTTTGTTCACTGGTACGTAGGTGAGGGTATGGAGGAGGGAGAGTTCTCTGAGGCCAGAGAGGACATGGCAGCTCTGGAGAAGGATTATGAAGAGGTTGGAGTTGACTCCATTGAAGGTGAGGGAGAGGAGGAGGGAGAGGAATATTAAATGTGGGAAAGCAATGAGCTTGATGAACAGGAATGACATTGTTTTATTTGGAATATTACTTCCTACTGATACCTAGTTCAACAGGGAGTATCTTATGCACATTATGTAGGCCCAAACAATGCACACCGTTTTGTTGTGGAAAGGATAATTTGATTGTTGAAAAGGTTTGGATTAATTTGATGTATTAATAAAATGCTCAACCACTATGACTCACAAGAGCTATTTCTCATTCACTGTACAGTACTAACAATATTGTGAGGACACCATCAATTGACACACCCACACGGGGACTCACCCATTTACTTTGAAGTCTATTTGTGCAAACTCTTGTATTTTTGTCCTTTTGTCCCCTGTTTTTGATCTCTTTCTATAACCTACTATGTACTGTAGCTGGGACTGATTCCCCTCGTGCCCAGACTAATCACTGATGACCAACATAGATAAAGTCTACACACACATCACATGCATCTTATAAGTGCTTATAGACAGCACATTCAGAGGCATCTATGACAAACTTGTTATTCACCAGTGAGGTGAGTTTCAATTAAAATCAGTAAATTATACTGCTTTCATTTCTGTGATAATTTACTGATAAACTTTCTGTCAAGTAAATAAAAGTACAAATTGTATGCACATCAACTACAGCTATAGGCTACTACAAGCCAGGACTGGCCCAATAGGGGTACCAGAAGGGGCCTGGAGCAGTGGCACCCTTATTTGCAAATTCTCACTCTTTAACATCTAAATATTCATACTAGTATCCTTATTATTGTAAAGGTTCATAAAGAAGGATGCCAAATTAACAGACCAGCCATTTATATTTAAATAGTTAATGGGCGAGGCGGTTGGAGAGATGTCAGTGTTGGATACCCAAAGAGGGTAGGTAGAGGTGGATTATCAAAAAAAATACTAATGCACTAGGCCTATATTTGTGATTGTTGATTTGTGGAATCAGGTGCACAGATGAACAATAGGATGAACAGACCCTTTACAGCAGCTATTGTGCTTTGATGTAAAGGTAAGGCCTGCCTGTCTTTTAGCTGTTTGTGTGAGAACAGGAAATGTAACTGTACAGGGCAGACTGTCCGTGCCACTTTCAAGCAAGCACACCTATCAAATAAATGTAAGACAAAACCACAACAGGCAGCTGTGTTTACCCTGCTCTGCTGTGAAAGGGTACAAGATCAAGTTATGGACTTGAAATTCACGTTCCAAAGTATGTTAATATATTTGTGACTAAGAATCAAAATGGCAAATATTTCAAGCAGAAGGTTTTCACATTCCAGTGAAATAGTAAAGTATATAGAGGAGGTTATACTCATGATACAGTCTGCAATCAATTCCTGACACCCTCTTGTGACTGCCCCACTTTCATGAAAAGATACGTCATCCCTGTGTGTCAATGGAAAAGATAACTCCATCCATCCAATAGAAAAGGAATCATGTGATTATGAGCCAATCGGATGCAGCACCCTCTTCTTTTGCCGGCTAGAACTATATAAGTCCCCACCCAACCACACTCCTTACCATACTTCTTACACAGGTCTCATTGAAGGTCTACCTGTAAGAAAAACGTATTTCTTTATTCATCTCATTTCATCTGAGACTTCTCCCAAACACAGACAGCATGGTGAGTATGAATGTTTTTTTGTTTTTGTTTTTTTTGTTGTTCAGAAAGATAGGCCTACATTGATTGACAAAATGAGCTTAGCTCACTTCAGTTGTTAAAAGTTATTACTCTAAATAAGTATTGTTTGATGTTTTAAAATGTTCATTCTTTGGCACTCATCCCTAAATGTCCTGCTGAGCTGCAGTTAAAAGTAATGCATTCTCCTTTTTCTTGACCCAGTGCAGTGAAGCCAAAAATAGAAAGCATACCATGCACTTTTTATTTTATTTCCTTTCTTTTTGTTTTCATAAATCATTACTATTGAACACTCTTTACATCTGTTTGTTGTTTCAAAACTATTGAACAAATGAAAAGTATTAAAAATTGGTTTGGACAAAACCTTTTATCTCCACAACAGGACCTTTCTGCTAAAAAAAAGTTCCTAACATCACCATCTCTTCCTCTCTCATGCGGCAATTGACAATGTAAAAAGTCACAACATGGACATTTCAAAATACAAGGTTTTTCTTAAATTCTTGAAAAATGTATATTTTTCATTTCCCGGCAACAGATTGAGCTACGTTTGTAGGACAAAATACAAATAATGCTTTCTTGGGGTCATAATCGTGAAGATCATTTCATAGTGACTTGGCTAAGGCCTAAGCATGAAAGATCAATTCAAGCTTTTTTCCCCCACAACCCATGAATACACCCATTTTGTAATAAAATATGTGTGATTTAATTCATAGCTCTGTAGTAGTTCCATCTGACAGCTGACACCAAACCAAACCAGAATGACAGGGACATCGTCTTAAAGTAAATGTTTGGAAATGGGATGGAATCTTTCGCCTGCCATGGTTTATCACATGTTTTAAATCCAGGCAACAGGATGACTAATAAGTCACCACATGTGTTATGTGATTTGCCTGAAAATGAAGTGTTGAACTGAAAGAACATTTCTGTCTTGAGTAGCTGAGTTAATTTAAGCTTGCAACTTGTCAGGTGGTGTGTGGTCATGGTATCTTGTGCTAGTATATCTTGTGCTGTACAATGAGAGCCTTCTTCCCTTAACTCCTCCCAGCCTGTTTCCCTTCAGGACCAGGACTCATTTGTTTTATTGCGTAATGATAACGATTAGGTTTTAGGGAGTTTTCGTCATCACCTCGGTATGGTGTGTTTCCACGATAAAAAAAAACAATGCAAACAATCAGCACACATATTTCTTCCAACCCCAGTGATTAGTGGATGTTTTAAAAACAAGAGTGTCTATGTTTCCTCCAGCGTGAGTGCATCTCAGTCCATGTGGGTCAGGCTGGTGTCCAGATTGGCAATGCCTGCTGGGAACTCTACTGCCTGGAGCATGGAATCCAACCAGACGGACAGATGCCCACTGGCAAGACCATGGGTGGTGGAGACGATTCATTCAACACCTTCTTCAGTGAGACTGGGGCTGGAAAGCATGTTCCCAGAGCTGTTTTTATAGACCTGGAACCAACTGTCATCGGTAAGCTTAATCAGCTCTGGACCTTAGTGTACTGCTTGTCTGAGCATCAAATGGTAATAATATTTATGATAACATTAACGTTGGTGAGGGTAAGGCAAAAGGACTGGCTGATCCGACTGGCTCTCCTTCAAAGGTTTAATCTGAAGTCTTCAAGCACAGTATAGTACGGGTCTTGTGGTGTCTGCAATGATACAACCAAATAACAATACCCACTTGTAAATGAAATAGAAATAAAGAAAGCACATCGCTGTGCCTATTCTGGACAGTAAAAGCTTACAACACAAACTATATTGTTGAAAATATTAGGCAGAGTGCTTCTTTATATACATACTGTATGTCACATCATACAGCAGTAGAATACAACGTATAATATATAGGTAGGAACGTGCACAGGTCGTCAGAGAGGCGTGGCCAAAAGAGCGCAAATGGGAACCTCTAGACAACAGTAATAATAATAAATAATAATAGATTTAATTTGTAACGCACTTTACATTCTTTGAATCTCAAAGTGCTACAGTGAATAAAAGCAATTAAAAAAAAGGAAAAAAACAAAAAGGCAAAGGAAAACATCCTGCCAGGTTTAAACGGTAAAACACAACTTAAAACAAAAGGGCAGATTATAAAAACGCTTTGTTAAAAAGAAAGGTCTTTAGTCCTCTTTTAAATGAGTCCAATGACTGTGGTGCTCTCAGATGGGCTGGCAGGTTGTTCCACAGTTCAGGGGCGACCGCGCAGAAAGCGCGGTCACCCATGGTGCGCAGGTTGGTCTTAATTGGTTTGAGGCGGTTTGTGTTTGTGGAACAGGGACCGGGTTGTGGGTTGGGGGTGACAAGCTCCTTGAGGTAGGAGGCGTTGCCATGTATGCACTGGTATGTAACAGTAGATCCACAAGCTCACAACAGCCAGTCTGCGACACGCTGAGCGGCTGTAGATCTGCCACTTTTGGGAAAGCACTCCTCAATCTGCAACACATACAGGGTTGCAATCTGAGGAGATACAAAGCAAGGGAATAGCATTAAAACCAAACCCAATCCAAAGCTGCACTTCATTTTGTAATTTTGGAAAGGGCATTTATTCCAAAGGGCAAAGCTCAAAACCCCTCAATTTATATGTGTGTATGTCCCTGTACAGTGTCTATGCATGCAGCTTACATTACAAAATAAGCAAAGTAAACATAATTGACATTACTACCGTCTACAATCTGTTCCTCAGATGAGGTGCGCACTGGCACCTACCGCCAGTTGTTCCATCCTGAGCAGCTGATCACTGGCAAAGAGGATGCTGCCAACAACTATGCCCGTGGACACTACACCATTGGCAAGGAGATCATTGACCTGGTGTTGGACAGGATTCGCAAATTGGTGAGTTAGTGAGATAGTGATATTGATATAAATAGCAAGGGGACAATTCTGTTGACAGTTTCTGACATCTCTATTGAAGATAAGGAAGGTGATGATTGGACAGATATTCAATGCCCAACACTGGTGATGTTGAAACACTTTTTATACTTGTATAAAAAAATAATTCTACATATGACCGGAAAATTAACTGAAAAATAATTTGGTCAGCTTTTGCGCATTGGCCACATTTAGTCACCGTAACACAATAAGGGTTAACAACCATTGTACAATCCCAGGTCATTCTTTGGTGCTGTGTTGGGCAACATCTGACCATGTCCATTTGTCAGCAGTGTGACGTGACAGGCTTTCCGGTCTTGTTTTAAATGTTTTCACTGGCATGTCAACCTATTACAAGTTGGGAGTGATCACGCACGTCTGCATTCCATTGTCACTCAAACCTCTTACGTGACTGTAGGTGTTGCCCAACCTCCCAGGTCTTAATCACCTTGGCCTGGAAGAGACTAGAGAGTGTCTAGAACCTTCAGAGGTCAGTGCATATTATTTGACCAAAGACCGGAGAAATAGGTAGTAAGCACAATGAGTCACTTTTTTTTTTTTTTTTTTTTTAAACAAATACCGGTACTATACAATATCACTTTTCCTGAAAAAAGTGTATTTAATTATTGATTATGTATTGTGTATTTATTATTAATTATGAATATGATAATTGCAGGTGCAATATTTAGCAAAAATTGATATTTTAGTTTTGTCAAAAACAGCAAACATTCCTTGACATAACAGGCTTTGTATTTGGTAAAAATATGAATAATGTTGAGATCCTCAGCCAAATTTGATGTCATGTCATATGTTTCAAAATCACAACAGGAGAAGAACAATGAATACAAAGCTTTGTGGGTGAAGGCTATATGAATGCTATACTTCTCTCTCCTCAGGCTGACCAGTGCACTGGTCTTCAGGGCTTCCTGGTCTTCCACAGCTTTGGAGGTGGAACTGGTTCTGGTTTCACCTCCCTGCTGATGGAGCGTCTGTCTGTTGACTACGGCAAGAAGTCCAAGCTGGAGTTCTCCATCTACCCAGCTCCTCAGGTGTCCACTGCTGTGGTGGAGCCTTACAACTCTATTCTGACCACCCACACCACCCTAGAGCACTCTGACTGTGCTTTCATGGTGGATAATGAAGCCATCTATGACATTTGTCGTAGAAACCTTGATATTGACCGTCCTTCCTACACAAACCTCAACAGGCTCATTAGTCAGATTGTGTCCTCCATCACAGCCTCCCTTCGTTTTGATGGTGCTCTTAATGTTGATCTGACAGAGTTCCAGACCAACTTGGTGCCATATCCCCGTATCCATTTCCCTCTGGCTACCTATGCTCCTGTCATCTCTGCTGAAAAGGCTTACCATGAGCAGCTGACAGTTTCCGAAATCACCAATGCCTGCTTTGAGCCAGCAAATCAGATGGTGAAATGTGACCCTCGCCACGGCAAGTACATGGCCTGCTGCCTTCTGTACCGTGGAGATGTGGTGCCCAAAGATGTCAATGCTGCCATTGCCGCCATCAAGACCAAGCGTACCATCCAGTTTGTGGACTGGTGCCCAACTGGTTTCAAAGTTGGCATCAACTACCAGCCCCCCACTGTAGTACCTGGTGGAGATCTGGCCAAGGTCCAGAGGGCTGTGTGCATGTTGAGCAACACCACTGCTGTTGCAGAGGCATGGGCTCGCCTTGACCACAAATTTGACCTCATGTATGCAAAACGTGCCTTTGTGCACTGGTATGTTGGTGAGGGTATGGAGGAAGGAGAGTTTGCTGAAGCTAGAGAGGACATGGCAGCACTCGAGAAAGATTATGAAGAGGTGGGGGCTGATAGTGGGGAGGGTGATGATGAAGGAGAAGAATACTAGACTGGCATAAACGTTTTGTAATACTTTGCTACTTCCTGTTGTGTGCAAATTGTCTGCTTTAATATAAATGATTTTACAGATTAATTTGTCCTTTTTATTTTAAATAGAACCCACATACCATACGCTTCTGATTATTCAACACTAGATGGCAGTGTTTTCTTGCATACTGGGCTAGACTGGCTCACCACATTTTGCAAAGTTGCATTTCTAACTGGCAAAAGGCAATAAGTCAGGAACAAAACAGCACACCAAAGGCCTACATTATTTAAAATGTACTATATACTACCAAATCAGTTCTTCATGCAAAATCATGGGGGAACCATGTTTGGTGCTATAGTACCAAGGTTCTATTTAGCACCTGTTGTTAACCGCTGAGGCACCAAAGCCATGCATCCAAAGAACCACTGAAGAACCCATTCAGCAGGCCTATTTCTGTTGAGGTGCTGTATAGCCCCACAACCTTCCAGAACCACCGAAGAACCGCTAAAGCACCAAGGCCTCCCAAAGAACCACTGAGGTGCTATATACCACCACACCACTACCATAGAACCACTGAAGCACATCTTTTTTGAGAGCACCAAAAATGGTTCCCCTATGATTACAGCCAATAGGCCTACACCAATTTGGTGCATCATTTGGTGCATCATGAGAATCGAGAACTGTCTTTCTCATGCACATGCATTGAAAGCTTTGAGAACCTAGGCCACTGCTTTGGTCTAAAATAAGGCTGGTATTCACTGTGTCCCAAATGCCCAATGGTGGGAGGCATAGGGGGTCTGTCAAGATGGCGAACAGGTGGTGTTTAAAAATACTATATTTGTTCCCACAGTTGCCAGACTGAAATTATACTGTAAACCAATAATGAAATTTAAGAAATTAAACATTCTTGTGGCATGCTTGCAAATTTTGTGACACAATACAGTCTGTAACTATTGGAGAAGAAGAGTAGGCTACATTTTCTGAATGGTGTTGGTCAGCATACAACTGATTCTCTGCTTCCTATTTGAATTCACTAAAACAATTCATAAATTCACCAGTACTGTAAAATACATTTTATTCTGTTGTTTTGTCATTCAGACCAGACCTGGCAAAACCAAATGCATTATTTGTAATCCAGAAATGTTGCAAACTATAGGGACTGCGGGTGAAAACGACAGACAAAACAAAATGAAACTTTCCATTCAATAGTCTTATGCTTTTAAGTCCCTTAGAGTTGCACTGAACCAGAGCTTTACAAAAACGGAACAAAATATAACATTTGCTGCTTTTTGCATGCAATGAAATCGATACACAGCCATTGATTTGAGAGTCATTATAGATATATGTGCTCTTTATATTGGCATGGGCTGGCTTTGCTAGAATATTGAAACTGTAATACCTTTCGTGTACATTTTTAAATTAATTTTCTATTGATACTTATGCATTAATCAAAAATATAGCAACAAATAAATTAAATCTCAAACAACAATTTATACTGATTGTCAGAGAGCACTATATGTAAGACGAGGAGTAACCAGTCATTCTCTATTTTTCTCCATATCACAATCCTGAGGTAATTGACTGATATAGGGAAATATATGTAATATGTGATTGTGCACTTCTCCCGCAAATATCTTGCAAGAGTGTGCTTTCATTGCAGAAAGATGTGCATTTCATAAATGTACAAAAATACACACACTCACTCAAAGTGCCTTCATGCGTACAAAAGTTGAAAACTAACAACAAAACTGATATTTGGATCTGAAGCCCAACCTGCTCTTAATAATACTATAGTATTGTCTGGTGTGATATGCGTTTCCTGGAAAAAACTGAAATACACAAGCAATAGCACTTGTTTACAGGCAAATCATAACCCCAATTTACTCAATTATTCTAGAAATTCATTTCAGTGTCCCTTTTAAAGTTTTCATTCTTCTTTTCCATTTACACTCCTCCTGCTCACACATCATCAGACCATTCTTAACCACACCATTAGTTTTCTAATTCTGGCTTGCTTCTCCCATTGCAAAACATACACAATGTAACCACTTGGGTGCCTCACAGTACTGTATGACATATATCAAGCATAACACATTTTACAACAGGCATTCAATAATAATCACACATATTAGCACCCAATAATTTCCCTAATCTATTCCAATCTTGATTTCCTAAATCAGCGAAACATGTTGGTGTAGTGAGTGTTTAAACTAATACATTATATCCATAATAAAAATACTAATGAATGTATAAAATTACACAATGTTATATACCTCTCTAAAATTATTGCCGAGTTATTGCAGGTATTAGAGCTGCACAACTTCACTGGACTGCAGTAGAGTCTTTCTGTTAAGCATGACAAACATGACCATACAAAATTATTTTGATTTACAGTAGCAAAGAGAGTAAATTTAACTGTCCACAAGAGCTTCACGAGATCATGAGCTCAAAACAGAAACTGTAAATCAAAGTCCAAAAGCCTATATCATCATCACATTCAGATTTACTGAATCGTTTAAATCCTTCTGTTAGGCTTCTATCTCGTCTTCCATCTGTGTAGAGTTGTTCAACACAGACAAGAGCAGAAGAGAACAGAAGCTTCAGAGCAGCTGTGAGTATCCATATAAGGATCGTTTCTCTCTGCAGTCTCTTTCATCTCTCTGGTTCTTGCTGAAGAATCAAGCTATCTCTCTGCAACGCTGCTGGTGACCTGAGGACAGCCAACACACAGATCAAACCTTTGACAGCACCGGTACGAACACATAATACTGAAGCAGAAAATATGTGCACAGTCAGTGCTTGTGGTCCGTATATCCTTTTGACAGAAAATGTAATATATGTTAACTGTGATTTACAATACATTTTCATTACCTGGGGTGGTTGATGATGTTTCACGACAAAATGTTCACAAAGAGAATGGCTAAGCCAATGTTCAGCAAGATGACCATAAAGATCATTATGGCATTTGGCCCCTTGAAAAGAAAGGAACATTCATGATCAGTGGGCACGAATATTATAATATAAACAACATAATAAATCACATGAACCCTAGTTTGAAACTACATATCCTAAAAGCAGATAAAAGAAGCTTTGAAAATACTGTAGATTTAAAAAAATCTTCAAAATTTGAATTTCCATGTTTGCTAAGCAGCAAGCTATATAAGCTTTGTTTATTTTTAATTAATAATAGGACAAATATAAAAGACTGTAAAGACAAAAGATAAGTGGGGAGAGTAGACAGTAGAGTCTATGTGTTCCAGACTGTATGATGTAAGCATCTGAAAAAATTGGAAGGCAACAGTCTGGCCTGTGAGACAATAATGAACCCTCAGTTACCATGAACAGTCCATGTTATAATAGGCAAACATTCAGTGAAAAATAGATGAGCATGTAGACCTGTTATTTTCAGCTATACTGTGTGAGAGTTTTCCTGTAGTAGTATGCACCCCTTGGGGTACAAAGTCAATGTCGTATAGGGTTTAACAGTAGTTAAAATTATGTGTTTCTACAGTACAGTAGGCCTATGTCTTTGCCCAAATGTTGAAATGTTAATGCGTTCAAAGGCACAGCTAGCTAGCAAAAAGATATTATGTGATCTAATTGTAAGCTAGGGCTTGGCTGTACAGTATGTAAAAGTAAAAATTAACAAACATGTGGAGTTTTGTGACACCTGGAAGTAAAACAAGACAAGCACTTCATAAAAACAACTGTCTTATTTGAGTTTAAAGGGGGCTACTGTTTAAAATATAATGGCCTTACCTCCAACTCCAGTGACTCTGGAGTCACTTCATAACTTGTCCCTAAAGCCTTTAGACGGGCTTCAGCTTTGGGGTCCACCTTCGGGGCTGGTTTTGCAGGCGGCTTGGCAACAACAGGTTCTTCTGACTTGGGCACAGGTTTCGGTTCAAATTTATGTATAGGTTTTGGTGACGGTTTCGGTGATGGTCTGGGGCTAGGCTCACGGTTTACACTCGGTGGCCTCAGCTCCGCTTTGCTGGCAGGTCGACTCGCTTCTCTCGATTCCACCTTGTTTTCCAAGGCAGACGGAGCCCGCTCCTGGACAGATGGGGCTCGTTCAGGTCTAGGCTCAGCCGCTTTCGGCTCAGGTGTGACAGCTTTGGAGGGCACTTTCGAGGCAGGTGGTGATACTTCTTCATCTGCGTAGATGAGTCCATTACTTACAGGAGGTGCAGAGTTGACCGGGGACGTGTCAGAGTCAAACTTCTGCAGGGGCTTGATCTCGAGGTCAGAGCCCTGCTCGGCCTTTGTGCTCTGACGGCTGGGTGTGCGGGAGGGACCGCGGCTGCTGGGAGCAACAATGGACTCCGGCTCAGCAGCAGGGGCAGGAGCAGGGGCGGAAGACAAGGGGGTGGTGGAGCGGCTGTTCTGTTTGCTGCTGCCCCTGCTTCCACTACCTTTAATGGGTTTGTCTCCATCCCAGCCTCCAGGTGTGAGGAGGCTGGGGGCCTCTTTGTTGGTGATTCCAGGGCTAGGGGACGGGGTGCGGGTTGTGGTTGTGCCGGGCATCAGCCGGTGCAGTTCATTCATCAGGGGGCTTTCTGGCGGCGTGGGTATGGGCTCCTCTTCGGCCAGCAGCGGCTCGTGCATGCCTGTGTCTGCATTCTCACTGCCCTCAGGTACTTCATCTAATGCTCTCTTCTTCAGGTACTCAGGGCCTGCACCAAAGGGAATGAAATGCAGTGTTCAGAGCAGTACAGCTGGCTTCAACAGAGTACAACAATTCATTCATAAATAATTAGAACAAATTAGACAAGAGTAAATGTTATAGCTTGAGTTGCCTAGTTTGATTAATATGGCTTTGTTTATTTGCACTGTTACTGTGTTACTGTTCTTGCTCAGTTATATCATAATTTCCATTACCACCATCATTGATTCTAAAAATGCCTTCTAAATAACATACTGACCTAAATATTATGTTTTCTGATAGAGAGAGATAGATAGAGAGAAGTATTATTTAATACACCGTAGCAAGTAGAATATAAATACTGCACACAAGCAGGACATGGCCTGCTTGTGCACAACGCGCAAGTTTGCACTCTGCCGAGTGCTGATCCAGTTTATATAATTTTCTGTCCCCAAAAGACAGATGATGTCTTGTGGTGATCGGAAAATAGGCAGTGGTGCTATTTTTCAGTCTGTAGCACAGCCTGTCCCTGGACTCACAAACCTGTTGTGCCAACACATTGACTATACTATCTTGATATACTCAACAAAAATATAAGTGCAACACTTTTGTTTTTGCTCCCATTTTTCATGAGATGGACTTAACAATCTAAAATTCATTCCAGATACACAATATTACAATTTCGACAGCGTGTACGAGTTCCCACTAATAGCGGACCAGCGGACCATAGTGGACCAACATTACAATTGACAATCTGATAAACTCTATGTTAAGAAGATGTGTTGCACTGAATGAGGCAAATGGTGCTCACACCAGATACTGAATGATTCTGAGTCCCTGACCCCCCAAAAAAGAACATTTAATGGTGGCCTTTTATTGTGGACAGTCTAAGGCGCACCTTTCTTGATGTGGCACACCTGTGAGGTGGGATGGATTATGTCAGCAAAGCAGAAGTGCTCACTATCACACATTTAGACAAATTTGTGAACAATGTTTGAGAGAAATGGTAATGGTAAATGTGTATCTGGAATGAAATTTAAATCTTAAAGACCATCTCGATGTGAGCAAAAACAAAAGTGTTGCGTTATCTTTGTATATATAATAACAGATCCTACATTATCAGATCACAACAATGCCATGTTGAGGAAAGTGAAGACACTAAAAATCGCCAGAATGTGAACTTTATGATGATGTATGATCATGATGCCCCTTGTTCACTTCACACAAGTGAGTTACATTTCTATAAGCACCTTGCAGTAAGCCCAACCCTCTCCAACCCTTTCAAATCTATTGGAGGTTTGCCTATCACATGCTTAGCTGTCATTGGACCATAGCAGTTTGGGGAGGGACTAATAGGACATGTTTAGAGTAAATTAAAATTAAAAGGTTTCTCGTGCGCACCTCAAAACTTTCTCGTGCGCACGAGAAACTTTCTCGTGCCCACCCGATACTTTCTCGTGCGCACGAGAAACTTTTCCCGTGCACACGAGAAAGAAAGTTTCACGTGCGCATGAGAAAGTTTTGCGTGCACACGAGAAAGTTTTGAGTGCGCACGAGAAACCTTTTAATTTTAATTTACTCGTACATGTCCTATTAGGGGCTCCGTACCTTTCCAATGTTGAAGCAGTTGGCCCTAGTGGTTATAGTGTGAACAGCAGGCAGCCTGTGGATTCATGACTAGGTAACCCCATGCCACCGAAGTTTAACATTGGACACTCGTTCATGTGCATGTGCATGGAGGAAATATGTCTAGGGTCTACTTCCGCATTTGGGCACCAAAATTTGGTGCCCAAATGCGGGGTGCTTTGCTGGGTGCTTCAAAATGCCACTGATCAACTTGTATTGAAATGAACGGCAAGGGGCTATCGCTCCAGTTATGCCTCTATATTTTATTACTCTATGATTGTATATTACTGCCATCATTGTAAATGAGGTCCTCTCAAAAAGCTACTGATAACTGAAATTTAGTCATTTAGTCTTGAATACAAACTAAGGAAACATTTAACTCTCCTGTGACTGAGTGTTATCTCCTCAGTCAGTGGTGAAAGCGCTTTCATGGAGGAATGTGTAGCAGGGCTCAGGCTGTGCTCAGCACTGACCACCTCAGATATCTCAGCCACTCAATGCTGGCTACATTTTATCAAAAAATGCAAAAGGGCTTATACAAGGCTCTCTCTCTGTGTGTGTGTGTGTGTGTGTGTGTGTGTGTGTGTGTGTGTGTGTGTGTGTGTGTGTGTGTGTGCGTGTGCGTGTGCGTGTGTGTGTGTGTGTGTGTGTGTGTGTGTACGCGCGTGCGTGTGCGTGTGTGTGCGTGTATGTGCGTGCGTGTGCGTACGTGCGTGCATGTGTCACTCTCTCTGCTGGACTGCCAGTCCGATAAGGAAACCGATATGATCCCTTTGCCCTAATAAGATGTTCCTTTTTTAGACATTCAAAGGTGGCTACCCTTGTACTGAGGCTCAGCCAAGTCTCTGAAAGCTAAAGCTGTATATACATACAGTAGCCTTGGTTCACAGAGTACAGTACGAAACTGGCTAGGAGAAATGGCTGGGAGAAAATTATAGCCTATCCTGGGGTTTGATTTAAAGATAGCAATTCAATTCAATTCAATTCAATTCAATTCAATTCAATTCAATTCAATTCAATTCAATTCAATTCAATTCAATTCAATTCAATTCAATTCAATTCAACTTTAGTCCAGGCACACAGGGCACATACAAATCAACATCACACAAAAAACACATAAAATCATAAATAGGGGCTGACTCTCCAATGTTTATAGGCAGTGAGTACCAGAGACAGCTTTTCCCAAGATTGCCTATATATCCTCATACTGTTCCAGGACTCAGATAGATAGCAGGTGTAGATTACAACTGTGCCAACTGCACTACAGCTTTCTTGTGGCACTAGTGCATAGATAGTGCAGCAAGAGTTAAGATTAAGGTGTCTACACTTTTGTGTGTATTGGATATAACTGTGTATTTCTGGGGGGACAAAAAGTCTAAAAACTCTCATTGTTGATTTTACTATGTACACTCACTGATAGTATGATAGTGTGCATTTTGTTTTGTGCTTTTGTGTTTTTAAATAGAATTTTGGAAGTAGAGTAGGGCCCGCACACCAGTCTTATGGTAAAGAATTTACTTTATTCAAAAAATGGACAACGTTTCGATCTCTCTGATCTTCATCAGGTCCGTACATGGATGCACACACATGATACTGCACTTAAATCAATTCCCCCTTGATTGAGACCCTCCCCCTGCTGTGAGCCACCCCCACAGAACACAGGTGTGAGAGGTTTTCTCATGAGGAACACAGGACAAAGTATAAACAAGTACTTGCATCTGCATACCAAGTTACATATACTATTTACAATTTAAAACGAACCATTACCAACCATTTAAATAGAATTTTGGCAACAGAGCAGAAGCTGGAGACCACTGACCTGGCTGGTAGAAGGAAGGAGAGAGCTCTTTAGCCACCACTCTGGCAATGCCGGACTCACTGTTGGCAGCTTGAGAGGCCTGCTCTGCTGCGTCTCCCTTGGCCTTTGCATGGGTCGTTCTGCAAGTAACACAAATAACACATGTAACTGCAATGGAAAAATAAATGAATGAATGAACGTCACACTTTCTCAGATCAATGATCTCCTGGGTTCCATTTGCAACTCCAACCACCCCAATATGCATTCACTGTCCCTCGTATTTGGACAGACAATGCTAGACAATAAAAAATCCACAAGAAGTCCCCAAAACTCATAGGTAGTCCCTCTCCTTTACCCAATATGCTTTACATAGATTGTGCATTATATCCACCTAGGAATTAAGGGTTCAGACAGAGTCAGAAAGCAAAACTGTGAAAGTGAATAAGGAACCACGATCAGTCAGAAACCGGAAAGGATAGCTTTCTACATTATCTTCAAGTCAAGTGAGACAGTGAGATGAAGAGAGGTAGGCAAAGTTATGGAATGTGTGTGTGTGTGTGTGTGTGTGTGTGTGTGTGTGTGTGTGTGTGTGTGTGTGTGTGTGTGTGTGTGTGTGTGTGTGTGTGTGTGTGTGCGCGCGCGTCCGTGCGTGCAATGTGCGTGTGTCTGCCTGTCTGTCTGACTGTTGAAAGTTCAAAGCTAACTATTGATATTTTGTCCCACATTAACAGGGAGTATTACTGATTGTGATTACTCTGAGAATACTTGGCATACTGTAATGCTACACTGTGCTGAAAATAGCTGCATATCCACTTGAGGACTGTGGGGAAGGCACTGAGGCTTCCCACTGGAACAATTACAGCCACTTGAGGTTCACTGCTTCATATAGCAGAGCAACACCTGTCCATACAGTCAACACTTACTCTCACCCAGTTCTCTCAAGATGTTGAGAACTAGATTCAAAAACATGATAATGTTATTTTGGAACTGTCCACAAAGTAATATATTGTGTTAATTTAACACTGAGAGCATACAAATCCAAAGCACACAGATGTCACACAAAGTAGCAGTACATTTTGGGAACGGGTTGGACAAAGCCTAATGATGTTGGTGTTTAGCAGTTGTCAAGCTGGCAACCAGTCAGCCATAAAGTTGTGCTGCCTGGATATGTTGCCACAGAGTGAGGAAAAAATAAAGAATGGCAACAGATGCTTTCTCACTACAACATTACCTCACAATTTGGTTCTCTCAGAGTAGCCAGCCTAGTTACCACATCAAAAATAACAGTTTATTACAATAAGCTTTACTGGCAATTAGACAACAGCCAGTAAATTCAGTTGGCTGACAAATTTGATTCAAATTTGATTCATTGTGACCTGTCTGCCTTTAGACTTAAATAAGCAAATAGGATTTCAATCTTGATGTGCTTGATATGCAACATTAAATGCCATTATGTAACACAAACATTGAAGTCAAGCATGAAAACACAAATTTTAATTGGCCAGAGCATGATGTACTATTATTCACACAGGTTTCTATCTTCAAATCTACATGCTGTACCGCAAAGCCATCTCTAGACTAGAGTATCAGCCAGTGCAGCAATATCTGAACCTTAGATGCGGTGTCAAACAACATACCATAGTGCATGATAACACCATATTGCGCCCAAGAGCTTCCAAAAGTTTAGCACGATTGACAGCAGGGTTGGGTTTACCTTTAAACAGATATGGTAGCTACATAAAGCACCATCATTATGGAGAAACAGCTCCACAGTCACTAATCCCAGTAGAGCCCTCATTAGTGGTCCTACGTTATGTGTCCTACAACAGTGTAGTAGTGTGATTATATTTTATGAAATAGTATTCTGAATTGTAATCTATCTAATACATGACCAGTGGGTGAAATATCGAAATTACAAGTAATAGATCTGCTCTGCAACTGATGAAGTCAGTTTCCTTTTTCAATCTTCACTCACAACCAAGTGACATTTGAAACTTTGACCTACATACAGTACACAGTGCTCTGCAGAGAAAGATCTGCTTGTATTCAGAAGAATGACGAGATGTCAATCATAGGACGGGAGTTGTAAAGAGACTGTCATTAATACTTGCGGAAGTTGTGGCTATAATATTTCATTGCAATGATCAAAACATTGTGCATAGCGTATATTTTTGTTTTCTACTATTTCTACTGTGTGCATCTCATCTCATTCTACAGTATAGATGTCTCTGACCTTTTGAACAGCTTTATGTAACTATGTTTTTGCAAGCTGCGGTGGTCCCACAAATTGTCATATTGCCATGTGCTATTGGATTTCTGTTGAGTGTCCCATTCAACTCTGTCAGAAAGTAGTAGGGGTGTATGCTGTTTTAGTGCATAATTAACTTATCATAGCACGTGCTACATACAGTCCTTAATTGCAACATTTTTATGAGGCATAGCTAAAATGTCCAGCATTCCTTTATCACGTATATCAGTTGTTCCTCAGTGCTGAGGAACAAACTCTGTACAACCTGGATCATACGGTGCATACAGCAGGACCTACAACATGGCTTTGAATGGTTGTGATTGCTTCCCTAGACAAAATGTAGGCATCAGCAAGAATGTAGAAAAGCCTATAAGTCAAGTTGTGGTACAGTATGCTAAAAACTCCTTATCCCTAAGTAGCCTAGTTGCTTATGAGATGTGTCATATTTATATCCATGGGACCATTTGACACCACCACTGACGCAGGATAGACTGGTCTGGTGTCTGTGATCTGTGCTTGCCAGTAGGCCAAAGCTCACCAGGGGGCTATTGAGTACAGTAGCTCAGTTAATGATGTGGTTTTGTTTAATCAAAAAAGTGGATCAAATCACCTACCAATTTTCAATAAAGCAATTAATTGTTTGTCACCATTCAGGCCTCTCTGCTTGTCTGTCTTGGAACACATTCAAAACAACAGGTGGAAAGGCAGAGATCAATAAACTTGCCTTCAGCAGGGGCGAAATCCAAAAGCGACCTCGCCCGCGGGCGCCCGTTTTCAAAAACGGGCGCCCGTTTTTGTGAAACCGGGCGCCCGCTTTTGAAAACGGGCGCCCGTTTTCAAAAGCGGGCGCCCGTTTTCACAAACGGGCGCCCTTTTCAAAAGGTTATGGTTAGGGTTAGGTTAGGTTTAGGCATAGGTTTACTGAGGTTAAGTTTAGGGTTAGAGTTAGGTTTAGGCATAGCCTAGTTTGTGAAAACGGGCGCCCGCTTTTGAAAACGGGCGCCCGCTTTTGAAAACGGGCGCCCGTTTTTGTGAAACGGGCGCCCGTTTTTGTGAAACCGGGCGCCCGTTTTTGTGAAAGCGGGCGCCCGCTTTTGAAACCGGGCGCCCGCGGGCGAGGTCGCTTTTGGATTTCGCTGGCTCTCCTTGCCTTGCCGGGTAAGACTATTACAACCTGTCTGACCTACTGGAATGATCCAAGCATAGCGTAACTAGCTGTTTAAACATAATTAAGTCCTAGGGACTGTTTGATTTGCTGTTGCAGACAATATTGTTGTTGTTGCTGCAGAGTAACAGGTGACGTGGTGTCAATGTAAACAAGAGCCCCTGTCATTCTTCATGAAATTAAGTGTGTGTGTATGTGTGTGTGTGTGTGTGTGTGTGTGTGTGTGTGTGTGTGTGTGTGTGTGTGTGTGTGTGTGTGTGTGTGTGTGTGTGTGTGTGCGTGAGTGTGTGTGTGTGAGAGAGAGAGACAGAGAAAGAGACTAGGCAGGATGGGAAAGACAAGGCTGGGAGCCAGTGGGAGGTGGGGAGGATAATCAGCTGTTGCATTCTCCTGTGATTGTGATAGCTAGCAACAGTGTGCCTGTCCTTATTTAGTCAGGGCTCCTCTGTGACACATATGGCCCCTGTCTGTGAGTCATATACACCCACTGCTGGCCACACATCCAGATGCCCCGGGCCCACACAAATGAAACATCCACGACCAGGAACCAAAACACACTAAATGCCTGGGTGTAGTTAAGGCTAAGCCATGGCAGACATGGGTCCGGTGACCCACTGGACAGGTTGTTATTTATAAACTTGGCATGTATACTAAAAGCACAACTTTTTTTTCAACTAAGGTTCAAGTTCTAGTTTGTTATTAGAGAAAGTACACGATGAGTGTTTTAATAGATTTATCTATTTTATTAGAACATTTTTTTACTGCTCCCTAGACCCCAGAATTAGACCCCAGGAAATTACATCTGACCACAGAAGATCACAGGATCTAGTGAATGTGAAGGAGGATTCTAGGGAGATGTCATACTGTTTGTCGTAGGCTATGTGACCTGTCCTCTAATCTGTGTGTGTGCGTTGTATGCATGAGTGCGTGCGTGCGTGCGTGCGTGCGTGCGTGCGTGCGTGTGTGCGTGTGTGTGTACTGTGCATGTGCACGCACACCCACCCACAGGGACACACGGCGCAGAGAGACAAAATTACTTAATGAAAATCCAGAATTCATGTCCTGTCATGCATGTAGGCTACTATACTATCACATACATTTTCCCAGTGTATTTCTGTGTGTGCACGCATATTAGACGTTGCCGCATAACTTCCGGGTATGATGACAATGTCCTGCGGATAATCAAATGCCCATTCAAGGGCTCTGCAAGGGTTGGAGGCTGTAAACAGAGTTGTTGATATGATGTAGGTGCTTGCTTGTGCTTACCATTACAAAATAACACTGGTTCTGGTCCATAATAACTCTTATAATACCAGTTCTCCCCATGCTAAAATATTTAGACTTCAATCTGTCCAGGGAAAGGATCTGCAGTCCATCAGTGTGAGCCCCCGTACTATAAACACTAGGCTTATTTCAGGTGCTGAGGATTGGTGTTGATAAAAACACTACAGCCTTGTAAGGCCATAGAAAAACCAACGCACATGTGACATGTCTTTTGTCCTGTACAACTTTGACACTTACAGTAAGTGAAAATGTTGTGTCAATTGGTAGAATAATTAAATAAAGCAAGATGCAAGCTAAAACACATCTGTAGTAATGTACTACATTTAGAAGTTTAACAAGGAGCCTCAAATGCCCTGCAGATACAAGTAAGTCAACAGTTCAATTAATCTTACTGCTTAAATGCTTAATCCTTAAACCATACATCTAGTTACCATATCAGACATATATTTGAAGTATTTTTTCTAGCTTTCTTTGTTTTTTTAATATACTGTATCTGGTCTGGTGTGTTTACATTTTCAGGATTAAACACCCTGAACTTGTCAACAGTAATGTGTAAATCTGAGTAGCTAGTTTATGTGCCTTGGCAGTCGACCTTCGGAAACTACTACATAGAAAATGACGGTGCGCTTGTTATTGAGAAGAGCAAGGCAAAATTGAGAGCCGCTTGACCTTGCCAACTTGCTCCATTGAACTCGATAGTATGGGCATTAACTAGCACCCTTCCTTAACAGTGTATTAGTAATGAACTAACCCACACAGGTAATTTTCTACACTCTCAGAGTTCGATTAGATTTTTCTCCCTATTTATACCATTACTGGCTGACAACTCAAATTCCTTTCAACATCGTCTTGTGAACATTTACCAAGCTGGTATGAGCAAACATTAAAAACAGCAGCTCAACACTTAATGAAACCAAATGTTCTACAATGTAATTGTATCTAATTATACGTAATGTGGCCTTTCTTACCGGGAGGCAGCAATCTCAGCTTTTTGCTTAGCGATGGCTGCAGCCCTCTGTGCACCCTCCACCGCGCGCTCCACCTTATGCTTTATTTTGTTTCCCTTCAGCTGGATCATCCTCTTCTTCATGGCCTTCACCAGCATGTTGTTCATATATTTGCCCTCCTCCTTCCCTCCCTCGGCGAAGATGGTGCAGCCATACCCGTGTCGCTGGTTGTCCAGCCACTCACCCTCATACTTCAGCCCACTGGACCGTTCACTTATTCCATATCCCGAGCGCTTGTCGTTCTTCCACTCGCCCATGTAGACCTCCGTGGTGGTGGCATCGATGTCAGCCTCCACCATGGGGAAGTCCTCTCCGGCCAGACTCTCGTCGCCACTGATGGTGGAGTTGGTCTCACTGGCATTGGAGCTCATGGCCGAATCGCTCCTGTTGAGGAAGCTAATCTTACTCTTCTGGCTGGACAATGAGGTGCGAGAGTCAGACTTTTTCAGCTTCCCCAGGATGTTGGCCCTTTGAAAAATGCCTTTCTTCTTTGGTTTGACAGCATCCGGGTCTACCTGAAGGGTGAGGGCGAAGCCACCGCGGGACGGTCCCAGGTGAGCAGGGGTGGAAACAGTTGTCTCCTCGCCTGAGGCTGTGATGATGGGGATGTCCTGCTGCAGAATGGTGCCATTACTGTGCTCACTGCGCAGAGAGGTCAGGGAGGTGCGGAGAGGATTGCGGACCACTGCTGCCATGCCATAGGGCACACTTTGACGAACGCCATAGCCATGCCGCATCCCACCAGTAAACTGGCCCTGGAACGTACCTGAATTGACAATGTAAAAATGTGCATATTATAGCTAAATCATATCAATTAATCATTTCCATGCTGCTTCTTTCCTTTCCATTTAGGTCCTTTCCCTTTCAGTTCATACACAAACGGAGTCAAACTGAGATACTGTAAACATCTTTGACATTTATAAAGCTATTCATACTTTTTCAACAAAAACAAGGCAACACGGTTACTTTGTTGTTGTACTGTCATAGCTGTATGTAGTGTGCCAGGACTGGCTTACAGACTCGGTTATTTCTGGTCCCCATCAAACCTCATCATGTGGCCTTATTCTCATGCTATAATGCACACGTGTTTGGAACCACTGACAGGCAGAGGGCTGTCAGACCAGGGGGGCACAGGGGGGCCTGCTGCCATGTTGTGCTATTATTACACCCTGACATCTATTCTATCACCACACCCCCCTCCTCAATACAACTATGATGAAGTGATGATGGGGCTGAAAGCTGATGAGTCAGCTGTTGAGCAGAGCAGTCAGTACTGTCTCTGTACAAACAAGAACCATTTGATCAATTGAACTGGCACAGCTTATGAACTCTTCTAACACTTTCAACTATGTGAACTGGGAGATAAGCAAGGACCGGGATAGGCTTCAGGGAGAATTAAATTAACTAAAGGTTTTCTATATGTGGTTGTGATTAACAGCTTGAATGAATCTGTCTTGAAATGAATTGGCTGAAAATAGGGCTGCACTATTTTATTGATTTTGACATGGAATATATTCAGATTTTCATTTTGACCTTGTGCTATTACAAATAAACTTGCATTGGCATCCCTTGCCTTTAAAGTCACCCTGGGGATAAAACCCCACATGATGGGCAAAAAGAATAGCAATCAAAAAGAAGAAGAAAAAAAAATATAATGAATTTGACTGTGGGAGAAAATCAATATTATTCATTTTGGCCCTCCACTACATAACCAGGAGTTGAGCTAGGCTAGAGTCTAAAGATATACTTTCAACTTGACTGACAGCAACAGTTCTTTTGGCAACAAATACCAGTATATCATACTGTAGGATTACAATGTAAGCCCTAGAGGCGAAGCACCTCTTATAATATAGGAAGTATGACATGCTATGATGTTGGCATCATCAGGGTGTTCCCTCCTCAGGTTCCCTGCCATATAGACCATACCGACTTTCTCAGTGGTATAGTGCATGCTTGAGGACCCTACTATACTATATTTACTCAATTACTGTACTTAAGTACAATTTTAAGGTATTTTGTTTACTTTACTATAGCCTAATATTTCAATACGATTAGTTATACTCATTTCAGAGTGAAATATGTAAGCATACTTTTGCTGTAGATCTGCTATTTTTATTTTTTAATTACAATACATTTGAAAACATTTCTTCACAATAGGCTTACTTTGGATACTTATACCAATACTTTTGTACTTTTAGTTAAGTGTTTTGTTTTTACTTGTAACAGCATTTCTACATTGCGTTCTAAAACATTCTAAAAACATAACAGACAGAACACATTCGAGACAGGATTATTATTAACACGGTATCTGGTCTTAAAATGTGTCCACTCACACATTCCTCCTGTCATAGCATATAGGCTACTGCAGGTGTTCATCATCATCATCATCATCATCATCATCATCATCATCATCATCATCATCTTTAGATCAATGGTTTTCAACCTGTTTATTCAGAATTTGAGCCACGGACCACCATTTGATGACCCACAGTCCCAAAACTAAAGATTTATTTTGCTTTTGTCCACAATTAATTACGAGGCTGGATTTGAGGAACAAAGCAGTCAAACATACAGATCAAAATGACCATTAATCTTCTGTATTCTCTGCATGGGCTAATTCAGATGATGAATATTTTAACTCTTGAGAGTGCAAAATGATTTACGCTTTCAAAGAGTTACATCTGGTTAACCAACTTTCCATCATTTATCTGGGGACAACCTGGAACTTTTTCAGGGACCACTGTTTGAAAACCACTGCTTTAGATTGAACTAAAATATATGACGATGCCGAAATGATAAAAAAAAAAAAACTCACCTCCATCAGCATAGGTCTCCGTGCCATATCCATCTTGCAGTCCGTTATTCCACGTTCCTTCATACTTTGCTCCACTACTGAAATTAAGACGCGAGCCATATCTCCCTTTGAAGCCATGTGTCCACTCTCCTTTGTACATCCAGTGTCCCTTCGTTTCCAGTCCCAGCCCGTGCCGCTTCCCCGTCGCCCAGTAACCCTCGTAGGTGTTCCCGCTGGGCCAGGTGTAAACTCCAACCACCTCGAATCCGTAATTCCAGGAGCCGGAGAACTCGCCCTGCCCTTTAGGTCCGGTGCAGATCCCATGGCCGTGGGCTTTGCCCCCCTCCCAGCCACCACAATACGCTCCGCCGTCGTCAAACTCAAAGCGACCTCCACTCATACCTACACGTTCTGCAGCCTGCAGAGAGGCACTAAACTTTATCAAAAAGTAATGATTTGTTCTATCTCGATAAATATATCACTCCGTCTAATTTCACCTTCACCTGACATCAAAAATGATTTGAGATCATATCCTTGGCACTGTGCTTGTGATAGAATTCTTTCGTTTCAAAATGGTTTTGGTAATGTCTGAACATCTCTATAATTCCGAGTGCATCACCCGCACAACATGTAGGTCTATTAGTAGGCCTACAGTAGGTCTGTATGTAGTCTAATTCTTGTTCGAAGTCTGGTCTTTAATGAGTCCTCCTGTCCCCCGCCGTGGATTCGTCGATTTCAGCAACTTTATAACGCCCTCTTAACACGTTTCTATCTTGCCGAAGGGGTTGAAATATTAAGTTGCCGTTTCCCCTTAAATAAACTGTTAATTCTATGTTTTATCTTGTCAAGCCAGTGATCTTAAACGGCTTTCAAGGTGGCCATAGAATAGCCCCTTCCCCCCTTTCCCTGCCACCCCTCGCTCGAGCGCAGCTATCTCTTGACAGTTGGTTGCTGTTGTTGGAAATATTTTACCAGACCTAACAAGGCGACCAGTCCCCACACACACACCGTTCCAAAAATACAACCCAATCCTTACTCTGCTGCCTGCAAGGAGCAATGCCAGAGTCTTGCCACTTCGTGGTGGTGGGGTGTGGATCATTATGCATGCTGCCATCGCCATGATTTAGGATAGGAATATTCTAATTACCTAACCATAGGCCTAGTGTATAATTAAAGGTGGGGGAAGTGATTTCACTTTTGTCAGATATCACCCAAAAAATGTTTTTTTTTTTTTTTTAATGCTCTATTATAAGGTGTGCAGACCATATATGGAGTTTCCCCCTCCCCCACGTTAGCAGAGGAGCTAATAAAAGTTCCCCAGGTGGAGGGTGAATTCTCCTCCAATCAGGATCGAGCAGCAGGTTCACATAGTGTAGTTACTCTTGGGCGCCCCTAGTGCACCAGGCTGGTACTACACAATGAATTTCAAATCACTTACCCTACCTTTAAAAAGCGTTATCTTTTTATGCCGCTACTTTAAACCCATCATCAGCGCTGCCCAAAATTTAGCCCAAGTGTGTGTGTGTGTGTGTGTGTGTGTGTGTGTGTGTGTGTGTGTGTGTGTGTGTGTCCATTGCCAGCTAATCTCCGGCATGTTAACTGACTCCCACCTCACCTTGCTGAATCGCATTTTATAGAGCCACCATGATGAGGCAGATTTTCACATTTTATACAGTACAATAACTGAAAATAATAATAATAAATAAATCATAAATCATAGAATGCACAATCTGTATTCATAGGTCTCATCTGTAGTCCTCCACCAGCCATGTTCCTAAACATGGCTGGTGGAGGACTACCTGTAGCTGGCTACAAATGAGACCCACGAATAAACAACAATTAAGGAAAACCCTTGACCTGCATTTTTCACATTTGCCATTTGGAAAAAGCCTCAGATCATGAATGCAGCGTGAACATTTTTTTTCTGAGAAATAATGACATGGTAATTGTTGAATGTTCAAACAGTTCCAATCATAGCCGATAGGCCTACTTGGTTGGAGGGGATTTAACACTGAGGTGCCCATTATGTCGCCACCTATCCTGTTGGTTACCCCTCAGTAGCCCCTGACTGCAGCCCGCAGATCGGGGCGGTGCTCCTCCTAGGAGGAGTGGGTGGGGTTGCGGGAGGAGTGGGTGGGGTTACTCCCTATGACACCGGTTAGTGATTTAACGTAGAGCTGTGGGGTCTGAACGGCGGAGCTGGGTTGGGAAGGAGCGCTTGTTTTATCCGCCGGCTACTACTAGTAGGGCGGGGCGAAGCATAGTTTTACTGAGGTTATGGTTAGGGTTAGTAACCGCATAAAGCATCGTCTAACTCTAACCCCAACCTAACCCTAAACACAACCCCAATAAAACTAGGCTATGCCTAAACCTAATCCTAACCCTAACCATAAAGACACAACCCCAATAAAACTAGGCTATGCCTAAACCTAATCCTAACCCTAAACGTAACCTCAGTAAACCTATGCCTAAACCTAACCTAACCCTAACCATAACCTCAGTAAAACTTCCTTCACCCCGCCCTACTAGTAGTAGCCGGCGGATAAAACAAGCGCTCCTTCCCAACCCAGCTCCGCCGTTCAGACCCCACAGCTCTACGTTAAATCACTAACCGGTGTCATAGGGAGTAACCCCACCCACTCCTCCCGCAACCCCACCCACTCCTCCTAGGAGGAGCACCGCCCCGATCTGCGGGCTGCAGTGAGGGCTACATGCTCAGGTTTGCAGCTTATTCTATTGTCGCACCCTCTACTGGTAAGAGTCAATTATTGCAACACCCTTGGAATTTAATCGTCCATAGCTTAGCTATGACCACACAGGCCTATTTTTACCACAAAAGGTGGAAAAAGTAATATAAGATACAGCCCATATATACAGGGCTGAAACCAATTAAACATTAATTTCAACACTGAAAATGTTTTTGTGCAAAATCTGCACTGAATGCAATGTCCCCTTTCAGTCCTCAAGACTGAAATTTCTGCAGCCTGCATGAGGATGAGGATAAGGAGCCAGACAACCTTGACAGCGTTAGACTTTTATTATACTATGATGATAAGGAGCATGTTGGTTGACCTTACAGGAGGGGGGGGCATGCACTGTAGTGCAGTCCCTCCCTTATTGAGAACCATCGACCACGACGCATCATGTTTGTAGGCTTGTGCATTCATGGATTTAATGATACCAGCAGGGAAGTTTTTTTTTTTTTTTTTTTTTTTTTTTAATAAATAAAATCCTTACGTCTTTATCCTATGCTAGTGTGTGCACTGTGCACTATAGGGCAAGTCAAGCCACAGATATGAAAGTCGTTTCAGCACTGGAGCTGTCCCAAACGGATGATGCTGCGTTGAGTCGATGATGCTTGCGTTTCGTGGTGCTGAAATCCTTTGCTCTCTCTCTCTCTCTCTCTCTCTCTCTCTCTCTCTCTCTCTCTCTCTCTCTCTCTCTCTCTCTCTCTCTCTCTCTCCCCTCCCCCTTTCTGTCCCTCCTCCTCTCCATCCCTCTCTCTCTCTCCTCGCTCCCTCCCTGGTCCTCTCACACGCACAAAACGCTCTGTCATGGCGTCTTCCAACAATGTTACCCCCACCAACTGTAGCTGGTGGCCTATCTCAGCCTTCGATGAAGACGGCAAAACGGAGACAGACGGGGAGGAAAGCGAAGAACCGGTGGCAGTGCCAGCAGAGCCAAAATTACCTTTCTCAAAAGACAGGCTCGTTTTGTACCACTGGACGCAGTCCTTCACCTCCCAAAAGGTAAGCTCGAATACACATACACCGCACGAAGATGGAGGGGTTCCACATCTCCTTGATCGTGACATATATAGGCTACTATAGCACGGACGAGAGAGAGAGAGAGAGAGAGAGAGAGAGAGAGAGAGAGAGAGAGAGAGAGAGAGAGAGAGAGAGGGCGCCTGCGTGCGAGCTGTGATCAAAGCATGTTTTTGTGCATGGTTATATTAACATAGGTCTATGGCATTTGGATGCCAGAGATAGGAAACGTCTGCAGGGCTCACAATTCCTCGACATATAGTCTAAATTCATGATCAATATCTTATTGTCACCCACGCATGAGTGGAGGATATATTCATCTCATAAGCAGTAACCTTTTATTGATTTGCAGGGTCTATTCTCTCTTACAGCATGATGTGATGTGAATGATGGTTGGCCTGTGTGGTCTGACACATGACAGTCTAAATAATTAATTGAAATAAAGTATCTGTGCAAACCAAGCCAAATGGAGCTGGTTTTCTCACCTTACCATAAGTGATTATAGGCATAACCAGAACCAATCTTTACCCTGGCAAAGAACATATATTTCCATAGATGGAGAAGAGACATTATGGAGCAACAAAATCTTACCTTGAGAATGGACAATGAATACTATAGACATACTTTACAGTCTTGCACAGCACTAGCCCCTGCCATTTAATATTTGACACACAGTTAAATAGAGAGGTCAATGTTATGGAGAACCTCCCCATTTCCTGTCAGCCTGCTGTATCTCTCTATAAAAAACAAAATAAAGGCAAAAGAGACAAAAAATAAACACCAATCAATCAAAAAACATGCAGGCTAGCTGTTCCTTTGAGGCTGATTGGAGCCACTGACAAACAGTAAAGTGGTAAAAGCAAGGCTCTCAGTCAAGACTCTGGCCTCGAGTATTTTTGTAATTTTGTATTAGTTCCTTATGCATTGGTTCCTTCGACAGAGGTGCTGTCAAAACTGCATTACATTCAGCGAATTGTGGGTTTGATTCCCGAGCACCGTGACCTTTGCTGGGTGTCACCTCGCATCTTTTCCTCCCTGTTTACTCTCTCTGTTGTGTACTATCAATAAAGGCAGAATAGTCAAAAAATATATTAGAAAACAAGAAAAAAGCTGAATTACATTTTCAGCTACATTATTTGATATGCAAGTGGATGCATGTGACGTGAGGTTCACTGGACTTCTTAACATACTAGCGTGACCATTTCACTAGGACAGGGGTCGGCAACCGAAGATGTTGAAAGAGCCATTACGACCCAAAATTAAATTCAAAATCTGTCTGGAGCCGCATTTTATTATTTTTTTTCCTGGGAGTGTGCAAATGTGAACCAAATGGACCCTGGTGGGTCCATTTGGTTCCATTTGCACACTCCTCAAAAAAAAAGGTCCTCAAAGAAAAATCATTAACATGGTGAAACACAACCTTTCTTCAGAAATGGACTTTCTAAAAAAAAAAAAAAAAGGAGTTTTACAGAACTCCATTTCTAGTCCACACAACATCTCTAAGGTATCTTAATGACATAGTAAACTGAGTAAACCTTTGAAAATGGGTGGTTCAGATTGAAAGCTCCACCTCTGATAACTGCTGAGCTTTTTTGACATGGCCAAGTGCTACTTTAACTGGCAACTGTCAGACAGCGCAACGCGTTTTGGGTGACTGAAATGTTTATATTATTTTGGTGTGGATCACCCCAGTGTGTATGTAATAATGCTACAGCCACTGAGCCACTAGGGCTGTGTTCTGGAGCCGCATGCGGCTCCTGAGCCGCAGGTTGCTGACCCCTGCACTAGGATCTATAGTATATAAAATATGTCCCCCTTATAATACAACTGCTTTCAGCATTACAGTTTAGGCATAGCATGTTTGGTGACATACCAATGTACAAAATATAACGGTAGTATCAACCTACAAACAAGCATAGTTGTAAGCGTAAGTGTAAGGCATTATTGATCCCGATAGCACATAGTGATATCAGAGATATGGTATCAGCTCTCACATAAACGTTATTCAGCAAACTATGGTCTAAACAAAAAGCACAGTATATCTGACAGGTATGTGAGTTGTGACTGAAGTATAGTAAGCACAGCAGAGGTGGTATAGTTATGGAGAAGGATGGCAAACAATACCTGAAACCTACAGCACTGGCATTCTTGAGGGCTACATATTAGAGATTATTATATTCAACATAGCTTGTAATCTTTTGCTGTTTCATATTTGATAGAGCCTCAGCACCCAATGCTGTTGTTGTAACTTATTCGTAATGCTAGTGTCAACTGTTAGATTTAACAGAATTCAAGATGTGTTCTAGTAAGATCAGAACCTGATAATAATTCTGTGTGATAGTATTATGTCACTGTTTAGCTTTTTGTTTTGATTGATTCATTGGAATTGATTGGAACAACTTGGAGATTTATAGTATACAATTCAAGCACAACTCTATACCAGACTGATACCTGCCCATGGACAAACCAGTTAAGAACACACTCCTTGTCAATTATATTCCATACAAACCCTACTAGACGCTATATGACAAATAGCAAAACTAGCCACTCTCCAAGCTCACATTGAGGCCACAGTTGTGATGTGATGCATTGTGAGCTATTTTTGGTATCTGTGTTTTTGGAAAACCTGCACACAAAGTGTTATCAGGATTAAAGTGGTTAATCTTTAATCCATCAATAGGCTATACATTAGCATAGGACAACAGCTTTTGTCTGGTTTTTCAGTTTTCTGTTTAACTTCTGAACCCATTCATTTAATTTAGATGTGACATATATACATATATCTGTGATCATCTAGCTACACAAGACCAATCTCCTTATTTGAATCTACACTATTGAGAACATAGCATATTACTGCTCTTTCTCCTAGAAAGGTCACAGGTCTGTTCAATATTATGAAGATTGATTAGCCTGATTGTCAGACTCTGAGCCCATTAAAACATATGTTGTACTAATACATTTGGCAGACACTCTCAAACATGGTAAAACATGGCAATACATCATATGCATACAAAGTAGTCAATGTGTGCAAAGCATGAGGAGAACATAGCAGTAGGACATCGGTAACTGCTATCTACTACATATTTAAGTCTACTTAAATACTGTATGCGTAGGATACCTATGTTGGTACTGCAAGTCCTATGGGCTGATAGTATGTATTGCAAGTGCTATGGGCTGGGATGGAGTCTGAAGAGGTGTGTTTTCAGACTGCGGCAGAAGATTGGGAGTGAGTCTATATTATATTATATTATATTAACAATATAATATGTTGGCACTGGTTGTTCCAGCACCACAGACCAACCCTGTTCTGGACAGCTATAGCCTCCAGCACCATGAAAAGGGAAGTTAATCATTTGCACTTAAAACCTTTTATTGTACTTCTGATGTTTAAATTACTTCTACCCCCCCGTGGGTACAGTAGGCATCCAGTTCATACTGTATCATTTATTATCTCATCTTACGTGCCCATCAGCAATATGTCTGCTGGGGTAGTGGGAATTTCTAGCTTAGGGAGTAGTGGTTTCCCTAGTCAGCATGTGGTTGTAGCGGTCATCTGTAACCTGTGTAGTCGGATAATTCTGCATGCCTTTTTTACTTCTCTTTAATTTGCAGGTCCGTCTAGTTATTAATGAGAAGGGTCTAATCTGCGATGAGAGGGACGTGAGCTTGCCTCTGCAGGAGCATAAAGAGCCTTGGTTCATGAGGCTGAACCTGGGCGAGGAGGTGCCCGTCTTCATCCACGGAGACACCATTGTCAGCGACTACAACCAGATCATCGAATACCTAGAGACAAACTTTGTGGGAGGTACAATAACATTCTCTTCTTGTTTTCCGTTGGAATAGCTATAGCACTGCAGGTTAAGTTCTGGTTATGCACAAGCCACCGCAGAGATTCATGCTACGTACAGTATGTGCTTGCCAAAAGTTTGGAAGCATACATTACACAGCAAAATCTTGTTAATTTAACATCTGATATCAGACATTATTAACACTCAGATTGCATCAGTTGCTGGGGCAGTGTGCATTCCATTATGTAATATGCTTGGAGTATGAATCCAAGAAAGGCCCGAGGGATGTTGAGTATGTCCTTGGCTTAGTAAAGAGACCCTTTGTGCTCACTCATCCACAGCAGGAAGGGTTGATGCTTAAGGGAACCGCTGACTTCAGTAGTAGAGGATGTGATACAATCGCTGTCCAATAACTTTATTATCAATTTCATAAAAATCTATTGTGTGGTGCCCAATATCCACAAAATGATATGCTATGGCCATGGCATGGACCCCATCTCAACATTACATATTCCATGGACCTCTAGAGGCAAAGATTTGATTTAGGAAATATTATATAATAGCAGATCTACAAGATCATAGCACAGCACACACTATGAGCTTGTATATCTGCTATTTTTGAACAGTCAAAATATAAAATGACACATATGCTATTGTTATATTCAGCAAAATAAGTAATTAGCCTTGCCAGGCCATGAAGTCAGGCGGAGCCATGAGGCCCATATAGGTCAGTAGCCTATCTCCTGCTTGATGTACAAGTACACCCCCTGGACATGATGCTAGTATGTTGCAGAGATTTACCCATATCCAGCTATTGATGCTGAGTGCCAAGGATGTATTGGGTATCATTTTTTGGAGTCTTTGGGAAGCGAACCTCCGACCTCTCAGTCTCAGGGCAGAGACTGTAACCCCAATGCCACTGAGTTATGGCCACATAGACAACAATTATGTGTGCTAAATGCTACATGAGTTTAAATCGATTTCAAGCTGCTAATCAGCGAGACGAGATCTGCTGGAAAGCATTTCCCCTGTGTCCCTGGCGATGTAGACAGCAGTTGGCTCTGGGGGTGCAGATATCTCAGCGACGAGATTTTATACCCGAGTATAGGAGCCTAGCGTGAGCTACTACAGTATTTGAGATTCAGTGGGGAATCTATTAGAGCTCTAAATTGTAATGCATACTTTGAAACACTGGCTGCGTTTAATTTGGTCTTGTATAATTTATTTACTTTTCTCTCAGCACTTAAATTCAGACTGCAGGAGGCATAATTGCCTCCCACCTGGATCATGTTCAGCCCAAAGGAGAACTGCTGCCTCCACGACAGTCAGTCTATCATGTAGTATCCCTAAGACGCTCAAATATTCACACCCCTGTGCTGCAGCAGACCACCTGCCATGCCCAGGTCGGTCTAGCTGGCCCTCGGATTGATTATTCACAGTCCTGGAGCTCCGCCAGATGCAGCTCCACCCTCCTCAAACCTGTACTGCACATTACAGGACATGTAGCCTGGGGATGCTTTGTGAAGATGTCATCCTTGTGAAATGTGACTACGACAACAGTGGTGGTAGAGGATGCCTCTATCTGTTACTTAGTTACAGTACCATGCTGTTTGCCCGTCTAATGGCTGGTGGAGGGATAACTTCATGTTATTTTCTACCCTTGCGTGGCATACAGATTAACGTGGGTTGCTTAGAAACCATAGGTTATCTACAATGTTATGATGTTCCTTGGAAGTTAGACTAAAAATACTATAACTGTGTTCTAATTAGCATTTTCAATCTTTTCATTTTCAGATGTTGGACAGTGGTCAAATACATAGCATTTTGGGGGTCTTTGGCCTGTAAACATTTGAGAACTGCTAATCTTTACTATTATAACTGTAAAGATGCTGTGTGTCTTACTTGCACGCTGGAAGCGAACGCTGTTTGCTTCATGAATATTTGGGCTCATTGCGTTCGCAATAATCCACTAACATTACATTTCAATAGATTTAGTTGGTGTCAAGGTGTGGGCTGTGTGTTATACATTCTGTGGGCTGAGGTGATATATAAAATTGTATTAAATAGATTATGTTTGTGAAGTTGAGGAACTGTCTTTCCTTTTTTGTAATAATTAACTATTTAAGGATCCACCACACCGTTTTCAAATTGATTCAAATTGTATGTCATACAATGGATCGCAAAATGCTATAGAGTGCTGTACTATACATATACTGCATATATATTGTATACATTATATTGTACGTGTGATCTCGCCTTCAGAAACAGTGGGCCAGCTGATTCCTGAGGAAGGCTCAGTGCTCCATGAGCGTGTGCAGCAGTACCGTCAGCTTCTAGATGGCTTGCCCATGGATGCTTACACGCATGGCTGTATCCTCCATCCAGAACTGACCACTGACTCCATGATCCCAAAGTATGCCACTGCAGAAATACGTAGTAAGTGAATCCATCCATCCATTCATCCATCCATCCATCTGTCCGTCCATCCATCTGTCCGTCCATCCATCCCAATGCGTTCCTAGGCCTGTGGAGACCCTCCACCTGGTCCTCGGTCTGCCCCATGATGTCATCCCAGCGGGACATAAACATCCCTGGTGTGGTGACCATGAGGGATTTTTACTAGGTGACGAACAGAGCATCTCACATTATCCCTAAGGGAAAGCGAGCCACCCTGTTGTTGCTTGTATCATAAACATTCATGGATTGCATAGGGGTGTAACAATACAATTTAACAAATTAACTGCTTCTGATGGAATGCTCCGTCATATGAACTTTTTTAATGATACATAACGGGATTGCTGTAATCAATTTAATTTTATTTCTTTTTTTGACTTGGCCTTTTCTTTTGTAGAAACATCCTTGTGTTTTGCGCATTCACACTGCACTTCATTTTTGTAGGCCTACTGGGTGCAGGTGGTAAAATAGGACTACATACATTAGGATGGTTATTACATATTTTCCAATGACTTTGTAGGTCTTCTATCTTTTTATTTCTTCAAAATGTTCCTATAGTTGTTTTTCACCAGGGGTTAAAGAGATAGTCCAGATTTTCTTAAACTCAAGTTAAGTTTGCAGAGTTTGCAAAAAAAACTTTGGCCATTTTATGGTCTACTCAGTCTCATGTGAACACACCAGACAGTTTATGTTACTCCATTCAGTATTTAGATATTTGATGTTCATTTTAGCGCATCCACCTCCTATTACAAACCCATTATAACCTATTACAATTTGGGCATGCCCACCCAAATGAATAAAACAATATTGAAAACAAAACAAAACAGACTATCCCTTTAAAGTTGTTAACATGCAGTACAGTTTGTCTGTATGAATGCAAGAATCCCTGGCCTAAACACAGCACACTGCTGTCTTGGCTAGTTAAAGGATTAATTCTGTGAAAACCTTGGAGTCTGAACTGCATTCCTCAATAAATCAAGGCAAAGGGAGAGGATTGGCCAAAAACTCTGCAGTAGAATTAATTATGGAAGCAACCCCTTAGTCAGTATGTGTGATAACTATTAAATCAACCTGATGGCTTAATAGTGGTGGACCAGTGATGTTTATGTGCAATTAGAGCCAATAATGTTGTGACAGCATGGCTTTGTAGGAGAATAGCTGTCTAAAAAGCTTGTGTCTCTGTGTGCAAACTGTCCACACTGCCAGTTACTGAATATCTACATGCATTTTCTTTCACATAATGTTTTCTGTTTAATGAAATATTTACTTTTTATGGAAGTCAATGGGCCTAATCTGTAAATAGTGTGTACATAAAATGTTTAAGATAGCATTTAAATTTAATCCGTAGCTTATACTGTATCCTCATTAGATGGTACAGTAAGACTGCATTCATATGATATGATCGATATAATAATTATAAATGAAGTGACATTGGAGTTGCTGTGGCTACAGGCGGAGGGATATAATAATTTGGATCTAAATGCATCAACTGAGTAAAGAGTTAAAAAAATAAATCTTTCTTTTACACTGCATGCATACAAGCAATAGATCATTTGACATATATATTTTTACAGGTGCTAGCCCCTTCCATGCCCAGCATTCCAGGTTGTATAAACATTGAGGGAAAAAGACGGAAAAGTGAGGAGAGAAATTGTGATTGGCTGAAATGAGATGATGTACGATAAGAGCGCCCCTCATGCCACATCATTGTGATTTTATTTGTAATTATGTAAGCCCTATTGACAAATGTATTGTCTGTGCATGCGTGTGTGCGTTCGTGCACATTTGCATTGTGTTTACGCCTGTCAACTCAGGACACCTGGCTAATGCTGCATCAGAGCTGATGAAGTTGGACCATGAGGAGCCCCAGCTGACAGAACCTTACCTCTCCAAGCAGAAGAAACTTATGGTGAGTTCACTCAGCAGACGCAGTGTATTGCTGCATAACAGTAGTCTGATCTAACGCTGAAAGCATTTTGGCATAGAGAGGCGGGGACCAAACTCAGACGGTTCAGTAGATCTGACTGGATTTCACCAATCTGTCGTCAGCCCTGACTCCTACCCCTCTCCAGTGCTGCTAGGTTACCCTGGGCCCAGAGCCTTCCCCGCGCCCCCTACTGGCGTAATGGCGAGGGCGCGGAAGACTCTGGCTTCGCCGAATCAGGTGGATCTGGCTCGGCACGAACCCTAGCGAGCCAATCAGAGCGCGTTTCTACATAAAAACAAATGACTCAACTCAGCAGAGACCCAGTTTGTAGTTTTTCGAAGCTAGGCTAACTAACAGGGCACTGGTACTGGGGACTACAGACACTGCGTACTACCAGAGCCTGTGTTCCACGTGGCATGCTCTGATTAGTTAGATTCTAACCAAAAGGAGTTGAAATCCCATCCCTGGAAAGTCAAATCCCATTGCTAGCAACTCCAGACTCATATACAAGCTTGTAATACTTGTAATGAGGGTGGGGAAGCCAAGTTAGTGCTAGGTCACATCATTTGGAGCCATGCCCACCCAGGGCCGGCTCCAACTTCTAGGCCACCGTGGCAAAAATGCAAGCTTGGGTGTCGAGGCTAGTGTAATTGCTATAAGTGCAGTTCAGAGTTCAGTGCAACCTAAACATTTCTGTATGTCCCCTGGGGGTAGAGGATAATATGATCAGAAGAACATCTCTAGATTGAATAACAAAAGATTATTGGATCTCTATTTGAAGTATGTACAGTACAGCTCTCCCGTGTTGGCATAGTTGAATGACACATGCGCCTTTCTGGAAGAAACTGTACAGATGCTGATCAGCCAGCTGTCAGTCAGTCGATGGGCAAACACACTCATGTTGTTATAGTCCCCCTGATCATCTTGGCCTTCAAATACAAAAATCTTTCTCGCAATGTTGGTGGCAGAGTTCCACATGAAATGTTGAAATGAGTTCCACATGAAACTTGGTGAAATGTTGTCATTATAGCTGAAATGAAATGTTATAATCACATCTAGACAGACATTTGAATCCCCCATAGAAACAAAAGAAACAAAACAAATCTAACCTAATTCGAATATGGCCCAGATTATCACCTGATTTCAACACGCACAAATCCTGTCCACTAAAAACGGACGTCCGTCGATGAATCAGAGAGTCATATTGAGGCCAGACTAACTTAAATCAATCATAACTATCAGATCTGGCCCAGAATAGCTTATCTATAGCTTTATTATTTCAATTGGTGAGGACGCCCTGGAAATGACGTTATAAGGTTGACCCGAGTGGCCAAGGCTCCAAAAATTGACACAGTCCAGAAATACCTTTAAGGGTTTTATTTTTCCCCAGTTGCAGTGAATTCATAAGTTTAAACAAAGGCCTAATAAACAAAATACTGAAGACGAAACTGATGAAAAAGACAAAGAAAACAACTTAAAAACAAATTAAGAAAACAAACCCAAAACTTAAGAACTGTGTTAGGCTATAAACCCTTCCATTGTGGGTCCCCTTGCAGCTCTCCATAGGACTAACCTGATCATGAACTGAACTGACCCACTGCTCATACAGCCTCTTACTGTATACTAGGCAAGGCTATACAAAGGAACAGTTCTGTAATTGGTAACCCACTTAACATCATATCTGGCTAACTACGGTCCATACATTATCTTACACAATTACCCAGTTTTACTAAACCAATACTACTTTTAGATACATTACATGCACCACAACATAAATAAATAGGACATATAACATAAGAGCTGTCAAACAGACACCCCTCGTGCTCTATAGCACTTGGTACATTCCTTTACTAATCAAGAGGATCACCAGTACTGCAGGAGAGCCAGGTGCCAAACCATCTTAATCTTAATTAAACACAATTGACAAAAGTGAAAATCCAAGTGCACAGCGTTCTCAAACACAATTCCCTTGAGTTACCCATAATAAAATAAAATGGAGGCATGTCGGAATGGAGCCATGTCGGAATGCAGGCATGTAACCAAATATGCACTCATGTCCATTTCCCCAGTCTTCCAAACTGGTTGGCAAAGTTATTAAACTTGATGAATTGTAGTTCAGGTGTGTGCATTGTCCTTTGTCAGTATAGGGCATGGGTTGCCCTGTGACAGATGTAATTTATGTCATTTCCAGGATGTCTTCACCAACTGAACTAAAGCTAAAGCTTGGCTATTATGATCTGACTACGGTAGTTATGATTGACTTAAGTTAGCCTGGCCTCAATCTGACTCTCTCTGAATCATCCAGGGACGTCCATCTTTATTGGACAGGATTTATTTTGGTAGAAATCAGGTGATAATCTGGGCCAGATTTGACTAGTCTTGGATTGCCTTGATGTGGCCACAATCAAGACCTCACTAATTCGTCCCGGTCCTGAGTGTGTTGGCTGGGTTGGGTTGTCTATATTGTCTATGCCTCATCAGATGCTGTGATTTTAATGATTCACATGTTTATTCCTGTGTGTTTGCACTGGCACTAATTTAGTTAGCAACGTGGATTTTGTGTATGTATGGCTGCTGTATCGCTCTGCCCTGAATGCAGTTTCTATTCATTAGACTGAAGAGATCCATGTGCACTGATGCATGATGGTAATCCATTAAATGAGCTTTTGATAAGAAGTAGATGTTGACATACAGTAGGACGAGGAACAGATAGTGATGCATTAATATAGGCTTTCTTGAAGCACATTGTTGTAAACCAACGTGAGCATAATGCATAATCCCGGTGTCCCTATTATAGGCCATGGGTCATTGGGTGCAATTCCTGGTCGCTGTGGTGTAGCCAGGTATGGTGTAGTCCTCTCATTGGCTGCATGGCAGCAAATCAGGTCTGGGGCCTTGAGGTAGGCCCGAAAGCCTATACCACCAGGCCTGGGCCTACCAAATAATTATAGGTAGGGTAAGTGATTTGAAATTCATTGTGTAGTACCAGCCTGGTGCACTAGGGGCCCCCAAGAGTAGCTACACTATGTGAACCTGCTGCTCGATCCTGATTGGAGGAGAAGTCACCCTCCACCTGGGGAACTTTTATTAGCTCCTCTGCTAATGTGGGGGAGGGGGAAACTCCATATATGGTCTGCACACCTTATAATAGAGCATTTTAACAGAAAAAACATTTTTTGGGTAATATCTGACAAAAGTGAAATCACTTCCCCTACCTTTAAAACCAGTCATCAAGAGCTTCAACTCATGATGAACAAATCCGAGTACAGTAACATTTTTAATTTGGGCGTCAGGTGATTTCTGGACCTTCTGACTTGCAGGTTTGAATTATTTTGGGGAATTATTTGGTAAGCTCAGGCCCAGGGCTGGTGGTATAGGCTTTCGACCTACCCCAAGGCCCCAGATCTGATTTGCTGCCATGCAGCCAATGAGAAGACTTACACCATACCTGCAACACCACAGTGATTGAGAATTGCACTCATTGTCATTTTCAAAACATTAAATACATTCAGATTTTTTAATATTTAATGTTCATAGAGGATGTTTGTTTTCAAAAATACGATAAGCTCACATCACACTGCAAGGCTACACTTTAAGCTAGTATTTAAGGATTTGGCTTAAATGTTGTATACAGTCCAGTGTACATATAGTGTATGCGGCAATGCCTTCAGATAGACAGATATGAGTCATGATGACATTAGGACAGGGTACCGTTAACAGCCTAGCTACCTATTTTTTGCCTGTTTTCATGGCGCTTGGACAGGAACCTACCATGGCAATATGTAATTCCACATTGGTCAGTTCCATCCTCTCTATTGCCCCACCTTACTATGACAAAAAACACTGCATCTTGTTCTTCTTTGTAATTGATTTTTTTATTTCAATATCTGATGGACTATGTTGACTTATTGCATTGTTCTTGTGTCAGCAGTGTGTCTGCAGCTGCACTTTACCTGAGGACAAAATAACAGGCATAACTTGTATGCCTTAAAAGTCTACCAAAATATTGTTGCCGTTAGCCTTGCATCTCCATAGGTTGTAGATGTTTTCACATACCGGTATGAATACCCTATTTCATACTTTGTCATATGGCAGTATCGCTGTCCCCAAAAGTGAGCTTGCAAATCTACTATTTTTACTCTCTTTTTCACATTTTGAATTTTTTCTCCTATAGCATGCCAAAGATGGTGATGTATTAACAAGAGGTTGTCAGTAAATATTAATTACATTGCCTCCATTGGAACACAGGTTATTTTTTATTAATAACTATTTTGGACATATTGCATATGTTTCTGTCCGTCAATAATAATTGCACAGAATGCTGCATTTGAACTTGAGATAGAACATGTTCTATTGTGTTAACAGGCAAAAATCATAGACCATGACAACGTGAACTACCTGAAGAAGATCCTGGGAGAGCTAACCATGGTTCTAGATCAGGTGGAAGCCGAACTAGAAAAGAGGAAGCTTGAGTATCAAGGTATAATATTAATCTAACAATGCAATTTCAATAGGGTTGGGTATTTTATAGTAATTATTAATTGATTTAACTTTTGATTAACTGAATAAACAAATAATTGCAAATAACTGATATACAAGCTGACAGTACTTGGGAGTGTGTTGTATTTTCACATTGGACATTTCTTTGGTACTTTTTAAAACTATTTTATCCATTTGTTGACCTGTCCAACATATTGACAGATAGATCAATTACTTTTAAATTGTAGATGTTTAATACAACAATTAAATCAATTAGTTTGACTGTTCAATGCTCTTTTTATATAGTTTTATATCTTATTATATATTTTCTTTTGCCAGGTCAAAAGTGTGAGTTGTGGCTATGTGGACCTGAATTTACACTAGCTGATGTCTGTCTGGGAGCCTTGTTGCACAGGCTCAAGTTCTTGGGACTTTCTAAGAAATATTGGGAGGACGGCAGCCGGCCCAACATCCAGTCCTTTTTTGTGCGTGTGCAAAAACGCTACGCCTTCCGAAAGGTCTTGGGCGACATCCACACTACTCTCCTGTCAGCAGTTCTACCCAATGCATTTCGGATGGTAAAAAAGAAGCCACCATCTTTCTTCGGGGCTTCTTTTCTCATGGGTTCCCTCGGAGGAATGGGTTACTTTGCCTATTGGTTTTTAAAAAAGAAATACATGTAGTGAATGCCCTTTGTTGTGTTTAATGTCTGTGTATACGTGCGATGTTTCAACTTTTCTGTAATGTTTTATGACTGCAGGAAACATATGAATCTATATAGAGAACACTATTACTGTTATCCTGGTTGAACAAAGAATATTAAGAACATTCCATAACAAGGAATTCTTGACAGCACATTTTTCTGGTAATCAATGCCTTCATCTACAGTAGTTTTTATTTGTGGTAACGTTCAGGTCTCACGACTTTAGTCCTGCACACTCATTTTCATTTTGTTGGAGGCATGGTCAAGCCATAAGGAGAATTTCAACCAAATGTTCTTTACAACTACATGCAAAACAGGCTAAATAGACAATTAGGCATAATGGAATGAGGTTAAAGCATCATCTACAGGGGTTACCAGTCCACAACATGTCACTCAACCCCTGAATTTATAACCATTATTCATAGTATTGGCATTCACCTAATTGCTCTTCACTCCTTTATTGGCCTGGGGTTTTCTCTGTGAAACTTTGGGAGATGTATGACAATTGCCTGCTACCAGAAACTGCCAGATGAGATGAATGATGGAGTTAAACATTCTCCTATCATGCATCTACATATAGACTCATGGCTTTCAATGTCTGTCTGTACAGATAGGTAACCAGGAATTTGGGTGTTGCTGTTTTGAGTGACCTCTTGTGGTGGTAACATAACATTCCAATTTGGGCATTGCTGGACACCACTACTTTTGTCAGGTCTCAGCAATCTACAGAACCAAGGACAGATCTAATTTCATTTCAAGGATTCTTCTTGAAATTTAAATAAACGTTTAATAACAGTGCAAGTTTGTAAGCATGAACTCTGAAGCACTTAGTTGTGTTTTGTAGAGTAGGTAATTCATAGTCATACCTGGCATTGCTTCCGGGAAGTAACTGGTTTACTAACTAAATAATGTTTATTAAATAATAATTACAGTATAATGCTAATAATTATTGTATTCATTACTATTATGAATATGAATAGGGATGAATTCAAGCAGCACTCTGTACTTTTCATGTCCTTTCTAGGATTTGAATCTCCCACACAAGTAAAGAATATTTTGAGGGGAAGAAATTAAAATTTCAGGCAGTACCACTTGTCACCCAATAAAGGTCATACCAGACCACAGGATGTACTTTTCTCAATAGAATAAAACAGTGACCAAATACAACCACTGCAGTTGGTATAGTTATATTGTATTTTCATAATCTACCATGCAAAATAGCATTTTAGTTAATAAAAAATGTACATGGTGTGGCTTTATCCATCACCAATATCAAGTAAGACATCACTGGCTTCTTATGCCCTTTAATCCTTCGTCCTGACAGATGCAAGATTGTTTTACTGAAGATAGATATTCATAATTGCACATTTTGTTGAATTTATTTGAACTTAACTAAATTCTATTGGAAAGTCCACAAGTATTTAACATGGATCTATTCGCCATAAAGTTGAACAAGTGAAATTCTGACATAACTTTTAACAATGCATTCTGTCTGTGCGGGGATCCCATCAAAACACTATATTTTATGTAGGCTGATGGTTTTACTGTGCAGAAAAACACAGCACATTGGGAACTGTAATGTCAGACTCTTGCATGTTCTTTAAATGTTTTCAAAGGATAATGAGGATGGAATACAACCTTGGCCTTTGCCCAAGAAAAATGTTGCCAGCTCAGTAACAAATTGTCAATTCATTTTGTTTTCTGTGGAGCCTTCCTGATATTGTGGGTTAACTTTGAGTTAATATTGCACAATGTTACGATACCAGTCCAGTACCACAGTTCAACTTCATACATGACAAAATCTGGAGTGTGAGCTCAAAACATTGTACTGTGTACTACGTTGTTGCGTTTCGACTGGTTGTACAGACATTCTTACTGTATAACGTACAGTACATAGACTGAACTTCTTAATGGGAACTGTGACCCAAACCATTCAACATGGACCTGTTCTATAGTAGTGATTATTTTTACACCACTAGAATGCACACACAGGTCTAACAACACTTATGGTAGGTTGATATGCATCAATGTGGAACATAAACAGAGTTTACACAATATTTAAAGGACAACTTTATTTTTCCTCCTACCAAGGTTCAAGTTTAGGTGGTTATTAGAGAAATTAAAAGATGAGTGTTATTTTTTCCCCGATTTGCTGCTTTCTTTTGTTTTAGAGATTGTAGCCGTTTTTGACAGGGGGTGGCAGGGGCATTGGAACATAGAGCTAAATATTGTAGTATGTACTGTAGTATAAGTATTATGCCAATTATGTTTTATTATTTACTATAGTCCTAATAAACCCCCTTCAATTACAGGCAGCCACAATGCGTGGCATATAGGCCACGTACCAGTTTGGTACATTCTTATTGTGAAAGAAAGATCTTGTGATCTTTTATGGACAGATGTAATTGTCTGGGATTTATTAATAATAAAATTAGAAATCTTGTAAAAAGAAAAAATAAATTATAAAAAAGCCAATGTTCATGTTGTCAAAAACAGCTAAAAATCACTAAAACAAAAAGACAAATTAAAAAAATAAAAATAAAATAATGATGTTTTACTATCTCTAATAACAATCTAAAACATGAACATTGGTTGAAAAAACAAAAAAGTTGCCCTTTAAAGGAAATTATTGTTCAACAGAAATTATGCCTTGGATGAACAACAAGTAAAAGTCTCATTGACTGAAAGACCAATGTTTAAGAGTCAGGAGGTGCCAAGGTTTCTTATGCCACGGAAACAACTGCAGGTGCATATTAACCACATAAACCCAAATATGGTTTGGAGGTTGTAGATCTGTACTGTAGGCATTTTGTTTTTTTCTAGGCTTGGGACTTTTTTATAATAATTGTTAAAAAATAAGTAAACTGGGGTTAATATGGTTAATTAAACATTGGGTGACTAAATGCTAGCGTGTTTTAACCAAAGATAATGATCACGCTCCATTAATAACAGTGTCAGTGTGTAAGGAAATATCTGGTGACTCTGAAAGTATTTCTCATTCACAAAACTCTTTGGTAAATCAAAAAAAAGAAGAAAAAGAAATGCCTATGAAAGTAAGAAAAAAAGTTGTGGTTCATTACATTATGATGGGGAGAGCATTTGCTATATATAATTTGTACATTATTTGAGTTTCATAATTTACACATTGCAGAGTCTAAGAAAGAGTCTAAAGATGAGCATGAATTAGCAGTGACGTAAATTGCAAGAAAGTCAATTGTAAACATTATGTGTTGGCAAGTGGTCCATTGTTAATTTAACTGTGTACAAAATGAATCCAACAGTTTCATGATTTTGATCCCATTTGCACATACAATCTCTGAGATAAACCACCAGAGGATTGTACTGTGTACTTTGAACTATTTATTAATTTTCCTTTGGTTTGCATTTGGATTGACAAACTTTTATGTATTTTGTCAACAACACAAACTGCAAGAAAAAACTCAAGAAACAAATGAGAGATTAAACCTGATTTATGCTTTGCCGTATGAGTGTTGCACACCGAAACTTAGATCTACATGATGATCTTTTAGCTTGTAGTGCTGATGTTTTTTGGCACACGACTCGACACGACAGAGCATAAATTGGTGTCATAGTCCATGACCAACCAGAACCAGTCACTGTATATTCTCTGATTAACACAACCACTGTTTGTTACAACAACTCCACTGCTAATGCTGATGCAATCGTTATCCCTGAAGATTGGGTCTATAATCCATGGACCACACAAAGAGTTAGTTATTTGTGACCATTATGTTTAATTTATTTATTTTCATGTTTATTTTTATATTTATATTATATATTATTTATTGGTGCTTTTTATATTTGTTCATAAGCCTTAATTTATTCAGTTGCCATCAATGACAAATAAATTGTAAAAATTGAAAATTACAGAGCTCTGTTTTTTCTTTCATGGAGCCCAAAGAGTTTTGCAGTTTTTTTGTTTGTTTTTTACAGTTTGTGCGCTCCTCTCTGCGTCACATTTTACAAATCCAAGAGAAAACAAATATTGTCCATGAAAACCATTTTAATTTGATTATCTTGCAGACTTGCACCCAAAAGAAAGCCATGCGCACACACTGTCAAAGTGTAAAGTGTGGGCTACTAGATAGAATTGGTCTATAACATGGTAATGGCACTTCAAAGCACTTATCTTTACCAAGCAGCTTATCATCTTGTGGCGCTGAAAATACAATGAGGATATACTGTGACATGATATTCATAAAATATTAAGCAAACAAACAGTGAAATATGCAAATTAGTACAAACCCTAATACGAAATGGAACAAATTCATACCAAATCATCAAACAAAACAGATGGTTCCCTTGAAAACCTACAGTACATGAAGGTAAACATTAAATCAGTATGAATTATTGGTCTACTCCAGTTATTGAAACTGACATGCACACGTTCTATTGGCGGAAACATTTACAAAAATAGTTGGTGCTAAAGAACTCTAGAATTAAAACATTCTTTAAGTGTTCCTACTCACACCAATTTACATTTAAATATACCAAGCAACAACAAATAAAACAAAATGGTGTGTAACTAAGCACCAGAGCGGCTGATGGTGAGAGGTCAAAGCTAGATGTCAGTGTTATATCTCAGATTACAGAGAACTCATTTGGGAACAGCAGCTGCCAACTGTCTGTGACTCAACTTTAAATAGCATGGTCAACTTGGACCCAGAGAGACAGAAATATCCAACTTGTTATCATATTCGGTTTAGTTGTAATACTTGGCACCAACATTGAATGCGAATGAGCACATGCTAGGTGTGCTGCTTCTGCTCTTTTGTATGACGGTGAGGAGGGAGTCCAGGAGACAACGGCTTTAGATACCACACCCTATATGTCACATACCACCCCAGTATTCCAGATAATGTTCCGAGCAACTTGTGAGACGGGTCATGAAAGTAAACCGAGGTACATGCGAACATCCATGTCCAGATCATCACTATTCCATTCAGGGCTACATACAGAAGGCAAAGAACAACTCTTGGCAACATAGACAAAGTGGCTGTGTTCAGGTAGGCCATGGGAGCGATCTCTTCCCAGATGAAGAGGGCGGAGTAGGTGAGGATGAAGGAGTGCCCTGAAATGTCATAGCCGTGCCACTGGAGGCCAGCCCTCCTGCAGCTGGCTTTTGACGTGAATTCATCTTTGAGAATCTCCAGAGATTCCGTCTCATAACATGCGCCAGTGATATCCTCAATGTAGAAGTAAGTCTCAGTGCATACATACCAAATGGCTGTGGCTACCACAAGAGAAAACAACCGCCGACAGAGAAAGGACACATTCCGGTTGATGGAAGAGTTGGAGAGGAGGATGAACGGAGTCAGCAGTAATAAGGTCCATCCCCAGGACACCTTCACAAAGTACCTGAGAGAAGAGAAGATCAATTGAATTCAACAAATGGCCAATTTGTAATAAAATGCCTACAGGCTACTGTGAAGCCTTGCATGGGGCCTTCAGGTACTGCTGTCTGAATAAATGTATATGTGAATGGAAATGTATTTGATAATATTCTAAAGCTGCAATGGATAATTTACACCATGACAGTATGTGAATTCAACCCTTTGTCTGACACCTCTATCAATTTATATACATTTAAATAGTGTTTATGGTTGCATGTCATTTCCCCATCTCATATGTTTTTTTGTGAATCCCAGATATTTCAGTAACAATGTTTTCTGACAGACTTTCAATAAAGTGATCTGTGCAGTGCACAAGTGCCTGGCCAATGTATGGAACATTAGCTATGTCATATTTACAAAGTCTTTACAATTCAGTTCTGAAATCTTGCAGGCCATTTTTGTTGTTCAGGCCAAGTCAAGTACTGCTACAGCACATAATCATGTTATGCTGCCAGTTAGCTAAAGCTAACATTGTCAGCATTCTTTACTTACACATTAACGACATTTTTGCTGCTGCTGAAATATGTCTTTGGAACGACGTCTAACTCTTTTAAAATGGATCCCACGAATGAAATAAGCAGAAATATCCAAGGGAAGTTTTGTCGGACAGAAGTTAATCTCCAAAGTGCAACAAACTTGTCCACAATGACATCCAGCCGTGCCATGTTGTTGACTGTTGAAATGAATGCGGACGGCCTGACGTTCAGCCCAAGGGCAGCTCTGACGTCAGCGCGTTTTGCTTTTAACCAATCAGGGCTTTGTTTGGTAGGAAGACGCAGAGCCTTCTAGGGGAGAGTTGCGATATTCCCGTTCACTCCTGTGCGTCAGGGCAATGGCGGTGCTGGAGGAGCAGCAGCGCTGATGTAAAAGCCGTTTGAGTGCACTCGGAAAACCGGAAGTCGATGAATATGAATGGGACTCTATGGATTTAATCAGGGACCAGCAAAGAAGGCACGAAAACAACATGTATTGTTGGCGGTGACCTCGTAAACAAACTATCGATGCAGGCAAATTAAAGAATGCCTTCCGGAGGTTGATTTCGAATACTTTGTCACATGATTTGCAAATAGTATATAATTATATTGACGTCTTGAAAGTATTAGTGCTGATTGAAACTGGTTTCAAAGCAGGCGATATCGCGAGAACTCACTGAAAAGCTAAGATTCTCGCGATAACAGCGGGGGGTAGGAGTATGCAGAAAGTTATTTAATCAGTTATTTAATCCAGCTTTAATGACTTTATTTTAGTTGTTCTTTAATAATACTACAACATAAACATTACAGAGACTCTAGCCGTGACTGAACAATACTTTAAAACAGTTGTCTTTTTGCATACGTACCTAAAATAGCTCTTATTGCGCCGTTTTCGTTGAAAACAATGTACTCCCAAATGACAGTTAGGACTGGGACTGCACTCATAGACGAATCTCTGTAGTCTCGTGCACGGTGCTCTGCTCTGCTTTCTGACCCCTCAATATCGTAACTCTCCTACTAGAAGGGCTTTGTTTGGTAGGAAGACGCAGAGCCATCTAGCAGAAGAGTTGCGACATTGAGGGGTCAGAAAGCAGCCTGGTCACGTGGCTCATGTACTCACACGAGCCCATAGGCTTCAATGCATTCAGTAACTTTCGGCTGTCACTATTTGTTGTCACTATCCAATACAAGTCTATGTAGAGGAGCCGCCATTGGACTGGCCCCATGGAGTGAACGGAGTTGGCGTAACTCTGTATTTCCAAGGCTCTGTGACAGAGTTGCGATCATAGATATACGTATAAAAGAAAGCTAGATGGCTCGCCCCATGGCTCGCCCGCGCTGCTGGCCAAAGGGGAGTGACGTCGTTACATATGGCGGCCATCTTGTGAGAGGATAACATAACATTGTGTCTATGAGCATAATACTTTTTAAATGACGACAACTCGCTTATTTTTCAACCGATTTTCAAACGGATTGGTTTGTTGTAAACATCAGAGAGGTCCGCATAATAGCATAAGCCATATGATGATTTTGAAAAAATAAAATACATTTCAGCAAAAAATCATAGCCAGGTTGATAACGTTCATAATAATGCAATCTGTTTGTGGGTATTGCGGTATAGTTTGTGGGTATTGAGTCCTCTCACAAGATGGCCGCGATGAACGACGTCAGAGGCTCCGCCTCAAGCCATCTAGCCTATGGTTGCGAGATAGATTGATTTCTGGGTGTCTTTTTTATACCGCCACCACATGAGCGTTTTAATGACGGCATGTAACAGACCGTGGGATGACCATAGAGTAATAAATGACAAACTTCTATTGTGAAGGGCTTCCTGCCAAGTTTGGTCTCACAAACCATATTTTACTCTTTTCTGTCGTCCAAACCTGCCAGTGATTAGGTGGATCCATAGGGTGGATCCAGTTCACCTGTGGTGCTGAGACTCCCAGCATGGTGTTGACAGCAGCAGCAACAATTTGTGGACCAATACACAAATTGTGTTTAAGGTAGAAAAAATGGTCAAGGTTAATGGAACACAGGGGCGTTTTGCCATTAGGCAGACTAGGCAGTTGCCTAGGGCGCCATGAGGGGAGGGGGGCGACAATGAGGGAGGGTAGTGAGGGGAGGGGGTGACCACCAGACATGCTTTAAAAGGATCCTACGCTAATAAGACTAATATGGGATGAATACATTATACTGAATTGAAAAAATAAGTTTAAAAATAGTTCATTTGATTTTATCCTTGGGGGCGCCATTTTACAGGAGATTTTCCCTGGAGCCCCCCTTACCAAATGGACCAGTAAGGGTCCATTTGGTGAGGGGGGCTCCGGGGAAAATCTTGCCTATAGGGCTCCAAATTGCTTAGAAACGCCACTGATGGAAAGGACAAAAAGTCAAAGGCCAAACTTTATGGAACAATGGACACCAAGTAGTGAAGCACACGCCACTTTGTACCCAGCTGAAAAGGGGGACAAGGTGAATCTCATGTATTTGGTATTGTGATTTATTGTCTGTGATTTATTGTTGTGGCACTGCATTTTGACAATGGTCGTTTTTAAGCCATGGATTGTGGTATACATTGGTTTATTGGAGGTTGTTATGATGGGTGTTATTATTTTTGTCTGGTTATGATGTAGGCCTATTTTTATGTCTGTCTTTCATGCAGTTCTACGTAGACTACATTCTACAATAAAGAAACTTCAAAATCATCAGTTCAGAATTCAACCTTTCGTGGCCAGCTGGATCCGCTACATGGCACTCACTCACGTTGAGGTATGTTGTGTGCGATTGTGATTGTGATTGGTATGATATTCGATGTATATTCGAATACTGCCTGAACCATGAATGTCTGCGTCAATGTCTGTGTCTGCTGTTTGACTTTTAAATCTCCATGTAACAGCATGCCAGAGTAATGTGGCTCCAAAATAATGTTTTGTTTTCTGTTGTTTTTGGTGTGCTCCCATTTCATTCTGAATGGGGATTTTTCATGCCTTATATTGCGAATTACGTCAACACAGTAACGTGTATCTGAAAGAAAAGTACATAAAGCACACCATTCCCAGCTGAGCTGCACATTTTGATGTGTATACTGTATATATATATATATATATATATATATATATATATATATATATATATATATATATATATATATATATAATTTTGTTTATTTTTGTTTTGTTTATTTTTTTAGGTTGTGCAATTGATTTAATTTATGTATCTGTGTGACGTCCCTGATCCATATCCATTGTCTGCTTTTATAGTGGAATGAAATAGCATTTTAGATTTTGAATTTGGACTTTGTGCCTCACGGTGTCCCAATTGTGGGATCTTAGAACTGAATTTTATTGCTGACACTGCTGTGTAACGCATGCGTTTGCGTTTGCACACACACACACACACACACACACACACACACACACACACACACACACACACACACACACACACACACACTCTCTCTCTCTCTCCATTTTGTGAACTGAGATTTGTCCATTCCTGTCTTGTTCAGGGTCATGTTTGCTCAGACAGAGACTTGTAGTGGTTGGTATTTGGACGCAAGTCAAGAGGTTATGGTGTCAGCTTTCATGTCACTGTTTGACCGCTAACATGATCATAACAGGCCAGCTTGTATTTAGACACAAACCTTGAAAAATGCACAGGTCTCCACCAGGACAGGAACATTTTTTGTTTAGTATTGCATGATCCTAGAAGTAGCAGTTGGTACTGTAGCCATTAGAAAAAGGGTTACAATATTGTAGGATTTGACAGGACCTTCGAACTTGCGAACCCACAGGAACGCGGCAGGTGTGTTGGGAGATTTTGGCGAGCTGCACAACTTCCGAAACAGTAGAGAAATGACAGTTACCGTGTAGAGATCCCTGAGGGATCAACAGAGGGCCCCCAGAACATCCAGACCCCCAGGAAGACGCTCAAGGGGGCGGCGTGGTTCTGACGCACCTCCCACGGCCAATACAATCAAAGAATGACAACCTTATGGGGGTCCCTGGGGCGGTCCCTGGAGACGAAAGGGTCCCCTGAACATCCAAACCCCAGGAACACGCCCAGGGCTGTCTCGGTTCTGGCGTGTTGCCCAGTTACCAAATTTTAATGACCATAATAATATTATGGCTTTGTATAACAATTTAATAAAATAACAACATATTATGTTGTTATTTTAACAACATAATATAAGATAACCACTAACTGGTTATCTTATTCTGTTACTGTAAATTCACTCGGAATGCTTTGAGACGAGTGAACATTTGTGATGGATTGCATCAGTAGGCCCCAAGGTCTTTCCCTCAGAAAGGCACCAGCTGCTGCACAGTTACTCAGACAGAGCTGAAAGGGCTGGCAGACAATGGAAAAGCTCAAATATAGTTTGTACAAGGTTTATTTTATGTTTCCCAGCTTGGTTAAATGAGGGAGGCCATCTGTGAGTGTGCAGAGATTGCTCTGTGCACAGCTTTCCATGCCATTCTAGCCTATAAACGTCACGCCACAATGTCCTTTTGTATGCTAGAGCACAGAACCACTGGCATGGCGACCCAGACAGATGATGTCATGCTGCAGGGGGTGTGTGGGATTGTCTCTCTGCATGGGTCGTCTGGTGTGAGGTTCTGCTAGCTTTATGCATTTCAGTCTTAAGCCTTGCTTAAGACTATGCTTTGTTGTATGATAGCAGAAGCTCGGAGCATATATTGAGCAATTATCTGAGGAAAAGACAGCTCTGTTTAGTGTGTCAATCGTGTAAATCACCACACATCCAAGTACGTGTGCATGTTGAGTATAGTAGTTAGTGTGTCACTATTAATATGCATTTATAGTTCACCACCTGTATACAGTATATTGTATATGAACCATGCGTGCATGTGCAAGAGATGCCTAGAGGCGTCTTCCTCTACTATACAATATATAGTGGCATGAAGGTGTTTAAATTAAAATACCCATATACCGTTCCTACTGCTGTTGTATATCCTACTGCTGTTGTATATGGGACCTTTTTTTTCCTGCCAGCATCGTTCAGCCTTTGCTTTGGCAACCTGAACACACATTTACAGAGTGATGTAGTGGCTTTCCAATGACTGAGGGGGAGAGGCACAACCAAATCCAAGTCCAAGCAAATCCATGCAAAGTTAACAGGAAAAGTGCTTCCTTGCATAAACTTTCACCAAAGCGTTTGTCCTGCCAACAGAATCCCCATATTATGCTTTGGTATAGACAACAACAGCTGATATTACAACATGATGGTTTGTGATCAACTTGTTATGGAGAGTCAGCCTAGGTGTACAATTCATCCTTAAATAGAACACACATGCATGATGCCCCCCCCCCCCCCCCCCCCACACACACACACACACACATATGTGTAGGGCAAAAAAACAAATGTTTTGCCAACACGTGAAGTTGCAGCCTCATTTCCATCCACCACTTGTTTAAAAACCAGGTAGCGATGCCTGCTCTAGGCGCTTCATTGCCGCCTTCTGGTGCATATGTCTGGACACACACACGCACACACACACACACACACACACACACACACACACACACACACACACACACACACACACACACACACACACACACACACAGGTTGATGGATCCATTTTATATTGTTGTTCAACATCTCTGTACCCTCTTTGATGTGGGATGATAGAGTTATTAACTATGTGGCAGAACTGACATGGATGTGGCCAGAGCTAAATATAAATGGTGGATTCACAAGGCTGCGTTGTCAGTTGGGGTGCACTTGGCTGAGACTCATCCATCAATCCAACACCAAAAAATTCCATTGATGTTACTCTAAAGATAACAGTTGGATTATATCATGGTGGTGTAACCTGGTAAAAACTCCATTCTCCAGGTAGGCCTACATATGGGCTGTACAATGCTGGAAACCACTGGCTCCAAGTTGCTGATCGATCACTTTAATTTTGCCGGTTTTGAGTTTGATGGGTGTCTTCATGTCCATCAACGAAACAACCAGACAGAAATTGATTAATGGCTACTTGTTGACATGAAGGTGTTGTATTATTAGGCCAGTGGAAAAGCAAATTGGCCAAGTTCAAAGACTAACGTTGGACCCTGACATGACCAAGGACAGACCATAGGTCCATGCAGACACTTTCAATGACCACTATGTACTTAAACACCTAGTCACTAAGTCTGACAACACTGAACCACATCTGTTCTGAAGCAAGCCTTTGAAGTGGTGACTTTGCTGTTTGATACATAAAGTTGGCTGCACTGTGCTTGGTTGTGTACATTTCGGTTACACTGTTGTAACCGCTATTGACACTTTGATATGTGAACCATTTGAACTTAATACATGTGTAAGTGAATGTTAACTTAAAGTAGATATATGCAAGAAATCTCAGATTATTTTAGCTTTTCTTAGACCCTCCCATTATTAGATCACTTCCTAAAAAATATCTAGTATCTATGACAATCATAGTGGTCCTTCCTTGGCTATGGCTCTCTCTAGTGTTCAGCCATAAAATAAACTGATAGTACTAATAATAACTTGACGTCCTGATTAGCTACCAAATGCCCACCTGCACTCCCTCCCAAAAAACAAAAAGTAAATAATAACTATAGATATATAATGTGTGTATATATACAGTACATATATATGAGGGCGTTGGGATCGGGAATAGAATCCGCAGACTCTTACCAGCGCTAGATTACCAGGGTGAAACGAGTGAAATGATTTGTGTCAGAATTATGTCAACGCAGATGATTTTACTATGTATTTTACAATGTTGCTATTTTATCATGATCATTCAACATGAATTGAGCCTTAATATAATTTGCGCGTAGATTTTCTTCTTGCGAATTTGCTGATCTATGACATGACTACTCTCTGTTATGGCTCTGTGAAATTTCACCCATAACAGTAACATGTCAAGATGTAGGAAGCACTGGAGAAGAATGGACAATGTCAGCAAGCTACTGTAATTGGCATTTGGCCTTTTGGCCTGGTTCATACATTGAAGTTCACATACTGTATTTACTGTATATTGTCCTTTGTGATTGTGCCTCTTGTGGTGCGCGAACGCTCTGGGGTGAGTGACATGAATGGGGTAATGCTGATTTATTTATTTGCACCACTCTTTTTGAGTGGTGCTGTCGCTATATGTCCGTCCATATGTCCAAGCACAAAAATGCTGCAACACCTAAAATGGCCAGGAGACTACAGCACAGAGTAAAGTGTTACAGAGTACACCACTACAGTATGAGAACTGGGACATTCCTGGAACTCTAGGTGTTCCGTGTGGGGTCCCCAGGGTACATCGCACACTTGACTTCACATAGGTGTGATTTTGCTTCTACACCATATCTCTGCGCCAAGAATAGTTCAAAAACAACATTAACATTATTTGACTGTGAGCTTATGGATCCATAACTTTAGGGTCGCTCATGTAGTTGAAATGCACATTATTATAGTATAGAAACTCTACTGAGAATTTCGATACATCCCGGATGTTTCCCATTCCCATAGTACTATGTGTATGAGATTATTCACCTATAATTCATGGTAGGAAGGCCACTATGTGAAAAACACGTTTCTCAATTGAACATGCCCTAGACCACCACAACTGTTTTTGGAGATGAGCCACAGTCCGTAAGACTGACAGGCCTCTGAATATACAGTATTTAACACAAATGTCTCATTCCTGATGAACTACAGTGACGCACAGTGCACACTGAACCATGATGCTTTATATAATAATCATTCTCCTACCCAGCAGAGCTGTAGACTCCGTGATCTCTTTGACCCCAGTGGTTGTTGAACCCGTGGCTGCTGTGGACCTTGGCAGGTTTTGTAGTCTCTTGGTATACTCTATTACTCATGGCAGAGAGCCAGGGGCCCAGAAGCCCTTCACAGAACCAACAACAGCTGGAGATGAGCGCTGAGTCTGCAGTCACTTCAAAATGGGTCCCTATTCCCCTTTGGTTAATATGCATTCCTCAACATGCTGCTCAGCCCTTCCTCTACAGTAGGCCTGCTTATTTAAACATTTCATTGTGTTTTATTGAAACAACTGAGGGAGTTTCAATAAAACCTTAACATGTGTTCTACAGGTAACTGCCATTTGAAAGACAGCTTCCCAAATATTTCAGTAGGCTACTGAAATATAACTGAAATATAAAATCTCACTATTGATCCATCATAAAACAAATATGCATACAAAACATTGTCTTGTTTTAACATTTTTTTATTCCAGTGAAATTCATGAGACTTGGTCAGTTTGATTTATTTCTACAGCAGTTGCAAAAGAACGCTGAATCACCCATCAAACAGTTTTGTGAGTGAACGTCCCTGTGGGAGGATGCGTACAGGAGGGTTTGTGCGTCAGATGCCCTGAGCAGTAACATTTCCCTGCCACATATGTCAAACGGGCTTGTTTGCAAAGGCTTGTGTTTAAGTGTGGATGTCCTCAGCTTCCCAGTTTCTTGTCTGACTTTCACTGCTCTGGAGATCTGGACAAATCCACTGATGACGGTATGTGGCTTAGCTTTCATGAGCATTAGACACACTTGCTTCATTCTTTTATTACTCAGTAACACAGGTAGTGGTATTATGTTTGCTGACACTTTCATGAAGAGAGAAGTTTAGTACAATTCATGTGCTGTGATGGTGACTGACCAGATGTTCTAAACTTAATCTTGACGTTTATTTTTTATTTTTGATAGTTTACAGATTGAATGAGTTCTAGATCTTGCCTTGTATTATTCTGTTACTTCCAAATATGGTTTGAATCAATATGTCTTAGTTGTAATGTTGTGAGGACAAAAAGGTTATATGATAAATAAAACTCATTCCTATTTTTAATTCCTTTTAGGTTTTCTTGTTGGAATTGTATTTTCTTTTTGCCATCAAGATTAATAATTAATTAATTGACTCCTGTAATGAATCAAGGGATTGTTTGATACATTTTCTAATTATCCTTGCAGACCTTCTTTCTGTTACATTTTCTAAAATGTACCGATATTAATATTATGTATACATTGTTAGTAGCATTGTCTGCTGGCATGGCACTGTCTGAACATAGTTTGTATAAGCAAGCATGCAAGCATGTGACAAATAAGGCTTAATAAGATACATATTGTCTGCTTCATAGAGCCTTTTCTTTCATTCCACATCAGAGCAGTGTGAGGACTCGGTTCTGCTCCTACTCTGCCCAGAAGGCACAGATGGCTGCTACTTCTGTCCAACTCCTGTTTGCTGCCATCTTGTGGACAGCACCTTACAGGGGAGCTGCAGCTACTACATTTTCAGATCCCACAGACCTCCTCAACATGACCAAAACTAACTTTGAAACTCATCCGGACTTCAAGAATCTTACCAGCAGTGTCAGTGTTTCCCGTGGTAGACGGCGGCGAGCCATCTCGAACAGGGACGTGAATGCTTTGCTGGATTACCACAACCGAGTCCGTTCACAAGTTTCCCCCCCTGCTGCCAATATGGAATACATGGTGAGTGTCATCTGTGAATACTGTATTATGTACCAGACCAGGAAATAAGAGACCAGTCCCACATAATAATCTACAGTTTGCTTAGAAAGTAACAAAAAAATCTATCTCTATCTGCTGTGATATAAAGGATTCACTTAACACTAAATGATGTGTATTTTGTTGTGTACAGATAGGCCTATAGACTACTGTATGTGATTCCTGGAAACATGAAAAACAGTGAAGGGTTAGTTAGGGTTTCCCACATGGTTTTCTTTATGGCTGCAGAAGCAGGGTTTATTTGTTTTTCATTTTTATGGTTTTGGTGAGTCCTTGACAGATGTTCTCTTTAGTCTGTCTGTCTTGTCCTGTCTGTCAGTCCCACTGACTCTCTGTCTGTCTCTCTCTCTCACTCTCTCACTTCTACAGGTGTGGGATGAGGGATTAGCCAAATCAGCAGGTTCCTGGGCTTCACGCTGCATTTGGGATCATGGCCCAACACAGGCCATGAGATCTATGGGCCAGAACCTATCAATAAACTCTGGAAGGTAGCCTGAAATATAATATCATATTTTCCTTGCCCGGTCTCTTTGCTCAGAGGCCGTTTTTGGTTACATTTGTAACATATGGGCATAGTTAGCCTACGTATATGGAATACGAGATGAGCCTCGCAGTCAAAGAAATACAGATGTGTGGGGGGGACATACAGTATCAGCCTAAAATGGACGAGTAAACAAAATGATGTGACTTGTTTGTGACAGATACCGGTCCATTACTGAACTTCTAAGGTCATGGTACAATGAGAGACAACACTTCTCCTACCCCAACAGGTGTCATGGACCTGTGTGTTCCCACTACACACAGGTATGTCAGCTTTTAACAACTGTTCTCCAATATGTAAGCAACGTGTGACTTGTGTGAAGAGTATGGCATTAATATTCACACCTGTGGAATTTTCAGATGGTGTGGGCCAGCACCAACAGAATGGGATGTGCCGTGAAGAAGTGTTTAAATATGTATGTGTTAGGTAGCAAATGGAAGGTGGCCACACTTCTAGTCTGCAACTACTCTATAAAGTAAGTAAAGTACTGTACTACAACTATCATGAAGTGGGACAGAAATATGATATCTGCATAATAATTTGTGTTAGGTTGTTGTTTACATTTGTGCTGTAGTTCAGCTTCAATATGTCACCGTTGGTCCCACCACTAGCACCAATAGCTCCCTAGCCTATTTTTGACCGGAGTGCATCATCTCTGCTCCAGTTTGCCCAGATGGGGTGCAGTATAAGCAACGCACTCCTGCCCCCCAGGTTACATACAGTATATAGCCAGCCAAGAGGCGAAATTGGGACCTCATACAACGTATTTATAATCCACATAGGTTACTAAAGCGCCATGCCAGGAGGTAGGCTCAACTGACCAGGTGGACCTCAACCTGGGGTGGGAGGGTGGGGGGGCTCATATATGGCCATGGCCCAATGGGCATGTGGTAATTAATGCAGCCACCTTTAGCCTACACATATTCTCACCTAGCTGGCTGAAATTGACAACCCATCTGAACACACACACACACACACACACACACACACACACACACACAGTGGAGGAGTTACTGACATTCTTTATTCCATTCCTCAGGGGTAACTGGATCGGAGAGGCTCCTTATAAGACTGGGAAGCCATGTTCAGCTTGTCCATCCAGCTATGGAGGAACCTGCCGTAGAAACCAGTGTACTGGATACACAAACACCAAGAGTCATAAAGGATATTAGAAATAACATGGCTTGCTATGACAAATTACATAATTTCATGTTTTAATGGAAGAATGAAGAGATGCAATATCCTTTTGAACTTCTGCTCAATTAATGGAAACCATGACTGGAAGAAAAGCACATGATCTTTTTTTTGTTGGTTTTCCTTTCCCTTTTTTGAGTTAGCAATTATTTTACCACTATTGTCATATATGCCTTTATAAATGAATGTCATAATCCAGTGGATATACTAGCACAAATGTATGTATTTTCTGTAGGATGTTTATTGTGAATCTCTCATTTACATTGTGCAAATAACATCTAGATTTAAATTACTTCAGTCATCAGATCACTCCCGAGACATGTTTTTGCACTGATATTGATGAATTTATTAAGGTGAGTTTTATGAAGATGTGTTACAAATGAAGCACTTTTTACTGTACAGTTGATAGAGTAGTTGCCAGTGATTCTCTTACAGTTTTGTTTTACAGTACAGTGTAACATGATATTGTTTTTTGCAAACTGGCAAGTCAGACTAAAAAAGTAAACAAGTGTCGTTAATTAAGTATATTTTCAATGTTTCACACCAAAGGGACACCTTGCAACTCATTGGATCCAAACGGACGCAAGAGCTAACATCAAAACAGTCTTGTTCATTTGGTGTGATATGGTCCACTAACTTACATGTGTTGAAACGCTTGGGACAAGTTAAATGGGCGTCAATGCAGGACAGTGTGCATCAACGTGCAACAAGAAGACATGCAACAGGACTACTGTATCACACCGACCTTGCGACCGTTTTGACCCAGTGAGTTGCAAGGTGACCCTTTGGTGTGAAAAGGGCTTTAGAAAACAACTGAATATCTATAAATGCTTGTTCTCCACTGCACTGTTTTGTTTCATTTTCCTATATAAAGAAAAACTCGCAACATGACACGTAGCTATGTGCGGTTGTAGATCTCAATAGAATACTTTACTTAGTTGAGTTGTATCTGCCTGATCCGTGATAGCAAAGGTCCGTTTCTCATTGGATTTATCATCTATGAAGGTTAAAAACATTGAGCTCACATGTAAATCGCAAAAATGCATGGTAAGGCAAAACTATCTAAATTTTGCTCTGCTTTATGTAGCATGTGATATGTCTAACTAGGTGGTTTTCATTATGCAGAATCCATTCCAAACATTAGTTTTGCTCAAAAAACACTAAAAATTGGCATGTGCACTTGCCCAACTGTATTCAAATGCAACTGACCATATCACATTTCATCACATTTTCATGACATCTATGGGCATTTTTAGCCAAGTGTTTTTTGAGCGAAACTAATGCTAGGAATGGATTCAGCATAAGACAATCACCTAGTTTGATGTATCACATGCTACTTAAAGCGGAATGAATTTTAGGGAGTTATGCTATTTGATGGAGGCCATATGGATTTTAGGCTCCCAAGAATTTCCCCCACATTTTTGCGATGTACACATGGGGGCTGAATTTGTTTATTAGCCTTCATAGATGCTAAATCCACTGAGAAACAGACCTTTGCTCTCCGTGGTCAGTCAGCTACGACCCAACTAACTAATAGTCCTCTATTCAATATTTGACTTTAGTAAAAGTACAAAAGTATTAGCATCAAAATATACTTAAGCTACAAAGTGAAGTAGTGTACAAAAGGAGTAAAAGTTGAAATAACGGACAAATGCTTGTATTTCTGTAAAACATACAATATTGTCTCTGAGATGTAGAGGTTTACATTTAGAAGTGTATTATTTATACATTTCTAAATGTTCTGATGAATTGCAATGGCGTGAATGAGTGTAATGTTTTAGTCTGTTTTGCATTTATGTGAAATGTACTCTTTCTGCACAAACTGCACAAATAATAACTTCATCAAAAGCATTATGGAAATACTCATGTAAAAATAAAGGTACTTCAAAATTGTACAATACTTGAGAGCATGTACTTAATGTCAACCATTGGCTACAGACTGAATCATTCTGCCTTAATTTAATTGTCATCAATCCTCAGAGACTGCAATACAACAATAATCTCATGCAGTGTTTATGGTCATATGGGGAAATTATTTGGGGCCCTCCAGTAGACATGCATGCATACGCACGCACGCACGCACGCACGCGCGTGAGCGCACGCACACACACACACACACACACACACACACAGCCACCACTTGGCAGTGGAGACAGATCTGTGTCATCCTATGGTGCAAATGGTTTGTTTGGTCCCCCTTTTTATTGAAATTTCCACCCATGTCGGTGATTAGATTCTTTTCAGTTGCATTACATCATTAAAGAGGAAATATTTGTTACTCCCCTAATACAAAATGGATTACGTCACTCACATGCACAGACTCCCACCCTCAGTACATTCTCCACACCTCTCTCTCCCTCTTTTGTCGCTCCCTGGGCCTTCTGGCTTTCTCTTTCCTCTTGTACAAACTCAGTTTTCTATTCAAATCTCTTATTTAGCCGAATGAATGCATATGCTGAAAAATGTCCATTTAGTGATGAGAAAGCAGTGAACAGAGTGAAACACATCATAACTTTTGTCTATTTGAGTTTCTATCATCTTGTTGCTATAGTTACAGCGGCTATATAGATTGGTTGGATCCATACAAGCCTGGTTACTGTTTAACCTCTCCACCCACATTTACCCAGATTAGGAAAATCAATAAGATAACAGCAGCGACACCGGCCTTACCTTGCGCCAACAACACCCTTCTCACAACCGGCGCTGACAAACTTCCATATTTTGCACCTTATGCTTTGAGAAGACGTGGAGAAGAATAAAGACTATATAAAAACACATGCTTTGGAGGAGATAATAGGAGGAAGCCATGGTCAATGTTAATAAACAAGTCAGTTCAAGTATGGAACTTCCATTAGGTGAGCACCTGTTTGTTTTCATCACTTTTAACTCAGTGGCTTGAGTAAAAAAAAGATTGTGTGTTTGCCAGCTGCTTGCTTTCTTTATGCCTCTCAGAAAGGTAGCTTTGCAAAATCACCAGCCTGAAGGCAACTATGGGGCGCTATATGGTTTCCTGATGAATATCATCGCCATTTGCGTCTTGGTTTTTCACATGGCCTCAATCAAGGAGGCGTGTCAAAGATATGGAGGTTGTTAAATATAGGCTCTAAAAGCTGTGTTCCAACACGATGATGACAATGGTCTTGGATGGAGGAAAGGCTGGTGTAACCTCCAAAGATACAGTAGTTATAAGTAGGCCTGCCTATTAATTTAAAATTTTAAATTTGATTTGTAAAGGTTGCATTTTTAACACTCAGATGGTTGTATTATACAGAAATGTTGAGAGTTTAGACAATGTCAGAAAGATGAACACGGCCATGATGGATTGTTTTCTGTGGTTTATTGTCTGGAACTTTGTATTTTGCATCATGCTGTTTACTGTATACAGTAAAGTGCATGTCCGTGCAGCTGGGCATCTACATGCATTTTAGCAAGTGTATACTGTATATAGGATACAGCATTGTAGGTCTATTGTTCCCAACATACGCCCCAATTCCAGTCAGGGTATGACATAAATCATGTATTCATACAGTGCTATTTATAATAATAAAAAAGCAACTGTAACAATAAACTTACATAATTATGCTTCAGCCTAGTGGTACATGTATTGTTGTGGGTGCTGCCTTGTCCCGCAGGACTGTGTTACTTCCTTCAAAATATTATATGGTAGGGCATCCATCATAACTGAAAAGACGAAAGGCCCACGGCTTTTGTAAGCCTTGTAGGGGTATAGTTTACTTTAAAGAGTGGACATGACAAACTATAATGTGGAAACGTCCACATGGGCTTTGATAATAAGCCAACTAATATCTTATGTCCACAAATCCATTCATATTTGGCTTTGGATGGTGGCTAGTGGTTGGCGAGAAGTTTGAACCTGACTGAGGCTTTTGCATGTTGTTGATGTGGGATTTGTCTGGGTGCTCGCTTCAAAAAGCATGCATGTTAGGGACAAACTCCTGCCAGTCACCTTGAGGCACTGGCCTGAATGACTTAATTGGTAAAGTTGATCCGTTGGTATTGTGTATAATAGTTTGGTTAGGTTAAATGCATCCATTGAATGAATTTCTCATTGTATGTGTAGCCTATATCGGATTTTCAAGAAATATGTATGTTACAAATGCATTTCCTTGGCAGCTGAATGCCCTAAGCATCTTTTTGCCTGAGACCGGGTTACACTATATTTCTTGGTCCAAACAAAAATGACAGCCAAGTACACTACTGCTCTGGTTGCATTAATGTAGAAATTGTGCTGACAGAAGTCTCCAGAAAGCCTAAAGCTTAGCAATAGCTAATGTGAGTGTTGCATTTATTTTACTTTCATTTTATATTCTGCAACCACGTATTCGCCAGCAGTCACTTAAATGTTAAATGTATTCATACAATTGCTATAACCTTTTAAACCTAATTTATCATAAAGTGTTGACTACCAAGACCACGGAACACTTTTATGCACATTCTAGCTTTTATAATAGGGCTACACATAACTTCATGTCAAACAGATGATATTAATTGCTCAACGGTCACAACTTAGGCAAACGCTGAGCTCTGTCGTTTGCAGAATCAGTTGGTGTATGTAAACACAACAAAGGCTATTGGACAGCCCCTCAATGAACAGGTCTGTTTGTCTAGAAAGTTGAGTGACTTGGTGAAGAGGCACTGAGATGCTAGACTCCTACACACAAGATCATATCTGGGGCAGAATGTTATAGAGAAGTAATTTAATTTTGAAAGATAGGAAAATATTTACACTTTCAGAGTTAAATGAACACTTGAACACTGAGAAGTCCTATTTTTTGGTGCTCATGATAAAGCACAATATAACCCTGGTCACTTGAGTAATCTTGTCTCTCAGAAGAATTGTAGGGCTTGAATCATGGATAGTACATGAAACTTTATGTATTTTATGAACCCGGTCAGTGGAGCCAACGTTAAATTTGCAAAGTGAATCATATCTGAACATTTTTCCAAACTACTCTCACTCTCAATGCATAGCTCTAATGCTATGTGGTTGTTTTACAGTTTGGTCTTGATTATGATCACTAATTTGGGATAAGTGATCTTGAATTAAATATCATTGAATGGAGAAAGAATGTAGTGTTGTTGACCAAAGGTTGCATTTACTATGAAAATTCCCAGCATATCACTCAAAATCCCCATACATGGGAAAGCCTCCATGTATCATGACATCACAATGCCATCTGATGTGATGGTAGATGTGATATTTGACTTTGTGTCATTTCCAAGGTGAAAATATTTCAGAAAGAGTTTTAAAGTCAGTAAACAAAATTATCATCTACATTAAACAGACCATTTGCCAACTTTCATGTGTTTAGGTAGCATTAAACCTGAGGCAGAGCCCCCAATTAGCAGCCTACATGGAGGGTGGGTATTACTGTTTGCTTGACACCATTAAGCTGGGTGTTCAAGCCTCCAATCAAATCTCATTGTGACAGGCATTAGTGGATTATCCTCAGTTGCTACTCTCATTCGGGCCCTTACGACCAGCCCTATGGCCCTTGCAAGCAGCCAGGCAGCACAACAGACCTGGCCCTGCTCCCTCTCCTTGCCTGCCTCAGTGTGGCTGGGCCTGAGAGAGCTGCAGCCCACTCCCAGTCTGGGGCTCATGGGCCTTCTTCGCTCAGTGGGCCAGATAACTGTCAGGGCTCTGTCATCACAGGGATGTTTGGCGAGGATGGAACACTGCAATACACCAATCCAGGTAAAGCAAAAGAAAACAGACGTGTTTTCAAAACCTGGCTGTGAACCGAAGGAATTAGTCAGACTTTGTAGGTTATCCCACAGTCAGGCACAAAACAGCAAGCTGCTGTTTGCTAATGTGGTAAATATGGAGAGTAAAGCTGCTTGGCTGCTGAAGGAGCGAATGTTCTAAATAACTGATGCTACAGTATGTGTTTGTGGTTTACAGTATGGACTTGATGGTGATCTCTAAATTTAATGAATGGCTTATTTGGGGTAAAGGGTATTGAACAAAATATTGTTGTACGAATAAGGAATGTGATGGTAGTTGTATCTTGCTGAAAATTAGATTGTTGTCCTATACTGGATAGTGAATAATGAATATGTTGTGGTGGTGACCATTTTAGATGCTGGATGAATAACACATTTCCCCACAGTTTGTATAGAAATGTCCACATGGTGGCAGTAGTAGCCAGCGATTGTACTACAACTTCACTGTCAGACTAATAGGTTGGTTGGTCAGTGACCCTGACATCATTCAGAGCCAGTGATTTGTGCATAGTGCTGCAGGCTGGTTGTAATTGCAGTAGGTGAGAACATGGGAGTTAATTACCTGCCACCCAGGTTATGAATCCCCATAATACCTGCAACCAAGGTTATGAATTTCCATAATGACGGCCATGGTCTTGAAAACAACTGCCCATGAAACTGACCCTAAGGCCATATCAAAGCTATCAATTACTGTGTACCATATTATTAATAGACAAAATGGGCTGAAGACATGCATACAACAACATGCTGCAGATCACACATGTAATTATCTGTGGCCACAGATAATTTCACTACAAACATTTTACATTAGTACCCATATGGAAAAAAACGTATATGTGAACTCTGGAAAATGGCACCTTTCATACAAGCTTTTCATACAAGCTACCTTTCATACAAAATACTATGGATCTTATACCCGTTTTGAATGTCATATATAATTCTTATAAATCACAAAAATTATATATGTTTTATATGTGTTTCATTTTACAAAGAAATACTATGGATCTTATATTAACCTTATTCTCTTATATGAAAGGTGCCACTTTCAAGAGTTTGCATATACATTTTCTTTCCGTATGGGATAAAGCAATTAATTTTATTCCTAAACTGAAGAAAATATTCCCTCAAATGTGGCTGGTTGCTCAAGTGGGCCTGTTTGTCTTTGGTCTTGCTGGGGTGGGATGAGGTTGAATGGCTGGACATTTATAATCTTGTTATTCAAGATATTGAGGTTAAATGTCTATCGATTAGCTGATGTTGGGAGGGCCTATAGGGAATCAGGAAGATAAAACTACGCTGAGCGGTGCTGCTGACATAAGTAATTGAGTCGGCACTCGACAGTCAAAATGAATTCTCAGCAAAACAGCGGTTAATCATTATAGAGGGTTATCATGCACTGTGATTGATTTACATTGCACATCGGTCTACATGTTTATTGATGCAATTGTTTACTTATTTGGTGCACTGAGGCAACTTTAGTTTCCCTGTCATTGATAAGAAGCTATGCCTATGTATTTCAAATGTCGATATATAGTTTTAATTTTAAGAAATGTATTGGAAGATGAAGATTTTAATCAGTCCACCTTTATGCACAAGTCTGAAAAACAAAAATAACAGATTACAACTACAGCAATATTACTGCTAAAATGAGAAATGTTGTAGTGGCACTATTCATTTCACAGAACTATTGGTGAGGTAGTGCTTTCCCACTCAGTAGTTGAGAAGCAACAATTATGACTTGGTGCTACACACTCTAACTACACCGATCTGTTTCCAACATGTATTTTATGAACCCTGTGAAAAGGAGCACCAACTGGTCTATTATTACAATAATTTAATTTAAAAGAGTGTATTAGCATAAGAACAAATATTTTTAAGTGTCAAAATACACACAAACCCACATCATGGTTGTGGATATTCTATGTTGTAAAAAAAAAAGAAAAAAAAAAAAAAAGAAAGAAAAAAAGAAAAGAAAATCTATTGCTTAGTACTAGCAACTACACCGGTACTCTGTACATGTGTACTAGTGTGATTTTGTCATCATACATCACATTGACCTATATGTGCCCCAAAAGTGAGGTTATGTAATTTAAGAAAATAATAATAATAATAATAATACTGCAAAAGTGCAAAAGCTTCATTCTCTTCACATGTTGAAGAGTTGAAATGACACACAGTACCCATCTGCTATTAAAAAGCATACTCAACAGTCTCTTAATCTGTCATATCAGCTTCAGGATATCAATCACTTTAGATGGTGACTTCAGTGAAGCAAACAGTCCCAAAAGGTTTTTGACAAATAGGGATCACAGGCCTCTGGGGCTGATGCTTTTCCTTTTCATACTACTGTGTACCATCAGTTAGAGCTGGAGAAACATGTTGACTAGGAGTTGCTTATTTCTCTTCGAAAAAGATATAAAATCAACGTAAAAAGGGCACATATAAGATAAATTATACTTAAAAGTTAACCACCATTGGCAGAAATAATTAAGTTAACTTGTTGTTGACACACAAATGTGATTTCTCCTGATCAAACCAGAGGGGCTTGCATAAGCTGTGTGACTTGCAGATAGTTATCTGTTGACAAGGTCTTCGCCATGACATGATACTCACATATCTCCTCCATCTACCACACTGGTGAATGGAGAGCAGTAGGCTTTTCCTGCTGGCCACAAAGGTGCTTCAGCAAGCAGATTGTCTCTGTTGTTTTATCAATATCACCACAGAGTTGGATGTGCATAATAAACACTCACGTTTCCCTTGTGGTGGAGCTTCCTTCTAAAAAACAGTTAGTTCCCATGCAGTGTATTCCAAATCCTATCGACAACTCCAGGCCATAATGGATTCTCTTTAGCTTTTTCCAGAATTTCGTTTGCACTAAAGAGCTTCACTGCCACTTGCCTTTGGGACTGGACTTGGTAAATGGAATCTAGTGATTGAGGAGAAGGTACAAATAGGCAGCGGTTTCAAATGGAGTTTGGTCAGTGGTCGGAGATTCCTATTGTGAAGATAGACAGGACTTTGTTCACAAACTGGAGTTTGAAGTTTCAAAGGGGAGAATCACACAAGTGTTACATCAGTTCTCAGCAGTCCTTTGACTTTTAGCCCCAGGGCAGGGAGTTTGGGTGACTGATTATAAGAAAGGACTCACATCCCATCCCATCATGGCCACTGCAAACTGAACTCCAAATACAGATGCTGTCGGTTTTGTGCTAACATTATTATAGCCCTGCCCTGAGTAAATAGGAAAGTGTCCATTTCTTATTGTGGAATATTTTCCTATGAAAAATGATTCCTTGAACATGAGCATTATATTTTCTGATATTCTGAACTTGAACAATACGTTCTGACATCTTAAAGTTATGAAGCTACTTTGTATGCATTAGTTTTATTTTTCCCTGGGTCACTGTGGGCCACTATAAAGTTACATCTCTTTATGTAGCTAATGCAATACCATCTGTGAGCCATTCATGCTAAAATAACAAAACACTATGCATGCTGTATGATGTACTAGTATGTGTGGAACGTACCTATCACAATGGTGTGGACTAGCCATTCCTATCTCATACATAGGAACAGTTTGTCACCAAGTGTGATTAAGAAAGCTATAACCTCACAGATTATACTTTATAGTCCTGTATATGACTGTTCCTTGAGGAGTTCACAGAAATTTAAGATGGGAGCAGTGATAAAAAGCTTTAATGACAGCGAAGATAAGATTTGTTCCAAGTGACTCATTCATAGCTTCACACAGTTTGTCCTTCATACCCATCCCCCTGCATGCTCACTGGGTGCTTTGGAAAAACCAAATCACTTCCTGAGCAAATATGAGAACAAACTCTCAACACATTTTGTAATTGATAACCATTCTCTCAGTATAATCTTTAATTCCTTTAGAGTAAAATGTTTTAAACTAATTAATAATATCCTGTAGGTGTAACAGTTGTGAATTAATCAGGATTTGACAAAATGTTCCTATCTTTGCCGCTTTCAAACAAACAATGATCAATGAATGTGAATCTGAGTGGGTATTGTCATTGAGTGGCTTCAGAGAACCATTTCAATGTTTTTTAATCACTAGTTGACAATGTCCCTTTTAATTTGTGATTGGATTAAGAGATGGCTTTAGTCAATGTTTAATTGTGAAAAGGATCATAGCTGACTATTTCCACAGTGACCTGGAGGAATGTTATGGTGTTTGCCTGCTTCAAGAGACACACATTACTTTATGAATCCTCCATATACTCTGGGTGGATGGTTATCAAGTTCACCCACATGGGGTTTACTGCTCCTGAGGTCTGGTTGAACCCGAGATCGTTGACCTATTGCTTTGTACTGGCACTTTCTCTTCTTCAAATACCAGACTACTGTTTGCCATGTCACATTGACTTACGCACAGAGGGGCTGAGGTTTTTCGCAACAACATTTTTACCATTGTTGCGGTATACAAGTGCACATTATATTTCGCTATGAGCAAAGATTTAGATGTGTTCCCTAAATGGCCAGTCTTGTCACCAATTAGGTTGAGCTTGAGTCTTGAGAAGTATACGGTGACCATAAAGAAACATTGTGTTAGTTATTTTTGGTGAGCAATCAAAATAAAATACAAAATTCATTCAATAATATAGACATACATAGATATACAAAATATATCCTTTAGGCCTTCTTACACAGACAGACGTTTGAGTGCCCTTTCCTGCAGAAGGTCAGGTTTTCATGACAGACTCCTTGAGGATAAACTGACCAGGCACAAGTTTTGAGTAGGCCTATTTGGATCAAAATGCAGCCTCACATGCATGCCCTGCATTTTGAGAAACAATGAACTCTTTTACATAAAGTAAGGCATCAATCAGAGTTATTTCTCTAGTTAATTATGCAAGAATTAACTGAGGTTTACCAAGGGACGTATTAAATGTAAGTCTGAATCCAAGCTGTTAGGACTAATGATATGGGCAACTCAGGTAAGCTAAACTTTGCTCAATACTGAATTGTAAATGAAGTACTGAAGTAGATTTAGGTCACTGATTTGTTTTATATACGCACAGTATGGCAAGGCCATAGAGTGTGATGAGATACTTTTACAGCTTTGAAATGGACTGGCTGAAACTGGTGGTGGAGTGGTGATGTGATTTGACTTTTTATGGCCCTCATTGGGAAATTGTTTAGCCATCCATTATTAGCAGCAGTGTGTATGGATGGGGAAAGAGAGACAGAGAAAGAGTGAGATAATGAGAAACAGAGAGGCAGACATAGAGCACACAGATCAAAAACAGAAAGAAAGATAATTATCGAAGTTGTGTTATCGCTCCAAAAAAACACAACCCCTCTGATCCACCACACAGGGAAGGCTGGTTAAACATCAACTAGAGAGCCACTCTGCCTCTGCTCTGGTTAGAGCCACGAGAAAAGGAAGGGAGGAGGAGGACCTACCACTGTCAGTCACTGGCAGCCTCCATGTGCTCTCCCCTTTGACGCCATTCAGTCCCCATCACGCACACGCAGGGCCCATGATCTACCTAGTATACTGGGGGCGGAGTCAGATTCAAATGGAGGGTTGTAGGTGTGAAGGGGGTGCAGGGGGTGGGGGGCATTAGCTTCTTGGACAAGAAAACCACTTTCTGCCTTACTGTCAGGTAGATGAGAGTTTGTTTGCCCAAAGCACTAGCAGACATGGACATGGCAGACTACAGCGAGGCTCTGGACCCAGCCTATACTACACTGGAGTTCGAAAACATGCAAGTACTCGCTATGGGTGCAGGTGAGTCACATAAAGCCTATGTAATGGCCATGCCATTGAACTTTGAAGCTTTTCACTATTTCAAACTTTGCTCATTAGAGGGCAAAGGGGATTCTGCCATGGAGAGATAGAAGGGGTCATTTGTCCATCTTCTGGCCCTCGCCAAGGGATGACAGCGGATGTTAGTCCCATGTGACATGTCTTTTTTATCACTTACTGCAATAGTAAAACATTAAAGGATTTTTGATTTACGAGAGTATATGAGCAGCACTCAATGCATGTTGTGCTAATTGGTTGGTTGGGCGATATACATTACATACATGGACATGACTTGTTCAAGCCTGTGGACAGATGATACTGTGATGATACTAGTGATACTAGTCATATTTCAACCAGATTATATGGGATAGATTCTCTAATGAAGCAGTATCCTGAGTATCAAGAACCTCCATCTCTAGTTACAGACAGTTGGTTCCCACAGATTCAGAAGTTAAGAACTAGAGTAGGGGGGTTTCTAGTCTTTTTGTGATTAATGGTTTTTGAGAAGTTTAGATGACACTGACACATTTCTGAATTCACTCTCCCATGACTTTCTGCTGCAAACATGATTCTAAAGCAAAACAACTCCTGAACCTCACTGCCTAAAGTTCTCACCTATTTTACGGTCGACTTGATTATGAGAATGATTATTTGAACCATAAGAACTCTTCATATCTGTAATTTGTACATGATGTGAACATATGCTGCAATACGCCATCCGTAGTAGAATAAGAAATCATGACATTCAGTGTGATTGATTGCCCTTATCTGATATGACAGCAGCTGAAAGGAAGACTCCAGTCTCCAGTGATTGTCTTTTCAGATGTAATCAAAACTAGATCAATGCAGTCCTGTTTATCATGTCTGAGTAGTCCTTGCAGATTGATTATGCCTTTGATCATCTGGAAGGACTGAGGCCGTTAACCTGAATAACCTTTTACAAACAATGAATAAAGCATCATATGAAATCAAGCGTCATATGAAAAACTTCGGATAGATTGGATAGATAGATTTGGATAAACTCATATACCCCCCTTCTTCCTCTCCCTGTCTCTTTCTCTCTCTCAGACTCCTCACCTGGTGAGAGTGCCACCATGAATGCTGCAAGCCACATGGGAGCGGGCACTCTGTGTGCCATCTGTGGGGATCGAGCCACTGGCAAGCACTATGGGGCTTCCAGCTGTGACGGCTGCAAGGGTTTTTTCAGACGCAGTGTTCGCAAAAACCACATGTACTCGTGCAGGTGAGAGAAAGATCTGTGCACATTCTGCCAATATGAGCATTAAACTTTGAGACAAGATATTCTGGGTAAGGGAATAATGTTTTCTTTAGAGATGTTGTGTGGAAATAATAAAAATGTCTACCCATTCTGTGGGAGGTAGAAATGGAGGTGTGAAGAAAATCATTAGCATGGTGAAACACAACTTGATGACATCATCAAGTTGTGTTTCACCATAATGATTTTTTTTTTCTCAAAATGGTGGTAACTTTTTTTTTTATTATTTCCACACAACATCTCTAAGGTATATTAATGACATGATAAAATCTTGAAAATGGGTGGAATCCCACTGTAACCACATGAACCGTCGTGCCCCTATTCTGGGGTGAACATTTGGCAAAATAGTAGATGTGCTATTACTGTAACTGATCAGATATCTTCTGCAACATTATTTAGTATACTGTTGACTGCTGACAGTGTGCTTTAACTTGAAATGTAAACAATATGAAAGTAAAATGTTGACTAATTAATTTCCACAAACTAATTCCAGGTTTAGCAGACAATGTATTGTGGACAAAGACAAGAGGAATCAATGCAGATACTGTCGACTGAAGAAATGCTTTAGAGCTGGCATGAAAAAAGAAGGTATGAGCCACGTAATATAGCTATCTATTCAATACAGAGACAAAGTGAATCACACAAGTCGAAAAAAGTCTGCTTACAAGCCTGCTTGTTTAAATAAGTGATTTTTAGTGATTTCTTCCACCCAATCTCTCTCAGGAACTTCTTACTTGATCTGTGAATCACTGTCATAATAGGAGCTGCCTCACTGGATTGAAGCTACATGTTGTCAGAGTGTGTTGCAATAGCAGTTTGTTAATGTTCACTCCACAAAGCACTGAAGTCTATGGCCGGCTTATGCTGAGCAAACATTTCTGGGCCATAATAGTCATATAGTGATAAACACCACAGCCTTGGAAGTCAATGTTTTTTTTTTAATGTAATGTCATATTCATATTCTATTTGTCTTTGTAATAATTGTTAAAATAATAATGATAATTATATATACAGTTTATTATCTGTGGAAGAGCCACAATGTTCAATCACACTGCAGAGCTTGGGTTTAGTTGTGTACTACTAGCATAAAATAAAACCGTTGGTTTTGATATCTCAGCTGTACAGAACGAAAGAGACAGAATCAGCACCAGGAGATCAAGCTATGAGGACAGCAGTTTACCATCCATCAATGCACTCATTCAGGCAGATGTGCTGTCAAGACAGGTAAGACAGCGGAAAATATGTTTGGGATTTATATGACTTTTCCCATTTGAGTTTAATCTACCCACACCTGACAGAATGCAAACAAAAACTCTGAGCATGTTCTTTCTATGAACATTTTCCTGAGCAGATCACTTCTCCCGGTCCCATATTGAATGGAGACATCAGGACCAAAAAAATTGCCACCATCACAGATGTGTGCGAGTCTATGAAACAGCAGCTGCTGGTCCTGGTGGAGTGGGCTAAATACATCCCGGCCTTCTGTGACCTGCCCCTGGATGACCAGGTGAGACTCCTACCCAGACAGAGTGTACATAGATACCTGTAGACACTGGTCACTCATCAACTAGTGCTCAAGCAGCAGCAACATCAGTCTCAAACCATACCACCATAAACAAGTACCAGTGGTACATACATTATATGCTTCAGCATAAAATGTACTCTCTCTCTCTCTGTCTCTCTCTCTCTCTCTGTCTCTCTGCCTCTCTCTCTCTTTCTTTCTCTCAAGCAAACATGTTTACTAAAAGCAAACATGTTTACTAAAGGAGAAAACACATTAAGGACTGCTTATTAGGAAGCAAAGGGGCACATTTTACTTTTTTAGTCATTGTGGTCCTGAAGATATAGTCGCCACCACTAGAGTGGTTAATGTATTTTAATCCTGAGTTAGAATATGATGAGCTGGTTTTAAAGTTACATATCCCTCCCCAAAAACCTGCCCAGAATGATTAACACTGTGATCACCAGGGCTTGGTAACTGATTTGCTGATGTTGAATTAGTGAGGGAACCAGACATCCACATGGTCTCTCTATCTCTGCTGCTCTCCTTCATTGAATGTTTTTTGGTTTATTCTGTGACCTTGATACAATTAAGAAACAATTATTTAAAAAAAGGTAAAATATTTGCAATCAAACGAAATAAATATGAAACAATAGAAAATAACTTTTCTCTATTTCAGGTCGCTTTACTGCGAGCTCATGCCGGAGAGCATCTCCTGCTTGGTGTTGCAAAGAGGTCTATGCTGTATAAAGATATCCTGTTATTAGGTAAAGATTATGAACAATATAGTAACATAGTAGTCTATCTACAGTCGTTTAAACAATGACTCATGATTTATTCACACTCTATCTACAGGGAATGATCACATTATTCCCAGGAACTGCCCAGAGTTGGAGGTGAGCAGGGTAGCAGTGAGGATCCTAGATGAACTGGTTCTTCCCTTCCAGGAACTTCAGATAGACGACAACGAATATGCATGTTTGAAAGCCATAGTTTTCTTTGACCCAGGTAAGGTTCATAAAAATATACTATTTTGGTCTCTTGGTTTGTCTACCCATTTTGAATACTATACTGTAGACAGCTCAGTGTTTTGATTTATTTAGACAGCTCAGTGTTTTGATTTATTTACTTATTAGATCCACAATAGGTATACCGGTACCATATACCTACAGTATATAACTACTATGTATAATGCAATAGTAAAGGTACTTTGATGCTGCAGTTTCCCTGCAGACAGACACTTAGTTCGTCCTGCAGATGGTCCAGAACTTTTGTTGTTGTCAACAAATCATGAAAACAAAACATTCGTCAGGCTCAGTACAGTTGTGGCTAATGTGAGAGGGAGAGGGGGGTTGTGTGGGGTGAGGCAGCATTTTAGCCAATCACGCATTTTACAGGAGTTTCATAATGAGCTAATAGAGTGGAGGTGAGGTGTAGTTACAAAATCTATTTACAAATACAGTGTTTGTACACACTAAAGTTGTCTATATTACCTTAATGCATGTCCGGAACTGATTGGGTCATCGGTTTGATCCTTGGCTTGCCCACTACCCCACAGCACCCATGTGTCATCAAAGCCATCTGAGCAGCCATCAGCTGGTTCATGCAGCAAAAGCATTTCCCCCTCCTTCAGGGAAATCCCTCCCTTATCCTTTCTAAATACTCAGGTGTTGTTAACCCACTCAGTTATATTCTCCATGTACTGTATTTGTATCTAGATGCCAAAGGCCTGAGCGATCCTGGTAAAATCAAACGGATGAGGTATCAGGTCCAGGTCAGTCTAGAGGACTACATCAACGACAGGCAGTATGACTCACGGGGACGCTTCGGAGAGCTGCTCCTCCTGCTGCCAACACTACAGAGCATCACCTGGCAGATGATCGAGCAGATCCAGTTCGTCAAGCTCTTTGGCATGGCGAAAATTGACAACCTGCTCCAGGAGATGCTGCTTGGGGGTGAGCCCTCTTCTTGGTGCTGTATGTCCTGCTGCTGTGCCACAGAGGCCTGAAACAAAGTCATTTAATTGTGTCAAGTACACAGTAAACAAACAAACACATGTCACATTTACAATGCAATTTTTGTCTCCCAGGCTCTGCTAATGAGGCCCCTCACGCACCCCACTCGCTGCATCCTCACCTCGTTCAAGAACATCTCAGTAGCAACGTCATTGTGTCCAGCAACATGCCAACTCCAATCCATAACGGTCAAATCTGTGAGTACAAATCCATCATCCATCATCAATCACAATCCCTGTGTCAAGTTTTGATATGTGTACACTGTATGATCCTAATTTAACCCAGAGTGTAACAGATTCTGATTAACCTCCCAAAAATAGGTTTAATATGCTTTATTATTTCTTGTTTCATTTCAAGTGATATGGCTGAACCACATACTGTAGAGCTAAGATAATGAAAACGATAAAGCCATCAAAAATTATGCATTACAATTCACAATATTTAGATGACCAGAGATTGCTAACATTTCTCACTAGTACACAGCTACATGTGGTAGCTGGAAGGACAAACAGGCTTGGCAGAATAATCCTCTATGTTCTTCATGGAAACTAATCTGGCTTATTTTGTCAAAGAGAACTTCTGTTATTTTTTCTTAACATTTTAATGCCCTCAGAAATGTCACAAAAGTGCTTATTCCTTGTCTAAATTTGTGTTGTTCCAAGAAATGTTATACTGCTGAGAAGCAAATATGTTCACTATATAGGCTACTGTACCTAGTAAGTTAGATGCTAAACTCATGTACTTTTCTATTATACTTTTCAGCCACTCCTGAAACCCCAATACCTTCACCACCTACTGCCTCCAGCTCAGAACATTATAAATTGACCCAGGGGGTCATTGCCACGGTGCCCAAGCAGCCCACCTCCATCCCTCAGCCCACCATTACAAAGCAAGAAGCCATCTAACATCCCAAACAAACCCTTAATTGCCATTAATATGCTTCAATTGTCAGACTACTCCATTGTACAATGTTGCACATGAAAAACAGCAAATTTACAATCTCAAAACATGTTGCAATTCAACACATTGTGAGCTTGAGATGAGATGCAATATAGTGTTGTATGACGAACTCTAAATCATTAGTGGTTGTCAGAATTCAATTTTCTATTGCTCGACTACTATTACGATTTAAAGCTGTTGTTTTACATACGTTTCATATATCCAACAATTAATGTGTCAATTTGACACTTGAAATAATAAACTAGATACATTATCTAAATTGTAAATTTCAGTTATGTTCCTTGCAGAATGCTCTTTTTGCAATGTACACAAATAGATTCCGCAGTTGAGCATTTCCGACTTATTTAAAAGGCCCACCTTGTAAAATTCTGAGTGTTCATTAAACTCTGAAATAGACAAATGAATACTGAGGATTTTACTGCGCAGTTGGCAACATTAAGTGACTCAGGGATAACTGAAGCTTTGGGTAAACCAGTTCATTATCACACAAAATACAAAATAGAACTTTATAATCATTTTATACAGAGTGTTATTATCTAAAGTTTGCTCAATATTGTTAAATGTATGTATGTATGTGTATTGAGGAAAGAAGTAAGGCTTACTGTTAGAAATGGTGAGTTAATCATTCCAATATTCTATGAATGTTACAACAGGTCTTATAAGGAATATGGGGCAAATCATGTGTAGTGCACAGTATTTCATTTCATGTTCACATCTGAAACATATTTAATATGTAAGGGTTTTCAGTCAGATGGATTACCTTCTCTTTAGAAAGTTAAAAATAATGCATTTAACAAAGCTGTACAAACCAAGTGTCCCCATCATATGCTGTGTGACAGGAGTATCTATAGTTTATTTTATGTACTTTGATATTAAAATGTAGGCTACACCTGACAGCTAATATATAATGCTGTCTACTCTATGCTGCCACTTATAAAGTCAATGTCATTCTCACATGTTGAAGAATCCATGTAGCTGTGAGTTTCCAATTTTAAAAATGTTGTATTGTTTTTGTTTTTTGAAGGTAGTATTTTGTCATAAGAATAAACTGTGCCTTGAAACCTACAGTATACTGCCTTACAAAAGATAGGCAATTTCTCACCTTACAATGTGAAGTAAAATAAATAAAATGTCAAGGTATATTTTTTACATTTTTTGAATTGTGGTGCATATTGTACAAACCTCAACACCTTTTATCCTGTTAACTAATGTGATGTTTCTTTCTGGAAGGAAAGTCAATTTATCTCACACAAAGTGAGATAATTTGGAAGTGTGTGTGTGTGTGTGTGTGTGTGTGTGTGTGTGTGTGTGTGTGTGTGTGTGTGTGTGTGTGTGTGTGTGTGTGTGTGTGTGTGTGTGTGTGTGTGTGTGTGTTTTTCTTTGCGCGCGTATGAGAGAATTTAAAAGGATGTCTACACAATTAGAGCATGTAGATTGTAGAAGAATATTTTGCTCAACATGTGCCTGTTACCTCCTAACGTCAAACTTCAATATCAAATATATACCAAAACTTGTCCACTGACAAAATATTCCTTAGTTTACGGTCTAAGACGCTAAATGTTACCAATGATGGCCCATGGCTCGACAGTCGGATAAATAACAGCGTTGAAAGCAACTGATTTTGAGGTTATATTTCTGTAATCTGAGTTCCCAAATGCTTTGCCAGCATGGGTTAGAACTTCAGAAATCAATCTATGAGTGTGTGTGTGTGTGTGTGTGTGTGTGTGTGTGTGTGTGTGTGTGTGTGTGTGTGTGTGTGTGTGTGTGTGTGTGTGTGTGTGTGTGTGTGTGTGTGTGTGTGTGTGTGTGTGTGTGTGTGTGTGTGTGTGTGTGTGTGTGTGTGTGTGTGTGTGTGTGTGTGCACGCGCTTACGGGAGTACTAATAGGTCCAACGTGGCAGTATTGCTTCTTGGTCAATGATAGCGCAAGACTGTGTTGCTACAAACTGATAAACTGTTGTAAAGTCATAGATAGCAGTGATTTTAGAAACAGAGCCAGAGAGAGAGAGTACCAAGTGGAAAAATTCTGACAATGTGGCAATGTAGTTATGCACTGTATAAGCATGACACGTTATGATTGGGACCCAGTTCCCTCACTTGAGGGAACTGGAGAACCCATTCCCTATTTTACGTTGTACAACCTGTTTCTATTCACTAATGAACAGTGAGGTAGGCCTACAATGGTAGGAGTAGGTGCACAATTCTTATATTACACGTCTGCCATCTCTGCATTTTGCCTTGTACCATGGTTTCTAAAGCACAAGATCTCAAGAAGACAGACAGACAAATATGTGTGTACTGTACGTACAGTAAACATGTGTATATCAGTAATCCACATAACCTGAGAACCGTTTTCCCCACCGGCCTCAAATTTGGCACACATTTTCCACACACCACAGGAGGAATTGCCGCAAAAGAGATACTGTACACAGCCCTTGTGCCTGGTCTTTGTACAGGCCTTTGCCCACTTACGATGATCTCCATATACAGTATGGGAATGAAGGTACACGGATTTAATATCTAGGTGAGGCTTGCATTTCCAACTCGCCTCGTAATTGCCAGGCCGCACTGCTGCAGAGGCTTCAATGAGAGGCTTCAATTGTACAATATCCAAATTTGAATGGCACCCCGGCCAAAAACAATTTTTGGCCAGAACACGATTGTTTGTCACAGAAAAAACAAACAGGATTTGCGCCCTCTACCGATATTGCCAAGAGAAAACCTTCATAGAGAATATTTTTCCTCCGGTGAAAAACAGTGTTCTGGCCAAAAAGTCCATTTTATACCTGTGGTGAGGGGCTCAGAGTGTTTCCACTAAAGGCAATCATACTCCAGGGTGAAGTGACTTGTGGTGAAAGGTTTTCACTGGGGTGTAGTTTTTAAGGCTTCACCTTGGAGTATGTATGGTCCAGGGTGAAAACCTTTCACCTAAACTCACTTCTCATTGGAGTATGTTTGAGCCTTAAGGAAAGTAGGCTTTCTAATCACACAAGCCGTGTTTGTTTTGGTGAGTAGGTAAAATGTTCTTTATATATCCACTCCAGAAGAGAGGCTGGTCTGGTCCTGTAATGGCAGATCGGCAGCATTGTATGTTGCAGAGCTCCAATGCAAGGCAGACCCATAGAAGCAGTGGAGCTCTGGACCAGATCAAGGGAATGATTATACTTTTACAAGGATACATAATCAAATGTACAGTAATTCCTAAAACAAACAAACAAACAAACAACAAACATAGACCAGAGGGCTCCACCTGCAGCTCTGCATTGACTTCACTGAAAAGCCATTCTTTCAGTACTTATGACTTGCACATTCACTTTCATTTTGAAGCTGCAAATATGATACCTGGCTGTGCTCTCCTGGGTGTCATGTCAGTCAGAACATGAGATGTGATGTGAGCTGTTTCACGTAGCCAAGTAAAGTGTACTGTGTACTGCCAAGTAATGAGTAATGTGTACTGTAGTGTGTATGTGTGTGTGTGTGTGTGTGTGTGTGTGTGTGTGTGTGTGTGTGTGTGTGTGTGTGTGTGTGTGTGTGTGTGTGTGTGTGTGTGTGTGTGTGTGAGTGCGTGCGTGCGTGCGTGCGTGTGTGGCTGTTCCATATGTTGGTACAATTCCGCCATCTGCTGGTCCTCCATTTCCAAATAACTAAAATCAGTAAATAATTGTGTGGGTTTCTAACAACAAGCGTACTGTTCCAACTGTTGACTCAGTATGTTAACTTTAATGTTAATATTAAGGCAATAAAAACGCAAATAAAGCTAAACTGTGTTGTCATTTTAAGTGATAGGCTACTCCTGCGCTTTGAGTGGATCACGTGATACGTGATTGGCCAAACAGAGGCCGAGGTTTCCCCAACCCCGGAAGTCATAGGTTTCTATGTTTTTTTCCCCTGGCAGATTTGTTGTTTTTATGCAGTCCTTTTAATCTTCTAACAAAAGTTAAATGGGTGCTAATAAATGTCGCCTGGATTTGTATTAGAAGAGCATTTACTAAACGCCCAACCGGGTTGGTATAAACTCTTAATACTTCATCGTTAGATCATCATTGTTGTCGCATCGCTGTTCGTTGATCGGGCGTGATAAGGCTCAGGGTTTTTAAATCAAATCAAAGCTGTCAAATAAAGTGAATATGTATACATTACTGTGGAGTTGCAGTCCCCTCTACTGTCTATATAGCATTATGTACTGTTTAGCGGCGTTTAATTGCGTCGTTGGGTTATATCCTTATAAAATATCCAATATAGGTGACATAATAAATTATGCATTTTTAAATATGCCACTGCGCATAAGAATATAACTGCATATTTGTTATTCTCATCCAATCAGCAACTTACAGGTAGTCCATGGCCGATGAACATGAGTCCATTGATCTCACCTCGCCATCAGTGGAACTGGAGCCATCGGGTGCAGCTGCTGTCAACAGCTGGTTCCCTCAACCTCCTCCACACATCTACACCTGCACCCTGAGCCCAGAGCTGGTGGCCAAGGCCCGCGAGGAGCTCCAGGAGAAACCTGAGTGGCGTCTGCGTGATGTTCAGGCGCTGAGAGATATGATTCTGAAGGTTTGGCTGCATTACTTCTGGTGTTCTTTCTACTAGACTCAACAAGATAAGATAGCCCTGGCTGAAACAGGACTGTCATTATGCGTGAATCGCTACATTTACAAAACATGTACATAAACATGTACATAAACATCCTGATTTCAAATATAAAGTAGGCTACTCAGATCTGCTGACATTCTTTTTTTGCCAACAGCTGATTTGGTCTAGCTTTAGCCAGGGTACTGCAATTAGCATTGCTGCATGCCACGTTGTTTAATAAAAAGGATGTTTATCTAAGCGTTCCTATACTTTTCTGGGTTGGGGTAAGTTTGGTAAACTCTCAATTGCACACTGGAAGCACACCTGCCGATTACTATTAGTTTGTGTTGGTAGTACAGTCAGTGTGATTATACCGAACACACCCAGTGTTTCAGAGTGTATAACACCTGTGAGCACAAGGATGCCTCATTAAATATCATAGTGTCACTATGTACTTGACGTCATCATCTCGTGGTCGAGAAAAAAAGAACCATTACAAATACAGCCCTGATTATGGATAGTCTTTTATAATCTTTTCCCGTATATTACTGAAGGACCAGCCCAATCTTAGGACCAGGCTGGATGATGCATTCCTCCTGCGCTTCCTGCGGGCCAGGAAGTTTGACTACGATCGCGCCCTGCAGCTGCTGCTCAATTACCATGCAGGTCGGAAGGCTTGGCCAGAAGTGTTCCAGGACCTTAAGCCATCCACCGTCAAACATGTGCTCGACCTGGGGTTTCTTACTGTCTTGCCGCATCCTGACCCCAATGGGCGATACATCTTGTGTCTTAGGCCAGGTTAGTGTCACGTTTCATACTTTCATTACAAGTAAAATTCATGTGATAATATGTAATACATATTACCCAAGTTGTAGTAGCTCACTCTTAGATCCTATTTTAATATCTGGATATAGAGTTGTAATACCACTCCTTGAAAGGCCATACAGGCGAACAGATTATTAAACACTGTTTGTTTATGTTTAGTTGGATTTCAATGATCACAGAAGTTTATGATTACAATATAAAACATCAAATGCAATTGCAGTAACTAATGTGAAACCTCAAAGAATAACAAACAAACAGAACAATGCACTGTGTGTTAATATGATCTCTTCCTAGGAAAATGGAAACCAAACGATTATCCTTTCGTTGACAATGTGAGGGCCATTTATCTGACTCTGGAGAAGTTGATCCAGCCTGAAGAGAATCAAGTGAATGGAGTTGTCATCTTAGCAGACTATACAGGTGTAGGCATGTCGCAAGCATCCAATCCAGGCCCCTTTCTAGCTAAGAAGGTTGTCGGCATCCTCCAGGTAAGCAAATTAAAGGTAGGGTAAGTGATTTGAAATTCATCCTGTAGTTCCAGCCTGGTGCACTAGGGGCGCCAAACAGTAGCTACACTACGTGAGCCTGCTGCTCGATCCTGATTGGAGGAGAATTCGCCACCACCTGGGGAACTTTTATTAGCTCCTCTGCTAACATAGGGGAGGGGGAAACTCCATATGTGGTTTCCACACCTTATAATAGAGCATTTTAACAGAAAAAAATATTTTTTGGGTGATATCTGACAAAAGTGAAATCACTTCCCCTACCTTTAAGTTGTTATTTGGCCTCATTCAAAAAGCTCTTTCTATCTGCAAAGTATGTGTTTCATAAGATTCAACATAGACATGCCGTGAGCTACTTCATGTCATCTGTGCAGTTGAATATTTTTTAAGTTTGAAAGCGTTTTTATTTATTTATTTATTTTCCCCCCCAATAATGCAATGTCCTGCTGCCTTCTGCATTGTTTTGGTTGGTACGCAAGGCCATGGACTTATTTCCAGTGATTCAGAGTTTTACAAACACCAGTGTCCGTACATCTCAATGTTTTGCCACTCGTTCTATATAAGTGGGTGTGAGCCACGTGACCGCTGTCTTGGTCTAAATGTGATAGATGTGCATACTCTATATTGGAATGCCACTAATATTCTAGCAAACAGGGTTTAGGATTGGACATACAGTATAGTTCTGTGCAACGCTACAGGTAAACTAAAAGTAGACTTGAACTTGAATCGTGTCTATAAATCAGTGGAAACACTTGTATTTGTGCATGTGAAAAAGCTGTGTGTCCTCGTGCTTTGTGAATGAGACCCAAATGTCTATGTAAGCACTATAAGACAGCACTATACTGTGACGTATAGAGCTGCCATGTGGCCAAAAAGGAAAAAAAATATATAAATAATCAAAATTGAGTTAAAAGTTCCTAAATTAAATGCTAGTCATTATCAAACAGCAAGACATATTTTTGTAATTTATCTGCTCTCCCTTGGCCGTTATAATTTACAAGATTTGTTTTTGTCTTCCATTTTTTAAGTTTAATGTTTAAGGAATAAAAGTTAAAGGTTTTTTCCACACTGTATGTTACGGTTTCACTACAAATTGTTGGACTGTTTGAGGAATGGTGGGACATGAGAGGGAGTTGTATTTGTTTAGCTGATATTTGATAGTGACTGAGTGATTCTCTATCCTATCCTCAGGATGGGTTCCCAATCAGAATCAAGGCTGTTAACATAATTAACGAGCCAAGAATCTTCAAAGGGATCTTTGCAATAATTAAGCCATTTCTAAAAGAAAAGATGGCAGAGAGGGTGAGTATATTTTGTGAATTAATTTGACCCTTTCCTGAGGTTCAGTAAATAGCTATTGATTTAAACAGAGTCAAACATGCTCATCTCTCTTACAAAATAGTACAATGTGCAGACCCATTTGAGTGCTCCAGTTACAGGACCTGTGTTGAATTTCTCCTTGACTTTGCCCATGGCAAATGGAGTATGACAAAGTGGGGCGTTGATGAAAAAAAAAAGAAAAATACATAGTTGAAATATGGAGATACATGTTGATTTCCTAACAGTGATATAGATATAGTGTATGGGTCCCTTCCCAACACACACACACACACACACACACACACACACACACACACACACACACACACACACACACACACACACACACACACACACAGTACACTATATTATACAGTACTGAATGTACTGTTAATGGATTTGAAATGTGTTTCATTGAAAGTGAGCAAACGTCTACACTGAATACTCCCTTTGATTATGAGGGAGGCCTGAATTCAGCCCACAAAACCTACACGACTGCATATGCCAGAATGTCTGAAGTAGCGCTTTGTGTTTGTATGACCCATGAATATCTGTGCAAAAATGTCTCATTGCTGTCACTGCTGTATTGTTCTCTTATATACTGTACAGTACATCCTCCATGGCTCTGATCTCCGCTCCCTTCACCGTAACATTCCCCGCTCAGTCCTGCCTGAAGAGTATGGTGGCATTGCAGGAAACTTGGACATGTCTGCATGGGCAAAAATGCTACTGGACTCAGAAGAGGAGTTCATAGTGGAGTTCTGCCAGCCAGACCCACTAGAGGGTGTGCTGCTTCCAGACTCCATGCTGTTTGAAGGGGAGCAGGCTAGTGGCCAGGACGAAGACACCTTCAGGGGCCTGCGCTCTCAACTTTACTATTGCTACTGACTCGGTTTATCGCTCGGAGGACCATTTTTGTTTGATTTTAAATATCTCTTTAGAGTTTTACAGGGCACGTTGCCAATATTTCACTTAGTTTATTCTACTAACCAAGCTGCATTACATGAGCCAAACTGTGCATTTCAGCGCAAGACACAAAAGATAATTGTGGTGTCTACGCCAGGACCCAAAATAAAATTTAAAAAATACTCATACCCTGTTTCAAAAATTGAAAATAGCAGTTCTACGTTGTAGGAAATCTTGTGACTCACCACCCATTGTTTGGGAACCTCTGCTTTAGTGTACACATAGCCCAGCATTCTATCCTGTTCAGGCAGCTTTAGACTCCAGAAAATAGGCTTTTGACTTTTAACAAATGCATGACTATTCATTAGTGACGAAGTTTCTCCCTCTAGTTATATTTTACGCCTAGATTTTCAAGATCACATTTTCTCTAATGTAAAGTGTAGTACATGGTACCTCAAGCTTAAGCTAATGCTGTATAAAGGCCATTCCTAGTGTTGCAGCATGGTTGGGTTGTTCCGCATCTTTAAAGGTTGGAAAACCACATTGTGTGCCATTCATACCTGCCTTAAAAATAGGTTTCTTTCGGGTTTATGACACCTTGGATTTAAGCTGTATCTACCAAAGCAATATTCATGCGTATTCTCATCAGGTCATCTCATAAGGGTACATGTACATTACTTATTTAATTCTGTATAGGCTATATGTAAATAGATTCAATTGACAAATTGTCAACTGTTATTTTCTAATGTCACATAATCTGCATGAGGATACAGTCACCTTTATTCTATTTTTTTTTTATCCAGGAGGATTATGCCAATGCATTCGCATGGTTTGCTGCCATTTGTGGATTTTTGCAAAAAAGCAACACTCTGTTCCCAGTGAAATGCACTGACAGAATCTACCCTAGGTACAATAATAGTCTGGTGTGACCATGCCCTTATGATTTATTTATTTAATTGTTTGTTTGTTTGTTTTATCACTGAACTGCTTTCCTGGTTGTCAGTCTCACCACTCATGACTTAACACATGACAGGGTATTATAATATTTCTATTTGCAGAGGTCAGATGGGGAGAGTCTACAGTACATATATCCTGTCTGCATTGCCAAATGTTACAAAAGGCTATTTAGGGATTAGTATGTGCAATAATTCTGCATGTGTTAGTCTGGTGAGAACTTAAAATGTAACATTTTTTTAGTTTCTATTTTGGTTGCATTACATGTCAAGTATTGTTTTAAGTTGTAAGCATGGCTGCTATTGTGATATACAGTATAAACAACTTGTAGAAAATAAATCAAATTTCAAAATTTGTTTTTTTTATATATGGATAAAAAATATTAACTATTTTATTAGCATGATGGAATGTAGTGGAAACTTGAAACTAAATGAGAATTTAATCAAATATGATGCATGTGGTTTAAAGGAGAATTCCACCCCAGAAGGCTTTCTTGCCTTTATTTGTAGTTGATCTATTTCCAAAAAGTGGTACAATTGTTATTTTGTGAGAAAACTCCTTAGTGTTCCCCATACCCCGCCCTATGCTTAGAATATGTCTATGGGATGTTGTTCAAATTCGGCTGGCTGGCTGAAATTCAGCTACTTCCATCACTCCAAAATGCATGTTCTTGCTATATATTGTATCGTCTATCCAACATGTCCATAGTGTGTTGACACTCACACTTTCACTCTTGCTGCCTTCAGCCATGGTACAGCTCTTTCCCGAGAGACTGAGGACGATGCACAGGGTTTATAGCTGAACCACCAATCTTTTGCCTTACTTTATGGACAGATTTTTGTATTGACAGCCCACAGCATGTAAAGTCGTCCAAAAAGAATTTTGTTTATTTTCATGGATTATGTATGCGAAACGTTTGAAACACACACAATATTAATCAGAGCATTGTGGCAAATAAGTAGCTCTGGTCCAGAGCTCCTATTTGATTATCTAGCCTACCACTGCAAGGCAGAATTATATAGCTGACGAATAAGGTCCCTGTAGGATCTACACTACTGACTGATAGAACACAAAAGAATATTGATTGTTCACACGCACACATACGCGCGCGCGCGCGCATACACACGCACACACGGCACGAACAATAGGCAGCCTATCGGTTTTTGTGGATGACAAATTATGTATGTATCTTATTTGAGGGCCCGAGGGAGTGAAGCCAGATAGTTGGATGTTGTCAAGTCGTACTTTGTATTTTATATGAATAAACGGCTAATAAAATAGTCAGAATAGGAGACGGGAATCCTAGAGTGAAATCTGATTGGCTGTGAGCTGGCCAACTCCATTTTGGAAACAGCTGTTCAAAGACGTAACCTTTTTTGTTTCCAGAGAGACATCCCTGCTCTCCAAACACTCCTCCTCGTCGCATATTAACGTGGGCAGGCATCGCTTTTGATGGTTTTATAGTTGCCACTACTATAGTTTTCCCTTCGACGTTTTAGCTCTAGTGTCTGGAAAGTTAATTGGCGATTCATGTTTTCATATTACAAGTGGATAGACTGAGGCGAACGAATCAAGGTTAGTCGCGATCTTTTCTTACAATATTGCAAATGTATACATGTGATGCAGAACTGGAATGCGTGTGTGTGTGAGTACCAGTGGCGTATGTGTGTGGACGTGTTAACAACTGGTGTGTTTAGTGTTGATGAAATCCGCAGGGAGCCGTACAGTCACGATTCACGAATCGTTATTTTACCAGACCAGTCAGATGCGATCGGACGAACAATGCCGTTTTCGTTGATGAAACTAGGAACCCATTTCCCCCTCGATATTATTATCGAATCTTTTCGCAATGGCATTGTATGTATTATGGGATCCATGTCATGCTAAAGCTTCGTGTGTGGCATGCTTTATTAATTTTAGCCCATAATGTTACAGCTGTCAGTCATGCATGTCCTTCCCACCACATAAGTATTCATATTACGGTCTCAATAGGCGGCTCCCATAAGATTTTCATCTTTGCTTTCTATTATAGCCACTGCCCTACAACCAACACCCGCATAGACAATCAACTTTTATCTCAGGGATATGTGTACGGTAGGCTATTATTGCAGCAGAATCCGACCACTGAATGAAATCATACAGCTGTAGAATCGTACACTCTTGAGTTACAAATGGATACATAAAGGACGTGTCTGTGTAATTCCTGCTTTTCTGGGTAAAGAATAAAGATTGCCTGTCACTATCGCCCTCTTCAATGTAAGAGTATGCACTCTGGGTGGGTGCAAGATGGAGAGAGAGAGCCCAGAGCCCCACCACAATGCCAGTGTTATTGGGTAGGCGCCAAACTGCCTGGCCACGGGCAGTGGCACTGGAGGAAATAAACAATCAGCTTCACTCTTCAGTCCACTCTTGCTTTCTTTCAGTCAACGGGCTTGTTAATTTCCCCCCAAATTTAAGACAATGCCTGGGACTTGTTGTCTTGTCAATCTGTCATCGTGTCATGAATTACTGTTCAGTTGATTTCAGCACAAATTGTAACATGGAAATTGGGACAAAAGATCATAGACCCTACTGAACCTTAATGACTCGCTTATAGACATGTGAGTGAGCCATAGTTATTTACAGGCTTAGGTGTCTGCAGAAATATTATGACTTAAGTTATTTAAAATGTCTATTTGCAACCTGTTGCATTGTAGGTAGACCAATGTTTCTCAGATTGGTCTCTAAAAACAGTTCGGTTCGTTGGAATATCATTGGATTATCCAATAAGAAACAACGGTACTACGCAACAGGTAATGTCAGGGAAATTCGAGTCAAGCAGACACTCGCCGGACTCACCTGCCTGGTAACATTCAGAAGTTGAATGTTGCAACGGCAAGGGAGGCTGGAGCCAAGCTAGGTAAATTGGTTGTTGGAGTAAAGTTGTTTCCCAAAGACAACACATTTGGTTTACAAATATGGTTATAAAAGCAGTACATTTTAGGTAGAATGTAGGCAGCTGGGCTATTAAAACATTTCTATTCTTTGAATAGAAATATCTTTCTTTGCCTGGGTGGTGCTGCAGTGCCAGTGCCAGTGCCCACCACCTCGGAATTGGAGGTTGTGGGTTCAAATCCAGTGCATCGATTTGGCAATGTCAGGTGTCTGTGTGAACCTAGTTTTGTCGCCATGTTCAGAGGAGGGAAGCCGGACATGGAGGTGAATTGTCACTGTGTTTATACCTGTCACTCAGCAGGGAGTGTTAGGCAGGAGGAGTAGGACAAAGGCTCCATGTCCTCCCAGTGGGGACTCCTCACTGGCAGGTGAGGTGGAATTATATGACTGCAGTGCCAACACTGTGTGGGGAGGATTTGTTTGGCATAATGACTAAATTGGGGAGAAATAGGGGAAGGCTAGACTAGAGCACGGTGTGCTATGTCCTTTGCAATACTATAATGAAAACCCCTGTTTAATCTAAATTAGATTAGCTAGCTGTATACTAGAACCATGGGGCTGATGCAGCAGTCCTGTGGTCTTCTATATTTTCCTTTTTCTGTGTCACTCTTAAAGCTCAATCTAATTTTGGAGGGTAAATACAATGTTATCTAATACGACAGGTTGAGTATACAATATAACAACATTTGTAGTGGTTGTTGTGTTTCACTGAATGCGCGCGTGAGTGTAAATCCTGTGTCTAGTTGGGCCTGACCTCCTTTGACACGACACCTTTTGATTCCCATGATGTTTTTGCTTCAACAACACAGCTGATTCTTGAAAAATGGGGGTTGTCTCATAACCAGGGTCGTCTTATATTTGGGACGTGTGTGTGTGCGTGTGCGTGCGTGCGCGTGCGTGCGTGTGACAGAATTCTATATGATTTGCTCATCTACCTAGTTGTATGGGAGAGTCAAATCTACCTAGCTGTATGGGAGAGTTGCATGTAGAAAATGGATAGAACTTAAATATTGAGGTCAGGCAAGTCCAGTTATCTGCAGTGCTGCGTTAACAACACTTCCAACAATTCCAGCCTCCTCCTTTACTGTAGCTCTTTCACTAAATGGAAGTCATATCTGCTGCTTGCTGAGAGCTGCCAACAATGACAATTATTAGCCCTGAGAACATTAAGACCATTATATCCCTGGCCTGGACTGCCAAGAAATGCAGTGGGGGTTGGTGGTCTGTTGTTTATATCAGTTGTTTTTCCCTTAAAGTCATCAGATCGTATTTTATTTTTACATTCCAGTCATGTTTGCCATTTAGCATCTTGTCGCAGTGAAAATTCCTCTTACTGACTCACTGTCCTGAATTTTTCACCCTAAACTGTATGATAAAGGCGTGTCTATACATTTTGAGCTAAAATAGCAGTTTATTTTCAGGATGGGTTCAAGGCCCTTGGGGGGCTGGCTGCTAGGATAATGTCCAGAATTTAGGCTATAGCTTTCTGTCCATAGATATCAAAATACATGTGTGAGGTTGCCCGATTGGCAGGAGGCTCCAAGAATAGACAAAGTCCAAGAATGAAGATATTCTGTTGCATTTATTTACCTCCAAAACTGATGAGCAGCTCATTATGTTTGGCTGTCACAGCTCGGGTCTGAGGAAAATGTAATACTACAAAATAATATGGCTGAAAACAAAACAAAGAAATAAACACTTGATAACTAAACTAAGACAAAACAACAAACCAATAAATAAAGAAACCAAACACAGGCTATGCCTTCCTAAAAGACCCTGTCTGTTCTCCCTTGGTGTTGTCTCTTAGCTCTCTCAAGCAACACTGAGCAATCTCTCTCACTCAACCATCCAGCCTCCCTTATACCAGGTGAGACCCACCCACAATGATTAGTAATTGACTCGTCTACTCAAACAAGGTAAACCTGACCCATGAGATAGACCAACTAGACAATTACACATTCTCCTTCATAGACTTCAATGTTCTTCAATGCATCAAATAAATCACACATTACAATAGAATCAGTCAACACAAATAAAAGTACTTAAAGCTACACAAAGCCACACCTCCCAGGTAGCTTGATGGCAGTCAAATAATGAAGCAGCTGTGCAGAGTGTGTTTGTATTGTTCAGTTCTACATTGTGGAGTCTTCTGTGTCTATAGGGCACGGGTTGCCCCGTGACATTTCCCCCCCCTTCAGATGACGCCCCTTGTGGCGTTGTCAAAAGATCTGCTGTAGAGTTCTGTCCCAGTTCCGTAGAACCAGAGCTGGACAACCCAAATGAAAGTAAGCTTTGTCCCAAAACACCATGTCTCACCACTGGCACCAGTGCTGCCGCCGCCCCATCGCTGCTGCCGGCCGGTTCTGCTGCTCTGCAGGCGCCATCGGCTGCACGCTGGTTGCCTCCGTGTCCACTGGAGATGGTCGTTCTGGGGTTGACTCTGTAGAGCTGGGGTTGAACTCGCTGAGCTGGGGGTAGACCACATTGAGCTGGGGACGACCATGTTGTGCTGGGGGTCAACCATCTTGAACTGCTGCTCTCCTTCACTGTGTTGTGCTGGTGGTCGACCATGTAGTGCTGCTGCTCTCCTTCACCTTCTCTGTAACCATGTCCCCCTGGAGCTGCTGAACCGGCTCCCACAGGTTGCCTCCATCTTGGGAAGTGGCTGTGTCCACCATGGGCTGGAAGCTTCTGTCGACAGCTCCCCGTGGCACCCTCTTCCTCCAAGAGTGTGGCTTGCTGCTGGTCCTGTCGCTGTGTAGGCATTCTGGACTGTCTTCTTTTTCCTTTCTTCTGACACCACATGTGAGGTTGCCCGATTGGCAGGAGGCTCCAAGAATAGACAAAGTCCAAGAATGAAGATATTCTGTTGCATTTATTTACCTCCAAAACTGATGAGCAGCTCATTATGTTTGGCTGTCACAGCTCGGGTCTGAGGAAAATGTAATACTACAAAATAATATGGCTGAAAACAAAACAAAGAAATAAACACTTGATAACTAAACTAAGACAAAACAACAAACCAATAAATAAAGAAACCAAACACAGGCTATGCCTTCCTAAAAGACCCTGTCTGTTCTCCCTTGGTGTTGTCTCTTAGCTCTCTCAAGCAACACTGAGCAATCTCTCTCACTCAACCATCCAGCCTCCCTTATACCAGGTGAGACCCACCCACAATGATTAGTAATTGACTCGTCTACTCAAACAAGGTAAACCTGACCCATGAGATAGACCAACTAGACAATTACACATTCTCCTTCATAGACTTCAATGTTCTTCAATGCATCAAATAAATCACACATTACAATAGAATCAGTCAACACAAATAAAAGTACTTAAAGCTACACAAAGCCACACCTCCCAGGTAGCTTGATGGCAGTCAAATAATGAAGCAGCTGTGCAGAGTGTGTTTGTATTGTTCAGTTCTACATTGTGGAGTCTTCTGTGTCTATAGGGCACGGGTTGCCCCGTGACAACCTGTATATGGATTGTTGTTGATGCTACAGCTATTACTGGTTAAACATAAAATGTGTGTGAACATTCTGTGCCGAGTATATTTTTGTACAGTATCCCTCCCTCTGTAATCATAGGTTTACTTATTATGTGGTCCATGCTTTCTGTCAGCTGGGCCTCTTCCTCTATCCATCTCAGGACTGTAGTGTAAAGGCTGCAAAGTTAACACCCCTGGATCCAACATTTCTCTTTGATTTTTCCTGGAGCTGGTATGAAGGTCCCCAAATTCACCAGAACACATAACAGGAACTTAAAATTATAACCTGACTGATCAAATTGGTCTATTGTATCGGCGGTTAGTGAAATTAACAATAAAAAAGTGCACAGTGCCCACTACTAGCTGCTATAGTATTTTTTTATGTGGCAAAGTGATGCCTATGGTGCTGTCAAGTTGTACCGGTATCTGTTTATCTGTGTTACTATTCACTCTACTCAATTTGTTCCTTGACAGCTTAACTGAACAATTTAAAAAATAAAGAAAGGTCTTGAATAAAGCAGTTTGTCTGTACTACTGTCAATGTGACTACCACTGCATAATCATATCATCACAAAAACTAGATGAGCACTCTGATTGCAAACTTGTGCGTGAGCGGAGTGAGCGAGCAGAGGACTTGGATCTAAAAACTGTGGTACCTGCAGTGACCACCAGTCAAAGTTATTTAGTACACATTTAAAATATTTCTGGGTGAGGACCCCCCATGTAGGTAGGGAGATCCCACACCCCCAAACAATCTCCTGGATTCTCTCAGTCCGATGTTGGCAGCGATGACCCACATTCCTAGCCCTTTATGTATGAGACTTTGGCTCCACTGTTTTGAGCTGTTTATGAGGAAATGGTGAGTGCAATTACCCTAGCCTTAAGTGACTCTTGTGACTGACAGAAAGGGCTCATATAGACAGGAGAGAAGGGTGAAATAAATTTGCGTCTGAGACTGTCATGGCTGAAAGGAAATGAGTCGCAACTGATAGCAAATGGGTCCTGACCTATGTGCCTTTTCCCTCCTGCCACAAAAAAGGCATTGGCATCGTGTCCTTTTTCGATATCTGCCGCGGCAGGTATCCTATCGATTGCGGCAGGTATCCTTTCGGTGGGGGGTTAAGGTTAGGTTTAGGCATAAGTTTTATTGACGTTATGTTTAGGGCTAAAGGGTTAGCCTAAGGGGTTAGCAGCGATTGGTGAAGAAGGGCCCAATTGATTTCACTGTCTCTCCATAGGCCTACCCAAATATCTCACAGGGCATTACAAAAGAAAATTGCCAATCAGAATGAAACAGTTTCTTCACATGGTGTGGCTACTGGACAGACACATGCATGTGTCTAAGAAAGAGTTAAATGTATCCCTACTTGTTTTTGAGGGGAGCTAGCCCCTGCTGTTTCCAGCTTTTTAGTGTGTGCAATCCAACCCAGTTATTTGAGGGGTGCTAGCCCCCTCAATATTCAGCCGTCAGTGTAGATTTACACAGAACAACAGAAAATTGACAACTCAACTAGAACTGCACTCAGTAGAGGGACAACTTGTGTACTCTCAAAACACAAACACAATGCATATAACACGTTGAGTTTGTGGATTGGCTATTGACAAAGCGTGTGCATCATACACACACACACACACACACACACACACACACACACACACACACACACACACACACACACACACACACACACACACAGTACATCATTTGATGTTCTTATTCAAAAGTTATAAAAATCTTCTATAGAATGTAATGCTTATTTAATGCCATCATGCCCATAGGGCACAGACAATGTGTAAGTGTGTCAGAGAGAGATAAAATATGAAAAATATTCCATGTTATGTGCGTAATACAGTATAAGGCGTTTATGCTTGAGCCAAGAAAACCTTTGCTAGCCTTGGTGATAAGACATGATTAATACTATGCTATACAACAATCGCTAATTTGTAATGGGGCTAGTAAATGAAAAGGCACATAGCACCAGTGTTTTTGCTAGTGGATGCGACATGGTCTATAGTTGCTGGTGGAGTTTGCCATACCTGCATTTGCATTATACTCTAAATTTACTGTGTATTTACAGTACAGCCGGTTAGGTCTGTACTGTACAAGGTCTGTTTGATTTGTGTTGTGGTCCGACTACATGATGGGTTCCACTTTATGAGACTGAAGCGACCTGCAGTAATTGCCTCTCAATTCTGAATGTTTGCCATTAGGGAAGGTTACAGTATGCAATGTGTATGTGCTGTTTTGTCCTAAACTCAGCAAATCGAATCACATGACGCCCACGTCTTCCTAGACTTCTGGGAGAAGAGCGTGATGTGTCAGCCAAAGACAAGGCCTCCTCCAGAATCACACTTGGTACAGGCACTACAGCAGTCGGCTCATATACTGTACATTTTTATTATTTCAAATCTGCTACTAGGAATGATGAGAGGCTCTGTCAGTGTGATAAGAGAGTAATGCAGTTTATGCCCTGGTAGGTGCAGTATTCAGTTTTCTCATGGTCCATAAATATTAGTTTTTGACTGGCTTCCATGTTGTGAGCGACCAAATCCCCCTATAACAGGTGGGGCAGACTATAAAAGGCTTTGCCAAATAAGTTGTTCTATTACAAACTGGGTTATTCAGTTAGCCTAGGAAGACCTTTTTTGCATTTCCCCTGAGTTCTTAAAAAAGAAAAAAGAAGAAGAATCAAAACAGTGAAGCTTGATGTATTATTGCCTTATATAGCCAGCTCAATAAATAAGCATGCATTCCTTCTCCTCTCCTCTCCTCTCCTCTCCTCTCCTCTCCTCTCCTCTCCTCTCCTCTCCTCTCCTCTCCTCTCCTCTCCTCTCCTCTCCTCTCCTCTCCTCTCCTCTCCTCTCCTCTCCTCTCCTCTCCTCTCCTCTCCTCTCCTCTCCTCAGCTGTCCTCAGCTGTCCTGTCCTATATTGTACTCTCCCTAATGCTTCTGGTCAGCCCATGGCTTTTGTTCAGTCTCCATTGTGTGTGTGTGTGTGTGTGTGTGCGTGCGCGTGTGCGTTGTGTAAAGATGGGTCATAAACAATCCAGTGTATGCAGTGAATATGCTAGATCTCACCCTACATTTTATGACTTGTCCCTATGGGAGGCTAGTCATCAATAAGAGTGGGTGTGGATGTGTGTGGCTAATCTTGCAAACTGATGGACTGACCAGCGCCCGTCGTCAAAGATGTCCATTGTGACAGGCTAGCATAACTGAGCCATGCTGTTCCCAACTTGTCATTTACTTTCACTCATGTTGAATGTCATTCACATATTTTCTGCTTTGATCATTGGGTATTATAAAAAAATAAACAAATGAATTAATTTGCTGAGTGTCCAAAACACACAGCATGTGTACCGTTTTTAAAGTGTAAAGGTTTTTATTACACCCACGATTACAATGATGAGCTTGGATGGCTTGGAGCAGGCTGTGGTCTATTCTCATAAATTTAAAGTGTCACGCCATGCCATCCATTTCCAGGCACAGAGTTGGAGAGATCTCAATACGTTTAATAGCCTAATTACGGTCATGGTGGGGTAACCACAATATTTGCCCCAAAAACACAAAATATAATCTTCTGTATTTTTATGTCAATAGTCCATCTCGATTACTTCCCACAAAACAAACAGGTCATGGGTGCCTACGTACATCAAACAGTAAAAACAAACGCCATTGATTCATTTAGCCTTGATTTATTTGTTCCTGCTGTTACTGGATTGCATTACAGATATCCAAATGTGGATGGACACCAATTTCTTTAACACTCTCTCTCTAACAGTCTCTTAGTCAACTCTTTGGGCAGCCTGATCTCTAATATCCACTCATCAGTTCAGAACCGTAGTGTAAGTGTGACTTTTAGCAAATTCATATTTGACAAACAGATATGTTCTGTGGTCAAAATCTGTTTCTTCAGCTTAGGCTTTTGGGAATTATTATTTTGGGAGTTAAGTTAATCGTCCCATCCCTAGTACTAGTTGGCTCTTAGCACTGTGTAGTACGATACACACAGTGTCTCCGTTCTGGCAAGAAAGGTATAGCCTAAACAGGCAGCCAGAGCACCCATGGAGACTGCACAGTTGGATGGTTAATACCGGTATGTGATGCTTTAGTAGTAGGGGAGGCTTACTGTTGAGCACCCATGGGCACACATGTGCCCCTTTGACCTTACCATAGCCCAAGCCCTGAGGTTGGCTGACCAGTCGATTTTAGTTGTGCCCCAAACTAGGCAGACCAGAGGTGACCGAGCCTCAGGCTCTGGAACACCTTGCCCCCACACATTTATTCTGCTCAGTCACTAGAGGTCTTTAAATCCTTACTTAAACCCACTTTCTCTGGCCTTTAACTCTAGTTTAATGCATAGACACTGGCTTTTACGGTATACTACTGAAATCTTGTGTTTTTGTCACTTTGTATACTCCAGTTGCGTAACATTTTGTTTGTTTGAATTCTCCTTGATGAGTGTAACCTACTAACCAATTTCAATAATATCATGACATCCACCAATTTTATTTGACATGTTTATGCGAGACAAGAAGTGTTATTGATAATTAAAAAAAATATCCAACATATTATTTCTGTACCGGTTTATGGCATTTCACTGTGTGAGGAATTGAATCAATCTTCTACACAGAGCTATGATTCAGCCTGATAGATACTGCATGTCCTGCTAAACTACTTTGTGGACTGCTACTGTGACATTCAGACAGGTCATGGTATTCATCATGCCCAAAATCAGTGCTCATAGCTGGATAAAATACGCTCATCTGCACAGTGTCTGGCTCATTGCGTTTCAACCCGCCCCATCACTGTGATTGGCTGAGATGCACACCGCTCCTATTTCACTGGGAAATATGTTGGAAATGTAATTATTTGAAAAGTGGGTTGAGAGGCCATCTGGTAATCAGAAGGTTTGTGGATAAATGCAGATGACAAATTTCATGAGTACAAATGTAACACATACCACAACAATGACTAAAGGGGGCAACATTATTATAATAATTATAGGTCTACTCTCTATCAAATGCCGCTTGCCACTTGGTGCAATCAGCAATATGATGGTGTGGCATGTTCTGTAAGACTTGCTAACAGCAGCGAAGCATTTCTTTGCCAAGATAACTATAAGAACTATAATGATTATAAATCTGTGCCCCAGCCTTCTTCTTTTAAATTTGGTTTGGGGATTGGAGATTCTGATTGCAAAGGCAAACATTCACCAGGCTGATTCAGCAAAGGATGCAGGTGGAATATTTAACTTCCCATTCCTTTGTCAGTAAATGATAAGAGGATACTAATCAGTTGTCTAGACCAGTGGTTTTCCACAGGTGGTCCGGGGACCACCTGTGGTCCCTGAGAGACTTCCAGGTGGTCCCCAGGCTAAATGATTGAAAGTTGGTTAACCAGGTGTAACTCTTTGAGAGCGTAAACATGAAACCAAATGGATCCTTGCAGGTCCATTTGGTTTCATGTTTACACTCTCAAGAGTTAAAATATTCACCATGTGAATTAGCCCAAGTCTACACAACTAGAGAATGTAGAAGATTAATGTTCATTTTGATCTGTATGTTGGACTGTTTGGTTTTCTCCGAAATCCAGCCTGGAATTGTGGACAAAAGCAAAAGAAATCTTTAGTTTTGGGGTCTATGGGGCTAAAGAAAATGTCTTCTAATGGTGGGCCGTGGCTCAAATGCTGAATAAATGGTGGTCCCTGGCATCAAAAAGGTTGAAAACCACTGGTCTAGACAACATTTGTTTGCATAACATTGATCTGCCAGATATCCAACCTAGCTCAAAAGTTGCTATGTTGTTTTGAAATAGAGATGGCACTTGGCAGGGACTTTTTCTTTGTTCTTCACCCGAGTGTGATCACCATCTCATTATGGAGCCCAGTCGAGAGACACCTGCTCCTGACTCAGCTGTGAAAGATTCCCCACCAAACCAGTTCCCACCCCCTGTGTGTGTGTGTGTGTGTGTGTGTGTGTGGCACACAAGGGGATTCCCTATAGCCTGGGGCTGGGCTCGGCATGTTTCTTCAGTAGAGTCATTTTGCAACACAAGTGCTCAGCCTGCTTTATCCTAAAAGCAGAGGCTTACAGACCCTTTATATGCAGAGACCCAAAACAGGATTCAGCACAGCATGTATTCATAATTCTGCTGCCTTCAGTGAATGGTAATCTGATGACTGGACTGGATGTTGGTTGTCCGTCTTCATATTGTGTGACGGGGAAACCGTTGTTATGATGCATTCGTTTTCACACCACATGCGCTGGTGTTGATTGGTCTCTCTGTTGCCGAGTGAACAGGTCTAACAAAAGGGAACACAATTATTTGTCCTATATTGTTTGCTTCTACATTATTATTATTATTATTATTTACCACAGAAACCCTCTTGGCGTTAGCCTCATAGGATAAATGACATTTCAAGTCATTTTTTGGCAAAATTGAGATTTCTGCCTACATGTGCTCTCCTGGGGCTTTTCTTCACAATCACAAAAAAATGACTGATTTGTAAATGCACCTGCATTTGTCATATGAGGCTAACGTTATGCTTTGCTTTGGCTATTGAAAAATAGCAGATATAGATCATAGTGTGGCACAGAGTGCAGTGATATGAGCTTGTAGATCTGCCTTTTTTTAATTGTGCCTTTTTTTAAAGGCGCAAGTCTTTGAATATATTCTTTCATATTATTTTTTTCCAATATTTGCTTCTGATGGATGCCTAGAACAACATATGACGTGAAGTCAATCTGCAATCTCACAATGCATTATTGCATAATGAAATATTGTGAGCTTTTAGATAAGCTATTTTAGTTATTACCTGTTGGACTAACTATACCAGTAAGATGCTTTGAAAGCAATATAATATGGCCATAACCTGTAGGTGAACCAGGATCAGTTTGATGGTACCATAACCACATAATGGCACTTCGGCCATGAGATGCAAAAGAAATTCCATATTGACCACCAGAGGCTCTGATTTGTGAAGTGGATAGTCACTACTTGGCTGCTTCTGCGTGGCTGCTAAGATTATCTTTCTATATCAAGTGAGATTGATTTTTTGATTCCACTGTGGCTATCGAGTGAAGCAACCCTGCCCAAGAAGATCTTTTGTTTTATGCATCAGTACTCTTGCCATGCGTCTACTCTGTAGTTGATGCTAATGGCCTCGGTCAGGCTTCTTATCTCCTGCTCCTCATGCTGATTTGAAAGGCCTTTGGGCACAGGAGCTCACTTGCTTGATGGATAATTAGGATGGCAATTACATGTGAGTGGCACTGTTCATTCCCAGTATCGACTGGGTTAAGATGAGGTTTCTTTGCGTGCATGTCATGTGAAAACGTGTCCGTTTTGCAAGAGGAGAGTTTGCCTGAGATCTGCAGCAGCTGAGCGGGAGATGATGAATCCTTCTAAATTAAACCTGACAAAGATGCCTGCATGCATGCACCTCTACCCATCAGGCAAATGTTTCACGGCACAGGTGTAAATGACCCGTGACTGCGACTGCTATCTGCATTGCAAGTTGCTCTACTCACGCCCCCCAGGAGAAATTAGGCCTACAGGCAGCATGGGCCTCATAAAGGAGGAAGGATATATGGGGCAAATATACACGGGCAACTGAATGGACAGCGTTTTATTTATTTATGAAAGGAAGGGCTTCGTAGAACAACAATGCTAATCTTGTGGAGGAAACACAACTCCCTTGTGTTTGAAGTGGGCTGGCAGTCCTGCAAGCAGCTGCTGACATCATGTGAATAGACAGTGTCCAGACCCGGTCTGACTGGGAAGGTTGAGAGGCAGGGAAAAAGGCAAGGGAGGGGGTACCGTGAAAGCACTGTGCCGGGCTGCTCTCAGTGTGCAACACTTGTCTTTGGAGGGTCTAAATGGACGTTTGTCTGTACACACAGTCGGGGATCTGCAAGGTTGTCAGGGTTTCCGGGCATTCAGTGGTGGATGATTCAAGTGTGAAAATTTTGGTAAGCCTAACTCTTTCTTCACTCATGTCCTTTTTGTGAAAAAAAAGCAGCAAATGCAAACCATTTTATGCTGAAGTATGATGCTGAGGCGTTACTTGACCACAGTTCCAGAAGTTGTAGAAATGTGATTACGGTTATACGCATTCTTTGCCTTATTGTTAGTTGTAAAACTATTTTGGGGAAGAATTCTCAAATTGTAGGAAATCTCAGGATGAGAGAGCTAAACAATAAGCCAGGATTCAAAGCCCATGGACTATTGTGTTGCTAAGAGAAACAGATGAGGCCTATTCATGTGAAGGCTTTTTGCCTTGTCAACAAATGATGTGAAATTAGTTGACTGACTTATAATTGCCTGTAAGAAGATGACACTAATGGACTACAAAATCAGCAAGGAAGTCAATCCTAGTGTGGGTTATTGCAGATAATGTGAGTTTATTACGCACAAATCGGGCTTAAAAGGCTCAGGCGGGATGGGAGTGAGCTCGTCTCCCTAATGGGCCCGGTGAAAGTGGCAGTGCTGAGTCATATTCCCTCAGTGATCCCACAGGCTGTTGTGCCTAATTTCACAAAGGCCAAAAGCTCTCCTGTTACATGTCGCCTTGGCTGACCTGACCCCCATTCTCCCCATACCTGCATACAGTAGATACTCATCCTATATGTCATGCAGTTATAATTCACCATCAGTGACGTTCACAAGGGATGGGCTGGGCAATTCATCGGTCAACATATTGGTATTGGCCTTTTAAATGCAATATCGTAATCAAATCTATATCGGGATAATATCGGTTTTAGCAGATTGTAAATGCTGTTGAAAAATAATTTCAAAGGCCTGAAAAAGACTTTTGTGATGATGGAGGCTACAAATTCTATTAGTGTTTTCTGGGCAAACAAGTCAACAAGTTGGAACTTTTTTAAATAAAATGAAAAATACATACATTCAAGCTACTTTATGTGGGATAGTGGCCAACATATCGCACATAAAGCATTGCATTCCCAATTTTGGACATAACATAATGGAAATTGCCTGTTTTAACCTTTTTTCTCAGAATGGCCAAAATAAATATAAAATTTTAATAGATAAATAGCTATATTGGTTATTGGCCATAACAGCAATTCATTACACTGACTGGATAGTAGCATTGTCAGCTAAAGTGAAAATGCCTCATCGGAACATTCCTATTTATTTGAAGATTTGAACAGGTGACACAGCTGCTTGAGAACAGGGAAATTGCCTGGCATTTAAATTCCATGAAATAATGGAGTGGTGTTTTTCCAAGTAAAGTGGATCCCCTGCCATGCAAACAGTCGGCGCATACAGTATAGTGCCAGAGGGAGGAGAGAGAACCCAGGCAAGGGGAAACGAGAGAATGAGAAGCAAGGCTAAACTTCAGTTCAACTCACCACCCGAACTGTGGTGATTGAATTGTTATTGTCTGGAGTGAAAATGCACACCTGTGACATTTATCCTCTGATAGTGTTTACAGCTGCAGCTGTGTCGGGTTTCCTTCTCTATACACACACTGGCCTTTTCACATAAAGACTCCCTTCTCTTATTATCTAGGACATTAGGGAAGGAAGCATATCATAAATTATCGTGACGCCATTATTATACGCTACTATTTCAGTCAGCAACTTGTGACTGACTTAAGGCATGTTCTTGCAATGCGGAACAGATGAGAAAATGAAAGAGAAAATGTAGAACTGGATGATTTTGTTAATGTAATATTTTGCTAAAGGTTAAATAAATCATTTTTTACTGGTCTTAAAGGCCATATTGCATTAAAGTGGTCTTTTGTTTAACATACTATTAGGCTGTTTAACCTGTCTGTAACTGTTTGTATCATAATGTACAAACAGTTGTATTATAATGTACATTATTAATTAATAGCATAGCCATATCCCAAATGTCATATTATTGCCCAGCCATTCCACATTAAAAAGACAAACGCACTGCTTTGGCACTGGTCTGGATAAAATCACTCAGAATAGACTAAGAACCCTATGTTCCTTGCTCCTCTCTGCTTGGTTCAGGTGGTTGCATAGTTCACACTGTTGGTTTATTCCCACGCGTGTTTTGTGTGTCTTTGTGTAAACGGCTTATATCACCACTTGTCCAAAAAGAAGAAATATTCGGCAGCATTATGCAAACATGTTTAACAAAGTGAGGTTGATTTTTTTTTTTTTTTATTGGTCCCGATATCCAACAGAAAAAAAACACACTTACGCCTTTAGGGGTGGAAGCAGGGAAATGGAAGCAGGATAACATGAATACGCTCCTGGCCTTATACAATATGGTGGTGAAGGTTATGGTTATTCATTGCTTTTCCACTCCAAAATAAACAAATAACCCATTCCCCACTCTCATGTCAAGATACGTCATCATATAGGCTATGCATTGTATAAATATCAGCAGCTCAACAGCAACTAAAATGACCTGCTGATATTGCTCACTAGTGCTACACAAACTGTTCTGCTGAGCTTTGCTCATACAACACATCACATGGTTTTAGCAAGTGGCATCATTAAAGCCTTCCTCCGCAGCTGAGACCAGCTAAAAGAGGACATTCAGGCAGAGTCGAGAGGTAAACACACGGTGAAGACTAACTTAACACCACCATAATCATCATCATCCCTCCATGGAAACCTGTTAATGATCTCATGGTAGGATCTGATCCACTTGCACAGGCAAGCAAACTAATTAAATGGGAGAATAGCAATTAGATAAAGCTCCCACAAGCACAAGCAACATAACAACTGGGCCACTCTGGTATAGTGCAAGTGGAGCATAATTTGGCACACAGCGTGTCTGCTGAAGTAGACCGGCTGTGCTATGTGCCGCTTTGACGTTTGTTTCTCATTGTTGGTCTGAGGTGGAAACAACTTTGTCCATGGAGTAGTTAAGACAGGCTGGCAGTAGGACGTTTACTTGTTTGAGCATGTAAAGGTAGACCTACTGTATGATGGTTCTTGAGACTAGCCTAGTTATTTGCTTGGTCAAAGTATTTAAATATTTTTTGACTTTATTGATACACACAAGATGTATACTGCATGCTTTACAGGGAAGAGGGACAGTGAGAATGGCAGAGACATGCACATGCACCAGGCCGTCATGAACACTCAACATTTTTTTGGTACTGTACACTGTACAGTTGGCCTCCCACAGTGACTTAAATTGTTTAGTAAATTGTTTAGTAAATGGTCATCTACCCAGATCACAACAGAGTTGAGTTTCAGGTCAATTGCTTTGTGACAAAACGCAAAGACAGTGCTTTTACCTTGAGATGCTTAAAGGCTGTTTGCAGGCCAAAGGATATACAGGCTTCACACTGTGCAACGCTGCATGATGGGAAACTGTTTTTTTTTTTTTAGCAGCCGTACATGATTGCATGATTTGGTGTGACAGTATAGTAGAGGGACCCCCACAGCGTAACACTGTAATTTCTCAACCGTTTCGGATGCGGGGCCACTCGCCGAAACTGGGTGGCACCCTGGGTGATTCGTGCAGGTCTGGAACTTTGTCTTCCAGGGACCCCAACATGACCTCTGCTTCACATAACACTGCTCATCCCGTGTTGATTACCGGTACTCCCAAAACATTGATGATGCACTGAGCCCATTGGTCATTGTAGGCTAGCCCAGATTACTTTCTTAATGTTTCCTTTTGTAACACCTCCCCTCTGCCCATCGCTAATCATGGGCAGATAGATGTTTTTGACTTTATTGATAAGATTGACAGGAAAGAGACAGATAGAAGGGGTGAGACATGCAGCAATGGTCGTTACGAACGGGACTCAAACACACGACACATTGTCAAGTCAGAGCCTATGGGCTCCATTTTCGTTACCGCTATACCCCTTATCCCTTAACTTCTTTGCCTTTTTAAACTATTAAAAAAAAACATTTCTCAGTAGTTCAAATGGCCAGTCTACTACCTCACAACGTGTTAATAGATTGACATGTTGAAATAGTCCAAAAAAGTTTTTCAAAATAGTGAAAATGAAATAAGGGATATGGCATAAGGGGTTTAGCATGTAACGAAAATCTCACCCTATATGTGGTAAGCGCCTGGATCACTACGCCAGTGTGCGCCCCTGGTCAAAGTCTTTTTTTTTTTCTTTTTTTTTTTCTAGTTTTAGTACTGTACATTTGGCTGCCCACAGTGACTGCTCGCTAAATGGTTTACAGAGTAGTCATTTACCCAGATCACATAGAGTTGGATTTCAGGAAAACTGCTTTGTGACAAAACGCAAAGGCAGTGCTTGAGATGCTTAAAAGCTGTATGCAGGACAATAACCTTTTTCATATTCTCCAACTGTCACTGTACAGCTGCATTGCCTAACCCTCCTATCAGTGAATGACCCTGGGCACTTCCTCTTCACAATGGTGTGCTCAAACATAACAAAGCAAGAGAGGAAAAACAATTGAGGGATCTTTGTGGTTCATGATAACATTTAGCTTCATGATAGTGAAATGGAAGCATAGTATATGGGAACCGACTGGCCCTGGGTCACTGTCATTTTTGCCACAACATCTGTCAGCTCTGTTTTAATTCCTCTCCTGCCTCACAGTGATTATCAACCTGTGGGCCCACTGGTAGGCTATGAGCATATATATCAAGTGGGCTCCAGTCCCAAATATTTTTTTTTCTGACAGATAATATTCAAATAATTATTGTAAAAGATAGAAAAAAGTATTAATTTAGCATTGTGGGCACTGAACACATGCATACCCGAGGTGGGGGTGGTGAAAGGGCCTTTTTGTGTGCATAGTCTCCTCTAGGGTAGGTTTACAGTACCTAGTGTACTGTAGGAAGAGAGTAGCGACACGCTTTGATCTCGTGCCTCGCCCATGACTAACCACTGCATCACATCACAGCCTATTTTCTTATAATATACTAGAGTAATGAGAGTTCTGTTATGCGTTCAAATGTCCGAAAATGCCATAATTTCACCATTTTAACTGCAAACGTGTGATCTGCTATGATGCTATCAGGAGGTAGATGACCAGAGTGGTTTGTTTGGAACTTGAATCCCTCCTCCTACTAGGCGGTCACGTGCACTTATAAGCCAATAGCCGTTGTTACGTTTCCTTTTCAGCCAAAGGTAGTCTCTTTTCAGCTGTAGCATTGGAGTCAACGGGGAGTGTCGCTACTCTCTCCTATTTCAGATACTCTAGGTATACCCTAACAAAAACATAGAGTAATCCTGGGCTCTAAAGCTCTCCCCCCTGGCCAGCCAGGGCACAACGAAGGGGAAAGGAACTGATTGGAATAATGTGCTCCTTCCATGCACTAAACCCACCAGGGAAACTCCCCATCAGGCGAAAAATAATGTCCTTTGTCTTGTCTATCACTACACTAAGGTTTCTGTGACTACCAAGGTGGGGGACCTTTTTTTTAATGTGCCAACATGTGTATTCCTGAACCGTGCACATGCACAGATGACACAGAAAACCACCCAATGATGGATTGATTCAGAATTTTTGATTAGTTATAAACTGTTAAGTTTAATTAAAATATTTCAACTATGTTTTATCTATTAATTTCCCTGAACGGAACATAATAAATTGCAAAATCATTAAAATAAACATGCTCTGAAAATTTGACCAAATAACATGGCAGCTAACACTTGAGATTCTCAATTGGGCTCTGCTCCAGAAGAGGTTGAGAACCACTGCTCTCTCTCCTTCCTTCTCTCTGTTATCGTTTCCTTCAAGGTCAAGTTGAGGGGACAGGTTGAGCTGTGCAGTCCCATTGTTTATCAGCGGATATATTTTGTAAAGTTTAAGTAGATGTTAAAGGTCGAATTCATGCTGCACAGACATGCTTTAAATTGATTCTAATGTTCTGAAACTGTGACAGGAGATTTTCAGGGGTTGTCTGTGATGACGTATGTGTAGGACAGCTGTGCTGATCAGTACAAACAGATTGTCATTTTCATTTACTTTTCTTGAGTCCTTTCACTTGTTTCTTCATGACCTTTTCTTATTCCTTTTTAGTTTCTTCTTTTTTGTTTACCTAATCTTATTTAGTTTTGCTTTGTCGTCTTTTCTGGAACAGCTTTTTAGCTCTTTTTTTGCACTTCCTCTTTTCACTGAGGAACCACCAGCTGTATTCTCTTCACACGCTAAAATCCTTAGTGTTCATTTAATGCAAAGGGAACCAAATGGGCCTTTACAATCTGGTTCAATTTGTACGCTCACTGGGTTAAACTAACACTCATTTTTTTACTGTGTAGTTGTGTTTGGCAGGATTCATGACCCAGTTAAATATGGACTGAGAAACAGGAAGAAGAGGAGGAATGAATAGCTAATGGAAGCTCGATATGCTCGTCACTGAGGCTCCCATGGACTTCCCTCCTCTAATATTCCTTTGAAAGGTTTAAAGCCATGCAGTAGCTCTCTTTATTGACCAGTCCACCTCCTCTCTGAGCCCCTTGTGTCCTGTGAGTGACCTTTTGTTACTGACCTAACCAGTTGAAGGAAGAGAGTATGTGTGTCTCAGTAGTTTGGGAGCAGCTTTTTTGTGTTTTTCCATGTTGTAATTAGGACAGCCAATTAGCACGGATGTCAGCAGGGCCATTAGTCTGGCGTAGGAATAGAAATGGTAATTACGAGTCCACCAGCCACAGTAATGGTAACCTATAGACGTTCCTTTTTTCCCATTAATTCTCTCCGTCAACAGTGGGCTCCTGAGGTTCTGAAGTGGCCCACTCTGCGTGCGTGTGTTTCACGTTCAGCTGCCTCTGTTAAAGGTAGGACAATAGATAATGGACAACTTCAGTTGGTCACAGTTAACTATGGAATCGTGCATTTCCCTCAGTTGGTTATGGACCATATATGCACACTCCAATGCCCAGCAATGTGTCTCCCTTTATATACGTAGTTGTATGTTTGTGTCTGTTGGCACTCTCACTGTGCACAGCTGCATGATGGGAGGTTGTTTTTTTTAGCAGCCACACATGATTTGGTGTGTCAGTATAGTAGAGGGATCCCCACACGGTAACTCTGTCATTTCTCAACTGTTTCGGACGTGGAGCATGCTTCCCGTGGGTCTGGAACTTCTGGAAACCACAACACGAACTCTGCTTCACATAACTGTTGTCATCCCGCCTGGATTACTCCTTAAACACTGATGATGCCCATTGGCCATTGTAGGCCAGCCCAGATTACTTTAATAATGCCCTCTTATCTCTTGACAGGTGTAATGAGAGCGCTGGTCATGGACAGATGATGGACGTAGAGACGACATCATACTCGGAATTCATCAACTGTGACCGCACGGGCCGCAGGAACGCTGTGCCCGACATCGTAGGGGAGGGGGCCATAACGGCCGGCAGCACCAGTGAACTGACCAAAGACATGGCAGAGATGGCCCTAAAAGCTGCAGGTGAGCAATTCACACTGACAAAAATAAAGTCAGGGTTTAATGTCTTGCTCAGCAACCCTTTGACAGATTTGACAGCCTGACTGAGCAAGGTAATCGTTGAACCAATGACTTTATAATTCCCAGAGATCATGATCCAATCAATTGGTATGGTATGGTATGGTATGGTATGGTATGGTATGGTATGGTATGGTATGGTATGGTATGGTATGGTATGGTATGGTATGGTTTATTCTTTAATCCCCGAGGGGAAACAAGTTTTGCCACCAGAGCGTCACATAAACAAAACAAACAAATAACAACAACATACAGTACGAAAACAAAACAGTCATACATCAATGATGTATAAACAAAAACACTCAGCACAGAACACAGAAGTCACATAGAACAACGTACAATACAATACAATTGACAGTGAGCCTTTACAGTGTACATAATCCACACATGGTTGCTGAGTGTGAACAGATCACAGCAGGTATATTTGCACGCACAACAATAGAGATGAGTGTAAGCTTCAATGGATTGTTTTTATTAATTGTAATCGCAACAGCACTGTGTAGAAGAGGAAGGCTTCCATACAGCTCTCTGGGGGGAAGTAGGTGTTTCCTATCATGGTCATTGAATCTAATGCGACTCTTCTGCCTTTTCTTGATTTTGAAGTATTTTTCCCAAAACATGTATAATATACTGTACATCTATGCAATTAATAAGAAATACTGTTTCCGTTGTCTCATGTTGTGGTGGAGGAAGTTGAGGTTCCTTCCTCAGGATTTTCATTTAGTCAGATTTATAGCCTGCTGTGTGCCGTTGTCAAACCTGTGTGTGTCTGTCTGATTATCTGCTCAGATTATCCTGTAGGATGAGGCATTCACACATCCAATATTAATTGGATGCTCACAGATGCATCAGTGTAGCCAGGATGGCAAACACATTTGACATTTATTTTTAAATCTGGTTTGTGTCACTAGTGTCCCAGTGGCATGGAGACACAAGTATACTGTACAAGAAGATGGACATGAAGTAAATTAGATGCCATTTGATCTGAACTCTAGAGCAGATGCAGAAGTTTGGGGGGACTTTGGGGGGGGGGGGATGTATTTACTTGAGGCGGGGGTGGGGGGGATAATATTTAAATATATTGTTTTTATTATTATTATGTGGGTGTGAGTAAATAGTGCTGCATGTGGCCATGTGCATGTGCATATTTGTATGCTTTGTGGTTGACACGTTTCCCATGTTTCTACTCCAGGTGAGTCTGGGGGCTCGCCCCCCGCTGAGGGGGAGGGATCTACCAGTGAAGAGGCCCCGGCGAATGGAGAGCCCTCCTAAAGACCCTCCCAGATGGGAGGGGGATGATGAAAGAGGGTGCGTTGTGGAAGGGTGGGGGATAAAGATGAGGAGAGAAAGTGAAAAGTAGAAAAGACTGGAGAAAGAGAACAAGATAGAGAGAATCTTATTGGTTGTCCTGACCCGACATGCTCTTCCCAAAGGCCCCTCTTCATGCCATGGTGAAGACACCTTCTCTATGTATATGGAGCCTTGTCAACCCAAATGCATGCTTCTCTTAATCGGAACAGATAATGACGGGGAGAAAATTGAGTGGAACGGACAATGGAGAAGCTGCTTTTACTCTGGTAGTGATTTGTATCTCTTGACGTGACAAGAAAGCACAGGAACTCTGGATTTAGCTTCTCTGGAGTCTGACTGGTGTGGAACGATATACTGTACATGTACACATAGACACACACACACACACACGCAACGCTGTTCCAGCCTAATATGGAAATCCATCTAAGGAGAAGGTTACATAACCACCCGTTTGTCATTTTCTTTGTTGTATGTATGTATGTTGTGTGACCCCTTGTTAATTTTCATTTACTCTTCTTGTATATATATTTTTTATTTGTAGCCCTTTCATTTTTCAAGTATCAAGTATAGTTGCAATGGAGTCTCTACATCTACGGTATGGAGAGCATATTTATTGCAAAATGTTGAGTGACAAACTTTGTAATAGGAATTTTCTTTGTGTAATAAATCACTTCATATGAATCTACCATAACAGTTGCATTTAATGTTGTAAACTGTAAGGTGTATATGTTTGCACAAGGGTAAACTAATCCCTATACACTTCCCTGTCCAGGGACCCCTGGACCTGGCCCAATTTTTTTTTTTTTTTTTTTTAATTCCTTATACCAAATCTCTTCTTTGAAAATACCACATCTACCACCTCACAATGTGACATGGTGCAGTCTTGTTGGACTCCTACCTTTGCCGAATGTGTGCATATTTTTGCTGAATGTAAGACTATTATGACATGTCTAGAATAGGGAGGCTAAGGTTCATGGTGTTAACTGAGATTTCCAAACCAAATTGGCACTACTTAGAACCCTAGAGCTGGTTGGTCCTCGAGTGATTAATGAGAAGTAGCAGAGTGGTGCAGGAGCCATAAATATTATTGAATGCCCCTTTTGTGTACATTAGGGTGGCTACAGGAAGCCAGTGTGTTTACATTCCCATCTAGAATGACCCTCTGTTCACATTTATTTCCATATCAAATAAAGAAACAGAACATGTCAACAGTTTATTTTTAATAATAATAAAAAAACGAACCAAAAATCAACAAGGCATGCTCTGCATGTGCTGAGCATCAAGAGTGATTACTGAAAATTCCCTCATGAATTTATGGTGATTTAATGTTAAATGTACTATACTGGTAGTTGTACAGTATATGGCAAAGGGGGATAAGAGATTGTTTTTTCATATTTTAGTTTTTTTCTAATGGATATTTTCTGTATCATTTTCTATTTTTCGTCATAGATAGTTATGAGCAGTAAACGCAATTCCAGTTTGTTTGAGATAATAGTTGTATGCCACCTAGTGGTATACAACTAGTGGCATTATAACATAACTTGTATTGAACTGGTTTACCTGATGGAACCATTTTCCTTTATATAGGTAGGACTACTGGTCTTTACTTGGTCAACAGACAGATTACTCAGTAGCCCACAGGTGAAATTGGATGTTTTTATGTTTTGATCTTTATAATCATGCACTATATATTAATATACAAATATGTAGTGCCTACATATTTTACAATAGTGCATGATTGGATTTTGTGCAATTAACAAAGTTGGGACAATAGCAACAGACAACCATAAAACAAGCAATTCTGATGGATTGAGGATAACGTTAACAGTGACACGATACGCATCACACTACATGGTTGATGATACAATACGTGAATGACATTGTTTCATTAATGGCCATACGATCCAATGATTGATACCATAACTATTTAGCAAATACATTAAATATGCATGCCGTTTTTTAAGTGGGCCCATTTGATAAAGTAAACTGTGATTCTCTGGCAAATAGATGGACATTTTATGCTAACACATTATGGACAAATCCAAGACATAATCCACACATTTATCAATAGACCAAGTGCAGCTACGTTCATGGAAGAGTAACTAAACCCCTCTTTTGTTCTTTCTTAATTTGCTCACTAGAATGCGCTTATTGATAATTGGCAATGAATTGATATTATTATTTCCATTGCAAAACAATATAATACAAGGTCAAATGATATTTTGCTCTATCCATATTGTTATACTTAAGTTCTTTAGATTCAAATGCATTTTACTATATCATTACAAGGATACTGATTAGTGATTAGTGATCATGGATGTTTTCCGTCACATTTGCTTTGCTCCCGTTCCTATCCCAGTCATTTCAAAATGACGTTTGAACCCTAATCCTGATCAGAGTACCAGTATGTCACACATCTTCATAATGATCTTTTTGAAAGCCACACATGGAATTTGGATTTCTAAATATACAGTGTATATAATATTCTGTGCAGTATACAGTATATACTAAGATGCCATGAACAGATACAGTAAATGTTCAAGGAAGGACAGGTTGATGCTGCAACACGGCTAGGGTAGTAGGTAAGCATCATGGTCAGAGTAGCATATCAATGAAATGTTTAAGAAGGCAGTGGTGAAAATATTAACAGTGCGACTGGTGCAGCTGCACGAGGCGAAAAACAGAGGGCACTAAAATGGACCATGAGGATCCAATTTTACACCACTGGTTTGATGAGAAGGAAATGCAAATGAAAAGATGGTTAGTCACTTACTTTAAGTGCCTGATAGGGTTGTGACAGCATGGTGAGGGAAGATTGAATGGTACCCTAGCTAGGGTTGAGGAGGGATGCTGGAAGAGATGGGTTTGTCAGTCTGTGATGCAGAGTCACTGCAGATGTCCTCATCAAAGGATGGAGGTCATTCCACAGACACAGGGAAGACAGGTTTTATTTATGGAGTCATGTTTATTTAATGGAATGGAGGCATAACTATCATTAAGACTATGATTCCTTTTATTAGTTAAGACCATGATACAGTATATAGCTTTATAAACAAAAGTAGTATCAAAAATATATCAATAGCCTAATGCTAACACAAGCTTTTATAAATATATACTGTAGTTGTCCCATGAGTATGAAGAGATTTCAGTTCAGTTAAGAGATTTCACTTCATTTCAGTGCAGTGCTGGTTCTGAAGAGGATAAAGGCTGGTTATACAGTATGTGTTTTCAAAAGAGGGAGACATTCACATGTCTGGTGGGAGTGGGATAAGGTTGGTTCCGGTGATGACTTGCATTGCTCCCTCATGACTTAAGTGTTTCTATCAGAAGACAGTGCTCTGCACCATCCCATAGGCCTCATACAGTTGGTTGAGGAGATCCTTCTTCTCTTTCTCGGGCAAGAAGCTGGACTGAGCTGAACAGATGTTCTACAAGTAGAATTTAGAAAACAATGTTTATGTGGTATACACAAACATTGTGTATACAATGTTAGTGTACGCACGCACACACACACACACACACACACACACACACACACACACACACACACACATACAGTACATGCACAAGTGTCTGCATTAGGTCTCACCAGTCTTTTGAATTCCTCCTCAGTAAATCCCATGTATTTGTGTGCTGTGTGGTAGTCTAGGTTCAAGGTTGAGTTGAAGATAAGGGGGTCATCTGTGTTCAGGGAGTAGTTGGCCTTGTCCTTTCTGAACCTGCACACAGAATATAAGCATGATTAATGAATCAAACCCCTAAATCAGGGGGTTTCAACTAATTGTGAATGAGGCACCACCACCCCTGACTTAAAACCAACATAGAGACCACTGTTGTGTTGGGTGACACGCACGCACGCACGCACGCACGCACGCACGCACGCACGCACGCACGCACGCACGCACGCACGCACGCACGCACACACACACACACACACACACACACACACACACACACACACACATATATATATATATATATATATATATATATATATATATATATATATATATATATATACAAACCCTACATTACTACTTATTTGTCATGGACCACCAGTGGTCCACAGACCATATGTTGAAAACACTAATTAAAAGACAAAGCTTACATGATGGCAGGATGCTTGGTGAAGTCTGGGTCACAGGCACCTGTTAATTTGCTGGATATAGGACACACCTGAATAACACACAGCAAAAGAGTGAATAATTCTACTAAAACCAAACCAAGAAAAATGCCCCATACTAACCTTGACAAGTTGTCAAGGTTATTAGAAATGTGTCTTGCTTTTTAGTCAACAACCTTTACCCTTTTACTACACACCACTAGGTCACCACTAGGTGTCACTATCACATCAGAAATGTACCCCTCCTGATCTCCATTGTTAACTCCAGTTTATAATTTGATATCAGTCCCATCATTGTTCAAGATAAACTACACATAAACATTAAATGATATTAACTGTGTAAACTATTGTTGAGAGATACCTTGTCAGAGATATGTTTATGATAAACTAACTAACAAGTATATTGCACATAATAAAACATACTTCACTATGAGCGTTTATACCTCAAAGTGCATGTTCTGGGCAAGCAGTTTTTTGTACAGGCCTTGATCCTCCACTGTTCTGTATCCATGTCCAACCCGTTCTGCTTTCAGACACTCTACAGCCTACAACACATAATATTGGATGAATATACATACTGAATAAAGTAGTTCAATATAAAGACAAAAGTTTCTTTCCAGATCAAGCAACCATGTGGGCTGTCACTTTGACAGAGATGTTCATAGTTCATACTTCATGGATATGTTTATAGATCCTATAAATAAGGCTCCAGATATCCCCAAACAATGGTCAGACTACTACTTGACCTTGTGCTCTCACAACCCATCTCACCCCTGCTCTTTTTGACAGGTTGGAATGGCTTAGAGTTGATGACATAGTACAGCAACTTGCAATGGGCCTGGTCTAGACTCTAGAAGATTCACTACACCACCTAAATATCCATGTATGCTACCTGTCAAAGTATGGTTATTTAATGACAATGAAGTTCACAATCACACCACCAGGAGTTCAACAAACCATGTTCAACACAGATTCGGCTAAAACAAGGAGTAAAATTATTTTAGCCATATGCCACTGTGGAATGTCCTATGAAGAGCCTTTAAGAAATGGCTGTTGCTCTCAAGTGGCTTGTTGAGTTCTGCATCAGAATATCCAGCTTTGGAGTGTGTGACATACAGACAGACAGACAGACACACACAGACACGTTCGCCTGGCTTTCATAGTAAGGGCTCATGGCTTTCACAAACACTGTATTCGCAATTATGTTGAACTACTACTACAACTAGTAGTCAAACCACAATCCCAGGGAGTCCGGAAGGAAGACATACCTCTTTCACCACGGAAGCTGGGCCCACCTCTCCTGCATGAACTGTTCTGTGGATCCCACAGCGCACTGCTTCCTGTCAACATCAGCAGTCATGGAATCAACAACAGTGCAATCACCGAGCAGTCACGGCAAACATCTGGTTTTAAAATCAATGTACAACATTCCATTTTCTTCTTTTAAAATTAGATGTCCTCTGAGGTCGCTCATTTTCCATGTGTTACACACTTGTAGCACAACGTAATGACATGATCTGACATCCTGAATGCTTCACACTGTGATATATTAAAGAGAAACATGAATAAAACATCCCATGAGTTTAAATAATTAACTTGTGGCACACTGTGGTTACTAATGAATCATTTAAACGATTCCTTCTGTCATGTGTGAATACTGTAGTTGTGTATATCACTTCATGTTAGAGTGGACTAGCTGCTCTGAGGCTTTTGCTAAGATGTTGTCACACTAGAACTTTTAGCAGATGTTGAGATGTGATCTGTCATGTTGTGATGGTGATTTCCCAGTTGTTCACAAGTTGTTCACATTCACACAGCACTGACAGCAGGCCAAATGTTTTTACAGTTTTTCTTTTCTTCTGTAGTTTGCACAATATCAGCAGATATATCAGCGAATGTGAACTCTGGAAGCCATAGCCAAGTTGTCTTTAAGTTTGTTGTCCTTAATTTGCAGGTCCCTGTGCTCAACCCTAACATGAAGACACCAGGGCCTGTATTTGCAAATGTCTTTTCAAGGTAAATTTAGCTTTGGCAATGAGGGGATTTGCATAAAAATACATACCGGTATAAGTTCCACACACTGACAATCACATTAAAGAACATAATATGTATTTATTCTGAGGTATACATATGCAATTATGCAGTATGCAGAAAATGGAAGCATTTGTTGTACTATTTGTATATAACATGTAATTGTTCCCATGCAGTAAATTCCACTAATCTAGTGGTCCATGCAGATCAAATAAAATACTAACAATTATTTTCACTTGACATAGGTACGAGGATGACTTACAGTATAATAAATAAATAAGGCAAAACCGATGATGTACTGTAAGTCTACTGATATCAACCATAAATATTCAAAGGCAGACATCTGAAATACTTGCAGGATTACAATAATGCATGTCTCCAGTCATTTGAAACTGAGATCAGAAAAATACATTTATTCAAAGCTTTCTGCAGTTAGCTAGCCATCAAAGCATAACAAAATTGTCCAGTAGCACTGTTTTTGTTTGTTTTTGACATCTGAGTTTTGTGAGCATACTGTAGTTGCACTGTGTAGAAAGGGCTCTGGCAGTGTGAAGTAGAGTCAATTAATCGCCATGGCAACCCCAGCCGTGCCTAATTAGGGGAATTTCAGGCACCTGCTGGATCCTGCTTTCTACCTTGGTTGGGCTTATTCTTTTTCGACACCAGTTTGCATATATGCACAGATGTAAGTTTCTGTTGTTCCGTTTTAAAGATGTAGTTTTAGTTGTTTGAAATGAGGATTGTTTTTTGTATTCCATCTTTTGGGTGTAATTTGTTAATGCTAGTTGTATATTGATCCTGAATGTTATCTGCTTTGTGTATTCTGATTGTTGTGGTTATTCTTATGTTTCTGTTTAGACCACACACTCTGACTCAATGTCAATGCCCATTGCCCATGTACCTGCACCTTGTGTCAAAGTACGCTGTGATTTCAAGTGTGTCTGTCAGTGTTCTACTCGACACTCCATACTGGTGAAAACTACCTAACCATCCACCATACTCCATTACACACTGCTTACCTCATAGGCCATCCTATGTCCTGGGTAAGCTTCACAGTTGAGGGACTCGTCACCTGCCAAGTCAATGGCCACTACTCCTTTATGGTGATACTTCTTACACAACTCCACTACATCCATCGACCAGCCTGTCAAATTCAACACGTCATGAGTAAGCAAACAGCATTACGTTATACTAATATCTGAATCTTACATCTAACGGCACACGTCCGTCCGCAATTTTGTTTTTTGTCTGTGAATAAATATTTGACATTATTCTGATAATTTTCCCTTACTAAATGTCTGTATAAAGAATATAATGCTGGGCCTTGCTGGCCCATGTTTTATTCATAATTATTCATAATTCCTAGAGTGAAACATTGTTGAATAAACCATGGAACAACATGTGAATGCATTGGGTGCTTTTGGCTAAATACTTGTGAAATGAAGCAAGACCAATACTGCTACCGATACCAGTTATTGCTGCCTGCCAGTAAACTATTGTTCATTATCTGACACAGCACGAAATGAGACCAACAAGATGTACTGTTGGTCTCATTTCCCTAAATCGTATGGCAGCAAGTCAGACACCATGTCAAACACAAAATAGACAATATAGAGTTAAAATAGACCAAAATAGACAACCTAGACTAGAACACAGCCATACCTGTCCACACATGTATTGATGATTAATGAATACATGCTTCTTGCAAGAATACATTTGCAAGAGGCAAACCTGTTTCCCTAAAGCCTGGGCTTTAGGGAAGCAGGTTTGCGCGCACGCACGCACGCACACACACACACACACACACACACACACACACACACACACACACACACACACACACACCTGTCAAAATGTGACAGTGAAACCGTAGAGTATGTGTGATGTGAGTGGTGACTTTCTTCATCTGCATGCCACCAGGTCGTGGCTGTGCTCTAGTGTAGGTTGTCTATTTCTCTGTTGTGTTTGACATGGTGTTTGATTTGCTGCCATGCAGGCAATAAGAATATTTTAGAAGACTCTGTAAGACTCTATTAAGTAACCGTTTGAGAAACCCAGCCAATGACTGTTCATAAATCAACTGAACTAAGCCTGCATCGCGAGAGCATTTTGAAAATTCTCTGTGCATACATCCGAATGCAACTATTGTCTTTCTTTTGTAATTGAGACTACCAAGCCTGAGGCAGAGATAGAAGAAAGGAGGAGCTCTAATCTACCAAGGCCATTTGGCCATACAGGACAGGCACATGAACGTTCATTACTTGGCATGTGGCGCATGCAGCATAGAATGGACCTGGCTTTGACATTGAAATCCTTCTCCCCCTCTCTCAGGCCTTCATTGACTAGCTGCACCACCTCGTCTGGGCAGAGATCACCTCTGTGGAGTAAACAAAGACACAGAGACAAAGGGTTGGAGTGGTAGAGAAATTCAGAAAGCGGAATGTAAGGATATGTGTATAATACAGTGAATCTGTATTATATAATGGTGAAGTACTAGCTCATTTATTAATAATATATTACTAGTAACATATATACAAGGTTTGTAGTTTTGAAGCTACAGGAAAGCATTGTGATAAATACTTACTCTTCCTGGTTCCAGGGGATAGGTTCCACTTGGGTATTAGCCAGGAAGTGGGGGCTGTATCTGACCTCAACATAAATCACCCCCTCTTTGGATTTGTCTTCCACAAACTCATAGGCTATTCTCTTGATGGCATCTCTGTCACCGCTATAAATGTGACAAAGCAAGAAAAACACTATTATTGGAATAATATTAGAATCACATAATATCTATTGTTAAAAGGTGTAATACCTAATGATGGGAACAAACAATATAAGCCAAAACAGGCAAATGGGGGGGAAAGCACATTGGGAACTGAATCACCCTCTCTTTCTGGTTGCATATTACATGATGTACAGCAGAGTAGGTCTTTGAAGGTCTAATGACCCCCCCAGCATCCATTAAACTCATACAACAATTCTGCATGAACTAAACACAGCTAGCAAGTTCCCTATGTAACTGAAATGGAAGAGGAAGCAATATTGCACACAAGCAAACAAGAGCCTCGATAAAGAACGGCCCATTCAGCGAAAAACAAGGTGATGTTTAGCTGTTGCAGACAATCATGAGTTGTTGTTGTTGTATTTTTCCACTCAGTTCTAGGGCCATTCAGTACCCAGTATTCTGTGACAAGTCCAACTCAAGTCCTGACCTACTGTTTGCCTATCAGCTCTACCCCAAAATTAATAGCTACACCAGTTTCCAAGGTTATATGACCAGTAACACCCTATATTTATATATACGACTGGTGAACTCATTTTTGTAACTTTACCATTTAAAATCACCCTCGCTTCAAAATGCACAGTGATTCTGCACTGCCATAGATAGCAATCCCATCAATCACCGACAGGGTAGGCCTACGTCTAGCCATATTATGGTAAATTGTGGCTTAAAATGAATGCTTACGATGATACATTTTGTATATTAACCTTTGGAGCTACTTTGGCACAGCATGGAAGTACTTTGTACCTTTACTAATGTTGAAAGTAGAATCAAAACAGACAGACTCAAAAGTTCCTATGTATCGTTCTAGACTTACGCAACAACATGCATGTACTCGGCAAACTTCCCAAGAAACTCGGTGAGAGTTGCAGGCTTTTCACAAATAATTATCTTAGTCATCTCCTCCACAGTATCCGCAGGCAGATTGATGCCTCGCCTCCTGGTAGGAAAGAAAAGTGTAAATGCAGTTCAAGTAAAGCAAAAATGTTGCTTCAATGCTGTGGTTCACTGTAAAGGAAAACAAAATTAGGGCGCTAAACCCCTTATCCCTAACTTTTTTTTGCCTTTATTTTACTACGGTGAAGTTTGTATAGTTCAACTATCCAAACTACAGTGACACATTGTGGGCTTGACTCGCCATTTGAACTATTCAAAATCCTTTTCAACATAGTAAAAATAGCAAAGAAGGATAAGGGGTTTAGCGGTGATGAAAACGGAGGCCTCCCCTGTGATTTTAGCCATATTTGTGACAGTTTTGAACAGCTCAGTGGTGTGAGTGCATGCATGCGTGTGTGTGTATATGCATGACGGAGTCTCTTTGGGATATGCGTGGGAGTTGCTTGGGAGATGCATGCCCATGCATGCATGGGGAGGACATGTTACATGCTATCTATTGCATTTAACTTGCCGCACACACACACACACACACACACACACACACACATTCATGTTTGGTGTGTTTGGTGTGTGTATAATATTACATGTTTTACTTTTAATCGCTAATAAAACACGTCCATTGTTCCATTGTTATTGTAACTTCTTCAGGCTGATCTATGACACAGTCTAAAGGTCTCAGAGACAAAATACAACCATCCCAATTACATACGTTTTATAAAGAATACATGTAAAAGTTAACATAGTGCTGCTTTAAGTGAATCAATGCTAAAACAAAGAAACAAAAAAGGACTCACTTGGCAACGTCAAGAATAGTTTGTACTCTGATGGCGCCATCAAGATGCACGTGCAGCTCAACCTGTGAATAACAAAGACGTACAATAGTGAACAATACATGAATAATATTCATGTATTGTTCACAGTATATTCAATGAATATACTGTATCAACAAAATTTATTTTCAACAAAAAATAATTTCTCAATGGCCATGAGCTCAACAACTTCTGCTATAGCCAAGCACAATAATTGTTAGTCATTTTGAAATGTAAAATACATCTCTTCAGATTCCTAAATTAATCAAATGAGTTTTTTCATGCATCATCCTGCTAAATTACAGGATCTGCTAAAGTAGTTAAACTAAGAAAGGCTGTACAGTGGATTTGCAGTGGTTACTACATGTGTAATACTGTATACCGTTATTATTGTGTGGCATCGATTATTCATTCATGCATAGGCATTATCAAACTGAGAAGAAAATACATAGTGTCTTATAAAACTAACTATTTAGGCTCCTGGAAATGTGTTGAGATGCTCTGAAATTTGCATAGAGAAGAACAGTGATTTTTGCATACAGCAAAGTGACTTAGCTGACTTAGCTTACACATGCAGCATTTGGAGCTCTTGTGTCAACTGAATGAGATATGGTAAAGAGCAATGTGAAGGCACCAGAGAATTTCTTGAGAACAATAATACCTACATCTGAGGCAGAACTGATAACCATTGATTCAAATTCATATACGGCACCTATTCAAATTTCACTGGCCACACGGTGTGCTACGGTAGGGTTGAATATAAATGACCTAATTTCTGCCTTTGATGGTACTGCCCTAGTTCATTTAGAATAACAATCTCATATCCCGTGAAAGGTTATCTCGACCATACAATCACAAGACAGGAAATAGGAGAGTAGGGGGACATTAGAAAAGCTTCATTTAGAACAATGCAATCAACTTATGCAAGGTAATGCCTTTCCGCTCTGAAAGTTTGGGCATTCATAAGTTAACAGGTTTGTAACATCCCTTATGCCATTGGGGAAAACATTTGGTGATTGCGGTACCATTTCAGACCAGCTTGAAAACAGTGAGGAAATGTACTGTGTGAGAATTAAGAGTATGAGTTATGTGATGCGAGGAGTCAACACCATCTATGGGCTGCTGACTTACTGTATTGATATTAAATAATTAAACATACTGTATATTCTTTACCTATGTCAGTTTTCTTTGCTCAAAATGCACCAGGACTCTCTATGACCAAAAATGCACAATGAAAAATGGGTGGGCAGGGTTCATGGGTATATAATATATCCATGAACCTCAAGCCGTATATAATGTGGCTTGAGGTGTGATGGACTGACAACCATAAATGGAGATCTAAAGGTCTTCATGAGTCACTTGGATATGTGGATGTCACAAGCCGTGTCTATATATGGAGATGTGATGTCATGAGGTGTAACAATAATATTGTTACACCTCATGACATGACATTGTCTGTCTGTTTGTTTATGAGTTATGACATATATTATATGGATTATATACTGACGGAGGGACAATTCAGCTTTTCATCGTTAAATGCCACCTTATCACTGAATGTTTGCACTTTTTTATTTGCAGAGTTCATGCAGTTACCCATCCTTCTAATTATTTTCCTCTTCATTTTGCATAACTTGAAGGCCATTGTATGCTTCCTGCTTAGAGTGTGCTTGTGTGTGACTGTAGAACTGAAAAAATGTGCTGCAAGAAAATATTTACAGAAATTAGTCAGATGTTTACAATTGAATTGATGTTGTTAGTTTTCAAAATTCCTCCTTTTGTTTATATCCTTGGGATGATATAATGGCCTTGACGGCACACAGCTTTAGAGGTTACTTGTACAAAGGATGACTGGCATTGTTCCCAGTTTTCCCAAATGTTGTCGACACCCATAAGATAAGTTGGTTGTCTCATATTCACCATTTCTTAAAATATCTTTTGCAATATGGATTTTAGGAACATTTCTGAAATTCTTTTGGTAAAATACCAGTATTTGACTTTGATTGTTTGGAAATAATTTCATAATTAATCACAGCCCATAATGTTTGAGAACCACTGGGCTAACTCAACTACAGTACAAGGACAATACATCCTCTGGCCAGTTGTAGTCAATGTTGGGGATCTCCTAAGACTGTGCACAGCTTACTGTACCTCAGCATCTTAGCTATGTGTTCATGTACAGTATGGTAGACTACTGGCCTCATGCTCTGCACCTTTACAATACAGGTCTTAATTTATACATTTGTTACACAGCACAGGTAACATATCCGTTGGTGACACTGACAGTTCAGGCAAAAAGTGTTTGTCATCATCATCATCACCTTAATACATTTTGTTTGATAGGCTATATAGGCCTAGTGGCCTACACTACTCAGTACTCAATCAACCACTTAACTTGAAAACCAAGCTGACAGTGTTCTGGCCAATATGATCAATTGTGACATGTTCTCTTTTAAGACATTAGTTACGACTTGACTATCTCTAGTGTTTTACTACTGTACTGTACATCTGTCTTTAGTCTTATCTCTCCGGGGATCCTGTTTTTCCCTCTCCTCTCCTTATCAACTGTCAGGCTCATGGGCATGCTGACTCAGACAGTGCCATGGCCCATGTTACTCCAAACTGTCCAAAGGCCACTTGCTGGACATGCCAGAGCTAGACCTGTAGTAGGCTATTTTGTGCGGCGCGTCTATGAACGGGTCCTTCTAAAGAAGAAAACGTGCACAATTTGGGACGCAATGCAACACACTGAGAAATGTGTTAAGAGGCGCGAACTTCTTGTATAGATACAATTATGGTTTATAAACTGGTTTTATTTTTAATTTGCAATCATCATCATCATCCAGTGTACGTGTCCGCGGGGCGATGCCGCAAGTTACATTAAGGCACAGATTTGGTACCAGGACATAGTAGAACAAAACAGCAATGATGTCATGAAATGCCAATGAGCCACGTGTGCTGTTATGATCAAACAAGTGAAACAGGAGAAAGAATGCACTGCATTTTAACTCTGGTGTCTGCAGCCGACCACGCGCATAATCTAGGAACTGGAACAGTATGCCTACGTACGCGCCAGTTAACCAATAATTGACTACCCTTAAATTATTCATAACTATGCGCTGTTATTATGATATAATAACTTTGCTGTACCTTAGGCTTGTTGAATACCACTTGTTCAGCCATCGCGGAAACGGTAGTGTGATTGCTGGTGTGTGCAGTGCGGATATAATTAGATATGCAGAAGCAGTGACGCGACTTGAAGCTTCTCCCGGTGAGGACTAGTCGTAACCCGAAGCTACAAACTGTTATATACATGCCGGCCGGACACGCCTTTATGGACCATCCAACAGGAGAAAGTAGTGCCGCAATTCTCCTTTCATCTAGACTAGAGGGATATAGCTTGCAACCGGTGCCCCGACTATATACTTAAACTCTTCTTAGATCCTATTAGTCACTCCACATGGATTAACGATCTCGTATTCGCATCAGCTTTGTATACACTACACACCGACAGTAGCTAGCCATATGGGGAGTTAATTAAATTAGCCTTGCCAAGCCGTTATGCAACATAGCCCAGGATAGTTACATCATTGTCAGTGTCATGTACGAATCTAGTGTGAATTTGGGAACAATTGCCACTAAAATCCCCCCATTTCCAACATGTTACTATGTCATCCATATAATGTACCGTCTCTCTAGTAAAGTTTTTTTTTTTTTTCCCACAGTGTGAAAAAAATTTACCCGTCAGGGTCCATTTATTTATATAGAAAGAATGTTGAAAATGCGTGGGATCCCCTTTAAGTGACAGTGACATGCTGCATGATTTATTAAACCTTGACTTGGGGCTGGTCTACGTAGCCTACCTTATTTTTCAAACCAATCTAGGCCTGTTAATAATTTATTTTCTAGTAGACGCATGGTAGATATGGACTAAGGCTCTGTACAGACACAAATGTTCTGTCAGACGACCGACTTGTAGTAAATTATTAGATTAATCAAGTGTCAGACAAGGGCAATTAAACCTACAGGTACACTGTACACTTTGCCCTGACTGCTGTAGTTAGATCATTTCCTTCCGCTAGCACCATCCAGCGGTCAGAGTAGGTCACACATCACTGTTTCAAGCTTTCATGCAGCTGGGCAGGGTTTTCTGGATTCGACCCAGGGGCGGTTCTAGGCATGCCCCCGTAAATGTCCAGTCTGTCCCACCAAACATGATTGCGCGCATCGTCCTGTAACTGAAAATGGTACAGGACCCCCCAGGACCCCCCCCCCCCCCAATTTGGAAATGTTATATCCGCCCTTGAATTTCTACCATTCATTTTTAATCCAATACCATGCCATCCAGGATGCTGGCAAATAAATAAACTATACAATCTTTGATTATTTGAGGGGAAAAATAAAAGTATACATAAATACATGTTGGTTTTAAAGTTTCTTTCTTCACAGAATCAAAGGTGCTATGGTTATGATTTACTGTGCATCCTGGGTAGCTTGGTTGAGAGAGACTGCCCTTAATGGTCCCTAAAGCCTATATTGTGTAAGATGGCTGTGAGTGAGCCAGACGTTTTGGCGCATTGACATCATTTTAAAAGTTTCCGCACAGGCTGTAAGCCACTTGGCTCATAGCACCTCTTGACATTTCTAGCAGCTCACACTGTTGCCATGGACATGAGCACTTGTCAGTGAGCCGAGTATTGAACCACCTTACGGATAATACAGTATAACTATTAACTAGAGATATCTTGTATGTAAATTAAGGTCAGTGCTAAAAGAAAGGCCACAAGTTCAGCAGGTACAATTTTTATTGTTTATTTGGATCCCCATTAGGGGAAATAGCCTACACTTAAAAAATGAAAATGCAGCTATATAAAACAGTCGCATGAATAACATTAGATATCTTGAGTGCAAAGAATTGACATTTGGCCTAAGTCTACCACTACCATAGCTGAAGACAAAAAGAGACTTTGTTTGGTGGTATATAGTCACAAGGGCAACTTTGATGAGGCAGTATTGTTTTACGATGTTCTTCATTTTCTGAGGAGTTAGGTGATTTCTGTCCAGCAGCAAAGATATATTGTGTTTCTGTCTCTCCATTGTCCAGTGGGAGGGATCAAGATCTTCTTTAGCTTTGAAAAAAATCCAACCATTAGCCTTGTGGGTCACATCAACAAAGATAAGAGGTTGTGAAATAAATCATATCCATAAATCCAGTGTTCTCCATTTGACTAATGGGGTTCAAAGTCCTGTACATTCCAAGAGTTCATGCAAGGACGTCATTTTGACTATATTGTTTTACACTATAGTCAAAATGATACTAGGTGACGACATGAATCGGGAATAACAAGACCAACATGCTCTTGTTTCAACACCAAACAGCCTTTGTTATTGGTTTTATAGGTTTGATGGGTTGGGCAGAGTAACTAGTCCGAGAAGAGTGAGAAAAAGAACATTATGGAGTATAGGGATATAGGCTTTCAGTATATATACAGTATATAGGGCTATATTACAGTCTGTAATCTGTAACAGAATGATGTGATTTCTAGATACCATATAAAATCAATAATACCAATCCCTTATCTTATTTCTTTTATTTTGTCATTATGCAATGAACATTGCTGGGTAATATATGTGTTAAATGTCAAGGGTCTTTTTTATCTCTGCCAGTCCTCCTGTAAACAGCTAATCTAAACAACTAATTATAGCGCTACAGACCGATTTTTGCAAAACACATAAATCTGTATTCCTCCTACAGATGTTGTCCAAACATCACTTCCTGTAATCTCAACCAGATAATATAGTGCACTGTCCTTTTTGAGATTCTAACTTGGTATAACTCCCCTTTTCTCCCTCTTTCTGTTGAATTGCTTGGCCTTCAATTTGTTTAGTGACTACATAGTTCACGTTGTCTCAAATTCTGGGGTGAAATAAATGGACATGCTGCAGTACTAACAGTACTAACAGTATAATTATAAAACTATATGTTTGGAACCTCATTATACATATACGTGCTTCTCTGAGCTAAAGCATAGCAGTGTAGATATTGGGGTTACAAACATAGCTTGCTGGCAGATGATGGCAGTGTGGCTAATAGTTAATGCAATGAATTTCACACACTGCAAACTGTTGCTACCTAATCATTTCTTTCTTTTTTCTTCTATTCAAAGGTGGAGGGGGCGATATCCCCTCCTCATAAAACTGTGCATGATTACCCCCCCTGCATGCCTGCACTGTGGACATGTCATCGGCCCAGAGCTAGTTTCACAATAACATTATTATATGACTCATGAGGACTTTGCAACATGCAAGACTTGTCAAATGCAGCTACACGTGAGTAGCCTACAAGAGAGAGCCAGTTCTTCTTCATTCCTGGTTGATTGATTGATTGATTGATTATTTGCTGCATGTCAGAGAGCTGGCCATGGTACTGAATTCTGAAAGTTTTCTCTTTGCATCTGTTACACGTCTTACATGTTTACACAAATCAGGATACAACCTCACATTTAATCCAATTAGCCAGGGTAGTATAAAACAAATAAATAAACAAATAATTAAATCTGAAACATGTATCAAGAATTGTGATCCATGCACATTGAGGGTTATTTTTTTTTTAAATGTAAGATCACTTATTTTTATTTGTTTTAAAGTAATTGTTGCGCAGCTGGTAGCCAATCAGGACACATTACTCAAATTTTCTGGAGTAGGAAATGGGTGTACAATTAAGCTATTCCAGACATATCTGCTGACAGGCATTTTTTTGCCAACAGCTGATTTGCTCTGGCTTTAGCCAGGCTAATAAATGGCTAATAACAGAAACAAATCTTTGAGTAAACCTAAGTTATTTAACTTAACTCAGAGTTTGAGACTTACAAGAATTAACAGAGGTGAAATGAGTGGCTGGCATGAAACTTCCAGCAGAAGTACTTCACTGACAAGTAGGTTGTCTCTTAGGTTAGGATATGCAATTGTGTCAGACTCAGGACACAGGACTACGGTATATACTGTATTTCATCTTAAACCAACCACTGCTTGGATGCACATGGACACTGTATAGCCTATTCTTCTGGTGAGGGGATGTGAAAAACCAGTTAAGCGTGTTAAGAGTGTTAAGAATGAAGCTTAATTCATTCTTTGTTGTGTTAGCTTGGAAATCAGTTCTTGTTGCCAAGTGACAGTGACACCACACCAATAATTATACTACAACATCAGGCTTTCGCCATAGTGTATCTAGTAAAGCTGGATGATGCAACATTTTTAGTGCTAAGAGAAAAAGGAGTGGACTAAGACTTGCGGTCAAACTGTATGTAAGTGTATGTTTAAGTCAGTAAGTATAAAAATTACTGCAGCTCCAAAAAATAAATAAGAATTTAAATGTGTTAGGCATTTATAGGCATTCAAAAGAACAATAAAAAAGACAAGGAGATGTGATAGATAGAGAAATGGATACAGAGAGAAATGGAATTGCGAAAATAATCGCATAGTCATAATGACAAACTTTCAGTATGAGTGACTACCACACAACCACATGGACATGAGGCAAGCCTTGCTGTTGGCCACTAGAGGTCATCTGGAACGTAAAAGAGAAAGGCTAAATCATTATAGGAGAGGTGCTATACTGCTATTGAGATGGAAGAGATGGCTAATTTGTAAAAACAAAACCATTTATGGTTCCTATTTTTTATAATTAGCCTTGGCCTAAATGTAAGACTATGTTTTGTTTTTTTGCAATATAGGGACTAGAATATTTGACATTCCATGTTATTTTTCCAACATGATTGTTGAAAAATGCCTGATTTATACTTTACTTTGTCAACAATATCGTTGTACGATGAAGTATAAATTGGACTTTAGAAATGTGAGATCCTCCCTCAAGAGGATGAAGCCATTTCCTCACCAAAGGAGATGTGAGGTCAGTGAGTGCCAACATGCACATGAACACTGTGTACTATAATGGGTGTTCACCCTGCTTCAGCAAGTGGCTAAACCCTCACTAAAATGATCCCACCCTCAATTAAGTGGACACATTTTACATGTGAATGAAATAATCCTGTGACTAGATTATATAATTTGATTGAGACCCATATGGTCTTTTAATAGTTCTATATGTCTTCTGCCTTTTAATCTGCATGCCTTGGGTGATCAGAATGATTAGCCGTACCTGATTCTTTCCTTTTCATTTTTATGCAATATGTTAAACATCCATAATATTTTCATTTAAAACAAAGGATAGTTCACACCACCACAACCACCACCACTCATTTTCATTAATTAAAAAGTCCCCCTCCCCTTATGTGCACAGAAGGACGGGACTTTTTATTACCCCTATTAATCATCTAGACTGTGGGGTCATGTGATCAGTAGAGTACATCCTTGTGATGTCACTGTTCAGTACAGTAAATAAGGCTGGCCTTGCCATTATCCAATGAACCCCCTGGACAGGGTCATGAACGAGCCTCTCATAGACCACCAGTAGAAACACCATGATTTAGAACAAGCTATTATGAGACGGTCTCTATGTCTGTCCCTTCATAAGTAGGCCTAATCCATTCATGGCATGAAACAGAATGATGCCGACCGGCTACTGGCTACCCCACTATGCCTTCTCCACTTTTGTGGATTGTTGAGCTTTGTTCATCACATGCAGTAATAGCTAAGATTGGACTGGGAGCCCACACTCTGATTAGACTTGATACGTTGTTTTTCATTATTTTGTGGTTTTATAAATAGTTTCGCTTATTGTCCCCAAGAGTAGAGGCCCATTCTGAACTGCTCCCAGGAACAAGATTCCATTTTGTACACATTAATTCAGTTCATTGAACTATTCTCATAGCATTCCATTTGCATTTCCATTTGTCACAAACTCAGCAGTCTATTTCCACTACTCTTCTAGTCTGTGGGCTCATATTCATTCAGTGAAGCAGTCAAGGCTTGCCTGGTAAAGAAAAGAAAAGAAAAGAAATGAAGAATGTGAATACTCTGTGGCCTCTCTTCTCTCATGTTAGCCAGGTTAATCTTGATGTCCCTCTTTTGGGCATGTAATAGTGAGAATGCATGTTCTTTGCAAGTACTTCAGATATTAATGAATTGATAATAATACACAATACAAATGCAATGCATTGTGTAGCTATTTGACCTATCTTCAGCTATTCTGTTAAAGTATAAAATATGCCTATATTTAAATGTCTCCAGGTGTCTGCAAAGTACAACTCTTAAGATATAATTTGAATGTTGATGTCCCATGCAGAAACCCTTTTCTGCAATTTTCAAGCTAACAACACTCCCCACCTGGAGTTAGCACACGATGTCAGCTAAAAATATTGACACTACTTTCCATGTTAGGAAGTGGTTTCATACATGAATTGGGCCCCTGTTCCGTATTTATTAGTTCTCGGTTATTTTTAGTAACTGCAACTAGAAATGGATGTGTTATTGTTGGTTTAAGTGTGTCAACAAATGCACACGGCTATTTTGACTTGGTTTCGCTGCAATCACGCTCTCCACAAACAACTCCGGCTACTCATTTCAGGAAGTACACTGATATATTTTTCAGTAGGAAGCTCTAGATCTTAAGTCCTCTTCTTGCGGTCTAGACTGCCTCAACATCAAATATTTAATGTTGGGTCGGATCAGTAAGCATGAAGTCATTTTATTCAAATGACTCACACCTGATCCAACGATAACCAAATGTTGCTGCGAAAGCATGCTCTCTGAAACATCAGATCTCACGTCTAAGCAAACGACCAGTGTAGCTGCTGGATTTCACCCGGGCTGCATCTTATTTTGGGCATGTCATTAAATGTCTCGCATCAATCTGAGAACCTATATGCAAAAAGGTGAAAAATCGTTGAATTTGCCTCGGAGGGCCCAATTCGCCATGCAGATGTCAGTCTCTTTACTCTTTCAGTAGTACTCCATTGTTTTCATTCCTAATAACGACTTGTACGACACCATACACATTGTAACAGGAGTTGCTGACAGATTCAGCTGCAGAGCTTTGAATCCGTCTTGGGAGATTAGTCTCATAGCCGCCTGGCCTAGTCTAGAGAGACTAGAGAGGCGAGTAGTGCATGTAGCAAGTGCTGTACAATGTTGGTTCGATCTACCAAGGCTACACATACATAGGCAGATGATCATATACTGTATATCTGCCAGTGCGTACTGATAGTAACGCACTGATAGAAAGCTGACAGGAAAACTGACAGGAAATGGGTAGAGAGATGGGGGAAGACATGTGGCAAAGGTCGTCAGTATCGGGAATCAAACTTGCGGCATGCCATCCTAACTGGCTCAACTGCCATGGTGCCGAATGGTTGGGCACCTTCCAGGCCATGTTTAAGCAATGTTTGTGTTTCAATGCTGGCCATTCATTGTCAATGGCATTCAGTGTTTTTTGTTAACACGTACAATGTTTGTGTTTACACACAACCTCAAAGTTGGACATAGAAGGGGCTAGCGCCCCTCAGAAATAGTGATCTAATAGTGAAGTAGATCTTGTACAAATGCTATTTTCACTACCTTTGAATTATGCCCTAGGAGGTTACTCTGGTAAAGTAACTTCTAGACCAGTGGTTTTCAACAGGTGGTCCGGGGACGACCAGTGGTCCCTGAGAGGGTTCCAGGTGGTCCCCAGCTAAGTTGGTTAATCAGATGTAACTCTTTGAGAACGTAAACATGAAACCAAATGGACCCTTGCAGGTCCATTTGGTTTTCATTTTTACACTCCCAAAAGTTATATATCTGAATCTACACAACTAGAAGATGAATGGTTTGTATGTTTTGTCTGTTTTGTTTCCCAAATCCAGGCTGGAATTGAGGACAAAAGCAAAAGAAATCTTTAGTTTTGGGGTCTGTGGAGCTAAAATGTCCTCAAATGGTGGTCCATGGCTCAAATGCTGAATAAATGGTGGGCCCTGGTATCAAAAGGGTTGAAACCCCTGCCCTAGGAGGTTACTCTGGTAAAGTAACTTTGTTACTGTCCATCACCACTAGACGACAAAGTATAAGTCCAGTCTTCTAGAGTCTTTGCTGTCAGCAGATCTGTCATGGTTAGAGGGTGTATGTAGGTGTCTGGAACATCTGTGCTCTTCCTCTATCCCTGTAGACAGTGGAGTGACCTCGGCCTCACGTACGTCAGGAGGTGACCTTTGGACAGGACCATGTCCTTATCAGAGGCTTGGGGTGTTCCTGTGGCAACACTGTGGGATTTTCACACATCCAGTCGGAATGCCTGGAATCTAGGTATCATTTCCTAACAGGGAAAACATCTTGGCTACTGCAACTGGACTCCTCCGTTGTGGAAAGTGTGTGTGTGTGTGTGTGTGTGTGTGTGTGTGTGTGTGTGTGTGTGTGTGTGTGTGTGTGTGTGTGTGTGTGTGTGTGTGTGTGTGTGTGTGTGTGTGTGTGTGCGCATGTGCGTGTGCGTGTGCGTGCATGCGTGCATGCGTGCGTGTGCCCTGTCAGATGTGCCCTGTATAGATTCCTATTGGATTTCCAATAGGAATCCAATAGGATTCCAATAGAATCCTACTGGATTTTCCCAAAAATCCTATAAGAATCCTATAAGAAAATCCTATAGGATTCTTATAGGAATCCTAATGGAAATCCAATTGGATTTGTTTCAAAATCTGATAGGACTTTTCTATTGGAATCCTATAGGATTTTTGACGTGTGTGTGTGTGTGTGTGTGTGTGTGTGTGTGTGTGTGTGTGTGTGTGTGTGTGTGTGTGTGTGTGTGTGTGTGTGTGTGTGTGTGTGTGTGTGTGTGTGTGTGTACAGGCGTGTGCGGGCGTGCGTGCGTGCATGTGTGTGTGAGAGAACGAGAGGGAGAGGAGAAAGAGAGTGTGTGCGCGCGTGCATGTCTGTGTGTGTGTGCGCATGCGTGCCATTTCACTGGTCCTCCCAAAAGTGGTTGTTTTATTGTACAAAGTATTGAGTACATCTGTATTGCATTTGTTCTAGTCTCGAGTCTTTGACCAGGAAGACTAGAGGCTCAGGTGTGTGTCTCTAATGGGAATCATTTAATAAACATAAATATCTGATGCCAAACTTTGCACATACTGTATACTCCTTGGATACCAACGATGAACCTCTGCCCCACATATTCTAGAGTGGCCTGTTATAGCGCCACCAAGGGGACAGCTTTTCACACTTTTACCTATAAATGCACCGATCTGCATGAAACTTACTACGTGCATGTACATTCCCTAGAGGAGAAGGATGAACCTTTGACTTGTACTTGTCTCATTGGCTTTTTATAGCACCACCACCAAAAGGCAGATCTTTGTAAAACACATTATTTCATATGGGTTCTCCAGATTGTGTCCCAAAATCCCACAAATCATGACGGACCTGTCCCATATGCCATATTTCATCCAATTTGTCTATAACTGGCTTTCAAGTTTGCATGATTTGCCTGTTTTGAACAAAAACATCAAATCATGAACGCAATGTGCAATTTACGTGATTTTTTTTTGCAGTTTCCTACTAGGCGGAAAAATATAACCACACGCTTTTCATGTTGGCCTATAGCACCACCAGGAGGCCACAGCCTGACCTGATGGAGACCTATGCCCAGAAGGGCACTTTTTCTCTTCTCTTCTCTTCTCTTCTCTTCTCTTCTCTTCTCTTCTCTTCTCTTCTCTTCTCTTCTCTTCTCTTCTCTTCTCTTCTCTTCTCTTCTCTTCTCTTCTCTTCTCTTCTCTTCTCTTCTCTTCTCTTTGGGAAGATCAATACAGACAAATGTGTTGTTTAGAATTTCAGTAATTACTGCAGTTAGTCTGACTGCAATCAGGAATATTAACTCATGTCTCAGTTAGTTCCTAGTTCAGCTATTTTTAGATACAAAACAATTGAATTCATTGTATAATACATTGCATCATACGCCACCTGTATGTCCAAGGGTTAGTCTTTCTTCTAATTTCAGAGGATTTCATAGGATGCACCTGGATACGCAAGTTCTGTAAATAGTGTGCCTAGTGCTCATTACATTATGTAAACTTCAGAGCAATTTCCCATCTGTTAAACGACTTGCACCTTCACCCTCATTAAATCCTCGCATTTGAAAGCTTTAGGGTTGTTTAAAAATGGGCTCTCTCCCACTTTTCCTGACACTGCTCAATTTAATAACATGAAAAGATCAAAGATGAAAACACAGCCTTTTTTCATGCACTACATGCTGTGAAAATTATTTACTGTGTGAGAATGTTGCCCAGTCACCAAGCTCAGCCATCTGATAAGATTTCAAAGCTGTATGTTACTGAATGACCACATTGTCTGGAAAGTTGACTTAAAGAGAATTTCGAGAAATTACTGTAAACCTTGGATAAATGCCCCTTTAAGGTAAGAGGAAAGTGAACAGAGAGACAGAGAGACACAGAGAGAGAGAGAGTATTAGTGTGATGTATTACAGAATTTTCATTCAGTCTTTACTCATTCACAGTCAAGCTGATGATCCTAGTGTTTATTGTATTTTCAGTGAATGAATCCGTCTGTCTGTGCCCTCTGTGGAGTGTAGACACTGGCAGGGATTCTGTAATGCCCGTCATGTCTTCGGCTAGCGCCTTCCTTACTGGAATAATGAGTCAAATACAACTCACTATACCAATATCTCATACAGTACAATTTCCACATGCTTTTTGACTTACGGCGGCTAGGTTGGACTCTGTGTGCTATTTTTGAAATGTTTTAATGGACATGGGTCGGCTTACCCGGCTTCATTGTGGAGATACCTGCAGATCTGGCAGACGCTGCGCTCCACTGCTCGGAAAGACGAGACCACTGGTTTCAGGGACTCCTGATGCCAAAACCTCAGACACCAATTACAAGTACTCTTTGAGACATTCTCCATGTTATGTATGTGTCAAATATTGCCCTGGGAGACGTTTTGACTATTATTTGTGACTGTTACAGCCCACAGCCTGTTTGCTCTGACTCACATTCAAATCAATCATAGAACAACTACTGGGCAAGACCCAAACCCACTAACCTTAAAGCTGGCGAAGCTCAATATTGTCTCGGTTTGCTGAGGAGACAAATGGTTTGGGTGAGGGGGGAAAAAAGAAACACATTCCACGAAAAGCATGGCCTAAAACTGTAAGGCAAGGTTGGAACATGGTGTGTGTGTACCTACCAAGTCCTTCTACTCCAAAAGCAAAGAGCTAGAAAAAATCCTCATAGAAAATATGTGGAAAGTTTTATCCCCAAATTCCTCCCTCTTTTTGTTATTCTATCCTCATTCTACACCACACGTATTTCCAAGGTAACCCCTGAATTTTTGGCACATGGTTTTTAGTCACATATAAAGCTTAGTGGGATGCTGTTGTTGATCAGTATGTAATAACCAGATATATAGTATAAAATATAATAGTTTTTAATAATGTGTTTGCATTGTGTGTCACAACATAAATTATTTGCTCCTTTCCTCTGTTCACAACATGAATCAGACTTTAAGCCTCATTGGATGTTTTCTGTGAACATAATGTTAGACATTTTTGCTACATACTGGCATATTAGATGGAGCAAATTTATTTTTTCTCAACAGTGCTTACATTAGTGCTTTCCTTTCATTTACAGGACAAATAGTATTTGCAAATTTGTAATTTGTCTGCAAAGTAATGCAGAGCAAATAAACAATCCAATAGGGCTTCCGTACATACCATCTCAAAGGAAAACAATATTTCTTCATATTCCTTCATCTGAATGTGGTCATTGTACACATGAGCCAATGTCAACTGTCAGTCATTGTGATACATTATTATCCCTGAGCTCTCTAACATACAGTATGTGGGTTTTCAAAGATTTTGAAGGTCTGGAGAGCCTACATCATTTTTCCTGGTTTCTGTTATCCGATAGGAATTACACTCTACATTGATTGATAATGACTTCAGTTGATAGGGTTTGTCTCATAGTTTCCATTGCATTATTGTCCACATACAGCAATCCAGACATGCAATATAGCTTGCCAGTATAAAAGTACAGAACATCCCATTTGAAATATCTTTCAAGCTCAAATAGGTTTTTTAGCCCTGCTAGCGGCGGGGCTCTAAGGACGGCTTTGCCTGTAGGTCGGCCGGTCCATCAGACACTTAGACTTGGTCCCAAACAGCATATCTCAAAAAACATTTGATGGTTTGCCATGGAATTTCCTCGGCACCTTCATGATCCAAGTTCAAGATCACCATTAGATGTTGCCATTAGGCCCAATGTTTACTTACTTCCTCCTATGCCCAGCTTTGTCTGTTTGTGTATACCACGTAACAAAGGATTAGATTGGCTGAGCACCTCATAGTAATGATTTGATGAGAAGCAGCTATGTGAATTCTCTGGAAATGGCAATGAGACACCGTGGCATTGACGGGGTGCCTGGGAATTATGTCACTACACTGCCGCCCTATCTCAGCCCGTTTTGCATTGCCAGTAGACTGCCGGTGTGTGCCGGCTTGCGGTGTTATGGTAAGGGTTTAGCGTGTTGGACTTGACACCGAGAAGCACTGGCAATTGCCGTGGGTGTTCTGTGTCTGATGTCACGCGTTGTGTTGTGCCTTGTGGTTAGGATTAGGGTTTGTGTTAGTGTCAGACTGATGGTGCCGAGAAACACCGCCTGCCGCGTGTGTCCCGTGGCTGATGCCGTTGCCAGAAATACACTCAGATGACTTTGCCATAGTGTGCCTAGAGCTTCTTCCTCTTCTTCAGACAATTTGGAAGATTCCATATTGTATATAATGCCTATATAATGCCTATAATGCCAATTACAGTATTTGTATAATGCCTATTACAGAGTTATTGCCTGTTGGTTTTGGATTCTTCCAAGTACTATCATTGTTGAAAATAAGATGGAATGGTGTTGGGAAACAGTTGAAGAATTAATCAGTACTGAACCAAGGCAAGACCCCACACTGCTCTGTCTGTCTGTCCACCTGGGTCCCACCTGTCCTGGATGTGCATACTTTCCTCCTCTCAACCTCTGTCTGTCTCATTCTATTTATAACCCAACACTGACATCTTTCCTGCCCACCCAAATGCTGCGAGAACCAGATGATTGTGGAATGTGAGAATTCTGTAACTTTTTGACAGAGAAACCCTGGTCTCTTGCCCACATGGCACAGCAGCTGTTTCACTGCAGATATACTTACTGTACTGAGTTTATGTCCATAGTCCATTTTACTGCAGGTAACTCATGTGCTTTCACTCTGTAGCCATGCTATTATTACTCAGTAGTAGCTGGCTGCATCTATTTCCATTGATCTTCTGCTCTTGTGTGAAGGTAAAGTCTCATTGCCAGTCAATTATTAACTACTTTCAACATTATTACACAGATTAGGTCATAGCTGTAGCATGGCTGTTACAGCTATAGCTATGTAATAATGTTGAAAGTAGCTAATGATTGACAGGGGCTACTATTGAGTAATTATATAACAGTTTAGCAGTGCTGTCATTTCTCTATGTCTCCTTGGCCTTCAAGGAGCCCTCTGATAGTATTTGCTTGCAGAGTCCTTGTTTGACTCCTGTTGAGCTTTGTGGATTGTAACTCACAATAGAAGAGATCACAGGGACTCAAGTTCATGCCAACCCCAGACATGAGAGCCAGCGAAATCCATTTGAGCCCTCGCCCGCGGGCGCCCGTTTTCAAAACCGGGCGCCCGTTTTCACAAAAACGGGCGCCCGGTTTCACAAAAACGGGCGCCCGTTTCACAAAAACGGGCGCCCGTTTTCAAAAGCGGGCGCCCGTTTTCAAAAGCGGGCGCCCGTTTTCACAAACTAGGCTATGCCTAAACCTAACTCTAACCCTAAACTTAACCTCAGTAAACCTATGCCTAAACCTAACCTAACCCTAACCATAACCTTTTGAAAAGGGCGCCCGTTTGTGAAAACGGGCGCCCGCTTTTGAAAACGGGCGCCCGTTTTTGTGAAACCGGGCGCCCGTTTTTGTGAAAGCGGGCGCCCGCTTTTGAAAACGGGCGCCCGCGGGCGAGGTCGCTTTTGGATTTCGCCCCTGCCCCCAGACATGCTACACTAACGCCATGGAAACCAACGGAAATGTGAGGGATTAAATCCCCTTCCAATTGACCTTAAAATAATAGATTACGGTTCCAGGAGTTTTTGAGGTTTGGAAACAGCAACTAAATCGTTCTATTTCGGTCCTTTGCTAAAAACCTTGGCAGGAATATACCCTATCTGACCCTATGGAGATCACCACAGCATGCAAAAGCATCAGCAAGATAAAATCTCATTGATCTAAATCAGAACAGTCACCACAAAGCTCTGGGGCGTGTGTTAGACATGCCGTAGCCAACCTGGATAATATATTTTCCTCCCTTCAGTTTGTGTTAAACTGGGTAAGCTTAGAACAGTCATTCCCAACGACCGTGCCGCGTCACTTTACCGTGACTTGGAGCAAGGCCAACCGTGCCGTGAGAATTGGGCAAAAAAATCCTTAGCACTACCACAAAACCAATAGCGGGCACCACGAAACCAACAGCGGGAATGTACCTATTCATTACATTGTTCCGAGGTGCGAAAAGAACAATAGGCCTACGCTACGACCCTCGTCATAGAAATGCTAATTTAAGTCTTTTGAACGGGGTCGTCATATCACATCACCGTATAGGTAGGCTAACTATTGACTCGTTTGTCACAGTTCGAGGCTGCATGAACATGAGCGCGAGCTGTCCCAACTCTTAAAAAAAGTAACTTCGGAGAATCGGAGCTCTCCTGCATGTTGAGGCTTTACAAGGGTATTTATTTCTAGCAGTTTTGCTGGATCTAGCAAGGCATACGTCTTGTTAAGGTAAAAATAACTGCCTGGCCCCGACGAGCATTGTGAGGAGGACCACCTAAGGTTGCATTTATGCATGTCTGCGTCGGTGTGTCCACCGACTGACTCCTCGTCTCTTCTCTCCTTTATTTATTTTTTGTGTGAGATGCTGCGTTCATTCTGCAACATGACGTTTCTATGTATGAATGTGAACGAACGAGGGAAGCGAAGGGCGGCATATTTTGCATTGATTCTGGTTTCACGCGCAGGAACTTGAAATCAAATGACAACAAATATCGCTCGGATCGCTCCCGCTATTGTGCCAAATCAACACTGTCGCAAAAT
>CM076968.1:30686678-31009178 GCA_039105355.1 Benthosema pterotum | reverse complement strand
CTTGTCATATGGTCCAACCGGCCCATATGAAACCCAAGGTGAGCCAGAAAACTTCAAACCTACTCCTACCATTCATCTTGTGCCCAATTGTTTGCTCTCCGTTCTCATGCAGTCTCTGTTTCACATGTTATTTTCTTCCAGTGGGGACGCCGTGGGCACTGCGAGGCCAGCTACAGGTCCCCCGCACCCATTCGGCTTATTCACCATGGCTGTTACAGCACCCAGCTCTACCAGCTCCGGTACTGCGGACAGTGTACTGATTCCCGCTGCTGTACACCTTACCACACACACACCACAGAGGTGGCCTTCCGCTGCCCTACTGGCAGACTGCTACGGCGGAATGTGATGATGATCCACTCCTGTGTCTGCCATTACAACTGCCCGAGTCGAGCATATACCAACCCTGCCCTGTGGGGTTTCAGGCCCTGACTGGCCCAAAGCACTGACTTGACTTGTTGACTTAATCGTGTCCAATCAGGACATGATCGAGAGGTATGTGTATTCTCTTCCAGCTGGTTATTGTCTTTACACTGTAAAATTCTAGAGTTCGTTTAAATCTGAGAGTTAAGTGAACACTCAGGATTTTACTGAGTAGCTTAGATTTAGTAAAGGTACATTAAGTAGCTGGCAATGAACTGTGACCACGCTGGGATGAAAACCCATCGTGACAAATTTCGTCTGCACTAAGAATTCACTGCACCAGTCTTGTCCCCTCCTGCACCTTGTGAAGAAATGATGATGGGACATTTACTCCTTAATTTCCTCAGAGTTGATCATCTACAGACATACTACAGACTATGGAAGACACTTGACCATGAAGGTTATGTTGTTCTGACAGTGTTAGCTTTTTAGTTTAAAGACATATTTATGCTAATGTAAATATATACAGTAAATAGTGTGTGTGTGTGTGTGTGTGTGTGTGTGTGTGTGTGTGTGTGTGTGTGTGTGTGTGTGTGTGTGTGTGTGTGTGTGTGTGTGTGTGTGTGCGCGCGTCCGTGTGTGTGTGTGTGTGTGCATGCGCACATGTGAAAGTGTTTGTGCTTGTTTGCAAAATGTTACACATTTGACTCCTACTGTAATGACACCAACCTATGTGTTGACAGATACTGTATCCTGATATGTTTAAAATGTTAAAATGTAATGTGTATATTTCTATGTATGTTCATAACCAGATGACATTGCACTTGCTTTTTGCTTGTTCTTTTTTATTCTAGTCTGTTGTAAATAGTTTCATCATAGCTTTTGAGATGTTGTACTATTGTTTGCATTATTTCATTCAGGCTGCATTTATTTTACACTAAAATGTTTATATTTGTGTGAGCTTTTGTACAGTATTCAGTTCATAGTTTAATTCCATGTCAATATGTTTTATATTTCTTTTTTTTTAATACATGATATTTGTATAGCGTTCTGCTGTCACAGTTGTAATTTGACCAGTTTACAGCACTGTATATAATGGAATGACTCAGATATTGTTTTGCCATGTTCATCCTGAAACAAATTAAAACTATTTTGAAAAAGTAGAACACAGGCCTACGCAAGTTAGCATCCAGCAGTTTCTAAATGCTGGGGAAGGGGATGCATACTTCATATCTCTAACTTAAAACTTTAGGGTATTCAAAATGTCTTGATTCTGGCAAGTGCAACCATATGAGTGGTTACACACTGCTAAAACAATAAACAATAACATGCCTGTGATGTACATCCAACAACAAGGTATTTTCAAATTGGTTTTAAATAGACACTGACACCTAGTGGCCCTGGATCTACTGTTTAGGAAGGTGAACTAAATTGTGTTGCATTCATGTAGCACATTATCCTGAATTGCCTGTTACATGCAGTATGTACAAAAATATAATCTGACTCTGACTTTGTCCTCGGCACTCAAGCTATATGCTTTCAGAAAGGGTTAATATCTAATATCAAACACAGTACAAAACTATTTTAAAAGGAGTCCCATGTTGGTGAACAAAACAGTTCTCCAATGCCACAGACCTGCCACAGGATTTTAAGACTCTGTCACAACCCAGTGACATGATACTGACAATTTGGCTAGGGGCTGGATGAAATATCGTTGCCATCAAAAGGGACAAGACATGTGATTCCAGTCAACTCCAACATCAGAGAATGCCTATTTCTCCATGCCCAATGTGACAAAATCAGACTGGAGTACGGAGATGTTCCCTGCAGACTCACTCATCTGCTCCAGAATGGGTGAACCAGCATCCATTCAGAATGGGTGGACTGTTGATGGTGGACAGTTAGCAATTCAGTGTGGATGTGTACAGTCCCTGCACCAGAAGTAAGTGAGTTGAGTTTTTGGCCTGTAAATGTGCAAGTACACAAGCTTCCTATTTGAGATGTACAGACCTCTGCAAACATACAGAAGTGTACAAACCAAGCACATGAGGAAGACTCATATACCGATAGTTGGAACAGGACAGTTCTGATGAGGAAGAGGTTGCATGTTGTTCAATACAGCCATTGACTTCTACAGACAAGTTTTTGTATGTATATGTATATATATATATTTTTTTTTTACCTTTTCCTTGTTACCTTGCTTCTACTTTGATGCTGCAGCCGTTTCCCTGCAGACACTTGCTTTGTCCTGCAGATGGTCCAGAACTTTGTTGTTGTCAACAAATCAAGAAAACAAAGCATTTGTTCAGGACAGGTGTGGTCCAGTGTGTGAGGGGGAGGGGGTTGTGAGGCAGAGTTTTAGCCAATCACAGCACAGCAGTGAGGTGGAGATTGTGTTCTGTTTACACTAAAGTTGCCTCTATTACCTTTAAGTATGTCATCTGAGACATGTACTATAGCCTATTTCGATTTTTTTAAATCATCAAATTATGAAAAACAGCTAACTATATTATGTGGTCTGACTGAGACAGTTATGGCCTTATGTGGCCATAAGATAGGGTGTGTCTAATACACTGTCAGTGTCTTGCAGTACTGATGGTGGGAGTGGCAGGATAGTGCTTGGGAGGAGTAGCTGTAGATTGGCACACACCTGGGCCTCATCAATCAGCTAGTATATAAGCAGGGAGAGGAGAGTTTGATCTGTTTCACCATTGTCCAAACGCCACAACCAAAACATATTGTAGTTTGACTTGTTAGTTGCCAGTCAGACACGTATGAATATATAAGTATCCCTAACCTGCAGTCTGCTATCACAGAGTACAAATCATTGCTACTGTGTTCACACTATCCTTTGGAAGCAAGGCTGTACTGGTAGGGGTGAGCTGCCATTTGTTTTGTCCTTTTTAAAACCTTGTTTTCTGTTAGTCAGGGAGCCTAGATGTATTTTTCTATTTGGGTGGTAGGGTAGTTTTATTTTACAGGCAGGGATGGGGTGGTTTTTGTTTGTTATTTTGAAGGTTCACCCTGAAGACAGACATGCTTTCCCTGGTATAAATACTAGGGTACTTGAATACGGTACTTTATCTTATCTGTACTTTATCTCATTTGTCAACCTCCTTTTCTAAATAAATATGAGTGTTGCTGCCAAAGTGCCAAAGCTTGTGTGATCCTTTTATAGATATACTGTATATAATTTGCACCTTGTCTGAGCCAGGCCAGTGAGGTCAAAGGTCATAGGCTAATGGAGACAGTCTATTATAGCCTGTCACTTTTCCCAGGTTTCGGCATTTTTGGAAAGTCTTTAAAAGATAAAAAATCAATCTTTTATGTCGTTCCTCCTTGATTTCCATATTTTTTTGAAAATCCTCAAAATCCAGCGAAGCGTTAGTTCATTGAGGCACGGAGGGCAGAAGGTTTATTTAATTCCCCTTATTTTCAATCAGTAATTCATTCTGTTCCTTTAAATATGCAGTCTCTCCATGTCAACTCCCCTCACTCTCATTGGCTGTCATCATGTCAACTCCCCTCACTGTCATTGGCTGTCAGCTAGTCAGTCACACCCACATTCAATCATGTGCTCTATATAAGCAGTCTCTTCTTTCTCCCTCTCCTCTCTGTCTCTTCCTGCTAAGCTGACTCTGTCCTGTTGATCAGATACAGTATGTCACAAAAGTAAGTACACCCCTTGCATTTTTTCAAATATTTATTGATAGATCTTCCTGGGAAAACTTTGACGAAATGACACTTCAGTACAATATAAAGTAGCCACTGTACAGCTTGGAAAATGCTGGAAATTTCATTTTTTCATCAAAATAACTGAAACACAGCCATTAATGTCTAAACTGATGGCAACAAAAGTACACCCTTCAGTGAAAGTGTCCAAATTGGGCCTAAGTCGCCCAAGTAGACATTTTTCCTCTCCAGTTCCATGTGACTTGTTAATGTTAACACAGTCTCAGGTGTGAGAGGTGAGCAGGTGTGTTAAATTTGGTAATATCGCCCCCTACATCTCACAATGGTCACTGGAAGTTCAACATGGCACCTCATGGCAAAAAAGCTCTCTGAGGATCCGAAAAAATGATTGTTGCTCTAGATAACATGGGCCTCGGCTATAAGAACATTGCCACCATCCTGAATTTAAGCTGCAGCACCATGGCCACGGGCATACAGCAGTTTAAGAGGACAGGGTCCACTCAGAACAGGCTTCAAGATGGTTGACCAAAGAAGTTGAGTGCACATTCTCAGCATCAAATCCACAGGGAGACGTAGGGAAATAGTCGTCAACGTTCTGTCAGCATTGCTACAGAGGTTGGAAGGGTGGGGGGTCACCCTGTCAGTGCTCAGACAATACGCCACAGGCTGCATCAACTTGGCCTCTATGGCTGTAATCCCAGAAGAAAGGCTCTTCTCATGATGATGCACAAGAAAGCCCTCAAAATGTTTGTTAGCCTCATCAGACCACAGGACTTGGTTCCAGTAATCCATATGCTTAGTCTCCTTGTCCTCAGCAAACTGTCTGGGGGCTTTCTTGTGCATCATTATGAGAAGAGCCTTTCTTTTCGGATGACAGACATTGAGGCCAAGTTGATGCAGCATGTGGCGTATTGTCTGAGCACTGACAGGGTGACCCCCCACCCTTCCAACCTCTGTAGCAATGCTTACAGAACTTCTATGACCATTTCCGGATGTCTCCCTGTGGATTTGATGCTGAGAATGTGCACTCAACATCTTTGGTCAACCATGGCGAGGCCTGTTCTGAGTGGATCCTGTCCTCTTAAACTGCTGTATGCCCTTGGCCATGGTGCTGCAGCTTAAATTCAGGATGGTGGCAATGTTCTTATAGCCGAGGCCCATGTTATCTAGAGCAAAAATCATTTTTTCGGATCCTCAGAGAGTTTTTTTTGCCATGAGGTGCCATGTTGAACTTCCAGTGACCATTGTGAGATGTAGGGGGCGATATTACCAAATTTAACACACCTGCTCACCTCTCACACCTGAGACTGTGTTAACATTAACAAATCACATGGAACTGGGGAGGAAAAATGTCTACTTGGGCGACTTAGGCCCAATTTGGACACTTTCACTGAAGGGTGTACTTACTTTTGTTGCCATCAGTTTAGACATTAATGGCTGTGTTTCAGTTATTTTGATGAAAAAATGAAATTCACAGCATTTTCCAAGATGTACAGTGCCTACTTTATATTGTACTGAAGTGTCATTTCGTCAAGGTTTTCCCAGGAAGATCTATCAATAAATATTTGAAAAAAATGCAAGGGGTGTACTTACTTTTGTGACATACTGTATGTGTTCAAATTTCCTCCACCTCCCCGGCCTCCTCCCTGTGGCACCAGTTCCGAGTACATGAGTCTCTGATTAATCACGATTTAAGGGTTGTAACTATTGTATCCAGTTCTGTCATGGTATCCGTGTTTACTGTGGACTATGATATTTTCTGTATCCATGTAGTTCATGCATTTTGGATAAATGTTGTAATGTCTCATGTCAGTCTGCACTGGATATGATGCTCATGTGTTAATGTCTTGTATTTTACTGTACCTTGGCTCTGCTCAGGGGGGTTGTTGATATCTCAAGCTGCGTCTTGATGCACAGATAATCTGAGATATCAAATGTGATATCAGACCTATAACTCAGTTCATAGATCGTCTGATATCACATGAGCAAGAGCCATGCCGCCATACAAACATGCAAAAGCTTTGCAATAAATGGTCTATGGTCAATCTTATTCTGAGCCGAAGTGTGTCAATGAACCATGAAAGACCACCACCACCAGAGACCATGTACTATAGCCTGTCTTTTTTCCCCCCCAATTTCGTCATTTCGTCTTTTGAAAATCCATGAAAGCGATGAATAACTGCATACTAATATGACGGTTTTTCAACACTTTTTTTTTTGGAAAATCCACAAAGAAAATCGGCATACTATAGCATGTTAAAGAACAAGCACAATAGTCTGTCGTGTTCCCCAGGTTTCTTTTTTTTTTTTTGAAAATCCTCAAACGATGAAAAACAACATGCTAGATGTTTGAATGTTGAAGCAATAGAGGCAAGCAATGGCTCAATGGATAAAGATTCTGCATGGAAATTGGAAGTCCTGTTCAAGTCACAGTTTTTTGTGTTTATTGTGATCTTGCAGTGTCTTCATTGTAATCGAACACATTCAACAGGTAATTAAAACAAGGAATTCTTTTTTTTCTTCCAAAATGATGTGGGCTCACATCATTAGGCTCACAGCCTATAGTAGGCTATGTGAGCCCATGTCATCCAAAACCATAAACTGCGTCTTTCATTTCCTTCCCCTTTCCTTTGAAATGTTTTGTAGTTTCGGAGATATTTAGCTTAAATGACCAATGCATCCTCAATGGCAGTATCAAACTTTGTTGTTAGAATTACTACCTGCAACTAGAAACCCCAGTTAAGGCTATTTAGGTTCATCTTACGCTGAATGTTTTCCTGAAAAATCTTTGTTTCAACGTTTTAGAAATGTAGTACTTCCAAATTTGTAATGGGGTCCAGTCAATTCAGTTTATAGTTCATAAGGGCGGAAGCCGAAGCTTTTTATGCCCATCTTATACATTGTGTGATATTACAGTAAAACAAGGACGGACAGCCTCTTAGTACCTGCTACAGGTCAGTCTTCATTTGCCTTTGAGTAAAAACATTTATACAAAAAATAACAGGGCATCGGTATTTGTGCGTTTCCCCCCCCCACCATTAAGCAACCTGTGCCACATTAATCTACAGCTAGGATGACAACAGTAGAAAATGTGACCAAAACAAATCCAAAACAAAATGGCGCACATACTGTAAGATCGGAAACCTAAATTTGGGAATTATTATTTTATTATTAGTAGTTTAACAATGGGCTTAAAAGGCCTATCCATTTGTCAATAAAATAACCCTGAACATACAAAGCCATCATGATGTGCATTACACAAGAGTAGAGTTTTGGCTGTTCTAGATAATTCTAAATCTTTCTAGATCTGTCTATGATTCCAGCATACATATTGGCAGCATCATTTGGTGTCATCCCTTCTTTCGTGTATCATCGTCATATGTCCAGCGTAGTGTCGAGAAGCCACGCCATCGTCTCTGGTCCCACGTGGAATAGGCCATCCTCTGAAGGTGGTCTGTGCAGAGGACAGGTGGTGATGATGTGGTCTGCAGTTTGCTGGGGCTCTCCACAGTCGCATGCTGCACTGTCTGCCAGGCCCCACTCCTTCATGGATGCTCTAAAGCGACCAACCCCAGTACGGAGGCGGTTCAGCAGGGTCCAATGCCAGCGCGGTAGATGTTCTCCCTCGACTCCATCGCCTGGGTCATGGACGTAGCGGTGTAGCCGTTTGGGCTCAGCCGACTCCCACTCCCGCCTCCAGGTGTCTGCCAGCCAGGCCCTAGTAGACACGTCCTCTGGGATGGAACCAAGCATCTCTTGTGCCGTCCGGTTGTAGGGGTGACGGGACAGGTGTTTTCTTGGGCTTTCCTTGCGAGTGCGAGGGTAGCGGCCTCTCGTCGCAGGTTGGCCGGGGCAATACCTGCTAGCACTGGCAGACAGGAGACGGGGGTGGGCTTCAGGCATCCAGTCACGATCCGAAGGGCGTTATTGATGACAGGGTCGACCTTCTTCACGTGAGGGCTTTTGCACCAGACTGGGGTGCAGCATTCGGCTGCAGAGAACACAAGGGCTTGCGTGGAGATCCGCAGTGTCCTGGCGGAGGCTCCCCAAGTGGTGCCAGCGAGGCGGCGTATAAGCGAGACCCTTGATGATATTTTTGCTCGCACTTCCTCCAGGTGCTGTTTGCCCCCAAGGTACTTGGGGGCTGGTTGGTGCTCCAGGCGGTGGAGCCACGAACACTGATAGTTCCCTCTTTGCCTCTCTGTTGCACAGATGGTAAGAGGCCGACACAGTCTTCCCAGTGCTAAGCTGCAGACGCCACTTGCACAGATAGTCAGCCAAGATGCTCATGTCGCTGTTGAGGCCCTCTTCCACTGCTGCCCAAGTTGGTTGGCGCAGCATGATTGCTAGATCATCCGCATAGCCATACTGCCTTGCTGTTGTGGGCGGGAGGTCACAGATGTAAACGTTAAATAGCAGTGGCGAGAGGACTGAGCCTTGTGGCACCCCGTTTCTCAGTCTCCTCAACCTGCTTCGCTGGCCATCGCTGGTCCTGAGGGTGAAGCTGCAGTTGGACAGCATCTCCATTATGAACTTCACCATGTGTCTGTCTGGGATGGTCCTTAACAGTTTCAGATGAAGTCCACGTAGCCAGACGGTGTCATAAGCAGCTGTTAGGTCAAGCAACACCACTCCAGCTTTCTCGTTGGCTTGAAAGCTGTCCTCGATGTCCTGAGTAAGTAATGTCACTTGGTCCACCGTTGACCTGCCCCGTCGGAAACCAGCCTGCTCCTTGGGAAGCTGTGGGTCTACTACTGGCTCTATGCGGCTGAGGATTATCCTCTCTAGTATTTTAAATGGCACACAAAGCAGCAAGATGGGTCTGTAGGCCTTAGGATCTTCTGCACATTTGCCTGCAGGTTTTAGCAGGGCGATGACTGCAGCACGACGCCAGATCTTTGGCAGCTTGGACTTTAGGAAGCATGCCGAGAGGAATGCGCAGAGCCAGCTTGATGTTGTCTCACTCTGGTGGATCAGAAACTCTGGGTGGATGTTATCTTGCCCCGGGGATTTGCCTGGCTTAAGGTTGTCAATGGCCGCCTTGAGCTCAACTACAATAAAGCCTCTGGATGTGTCAGCATCCACACTGGGCGCCCTAGAGAGGGAAGAAACCTCATGCAGGGTGAGGCGGGCAAAGTTCTTGTCTGCACCGTGGAACTGGCTGTTCTTAAAGAGCTGAGCTGCAATAGCATCTGCTGTGACAGGGCACTTGGGTGGGGTTGTTTTCTTGCCAGTGAGGTGGTTGATGATCTGCCATGCCTTGAGGCTTGAATGGGTGAAATCAATTGATTCGACTGTTTCAGTCCATCTGGCCCTTCGGGTGGTGTCCAGCTTGTTGAGCAGTGCCGTTGCGGTCATGTCCACATCCTCCCTTGAGCCAGCCTGCTGATGTTCCTGCAGGAGGTGGTTGCATTCTTCGTCCCAGCCTGGGATGTAGCTTGCGTTGTAGCCGCGTGGGATGGTTTTCTTGGCTGCACTTAGCAGCACATCACAATATGCTGCATAGGCTGCATCAACGTCAGTGGTGTCTGGTTCTGGGAGGCTGGTCGATGTCCTTTCTGTCTCCGCGGTGAATGCTTGCCAGTTGGCTTTTCTGAAGTTCCACCTACGGACTGGTTTACCCTCAACTGGCTGCACCAGGGAGGGAACTTTGATGACAGACGGTCGGTGGTGTGACCGGGGGAACCTGTCGATAACCTGTCTCTCCGGAACCAGGTCAGTGTTACGGCACACAGCAAAGGCGAGGTCTGGGTTGGTGAATGTGTTCCACCTGGCAGAGTGGAAGCTTGGTGGCTCTTTGGGGTCAAACAGAAGCTGAGCGTTGGCGTTGGATGCCCACTCACACAGGGTCTCTCCGTCTGGTGTTGTGTGGGAGTATCCCCAGTCAGTGTGCTGGCAGTTGAAGTCGCCTGCATAGATAGCGGGTGCCTGGGCTAGCGGGAGGTCCAGCACGGTCAGTGCAGATGGTGGGGGCTTGTACACGTTAACGACCGTTGTTGTCTGTATCCTGGTGGACAGCCACTCGATGCTGGTGCCTGGTGGTGATTGGCCAGAGGCTGTCCAGCCAAGATCAGACCTCACAAATGTCGCAATCCCGTGCTGTCTGCTGAGGATGGAACCAGCAAGATGGAACCCGGGCAGCTTGAGTGTGTCTTCAGCCATACAGTAGTTTCCTGTAGGAGAACGGCTGCAACCTTGTGGGAGTCGGCGAGATGGCGTATGATCTCGAGTTTGGCGATGGTGAGGCCCTCGACGTTTAGCTGGAGCACTGACAGGCCTTGGTGGTTTATCGTCGGGATGGACGCCCGTCCTGGTGTGGACTTGGGTCTACCCGACCTCTTATACGCCTTGGTCTGCCAGCTTGGCGATGATTGGGTGGCGACATTGGTTTCACGAGCTGGTCTTTCACGAGCTGGTCTTTCACCATTTCTCGTTACTACTCGTTACTTGCAGGGGAGGCCGCGTGGAGGCTGTCGTCTTCATCCCTGGTACCATTCACAACCAAGTTTTGTGAGAGCCTACATCTTCAGAATCTTGGCCCTCGCGACCCTCAATGGTTGAAGCATTTTGGCAAATTCTGGGGGGGGCGTTTAGCAGTGTTACTCATTACAGGAATGTCTGATCTCTACATGCCATACCGTGTTGTAAATGTGACTAACCAATAACTAAAACGAAATAAGACTCACTACTACCTGGTATTAAGATGGAGAAAATAATTCCCAAAGTTCCAGTTTAGTATTACAGGACATGTTGATCCAAAATGACCATGGCATGTATACTTTGATGTTAGAATCGGCCCATTAGTCATTGAGTTATGCCTTTCACTATATGAGTCATTCCACGAAAACGGTATAATTTGCAGTCCCTCTGACCTTTTTAGCTGTATTTTATTGATTGAATCACTGAAAAAAAAATTAAAAGATTTTTTTAATCAATTTAAATGATCCCTTTAATATTCTGTAAACATTACATGGATTTTATGTTCATATCAGAAATTATCTTGCTTTCTTTCAGCAGACACCCCCTATTTTGTCCATTTTATGTCCCCAGTGGCCTTCGATGAAAGTGGACATATGACTATTAAACATCAACAAAGACCCAGAAATTATGACATGAGCATATCTATCTGTACTTTATTGCTGGACATGTTTAGTTTTTTTAATAGATGATTAATCATTTAAATGGCATTATATAGCTGTGTCCCTCAGTTGCACTCAACTCCGTTACACAAGTCATTCTTCCCTCCATAACCACAATTAACTGGCCCTTTTGTGACATCACCAATAGGAAGTAGTATTCTACAGCTCTTCTGACCAACATGCTACAAAAAGTGGCAATTTAAAACCTTATTTTACACTGTTTTAGAGGCATTTTGTACTCTCGCGTGTGGTCGTAAATCATAACAGCTCAACTCTGTTACATGAAATAATGATATAAAAAATTAGTTATAAAGATTCTGTTTGCTATTCCAACAATATATCTGATTCTGTATCCTCAGGCATGCCAAGTCTTCTCAGTTAGAATAGTGGCTATGTTTTGTACAAAAATCACAACTCCGTTATTAACTTAATTTGCTCAACTCCGTTATCAATTACCATGTTAAGAGATAGGCTATATAAAAATATATATATTGGAATTCCTGAGATGGGAAATAGTTTTTCTTATAGCTAAAGCTGTCCTTAATATTGTGGGCTATTCAAAAAAGTGAAACCTTTCGGTCAAAATTTCAGGAAAAAAAAAGTCAATTGTACCGTTTCCGTGGAATGACTTGTATATCATTTATCAGATATGGCCGAAAAACACGAATGGACTGACTGAGTGCACAACCCATTCAAAAAATGCATGGAACTACAACTGTGTGAAGAAATTACTTGTGAAGTAAACTCCAACCAAGAGATGGCGCCATTGGAATGTTTAATTGAGTTTGTGTGTATTCTTTCTGTTGGTTTAGCTCTCAAGCTCAAGCACTCTATGCTCAAGCCCCAGTCAAGAGTAGAGGAATGTTTGAAAAGGGGATTCCACAAATACAGTAAATGGCGTTATAAATGCTAAAAAGGTCCCCCACCCTATAATAAAATGATCTAATTTTAGCTAAAATAGAACCGTATTACCACCTTGTCATCTGCCGATCTGTATGTTTGGACTTTGGAGAAAGGCTCAGATTGGAGAGCAGTTAGTATTTTCCCCCTTAAGTGTAATTCGTTTCATTTGATTAATGCATTGCAAGATGGATATTCAAAATATTGTATGTACATGCAATTATAGTATTTATTATATAACGGTCTTGTTTTAAACCATGTATTTACCAAACCATAACTGAGAGTATGTCAGGTAGCATTTCCTGCTGACAGAACAGGAAATCTATTTTTCAGCCTCACCTCTGTTTCTCAACAGTGACTCACAAAACCACAGCCTGTCCCAAACAACTTAAACAGCAACAGTGCATTTTTATCAGAACACAGGAGGAAGAATGAGGAACAACACTTGTCAAAGAGTTAGCTTTGACTTTTCACAGCAGTTCTTGCCCAGTGTTTTTATTGTAGTATTCATTCTTGGTCTTGTTGCAAATGGCTTTGGTTTGAAATCCTCTTTCCATAACTGGAAAAAACTGGGTGATGTCAACATTTTTGTTTTCAACCTTGAAATAGCAGATATTTTGTATTTGCTCACACTCCCTTTTCTGATTACCTACTATGTTTTGGGGAGTAAATGGATCTTTGGAGACACATTCTGCAAGATAACAAGATTCTGCTTCAACTTGAACTTGTATGGCAGCATTGGATTCCTCACTTGTATCAGTGTTTATCGTTATGTGGCTGTTGTCTATCCGATGAGAGTAATGGAAAGAATAACCCAGACACACACTGTGATTATAACAGTTATGGTCTGGGTCTTGGTGTGCATTCAAATTCTTCCAGACATGTTCTTCACAAAAACATACAAAAATGAAACTACTTCTTGGTTTTATGTCAATGATTACCTGACATACAGTCTTGGATGGACACTGACTGGATTTTGCATTCCATCACTCATCATACTGGGCTGCTATGGACACATGATCGTAGTTCTCTGCACCAAACCTAACATCGACAAGGTGTTGAAACAGCGATGCCTGAGACTGCTGTTGATACTGATTGTACTTCTCTCAGTGTGTTACATCCCCTATCACGTGCTCAAGAATCTCAACTTGAAGGCAAGAATTTTGGCAAAGAAACGCCTATGCCAGGAGTGGTTTGATGGAGTCTATATTGCACACCAGATAAGTCGTGGACTTGTGAGCCTGAACAGTGCCATGAACCCACTGATTTACCTGCACAGAAACAAAATGCTTCACAAGGGACATCGCAGGTGGCAACGTTTCAGCCGCGTCCGGCAGGGTGTCATGGGGCCTTCCATCATCATGAAGGAAATTCACATCACAGGTCATTAAGCCCTATTCATACATAGTTTTAGGTGATAAGGTGACCACCAAAATCATGGTTAATAAAAACAGATCTACTGTATTTGGGTGAATGGTGGATTGCTTATCACCACAGTGTGATGTCATATTGTAGCCTATAGTTTTCAATGATCACCTCATCACCTAAAACTGATACAGTATGAACAGGCCTTTAGTGAACATTTGGCTAATTGTCTGTGTTTTTGTTGTAGGTCTATAATAAGTGAGAACAGCCACATAGTGCTGGAAACAGTGGCCTGTGCCTTTATCATGATGAGTGTCATTGGCTGATGTATGCATCAATGATTTGTGTTATCATTTTAGCATTGCATTCATAATTACACTGTAGTCTAAGTTACAACAAGCTTAAGAGATCTATGAAGAACTGAGTTTCGTATAGGGTTGATATGCATATAGTGAAAATCAACCCTTAGTAATATTGTGATGAAAGTGGCAGTTTTTAACATGACAGTTACTGAGTTTACTCGTTAGTCAATGAAAAATAATGATCAAGTCAAAATCGAACATTTTGGGTTCACGTTTTGCAGATGGTCTCTCCATTGTGGTCAATACACACACACACACACACACACACTGAAAATAGCTGCCAAAGTGTTATGGTTTGTGGGTGCTTTATAAAGGTCTCTTTCCATTGCAATAGCAGGTAAATTATTAGTAAGGCTAGAACATCAAGGGTGTTGAATGTATTTTGCCCATTTTTGAATCAGCAATATGATGATTCAATGATGAAGTCACCATGCTTGCATTTGCAGTTAGAAGATTGTCTTCTCTAAACATGTGTCAACTTGATGAATGTGTGAAAGGCGTGTGCTTTACTTGAGCTTGACTGTGGTTTTAACACCTTTACTGTACATACTCAGGAGGGACTACACATTGGGAAGTTGCTTACCCTACTCTGACATTGTGGTCAGCTTAGTTTCCAGAAGATGCTCACATAATACTTGCTGAGGAAAACATGCAAAGTAGAACACACTATAGGTACCAACTGTTGAACATTCTCTGCTCCTTCCTATAGACAATTTCTTTTCATATTGTCAAATCAAATATGTGAAATAAAGAACAATGAAGCGTTAATGTGCAAAACATTATTTGGCATTACCCTGCCTTCTGGGGGTGACAGCAATATTACTGCAGGACTACTGCCTGGTACATGCATGGGCTCCATTTTCTTCACTGCTAAACCCCTTATGCCTAAATGTCTTTGCCCCCACCATTTTTCTTTACTATTTATTAGTTAAATAAAAAATAGTTAAAAAAAAGTATTGGTAGTTTTCAAAGGATGCTGGGTTATTTGGTTAAAACTAGTTTACACCAGTTGGAAGTGTTTTTGTATTTTATCCTTTCGAAACACAGTCTTTGTTAGAAAAAAAAAGGAAAGAAAATGTGCACTGTTCAGAGGAAAAAAACTGGAGATGCTTACGAAATCTTTTATTTTAGTGGAACCCGGTTCCTCACCCAAAAATGAGGAACAAGATATATTGAAAGTCTTAGTCTGAATCCTCCATAACTCAAAACAGCACAGCAACATAATTAGCACCAACCATCAGCAGACAGAATGAGTAATACATCTTGTCCAAGAGTTAGCTTTAACTTTTCACATCAATTCTTACCTGGTGTTTATATCACCGTATTCATAGTTGGCATTATTGCAAATGGCTTTGGCTTGAAATCCTTGTACGACAACTGGAACAAACTGAAATTTATTAACATTTTTGTTCTCAACCTCGGAATAGCAGATATTTTGTATTTGCTCACACTTCCATTTTTGGTTACCTACCATGCTTTGGGGAGTAAATGGATCTTTGGAGATGTCTTCTGCAAGATAACAAGATTCTGCTTCAACTTGAACTTGTATGGCAGCATTGGATTCCTCACTTGCATCAGTATTTATCGTTACCTGGCTGTTGTCCACCCACTGGGGATCATGAGACGAATAACTCGACTGCACTCTGTGATTATAACAGTAATGGTCTGGATCTTGGTGTGTGTTCAGATTGTTCCAGACATGTTCTTCACTAAAACATATAGAAATCGAATCGGAAAATGTTATGAAACTACTTCAACGTTTTATGTCAAAGATTACCTGAAATACAGTCTTGCATGGACACTGACTGGGTTCCTTATTCCATTGGTCATCATACTGGGATGCTATGGACATGTAATTGTGGTTCTCTGCAAAAGAAACAGAATTGACATGGCGCAAAAGCAGGGATGTTTGAAACTGCTATTTATTTTGATATTACTTTTCTCGGTGTGTTACATTCCATTTCATATATTTAAGAACCTCAACATGAAGGCTAGGATTTTGGCAAAGGACCGCAAGTGCCAGGAGTGGTTCAATGGAGTCTACATCGCTCATCAGATAAGTCGTGGACTTGTGTGTCTGAACAGTGCCATCAACCCACTGATTTACCTGCATGGAAATGAGGAGTTTCACAAGCAGCTGAGGCGATTCTCCCAGATGATCCGTGGTAGCAGGCAGTCAAATCCTAGTTGCACCATCACAATGCAACCTGCTGATGGGGAAAAATCCGTTGGGGATGAAGCTGATGGCGTGGCGGTGGATCAGGGGTAGAGTGGCCCGGAGGGTAACTACAAGCTCGCCAGCTCGAACCTGGGCTCCCCCAGAGTTAGTGTCCAAGTGTCCTTGAGCAAGACACCTTGAACCCCACATCAGGAGTTATAACCAGCTCCTGATGTGCTGGTTACTGCCTTGCACTGTTTCTTCTGCCATGTGTGAGTGGGGGAATGTACGCACACATCTATGCTTTGGATGAAGATGCTATATAAATGCACCAATCCATATTTCTGGACAAAAGTTCCACAAGAACTATTGTTGATGTAGGCTACTTAATCATTGTCATTTTGAATATGCTTTTTTCATGATATAAACACACCTTTCCTGCTCTACTGTATACAGTATATGGTGGGAGCATTCATGTGGTAAAGCTGGGATTGTCAATGTATGCTGCTGATACAAGCAGATTTTTCATTTTTGTAATTTCTGGAGCCTCAGAGTTACACTGCATAAACAATTCCCACGCACTGCTTCAAGTGACAGCTCAAATCCATGTTAATGGATTGAGCTAGTGAGCACTGAGCAAGTCTACTGTATTTAGTGTCTTGTTTTGTTTAGATATTATTTTGTATATTACTCATTTTGTATGTAACATTTACAGTACGTACCACAATCATGTACTGCAGATGAACTGCAATAATTGTTACATTATAATAACACCTTAAAATGAATGAATAAATATATTCATGGTAAGCCATCCTGCTGTATGATTTTTCTTTTTAAATTTGATTGTTAATTTTCACATACCTTGCATTGCATCACTTTCAGTGGAATAAATTTGACCTGTGATTTAACTTAGAATACAATATACCGTATATGGTCAGGATTCAATCTATTCCCTAAGCCTAAACTATCAGGCAGGAGCTTATTAGCTAAATTGTAAAACATTTCAGCCCAAAAAGTGCAACTTTACATTACTGAAAAACTGGAAAGTGTTTTAATGTCTTGCTGACTAGCACTGACTTCTGCTAGTCAGCCAGACATTAAATATAGAATAGTAGACACAAAGTAGACACAAATGCTTCTTAAACATTACGCAACAACTGACACATTGATGGATTTGGTGTGGGCCTCATATCAGGAAGTACAACAGCTGCATGCAACAGAAATATCATGCCTGTCCCACAGGCTTTACTATAGGCTAAACGTCTGGTTGCCTCAGCACATGGCCTTGGCAGCCATACTGCTCACTGAAGTTCATTAGTTCTCACACAATTGATACATCATAGGGGACTAGATTATTATCACTTACTGAGGTAACTGATAGGTTTGATAACGTATGCTGTGTAGTAGGATATATACTGTATCTTGCTGTGTGCACTGGAAAGCCCACAGTGTGCTTTGAACCTCACCAAAACATCCTGGGCCAGTGAGACCTGACCCAGATGTTACTGTTAAAATGTTTGCACTCATTTATCAGCCACAACATGGACTCAAGTCACTATAACTCACCAAACAGCTACAGTAACAACAGCGCCATAAGCTGTTAATGTTTAATTGCAGTTCATTCAATCTTGCACACCTAGCACACCAGCCTGTTCATTCATCCATTTGTAGCTCAGAGAGAGAACAGTTGTTATAAAAATGGTCCCTAAGGTTCATTTTGTATGACCTCAGAGTTCAATTTACTCTTAGAATTTGACAGTGTGCATGTGATAAGAGCAGTGCCAGCTTAAAGGTTACCATGCATGATGTTACCACAGCCCCCCTTCACCTCAGTGACCTTTGCTCATATTATCAACCTCCCTTGGTCCTGCCTCTCCCTCTCCATGTGTGTATGTTGTGAACTCAGGGCCTGGCAAACATTAAAAGGACAAGCAGAGTCTGCTGCTATCATATGTCCATGTGTCGTAGAGAGGGAGGGGTGGACTGGGAATACTCGAGCTGAGTGGTTTAGTTTCTTCAATAAGCACGTTGGTCACCCATATAGCTCACTAAGTTACAGTTGTACACAGTCATAGCCTGTTCGAATACTCAAGACTATGGAGCTACCCCAAATTGAGCATGTGAGACGTCGCAGGTGTGACAGTGCAGGTGAGGTCACAGTTGGAATTATTAATTGGAGATGTACTACTTACCGTAAGTTACCAAATAACCGTTTACAGTGGTGATTTGGGATAGCCAGTCATTTGGGGGCATGTAAACAAGAAGTTGAAGTGATGCACCTAAACCTAACCATCGGGCCGATGCCTAACCCTAACCCCCACCCTAACAATGCCTCAGCCTAATCTATGTTATGTCAGACAGAAGTCTGCCTCCCCCATTGTATTAAGTTTGATAATGGTGTGGCATTTTCAAATAATTTGTATTCTTTTACATTTTGGAAGAAAGATTTAATGGAAGTGCCCATAATGTACAGCATTATGGGCACGTGTGCCATGTGTTTACCACACTAAAATGAAACCTGATACAGAGCTTACTTATGAAAGATTTTTCCGCAAGCAAGGAGAGAGAGAGAAAGAGCTGGGTTCATGGACATGTGGGATTCCAGCCCTCTATATCCCCCCAGTCATAGAGGCAGGGCATGAATTCCTAACAGGGCAAACCCCCCAACAGGATATGGCTGTCTCAATAGTGAGGCTCAGCCTAAAACAGAAACACTGGTCATTAGTCGCTTTGCTTTTCAACATGGATCAAGGGGGCCGGCCTAGTCAGGGCAAAACAATTCAAAATATTTAGATCTTTATGCATTCTAAATGTTATTCATCCCATATGTAAGACTCGTACACAGCGTTAAAAAACAATTCAAATATTTCTAAATGATGAAATAATTCTAAATGATAGTTTGTTACAGTGTACTACTACTATGTACTATAATAGCTTTTGGCTGCCCCCATGTGGCCAGAGACAGGAAGCATTGAGGCGCCTTCTGTAGATTCCTACTGTTCCTAGCTATATTGGCTTTCATCACCTATTTTGTAGTCCATCACCTATTTTGTAGTGTATCGCCTGCGATATTTGGAATTACCAGAGGGTACATGTCCCTGCGATCCTTAAAAAAATAAGCTCAAGATCTGTGCCATGGCCATCCATCCATCTTGAGCAGTCTTATTTTCTTTAACAGTGCATGTGCATATAGCAACTACACACAACGAGCTACAACAAATGTTGATTAGGCTGGGCCAGACAAGCCAGGGGGTTTGTCTGGCTCCTTGCTCTCTGACCGACATAGTCACGTGAGCACTCTGCTGATGCTGCAGACCTCTGTACATTCATGTTCTTTTCCCTAAATAGATGCACATGATGAGGTAGAGCCATAGAGCTAATGTAACTGATTTGTCACCAGCCTCCGATGACAAAAATGTTTAAAGTTCTGGGTATTGTCAAGACAGGCTACTAACTAGAAAGGGCAGAGTTATGCCAAATATTTGCAGTATTATTTTATGGTTGAAAATCATCTTAAATTGCATCTGTTTAATATTGACTGAATGACTGTAATCTGATATGTTGACAGAATATACAAGATAAATTTCTCAATTTGTATAACAATTAGATTGGCAGCTATGTGCATAAAGAAGTCTGCCTGAGCACACTTTTGGTTTGACAGAAATATGTACAGTGAGGTGTTTAATTGAGCAGTGCGCTTGTCCCAGACATGGGCAGAGCAAGTTCAGTCTGGAAACCTCAGTGCAGTCGCTGCCAGCCCTCTTATAGGGCCGCTGCAGCATCACATTCTATTTCCCATGATCCACGCAGCCCACACACTCGCTTCATCTTCTTACTGTTTATTTAAGCTGGATGTTTGCTCTGCTCATCCTGCTTGCTTGCATGGTGCAGCTTTCTGCTCTGATGCTCTGTACTGAACTTTTGCTGCACACCCACCTCCACCTCAGCTGCCACCTGTCGTGTTGGATCTGCCGTTTAGGTACAGGGGATTCAGATTGTCAGGACAGGATTGTTACGCTTGATCCGTGTACCTTAAAAGTAGGTCTAATCCATTGCCAAACCATCATTAATATATTGCTAATTTATGTTCAATAAAAATGTATTCCAACGTCTTGAGTTGTCCTGACTGAATCCATCATCATCCATTTGTGATGAAGCTCTTAAGCCAAATGTATACACACTGCAGACAAACATTCACCTACTTGAAATAACATTATTCCATTTTCTTTTTCTTTGTTTCTGTTTTAAACTAAAGTGTAGAATAAGCATTATATTGAACATTGCTTGCACAGTATAATGTATAATATTTATAACTTTGAGGTGTTTTCCGTTTAGCTACAAAGCCCCAATTCTGCAACTCACCAACAGTGCTTGTGATGGTAGGATTGCCAGCTAGAGGCAAGACCTACATCTCCAAAAAGCTCACCCGCTATCTCAACTGGATTGGAGTTCCCACAAAAGGTCAGTTTTGCGTCCTTATCAGCCTGGTTCCTGATGATAGACAGTATATAATAACCAGTTTACCTTTTGCCATTTATTTTGTAGTTAAATCCTGCCTGCTCTCCATTCCACAGTGTTTAATGTGGGTCAGTACCGCAGGGAAGCTGTCCAGTCCTACCAGAATTTTGAGTTCTTCAGACCTGACAATGAGGAAGCCATGAGAATCCGCAAGTAAGAGACAAACACTTCAGAATTAGAATGCAGGTACTCCAGGAAATGGAATGCAAAGTACTCGAGTTAATTCTTGACATTATATGTAATTAAAAAGTCATTATACTGTAGGGTTACAGGGTCTTTACAGACCTTTTAACTTTATAATAATGTGGGGAATACATGTTGTGCTCTTGTTAAACAGTCCAAATCAAATGGGTGTTCCAGTCAGGTATATGCCAAATGCTGTAGGGCTAAAGCACAACTTGCACACCAATTGATTGATGTGTGAAACATTTTTTGTGTGAAACATTTTTTTCACACAATGACCTATACTCCAAGTAAATTGATGTTGAATTTGGATACTATAATATATAATATTAAGCTCCATAAAAGTGGGCAGAATACTTATTTAACTCCAGGATAGAACATTCTGTATGTGAATCTTTGTTTAAATTCTCTCCCAAGGGCCTGTGCATCTGCTGCGCTTAAAGATGTTGCTAGTTTCTTTACAAAAGAACATGGACAAGTAGCAGTGAGTAAGGGGACAAATGAAGCAAAATTGTATTTGGTTTATAGTCAGTGTAATGTATTTGTAATGAAAGTGGGCTCTTCTCTTATCAAGGTATTTGATGCAACCAACACAACGCGAGAGAGAAGAGCTGTCATCCTTAGCTTTGCCAAGGAGAGAGGATACAAGGTTTGTTGTGTATAAAAGTTCTAAAAGTGGGGCCGGCTCGGGTGCTGCACTGTTAAAATACAGTATACAGTATGTGGCCACTGCCACAAAGTCTAAGCTAGGGGCTTGGATCCAACGTGGCACCTAGCTTTGTCAAGTGTCTATACGAAGACAATTGGCATGTGATCAAAAAAGGGAAACAAGTGGGAAGCGTGATAATTGTCTGTATGTACTTCTACAGCCCATGGCAACAACAGAGTGTTAGGTGGGAGAAGTGAGATGGAGCCATGGAAGCACTATGTTAAATTCTCCTCAGTGGTAGGTTAGCCAGTACGGTACACTAACAGGGAAAAGACTTGCCTGACAGAACGTTGTGGTCCCTGGCCCTTCCCATTTGTCAACCCAGTCCCCATTTTCTCTAATACACCAACCCCTTCTCATTGTCACTGCTTCTTATCTGGACGCCAATCATAGTGCAACCACACACACACACACACACACACACACACACACACACACACACACACACACACACACACACACACACACACACACACACACACACACACACACACACACACACACACACACACACACACTAATACACTCTCTGACTCTCTCTCTCTCTCTCTCTCTCTCTCTCTCTCTCTCTCTCAATAAATTTACAATTAATTGACTAGGGGATAACAGATACATAATAAAAAGCAGCTCTAAACAGGAGAAAGAAAACAAATAAAACAAATACAAATACTGTGTAATAAGGAATGTCTCTTGATGTTACTTACAGGTGTTCTTTGTGGAGTCAATTTGTGATGACCCAGATATCATTGCAGAGAACATCCGGGTGAGAACCAGCTAGTTCATATGGGGATTTGTATTTGGTTATTTTTTTAAACAGCATGTGTATATTATACACATTGTTTATACATGGGTAGGGCTTTGATGATATTGATGTTCCCATGGTGAGTGTACTAAGTGTGGGTGATTTTGGATAAGGAAGTGCCGTTATTAAGGGATCAAGCAGTCCACGAAGTGGACCTTGATACCTTCTTGATTCTGTCTCTTTTTTTCTCCTTTCACCAGAAATAGCTGTTCTGGCTGAACCGTGCAGTCGGTTTTCGCGAAAATTGGTAATCTGGTAGAGGGTGATGCCAAACGGTGATGATGCGAAGCCTGTGACCACTGGTCAAATGGTGGCGCTATAGCACTCAACTGAAATTGCAAACTTTAAACACTCATAACTCATGAACTGCTCGTCTCTCAGAAATGTAACTTATATTCACTTATGCGTCTGCTTATGTCAAACAACTTTTGTATTCTGACTTTTCACCTCTAACCTTTAGATGAACTGCCATCTTGAATTATATGTAAAACAGTTAAAATGTCTCTTCTCCTACAATCTTTGATCAAAATGCATAACAATGACCTACACATGAACTTTGGAGCCATACAAACATGGAATGGGTGTGAATCATGTTTTTAGTGGAAAAAATGATGTTTTTACGAGCCAATGAAAATTGCTCATTTGTGAAAATTCGTCTATTGCCCCTAATCTACACATGCAACGTAATCTGCTTCTGGGATTTTACAGTTTTGTAGAGGGGGATGCCAAATAGCACTAAAACCAGTCTTGCTCCAATCGCTCAAATGGGGGCGCTATAGCAATTCTTTGAAACTGAAACATTTGAACAAGCATAACTCAGGCTTCGTTTGGCTTAAAATCATGGGACTTGTTTCTACACGTTCCTTGATTCATGTGGAACACATCTGTAATTTCGACTGGTAAGCTCCACCCCCAGAGTGTCTGCCATTTTAAGCAGTTTGAAAAATGCTCATGTCTGAGTCTCCAAGTCTCCAAAAACCCTGCTGTGTTTCCACAATCACATGATGTATTTCTTCCATGTTTCTATGGCTTATTTGTGCATATTTAAGGAGCGGTAGTGGCTCAGAGGTAGAGTAACCGGATGGTAACCACAAGGTTGCCGGTTCGACCCCGGGCTCCTGCAGAGTTAGTGTCGATGTGTCCCTGTCCCACTGCCATCAGTGTATGAATGTGTGTGTGAATGGGTGAATGTGATGCACAATCTATGTAAAGCGCCTTGGATAAAGGCGCTATATAAATGCACCATTTACCATTTACCAAGCAGTCCACTGAATGTGTGTGTTGTTTCCAGTACGTCTTGTGTCTGTTGGGTAGCCTCATTGGTAGAGCGCATGACTTGGAAATGAGAGTTCCTGGGTTCAAATCCCGGCACGGACACCTAGTAATATGAGTCAATCATGCACAATCTCATGTGGTCTTCTACATCTAAGTTCATGGTTCTATGTGTAACCCAGGGTAAAACTCAATGTAATGGTGGTTGTCACCATTCGGCCATGTTGTGTTTTGTCACTATTCGGCTGTGTTTCCACAATCACATGATGTATTTCTTCCATGTTTCTATGGCTTATTTGTGCATATTTAAGGAGCGGTAGTGGCTCAGAGGTAGAGTAACCGGATGGTAACCACAAGGTTGCCGGTTCGATCCCGGGCTCCTGCAGAGTTAGTGTCGATGTGTCCCTGTCCCACTGCCATCAGTGTATGAATGTGTGTGTGAATGGGTGAATGTGATGCACAATCTATGTAAAGCGCCTTGGATAAAGGCACTATATAAATGCACCATTTACCATTTACCAAGCAGTCCACTGAATGTGTGTGTTGTTTCCAGTACGTCTTGTGTCTGTTGGGTAGCCTCATTGGTAGAGCGCATGACTTGGAAATGAGAGTTCCTGGGTTCAAATCCCGGCACGGACACCTAGTAATATGAGTCAATCATGCACAATCTCATGTGGTCTTCTACATCTAAGTTCATGGTTCTATGTGTAACCCAGGGTAAAACTCAATGTAATGGTGGTTGTCAGCATTCGGCCATGTTGTGTTTTGTCACTATTCGGCTGTGTTTCCACAATCACATGATGTATTTCTTACATGTTTCTATGGCTTATTTGTGCATATTTAAGGAGCGGTAGTGGCTCAGAGGTAGAGTAACCGGATGGTAACCACAAGGTTGCCGGTTCGATCCCGGGCTCCTGCAGAGTTAGTGTCGATGTGTCCCTGTCCCACTGCCATCAGTGTATGAATGTGTGTGTGAATGGGTGAATGTGATGCACAATCTATGTAAAGCGCCTTGGATAAAGGCACTATATAAATGCACCATTTACCATTTACCAAGCAGTCCACTGAATGTGTGTGTTGTTTCCAGTACGTCTTGTGTCTGTTGGGTAGCCTCATTGGTAGAGCGCATGACTTGGAAATGAGAGTTCCTGGGTTCAAATCCCGGCACGGACACCTAGTAATATGAGTCAATCATGCACAATCTCATGTGGTCTTCTACATCTAAGTTCATGGTTCTATGTGTAACCCAGGGTAAAACTCAATGTAATGGTGGTTGTCAGCATTCGGCCATGTTGTGTTTTGTCACTATTCGGCTGTGTTTCCACAATCACATGATGTATTTCTTACATGTTTCTATGGCTTATTTGTGCATATTTAAGGAGCGGTAGTGGCTCAGAGGTAGAGTAACCGGATGGTAACCACAAGGTTGCCGGTTCGATCCCGGGCTCCTGCAGAGTTAGTGTCGATGTGTCCCTGTCCCACTGCCATCAGTGTATGAATGTGTGTGTGAATGGGTGAATGTGATGCACAATCTATGTAAAGTGCCTTGGATAAAGGCGCTATATAAATGCACCATTTACCATTTACCAAGCAGTCCACTGAATGTGTGTGTTGTTTCCAGTACGTCTTGTGTCTGTTGGGTAGCCTCATTGGTAGAGCGCATGACTTGGAAATGAGAGTTCCTGGGTTCAAATCCCGGCACGGACACCTAGTAATATGAGTCAATCATGCACAATCTCATGTGGTCTTCTACATCTAAGTTCATGGTTCTATGTGTAACCCAGGGTAAAACTCAATGTAATGGTGGTTGTCACCATTCGGCCATGTTGTGTTTTGTCACTATTCGGCTGTTTCTCCACAATCACATGATGTATTTCTTACATGTTTCTATGGCTTATTTGTGCATATTTAAGGAGCGGTAGTGGCTCAGAGGTAGAGTAACCGGATGGTAACCACAAGGTTGCCGGTTCGATCCCGGGCTCCTGCAGAGTTAGTGTCGATGTTTCCCTGTCCCACTGCCATCAGTGTATGAATGTGTGTGTGAATGGGTGAATGTGATGCACAATGTAAAGCGCCTTGGATAAAGGCACTATATAAATGCACCATTTACCATTTACCAAGCAGTCCACTGAATGTGTGTGTTGTTTCCAGTATGTCTTGTGTCTGTTGGGTAGCCTCATTGGTAGAGCGCATGACTTGGAAATGAGAGTTCCTGGGTTCAAATCCCGGCACGGACACCTAGTAATATGAGTCAATCATGCACAATCTCATGTGGTCTTCTACATCTAAGTTCATGGTTCTATGTGTAACCCAGGGTAAAACTCAATGTAATGGTGGTTGTCACCATTCGGCCATGTTGTGTTTTGTCACTATTCGGCCATGTTGTCACTAATGACAGTTCACAGCTCAGTTCACCACTCACTCACAGCTCACCAATCATTTACTCATTCAGCAACTCAGTGGCCTTGTGGTTAGAGTGTCCGCCCTGAGACTGGGAGGCCGGGGTTCGATTCCCGGCCGGGTCATACCAAAGGCTCTAAAAACGGGATCCAATGCCTCCCTGCTTGGCACTCAGCATCAAGGGTTGGATTGGGGGTAAGACCCTGTGTCATACTAGCGTCATGTCCAGAGGGTGTACTTGTACATCAAGCTGCCTCATGCTACAGAAACAGGAGATAGGCACGTGCCCTATGGGCCTCATGGCTGGGCAAGGCTGTTTGACTGTCACTATTCGGCCATGTTGTCACTAATGACAGTTCATAGCTCAGTTCACCACTCACTCACAGCTCACCAATCATTCACTCAGTCACACCAGATTACAATGTGTGAGTCAGTCAGGGCAGGAATCAAAAACCCTGCCCTGCTCCCATAATTACCTGATGTATTTCTGAAGTTCAGGCTCCCATGTTTCTAGGGCTTATTTGTGCGTATTGTTCTTACTCCTTATTGCTGCTTGCTTGATCCCGTTTTATTGCTGCTTGCAGCTATTATATTCTGAATTGAGATTGTGGTGTTTCAAGTGGTAGTTAGGTGGCTATACATCGCCTATATAAATTATGTATTTTCCATCTAGCAAGTCAAGCTTTCAAGTCCAGATTACGTGGGTTGTGACAAAGATGAGGCAAATCAAGACTTCCTTCAGCGCATCGAAGTCTATAAGACATGCTATGTCCCTATAGATGATGAGAAAGACAGGTACTTGTAGGTCATGACCATTTCTTTTTATGGGATTTGAAAGTGTTTGGGTCAACGTCAAGTAAAACAATTTCTCCAAAATGAATATCCATCTCACCCCCACCTCTTCCCCAATGATATTTTGTACTAGGAAGCACTCGTACATCAAGATCTTCAACGTGGGCACTAGGTATCTGGTGAACCGGGTTCAGGACCACATCCAGAGCAGGATAGTCTATTACCTGATGAACATCCAATGTGTCACGCCACGCTCCATCTACCTGAGCCGACATGGAGAGAGTGAACTCAACCTGTTAGGCCGCATTGGGGGAGACTCGCCTCTTTCTCCAAGGGGTCAGAAGGTAAGCATAAGCAAACAAGTAATGCTATTGCACGTTAGGGTTAGTCATGCCTCCATATAAGATAGCATGACCATACAGGTCATGCTTTGTGAGATCACACGTCCATAAAGTATATGATCATACCTTGTTGTGACACATTACTCCACCATATATGGCCAACTCCATATACTATATGAAGATCATGACACTGACCTCACCTGAATAGCAATAGCAACCTAGATCTGCATACATGGAGCCAGCCAGTAACTATCTGTCCTCAAACCTCTATTCCTGTTCTGATATTCCATATTCCCCACCTGTGAGGCCGCTTCTCACCCTCAGGGCATGTTACTGGTATTACCCTGGATAAGAGGCAATTTAGGCTTCTAAATGCCTAAATTGTAATTGTAAAAGAGTGTCTATGAGACACTTGGTCGAAACACACCACAGTGCAACCTTGTTTTGTACTTGTTACATTTGCTACTGCATGGTGTATGCTTTGTGTATGAACTAACGTATAGCCCCCTCACCTTCAGTATGCCAGTGCCTTGGCCACCTTCATCAAAAGCCAGAACATCAAGGACCTGAAGGTGTGGACCAGTCATATGAGGAGAACCATCCAGACTGCAGAGGCCCTCGGGGTCCCATATGAACAGTGGAAGGCCCTCAATGAGATAGATGCTGTGAGTTCTGTTTAATACATAATTGGATAATACAGATGAAGACAATACTTGTATTTGTCAGGTCTGCTTTACCCTTATTCTACAGTTTTACTCTGTTATTGCTGAATCGTTGAATAATTTCAGATGAACAGCATGTTGTGAATGAAGATGATCACCTGTATTGCATTTGCTCTAAAATGGACTGGTACTAATTGTGTAAACAAAATTAACATACTGCATAGGTCTTCATTTGATGTTGTTGCTTGCAGATTGACTATTTTCAGCCAACACAATATAATTGAAACTGCTGAATTGTTTTCCGATGAGGCTGCACACTAACAAACTGGTATAGGGATGCTGAAAATTTTCTACACTCCTATATTGATGTTTTGATGTCTTTTTCTGTAAGGGTGTGTGTGAGGAGTTAACCTATGAGGAAATTCAGGAGAAGTTCCCAGAAGAGTTTGCAATGAGAGATCAGGACAAATACCGATATCGCTACCCCAAGGGTGAGGTAGGACCTCTCTGAGCAGAGCTTGTTTGTTACTTAAGGATACTGGACTTTCTATCTAAATAGTGAAGAGTGAATACTATTAAAAATAATTATTACTGTTATTAGTGTTTTTTCCTCATCGAGTCAAAGAAAATACACTACATTTAACTCAATTGTGTGTGTGTGTGTGTGTGTGTGTGTGTGTGTGTGTGTGTGTGTGTGTGTGTGTGTGTGTGTGTGTGTGTGTGTGTGTGTGTGTGTGTGTGTGTGTGTGTGTGTGTGTGTGTTTGTGCCAGTCCTATGAGGACCTTGTCCATCGTCTGGAGCCAGTCATCATGGAGTTGGAACGGCAGGAAAACGTTCTGGTTATCTGCCACCAAGCGATACTGCGTTGCTTGCTTGCGTACTATTTAGATAAACCTGCAGGTACAGAACACCTAGCTCTGGTAGACATTAACAACACAGTATATATATGGTGTTGTCCTAATGTGCTTTGTTTCAATTCAATACTGCAGCTGAGTTGCCTTATCAAAGATGCCCCCTTCATACAGTGCTCAAATTGACACCAGTAGCCTATGGTAAGTACATTGTTCATACACCATAAAATAAATGTTCTAATTGCTAACAATATGTACAATCTCTGAATCACAAATAAAGTAATAAGAACTGTTTTTTACTGTGTAAAGGAATAAGACGAAATTGATTTCTCCCTGGAGAGCATTCACTTGTCTAAGTTGTCTTGTTATTATCATGACTTACAGGTTGTGAAATTGAATCATTTTGCCTGAACGTTGAAGCAGTCTGCACACATAGAGAAAGACCAAAGGTAAATCCTCACCCGCATGTAAGCTTTCATATGAAATACTACGTTTTGTAAAATTTAATAACTTACAGTACTGTATGAATAAATGGACCTGTCTTTAGCTCAGCTTTAGTGATCTAGTTGAGGGATATTCCTCTTTAGCTGCACTATGCATTCAGAACGTCAGAGCACACACACACACACACACACACGCACACGCACACGCACACACACGCACACGCACAAATCAGCCAACCTTTTTGTTTAAAACATTTTTATGTTTATGCACTTGCAGAATGTGGATATTAACAGGAAAACAGAGGATGCACTGCAGACCGTCCCTGACCACATATGAAGATGGTTGGAGTCTGAAGTTGGATGTTATACTATTTTAAATCAACACAGAAACACTAATCTTTAATGTTATTGTTCGATTATTGCAAGGAGGGTGTTTAAGGACGGGAAGAAAAAGACTTGTTGAACCAATCTTAGTTCCTGCAGAGGAAGACATGCCTGCCAAATGTCAGTGATCTGCTAATTTATGGAGTAAATGAAAAGGTCATATTGAGCTTAGGCTATGGGGTCTTCTTCAGCTGTCATCTGACATGTTTCCCTTTCATCAGTTTGGGTTTAGGGGGTAATCATCTTAATCTATTAAGACCATATTTAGACCAAGTGAAAATGGTCTAAGACACACTCCATACAGATAGCAGATAATTAGGCCTATAGTATTTCATTGTATGGATGAATCAGCACCATGGACAGAACCGAGACAGACAGACAGACAGACAGACAGACAGACAGACAGACAGACAGACAGACAGACAGACAGACAGACAGACAGTAGATGATCTATCAAGTAACTTTTGGACAAAAATGTTTTCAGAATAAAGATGTCAAACATCAGGTGTAGCCATGTGTGTATGTGTGGGTGAGGTGTGGACGGTCTGGGGGAGATTAATGTTTCAATCGTTTGTTTTGTTTTTCTTACAATTTGTTGACATTCTGCCAGGCAGGGGTTAATTTCGTCATTTCCCATGTTCACCGATGGCAGCGACATTTCCAGCATTCACACAGGAGGGGTATTTGAACATCAGCACTGGCTGGAGCAGCCAGATCAGTCTCACAATTTGCTGCTGGGCTGTTTCATACTTTCCACTTTTCAGTGATCACCCGACAGATGTTGTATGGGAATGCTTTTCACAGAATTCCTATTATCGTATTATCATTGCAGTGGTTTCCAGACGTTTAAATTAAGCCGAGGGCGGGGAAAGACTGCCCCTTGCAAAAATAACATGTGTAAAATGTGAGGTTTGCGCCGTCTTGCGCCACGCACTGCTTCATTCACTCCTACGAACAACGTGGTGAAAACATTTAAGGACTCCGCAAGGCATCATTTTGGAGCGCATGAAAAGCTTTATTGTGGACAGAATGACTTTTAAAATCCACTGCATGTTATTTATCTTCACTTTTCTACAAGAGGGATGGTCAGTCGAGTATGAAGCACACGTCGGAGCAAATAACGTTCTTTTACAGGTGAGGATTATTAGTCTAATTACTGGCCTATTAGGCTACAGTTGAATGGCACACGTGTGGTTGGTTAGGTTACATTTGTGTGTGCGCGTGCGTGTGTACCCGAAAATACCGTTCGTTTTACTGTTAACTGACTTGTAGGACTGTAGGCCTTATTAGGCTATTAAAGGGGAACTCCGCCCATTTTCAACATTTTAATATGTCATTAATATAGGCTACCTGTTGTGTGGACATGATAAAAAAAAGTTCCCCCAATTCTGTATTTCCTAAAAATGGAGGTCTGAAAAAATCATTAACATTGTGAAATACATCTGATGACATCATCAAGATGTATTTCACCATGTTTATGATTTTTCTTTCAGACCTTTTTTTCCTGGGGGGGTACAAATGTGAACCACATTTGTATCCTCTCAGCAAAAAAATTGAAAATCAGTGGAATTCCCCTTTAACTAGGCCTATATTAAATGGTCATACCTTGCATACAAGAAACTATTAGACTCGATATGATTGATTTTCATTCTATTCATGTATTCATTTAATGTTCATGGAAACAGTTTACATGCAAGCCTAAAACAATTTGTTTGTGTAAAATTCCCTACAATCTCCTGCAGGATATGTGGTAATGTATTGACACAGCAATGATTTGAGACCAAACCGTGCCCCCTCAGTGCCCCTTCATACAGTGAAAGCATTTATTTCCAGTTCCAGTTCCCTGCCATTCATGAATGGCTTTGATTCAGACTATTTTGACACAAAATCTTAGACCCAACCTTCACACACAGATTGTGCATGGAGATTACTTCAGAGGGAGGCTTTTTTGTGTGTAGGCTAAACAAAATATTGCATAGGGAAACTTAACTTTGATGTAGTTGCCTTGCCTATGCATTAGATTAATATGAATGTGAAATTCTCTGGTTTGTTTTGTTTGATTAACAAGTCCATGATGCCTATTTTCCACAGAACAAAACATAGGCTACAGCTTGAAAACTAAGCTACAACTGATCTCACTCAAAAACTACAACAACCTGCAGTTGTAAAATCCATTTATTTGTTTCTATTCCAGAGAGTGAGACGTCAAAGCAAACCAGCAAAACCAGTGGTAAGTCGACTAGTGTTGGGTATTGAAAAATATGAAGCTGATTTTAGCAAATATTTTCTGCAGTTTGCATTGCGTATAAAAAAACCTTATGACATATACAAATGTCAAATTCAAAGTAGTCAATCATTGTAATACCCCAAATTTACAATAGCACTGGTGACAATGTGATCTTCATTATTTCTTTCTTCACCGTCTTCAAATGACTTATAAATGTCTTTTGGTGTCACTGTGCATTATTTCCATTATTCTGGTTTGCAACATGCTTTGTCTTGCTCTTTTAGAGGCTAGTGTCGTGGAACATTCAAGTACAAACAATGATATAGAACAGAACCAGCTCTAAAAACAGTGACTTCATTAGTACCATCATTAAACATAATTTCTATATGCCTCCCAGCACACAGAAGCAGTGGTGAGCCGAAAATATATGAACACATCTGTTTGCTATAGAGTGAACCACAACTTTCCTAGATGCCAGTGAACTGGAGGGCCGCTGTGCCCCTCTACCTCTGCTGTCTCCTGGTCCTGCAGTAATGTGGCTAAAGCTGACCAGGTTGGTCTCAGCAGGCGCCAGCGCTGCTAAAAGTAAACAAGAAGAGGGGAGAGATACCATGCAGAGAACTGCTTTATGTTTTGTTTGAACTTGTCAAACCAAAGCCAGGACCATGCTTGATTCACCCAATGCCAATGAGTAAAAATACATGTGGGGTTACAATGATGTGACTTTCCATCCTATTGAGTTAAAAGGGGTTAACCCGCATCCTCCAATGGTGCCGAGCCAAAACTGCAAACACAGTAAAAGTAGAAAAGAAAATAGGGACTCAACTCACTTTAAGTTGCTCCAAATTTTTATTTAGCGATTTATTTAAAGTGAGTTACAAGCCCCTATTTTCTTTCCTACTTTCCATCCTGTTCACACACAAAATACTGTTTAATCCAACTCTGAATCTGAAACTGTAAGGATACAGACCTGCCTTCCAATTTGCAATATCATGCCGACAAAATAAAACATTTATGCGGTGGGTTTGTTCCCTCTTAGTCGATTAAGGGTTTAATCGAGAGAGAGAGAGAGAGAGAGAGAGAGGAAAAGGAAAGAAAGAGAGGAGCAAGAGAGAGATAGAAAGAGAGATGTTCCTTTTTTGTATTTCAGCTCAAGGTGACAGACTACCATGTGAAATGCTCAGTGGTGTCCCGCTACGCCCTGACCACAGTTCAGAGTTCAGTGTGGAACCAGCTCCCTCTCACCAAGGAGTCTGCCTTCGAGGTGGACCTGCCTTCCTCTGCATTCATCTCTAACTTCACCATGTGAGTCTAAAAGTCAAATGTTAACCATCTTTTTTTTAAGCAATGAAGTTGACTTTTGGCATGCTGCAGTTATAATAGAGCCATGATACACATTGGATGAGCCATTAAATTAATGCAGCCCAGTGGACGGAATCCTGAAAAAGACTTCAGAGGGGTTATGTCAGGAACTCAAATTCCGGTTGAGAGGAGGCACATCATTTGATTACCAAGAGGGCTGGGAACCACTGTCCTTTAAAACAGCTAAATATAAAGAAAACAAAATAAGCCCCCATTGCAGGCCCAAAAGAAAACCTAGATTTGGATTTGAGAGCGGAAGCAGGTAAGAGGGGGTAGAGCCTCAGGGCAGATGAATACCAGGCTTTGTAAATACAAGTTAAAAAGTTAATAGAGAAAATGACAGGAATATGCCAAGTCTTATCCCCGTTTCTGCTCTGCACTATTTACCAAGGCACCATGCCAATGCAGACATACTGTCGGTCCCACGCACACATGTGTGCATAACGTACACACAACACTTCACATACACATTTGCAGATTTGCATGTTGCAAAAACACTGGAAAAAACATAGTTTCTACAACCTTACACTGACGTGTGTGTAGGCCACTAATCTCTCCCTTATTCGTTCTCTCTCTCTCTCTCCCTCTCTCTCACACACACCCACACACACACACGCACGCGCACGCACGCACGCACGCACGCACGCACACACACACACACACACACACACACACACACACACACACACACACATTAGCACATACATGCCCATTTTTGCACATATACTCAGAAGTTATTGCCAAATGTACTGCACATCATGGACTATCCAGAGGAAAATAGCTGTGGCAAATGTGTTTCTTTGGTTCTGTGGCACTTCTATGTCTCAGACTGAGAGCACTGTGTTCCATGTGTGTAGGTCACTCAAGTAAAATCATTCCCTTAACTTCTCAGCCACATATAAATACAAGTAACTCCATTTTCCACTGGGCTCTCCCATGCCATTCGCCTGTGTCTGAAACAAGACCTGTTTCAAGGCTGTGGGTTTATTTTGGTTGGCCCTTGTTGTTTTTCTATTTGGATATATTTGTTCAAAGAACTTGACCTTATTTTAGCACCTTGTCACGTGACAAGAGCAAGAGAGTAGGAATCAGAGAACTGGGCAGTGCGACTTGGATTACGCCCTCAAACCAAGGTTTTGTTGGGTGTAGCGTGTGTATAACGCCTCATAGGCACAAAGTGCTTGCTTGAACGGTATTCATTAATCTTATTTTCTTTCCACTCACCTCTGCAAAACACCCTGCCTCTTGTTGCATGTTTTCAATGCAGACTATAAACACAACATATATGTTTGTGAGAGTTGAAACAAGCTATTACTTACAGTATAGCCCAGCGACTTGCATAACATCTTCCTAGCTGAGGGGTGGGGGTGGGGGGGTGATCATTGGGGGCTAAACAGAACATGTTTAGTTATCCATGCAGGTGCAAATGTAAAGGAGCTAAATAAAATAAATCATGCTAAATTGCCCTGTGGGCATTAGACTCTATATACAGTGGCTCATACAGAGACAGAGAGTTGTGTTATTTCTCTTTCCTCTATCCCATCAGCACCTCCAGTGGCAAGGTGTATGTTGCCCAGGTGAAGGAAAGAGCCACCGCCAGGAAAATTTACGATGCTGCAAAGAAGCAAGGAAAAACAGCCGGGCTCGTTGCGACCAAGTTGGTATTTTTCATCTTGTAGCTATAGCACTTCACAATTCCCACCCGATTCCACTTGGAAGATCACTTTAAGGGGTGATGATTTCCAGGCCATGCAGCAAGTGTTTTTCTGTACTCCTTGTGTTACAGAGAGAGGGAGATTGAGAAGTTCCGTGTAGCAGTGAGCGTGCCCTCAGGGGAGCGAATGTCCTTCTCCCTGACCTATGAGGAGCTGTTGCCACGACGGCTCGGACGGTACGAGCTCAGTTTGGGTTTGAGGCCTGGTCAGCCTGTCCAAAACCTCACTCTGGACGTCAGTATATCAGAGAGGACAGGCATCAGCTTCATCAAAGTCTTACCACTAAAAACGAGCCGACTGCTCTCCAACACCGTGCAAGGTACGGTATATATTAAGAGGCAGGCTGAGGGGTCATGTTCTTATTGGAGTGAAAGACCCATATCCATACTACCCTGCGATCACTTGAGAGCTCAGAAGTACGTGCATGTGTTCCGAGCTAATCTTGCAAATTGCTGGGTGCCAGTTATGCATGCAATCAACAATGTCATGCAGGGTTGTCATATCGGGTTGAATCTTTTCCCAAAGCTGGATTCATACATCATAGAGTACATTAGACTGGCAACCTGTCCACATTGGACCTGATGTGAATAGCATCCACATGATTTGATATCTTCATTGTGTCTTGGTTTCTCATCTCTGTAACCTGGTAGCAGCTACCACATTGACATGTTCTCCTGCAGGGGACGGTGATGCACCTGCATCCACACAGGTCCAGCACAGTAACGGCTGTGGTCGCGTCCGCTACAGCCCCACACTGCAGCAGCAGAACGGTGTCTCCACCAAGGGTCTCAATGCAGACTTCATTATCCAGTATGATGTGCAACTCACAGACCTCATGGGTGATGTCCAGGTGAGCACCTGTGCATTTTAGCCTCATCAGCCCATCAGTGTATGCTACTGTATATGTGTGTGCTATACTGTGTGTGTGTGTGTGTGTGTGTGTGTGTGTGTGTGTGTGTGTGCGTGTGTGCGTGTGTGCGTGCGTGCGTGCGTGCGTGCGTGCGTGCGTGTTCGTGCATTGCTTTTATGGCCCAGATGAAATAGTGCTTTGTGTCTGTGATACATCTTTTTGTGCCTCTATTTCAGGTGTATGATGGCTACTTTGTGCATTACTTTGCACCACGAGGGCTTCCTGTGGTACCCAAAGATGTCATCTTTGTGATTGATATCAGTGGTTCTATGATTGGTGCCAAAATAAAACAGGTGCAGTAGGGACAAACAGAATGAAAACATAAAATAAAGACGTCAAATAGTTGACATGCAATAGGAAATAATATCTTCTATGTTTTACAGACCAAGCAGGCCATGGGCACCATACTAGGAGATCTCCGAGAGGGGGATCATTTCAACATCATTACCTTCTCAGACAAGGTTCACACCTGGAGGAAGGGACGCACTGTTCGGGCTACTCGCCAGAATGTGCGAGAAGCAAAAGAATTTGTGAAGAGAATAATCGCAGAAGGATGTGAGTTGGACTGTGGAACATCACTAAAACTATTATTTTTGTTTTGCTGAATCCAGTTTATTTCTTATTCATTCATGTTATTCATTCATGTGTTGCTGATCCTATCCTCCTTCAGGGACCAACATCAATGCAGCTCTGCTTTCAGCTGCCCAGCTTGTTAACCCCGTTCTCTCTGCCAACCCTGGCCAGTCCTCGTCCTCTGTGGCACGTCGTGTCCCTCTGGTGATCTTCCTCACTGATGGAGAAGCAACCATCGGTGTGACAGCGGGCGACACTATCCTCAGTAATGCCAAGAATGCCCTGGGCGCTACATCTCTGTTTGGCCTAGCGTTTGGGGACGACGCAGACTTTGCACTTCTGAAACGCTTGGCCCTGGACAACCGCGGCGTGGCTAGAATGGTCTATGAGGATTCAGACGCTGCATTGCAGCTGAAGGGCTTCTATGATGAAGTGGCCAGCCCCTTGCTGTCTGACGTACAACTGTCCTACCTGGATGATCAGGCATTTGATGTCACACATTCCCTTTTTCCAAACTACTTCCAGGGCTCTGAACTGGTGGTGACCGGGAGGGTTAAGCCAGGGATCAAGGATTTGAAGGTGTCGCTAAGTGCTGTTGACTCAAAACAGAGCATGAAGGTGGATAATAATGTGTTGATCTCCAAAGAGAAAGCGAATGGAACTGCAGAATCAGTAGGTTGTGTTGAGGGAATAGAGGGAGTCTCCAGCTTTGTAAATCGACTCTGGGCTTATTTCACCATTAAAGAGCTGCTGTTGGCTAAACTGAAGAGTAATGACCCTGCAGCACAGAGGCTACTGGCTGAGAAAGCAACCAACCTCTCGCTCAAATACAACTTTGTCACGCCAGTCACGTCTTTAGTTGTAGTAAAACCCGATACAGATGAGGCAACTCCAACTGCTACCACTATTAAACCCACCACCTCCTCTGGCACAACCACTACTACGACCAGCACGGTCGCAACTACCACCAAAACAGCTGCAGCCTGGAAGAAGGCAAGCTCACCTTCTAATCACAAGCCTGTTAAAACTAAACCTGATCCTGCAGCCACTAAGCCTCCAAAACCTCAGCCACCTCCTGGACGGCCCATACACACCTCTCAGCCTAAAAAGACCTCCTCCACGTTGCCTCCATCAGGGAAAACAGTGGCATCACCATCACCGTTCACAAGGAAAACCACTACAACTCCTAGCCCAACCTCAGGCAAAACAGCTCCAGCGCCTCTCTCTGGGAAGAGCCCCACTCTTCCATCCCCGGCCTCTGCTGCTCCTCGTAGGAGAATCTCCTCCTCTGTGCTCAACTCCCTAAAAACCGCCCCTCCTCCAGCGCCCAACAAATCCTCCACCCCAGAGCCCCCTCTAATCAAAACAAACCCTCCCACCACTGCAGGAACCTCCACCACCCTTGGTGCATCCACTACAACACCACTCATCAGAACTGATCCTGTGCCCCCAACTGGGAAACTTGCCACACTGCAGCCCAGTGCGACCAGGACAGTCCTCCCGGCCGTCAGAGTGACCCTGCCCTCACCAGACATAGGGAACAGCTCCATGTCTGTCACAGACGCTCCCCCATCAGAAGTCACTTCCATGCCTCAGGTGTTACTGACCCCCCTGACGTCCCCCAGTCCTGCCCCAGCTCCAGCCTCGCAGGACAACAGTTCAGATTCAGACTTGGATACAGATATTACCATAGCCACATTAGTTTCTGGAACATTTGCACCGATGCCTGGTGCAACCGATGCACCGAAACTATGGGAGGCAGCGGGGCTTCTGGGTAGGTTGTGTTATTGGTCAATAAGTCAAACTTATAATTCTCCTCTTAGAAGTGCTGTGTTGAATAATGAAACAGTCAAAATTCTCTTTTCTTTTGCGGCCTTGGGCACCTCTGGAATGCACTGCCTGAGGATTTAAGTTAGTGTCATCTTTTAAATCACTTCTAAGAACGTAAATTAATGAAAAATATATACTGGTGGTATACCAAGGTCTCTCGTTAGATGTTACTGTTATAGGCGATCTTTCTTCAATATTACTTTACAATTTTTCCAAATTCCAATGCATGGCTTACCAAAATAATGTCATGTTGTGGCAGCCTTCATTTCATTTCATTTTTATTTATTTATATAGCACCTTTTTGAACAAAGTTCCAAAGTGCTGTACATGGTGTAGACAAGTGGCAAAATAAAATACAGATCAAACAAACAGAGATTGAAAGAACAATAAAACACAAAGTACAAAGTAAGTAGCAAAAGGTAATTAAAACACAATAGCAGCATTAGGGGATGCCTAGGATAAAAAATGTATTGTGTACAGATGCGATTTTAAGAGGGATTTAAACCCAGGCACAGAGGGTGCCAGTCTTATATGTAAAGCCTTGTTTATGGAGTTCACAGCAATGAATGCCAACATAAGATATCATCTGGCTGATAATACAGACCTCGCTGCACCTCAACACCTCACACAAATGTGTGATTCTTTTTCTTTTTTTTAATCTTACATGTGAATTTGAATCTACTGTTGCTGTTTATTCCTATGGCTGGCATTGTAAAGCATTTTGTATTGTTCTTTTTGAAAAGTGCTTTATAAAGAAATATTATTATTAGTAGTAGTAGTAGTGGCAGCAGAAGCAGCACCAAGCATGTCTAATGCAGAATTTAAATGTTATCCTTAATGTCATGTCCTGTATTTCTCCACTAGATGTCTCTACCTCCATTCAGATCCAGAGAAAAGGTGAATAAACATTCTTTATTTGTATCACTCACTGCTTTGACATGTTTATTACACTTTAACTGAATGTTCCATTATAATCAATTACAACTAACTATTAACCTTATTTCTCCTATATTGATTTATTATAGATATTGACCTTGTGAAAGGTGAGTGTTATTAATATTTCACAAACTGTGGTTGAAATTTCCCTAGAACGGTACTGAATGTAGGGTGTTTTATTTCCTCACATTATAATTTCTTTATTTTATTTATCAGACTATGATGCAACTTATGATTATGACTACGATCTCAATTATCATTCCTGTAAGTTTAAAATCATCATTTGCAAGAGTAAATTCAGTGAAATTTCAAACAGTTCTGATATAATTCAATATATTATTTTGTTATTTTCAGGGGATGATGCCACTGATGCAGAATCATTTGGTAAGTAATATGGTGTTTTGTTTTTTGTTTTGTTTTTACAGCTTAATAATTTACAGCCACTGTTGCAAATCTTACTTAGACCTGTCAATGATTCCAGTGCTTGGGCTGGAGGAGGACTGTCCTTTAGTTGAATGTCTTGTCCTTTTAGACCCCCCGGCGAGACTGAGCTCTGTCAGAGTCTTCTCTTCTTCAGGTAGGCATACAATCTTCATTTAAACACACTTGCATTGTCATTTGTACTACAGCCCACTGAGCAATGGCTATCTATTAGACATCCATCTAAAATGGGTTATAACTTATAACCCATTTTAGATGGATGTCTAATAGATAGCCATTATAGCTTATAATGGCTCTAAAAATGAAAGGTTCTTTTAGCCGTCTAAGCTTAGCCTAGATGTTGATTACCATTTTTTTTTAAATGTGCGTTGTATTTACACCAATGAACACCATATAGTTATAGATAGAACAATAACAATAATGTTACAACAATGTTACTTTCACATTTAACATTGTCTTTTGTAGTTGATGGAGATCCTCATTTTGTGGTTCAGCTGCCAAAGCTTCATCAGAACCTGTGTTTCACGATAGACGGCAGAGCCAATGATGTTCTGAGACTGTTAGATGACCCAGAGAGAGGTGAGCCATGTTACGACATCATCATGTGAATAGCTATAAATTATGCATAAATATTAAAATCAAGTGGACAATAACACTGATGATAATTCTATATAGACTCAGCATCCAGTAAAATGGACATTGGGAAGCTGTAAACATTGCATTAAATGTAAAAGTATTTCACATGCTGATATCTGCCTTGTCAAATACATTGTTTTTAAAACGCAACATCTGTTTCCCATTAAGGAATCACAGTGGACGGTCACCTCATGGGTGCCCCCTCCAAGCACGGCATAGAAGAACGCTCTCGAACCTACTTCGACAAACTCACCATCTCCTCCTCCATGGGTACATCTGGCCATATTGTGATCACCCTCACGTTGGATGCTGTCGTGGTGGAGGGGGAGGGGCGGGACACCTTGCCCATCAACCAACAAGGCTCAATGACACGCCGAGGTGTGAGGATCGCCGTGGACAACCACCGGAGCTGTCGCATAGAGCTGGCTAAGGATGTGCGTTTTCTGGTTCTATTCCATCAGTACAAGCACCCCAGTTATCTGCAAATGGCACACCTGGGATTCTATATCACGGATGGACATGGGCTCTCAGCCTCAACTAGAGGTCTTCTTGGTAGGTTTTGTGTTGTGTTTTGTTGTGTTCTGTTGTGTTAACTCTGCAATCTGGAACTTACTGTATACTTCTATTCTGCACTGAACTTTTCTGTTCTACCTTGGCTTTAAACCTGGTTTCCAGCATTCCTGGCATTTTAACTATTGAGTTTATATATAAAGTTTGCATGATTGTTCAGGGGATACACTTGAAGAAAAAAAAGAGTCCGCAACACTGGTAAAGAAAACAGCTTCTCTGGTTTAATATGAGTTCAATGTTTTGATCACTAAGATCTTCTTCAGGAATACAATTCAAGATTTTCTTTTTGTATTGCCATCTGCTTTGCCCAGCACATGGGCTAGTGTGGATGTGCATGCACTATAAGCACTACAAATTGAATCTTAACCAAGATTGTAAATTCACCAGGTAAATACATGTCAGATCCTGTGTCTATGGGATACTTGACCTTTGTATATGTTGTGTGTTGTATTGATCTGACATACAGTATCATACAGATTGCACACCATTACATTTTGGTTAAAAGGTTACACGGTGCTGCTTTAATTAATAAAACATAATTTTAACCAATGGTGGCAAGCAGTATACTGATAATATCAGTCTGATATGTAAGTAATATTGCCTGAACCTCATCCACTCCACACCTGGGAAAATAAACGTATGGAATTAAGCTCAAATTGAATACCAATACCATCTGCCTCCTTGTACTGTCCTTGTGTACAGGACAGTTCCAGCATGCCGACATGAGTGTCACTACGGCGAGGGATCCTCTGGGGGCAGGTCTCCAACGACACAGCAAAGAGGGGATCCTGGCCAGGGGGACGCTAAAGTTGGGGTCGACCTACATGCCTGTCACCTTGCAAGACAAGACTCTCAAGGACACGGTGAGGAAACGCCACCTTGGCAGGTGTTGGGTGGTGCCCAAGGCCGAAGTGGAGAGACTGCTGGGTTATCCATACCAGAGCTATGTGGTGGATCACCTATAAACAACTCTAATTACAATAAATAATTAAACTTCTGGGACAACCAAAGTCCTAATAATCACCGTGGAATGACTATTAGGTGAAGGATGAACAAACCCTGGGACTCCTGCATGCTAAAATGACATGTCAGTGAGTCTTACTGAGTCATCCTCGACTCCTCTGAGAGCAAAGAGAAGGGGGGGGGGGGGGTAGCTGGGAGGGATCTGCTACAGTGCATGACAGCTGCAAAGAAAAGAAAATACCAACAAACGCAGTATTGAAGGATGAAATGATGTCATTGTACTCTCTGCTTCATAGAATTTGAACTGGATCCATGTTCTGTGGTTGGTATGGACGACAGTGTCAGACTGATCCTTTGCCTGTTCACATGGCAACTACAAAGACAAGTTTCATTTGTGCATCATCCAATAGTTTAGAACCTCGGATAGCCAGCCTAAATGTTGCTGGGTATGTACAGTATTTGCTAGCTAAATGTATGGGCTTGTTTTGACAGGTTCAAATTATCTGTGTATTTACATATTATTGGTATATCTCATTTTGGAATGTTTACACAATACACACACAGAAAGGTTATTATTGAATTTCAGGCGCAAATTATATACATTTATTATATTTATATTACATATATATTTAATTGTAATTATGAAGATTTTTTTTAAATCAAGTTTTATTTTTAAGATCAAATGTATATAGAGTATAAATATGGCATTATGTATAGACAATCTAAAAAGACTGTGCAGTTATACATTTTCATTAAAAAATAATAACTTGAGAAATAAGCTGTTTGGGATGTTCCAGGTTTGCCATGTGCTTTTTATTTTTCTATCATTTTCATTCATGGTTTAATTCGTTTTATTTGTTACACAAGACATTAGGCATTGTTCATATACTAGTGATCAAACAAGGACTGTAAGTTGTCTACTACTCAGCCTGAACTATCTTCGTCAAATTCAAGGGATATTGTCAATAGTCGTTGTCAAAGGCCAAACTGGATAGAAATTAAAACAGTACAACCACACACAGTAGGCTTTTGTTTTAGATACAGTAAATAAAAAAAGAGAAGAGACAGTATTTTATGGTGAGAAAAGGAGGGGAATTTCAAATATAACCACAGACAGAGTAAACAGTATTCCAGTTATTTTCAAATAACATGGTTCCAGGATAAAGGGCACACTTTCAACTATGCACACAGTGTGAACTTGTTGTGAATAGACAGTTGTACAGTATACGTACGGTAGGTAAGTATGTTGATTATTTAGACTGGTAAAGACTTTTGAGTTCAGCTCCATGATGGAGGCTGATGCTATTATCATTCTGTCTAAATCAGTTCTATCATCATATTAAACCATAAAGCAACACTGGAATGATCACTAAATATGGTAAATGTAACACATGACACAGCAAATAACAAAGAAAAAACAAATAGTGTCGGTGTGCATCACTTTTGAGTTCCATTTTTATCAGTTATAACATAAACTAATAGCATAGCATATTCAGCATTTGACGTAAACCTTTCACTGGTACATCAGTGAAATTCAAAATAAATAGAACATCACAATAAGACACATAAACACCCCAAACACGTATTAACTTAGTTCAGAGTTGTTAAGGGAATGGTAATGACAGGTAACACAACATGAAATTGCTTCAACCTTGCACTGTAAAATCCTCAAAATAACACTGAGGATTTTACTGTGCTTAGTGCTCTAAAGGGAAAAGTTGAAGCAAAAAGTACATTTTCAAAAATGCAACAAGCCAAGCCACAGATCAATCTGACTGTAAGTGTTTAGTGCAGAGCTACAGAGGGTTAACCTTGACTCCGACATGTAATGAATGATAGGCCTGAAGTCGATGGATGAGAATTTCCTTTCTATTGCTTTCAGTCAGCTCTGCTAATGAACAAAATGGTATACTTATGTGCTGACCATACATGTATACATACATGTGTATGGTCAGCACATTTTTCCTGTGATAAGCCAGCAATAATTATATTGGCACAGGACTGATCTGCAGCTAACGGTTTGTTAAAATAACTTTTGAGAAATCCCATACATATCAGATAAAACCCCAAATTAAGGCTAAAACCAAATAAAAGTATATTGGTTCATTCTTGTGGGGTGGCACTTTTAAACTGTAGCCTCAGGACTTCTGACATACTAAAAGTGTTTTGGGTTATTATGAATGTCCAGCGTTTTCCCATAATGTATCTGTGATATTTGTTTAGGATTTATTCACAGGCCGTAGTTCTTTAAGGTATGACTATCTGCATGACGGTACACAAGGGTTGTCATGTCACACACGGGTTGAAACAACCAAGACGCAATCTGGTGCTTTCACTTTGAGCCAAAAATTCAGTCATTATTCTCTCCACTTCATTTCCTGATATAGAATCAAACAAACATACATTCGTTAGCTCCTTGGCATCCTCCCTAACGTCTCAACAAGCAAAATCTGTATCGTCTTTTTTGTTTGTCCATCACACATTCCTAAATCTTCCAAATAGAATACTTCCTTCACAAAGAACGTCCCACAGACCAGCGACACTCAAGGCAGCCCCTCTCCATGCTTCTTTTGCCTGACACTCCCTTTCCGATGTACAAGCAAGAGTACAAAGACCACAATTTCCACCTCAGATCTGTAAACTTCATAACTTCAGCAAGTGAAACATGCACCACATATATAGAAATAAAACTCTTCAATAATTTAAAATGTTAGAAAGTAAAACTATTCAAATGGGTAAAGTCAACATCACGCAACAGAGGAAAAAAAACAAACCATCTGGGGGTGGTGGGATAACAGTTACAGTATTAGCCACCAGTTAGCTTGCCTGTTAGCACAGGGAACGACAACAGCATTGCAAAGTGAGCACTATCGGATATCAGTTGACAGTTGACAGAACAGCCCATTTATATATAACTTCTCATCACATTTTTTTTTGCCAAGAACTTTTTCGCCAAAAAAGGAGCAGAGTCTATTGAAATAACACATGTAAAAGATCAAGTAAGAGAAAGGTGAAAGCAGGGTTGAAAGGAATTATGCGTGGAATGGCCCAGCCTTCTTTCGCAGTGTCGCAATATCCTATGTACAATACTACAATGTGTAAAAAGATGCATGCATGTCAAATAGAGGTGATGCCTCCAGAAGATGGAGTTCCACACAGTAAGCTATTAAAATTCTCTCATGTCAGAGTTCCTAATTAGCCTTTTCCGTGTCCTCGCTCATGTTGTCCTGCCCACCCTCTGATATGAGGAGAAAGACATAATAGAAAGGATGAAAGGCTTTTTGTTTTACATTGCAACAACAATTAGTAGATTCACCTCTAATAATGATAATAGCTAAGACATGAATATAGATCCTACAATGGAATGAAAGACCGTATCAACCCTGCTTTTCAGTGACGAGATAGGGAGCGTGAGTACTGGAACACTGTGTGTGTGTCTGTCTGTGTGTGTGTGTGTGTGTGTAAGGAGAGAGAGGGACATGAAGAAAAGGAGGCAGATGATTTAAGGCAGACAGAGCCAAATCCACACCCTTGACTTTCTCCCACTGTCTCTGTTCTCTCACCCACATTTATTATTACATATTATTTATAATGTTATTACAAATGTTTAAATCCCCCTTTTGGTTGACACTGCCCCTCTTAACAGGCTCTGCTCCTTCTTTAACCTTCCCTCCTCCCTCATCTCCCGGCCCCGTCCCTCTCACTGAGGCCCCTCAATGGACTCACTGCTCATCCTCCCCAAACACATCATTCTGTTTGCGTTTCATGTTCTCAAAGTCAAAGTCGCTCCCGGTCATGCGTTTGTAGATGTCCTTGATGTCATTGCAGGTGGTCTCAAAGTGAGTGGTGGCATCATAGGCCCGCGAGGCAAAAATCTGGAAGAAGACAGAAATGCAGGCATACCATGGATTCATATTGTCATTTTTGCATTCCTTTAAAACGGTGAACAAATGCTAGTGTTGATTTCTCCCTGTCAAACCCCACTTCTAAAAATAAACAGTAATGTAATGGGCAGTGGAACCAAGGGTCAGGGGGAGGGACAATGGCAACCCAATATCCAACTTTAACTCACACTAAAACAAGTTTTGATTACCAACTACTGGGAAACAGGACTGAGATTTAGCACCTAAACCATTGGCAGTTCAACATACCATCTATTTCTGCAGATAAAAAATCCAATGTTATTGGAATTATTAAAAAACACACCTACAGTACATATCAGTTGAAAAAGCTCTGAATGTAGCAAATACTTTTAGATCAGTTTCACTCACCTGGCTCTCAGTGCCATCATCTGTGGGCTCATAAAGGTCACTAATGGCCACCATCCTGCCAAAAAAAAGAAAATTGATTAATCATAGTGATAGATTACCAGACTCATCTGGCTAAATTACATCATATAAACGTCTCCAGATTTTAACAAATGTTTTACAGTCATGGTCACTTTGGCTTGGTTATCTACTTAGATCTATAGATTGAGAAAAAAGGTGAAAAGAGGTAGTGATAAGTATAATAAAGACAGAACAGACTTCTGGTCGATGGGTTCCAGCAGCTCCAGCGCCGGCTCAATCTCAGTCTCTGGCTCACTGGTCTCCACTGTGGTGCTAACAATGGCAATGTATTTCCCTTGGGCCGCCACGTTGTGAGCATAGGAGATCATACACACATAGATGTCTGCACCATGGACAACAGGAGGAGAGGGAAGAAAAAGTAATTTCAGAGGATTATTGCAAAACTAACTACCCAATGGCATATAAAACGCTGTAGTCCCATTTGCTCATTTTCATTTTTTATTAAAGAAATGTCTTCTTTCACTATTATGTAGCCATAATCTACTCCAATCTGTGATTTTCTAAACAGATCTTTGGTATGCAGATTAGATTGCTGCTCACCTGACTTGCGGTTGACCTGATTCTGAGGGATGATAATCTGGCAGGAGTTGGCGTCATTAGTGTTTTTGATGGGGTGGCTGAGGATGCAGATCACGCGTATCACCTGACCTGACTTGCGCACACGGTCCTGAATGTAGCTGGGGTCACAGATGAGCTGCTTACAACGAGCCACCTGTACAGCAAGGGGGGCAGAGAAAAATGCTAATCTCACCTGCAAAAATGTCTTGGCCTTAATCCTTCATCACATAATATGTGGCTGTCTAGTCAATTTCTTCTGTCTCATCCTGAATATGACCCAAACATGCAGTCTGATCCTCCAATTTTTGTTTGTTTCTCAAGTATTCACCAAGGCCATTGCTCGCAAACACCTCAGTGACATTGAGTTTACAGTGCCTGCCAGATATTGAGAGGTCAGGTCATACAAAAGACAATAAAGAATGGGACATAGTGCCTCTCTGCTTGGCATGCGGCATCAAAGATTGGACTGGGGTAAGGGGTAAGGCGCTACAACATACTAGCATCATGTCCACGGGTTGTATCTGTACTGTACATCAAGCTGCCAATGTGCTACAGAAACAGGTGATAGCCCACTGTACTATGGGCCACATACGGTAGCTTGGAAGGCTACGCTTACTTATTGTCCCTAGAGTGCGTACGTGTATGCTTACCAAAAAACAAAAAATAAACATATAGGGAAGTAAAACTTTGTAATATACCTCGCCCTCAGATTTCACCCCCACCACATGGCCATCTTCCATCACTATCTCTTCGACTGGCTTGTTCAGCATGTAAGTTCCACCGTAGATTGCACTTAACCTATAGGGCAAGTGTGTGTTGGAAAACTATGTCAAATCATAGCATGGCATTTATTGAGATTTACAGAGGACATGCTCTCTGTACTATAAAGTGCTATGGTAGGAATAAATATAAAACCTGGCAAATCCTTGTGGCAGCTCCCCGAGACCATACAGAGGATAGAGGTATGGGCTCTTGCCATATCGTGCCAGGGATTCACTATACAGCTTAATACGATTGATCGTCTCCAAGCAGGGAACGTCAAGGTAGCTGTTGGAGATTAAAGAACAGCAAGAGACATTGATCAATAAATATTACTATTGATATATTATATTAGAATGAAATGAATATTTTATGCATGTCAACCACTGTCATCAATTGAGATCAATTCTCAAGTAAAAATAATACAATCGGATTAGTAGAAGGACAATAAGTAACACAATAACATAATAATAAGAATAAGAATTTCTTCATTGTTATTAGGTATTCAAATGATTAGAATAAGAAAACATTATATTTGCATTATACTTACTCGTCTGTCCTGTAGAGGGCAAGGGCGTGGCCGGTGAAGTCGATGACATCTTGGCCGAGGTCAAACTTCTTGTATACGTCCCTCATGGTTGTTGTTTTGGGGTCCACACCCTCAAAGGTTTTGGGGTCATTCTCATCAAAGTTGGCAACAAAGACTAAGAACTTCCGGAACCTTCGCTTCTCAAACATCCCCATAAGATCTGAGTTCAAGAAAGGCATGGTGGATTATCGTTCTAAACAGGATTATTCCAAAGATGAACTAAATACAATATCTGTGATCAGCACGTGCCCTGTTAGCTTACTTGAAGCTAGAGCCTCAGTCTCAGTTGATGGCACCTTGTAGATTTTCCCTCCTTTGTAGACAAAGCTACCCTCTACTACTTTGAAGTCCAGGTACCGTGTGACCTCTGTGTAGAGCAGCATCTTCACAAGCTGGCCTGAGTTTACACACAAATAATAGTTATGTTGATTTTATTAGAACTTTGCTGCTTTTTTCATAGGATCTTTTATCAACATCAATCAACAACATGTTTACTTTTTGGTATATACTGTAGTATATGTGTGTGTGTGTGTGTGTGTGTGTGTGTGTGTGTGTGTGTGTGTGTGTGTGTGTGTGTGTGTGTGTGTGTGTGTGTGTGTGTGTGCGTGCGTGCGTGTGTGTGTGTATTCAAAGGGATATATAGTGACCAAGGCTGAGAACTTGATGACACTATTCTGAGGGCACAGCTACACTGTGCCAATGTGATTTGCTGGCATTTGCAGATTTCTGCAAAAAAGGCGCTCCATTCCCATTAAAATGTATTGGCAGGACCCACCCTCATGAATAAAAGTGTGGTGTGACTGTGCCCTAATACACGTTGCATGGGAGACTGACCATTGGCCATGAGAAACTTGGGGATGAGGTCAACGTTCCAGTCTCTCCCTCTGCCCATTGACTCAGGAGGGCTATCTGGGAGGTCAAAGCGCTTGTATAGCTATAAGGAACACAAGAGATATTACAGAATCTTGTAAAACTTTGTTCCATCAATGAGTCAAGAACAGTTATTAGATCAGTGCATTTCAAAATATACAAAATATACACTGATTTTCTTGTTATAGATCCCACAATATTGCAAAGAGTGTCCTCACTTCCTCCAGAGGGGTGATGGAAGAACTCTCTCCACCATAGTACGGGTTCCTGTCCATGTGCAGCACCTTCTTCCCATTGACCGACATGATCCCAGACAGAATACATTCCTTCACAATAAAACACAATAATTAATGTAAACTCAGACACAGATGGACAATAAAACAGAATAGAAATAGAAGAAAGGCACCAGGCAATTTGGGGAAAACAAACAACAAACAAACAACAACAATGATATAACCCTTACTAGGCACACATATAGTCTAAATGTAATAATAATAATAATAATAATAATGGTAATAATAATAATAATAATAACAACCATGACTACTTTAAAAGGTCCAATCAAACAAATAATGCAATAATAAATAGCTTACATTTATGCATTAACAACTTATGATAAGCTATGCATAACGGTTCTGAAGTAGTGCTGTAGTAGGCTATAACTGAAAATTGACAAATGTTCATTAAAAAAAGGGAAGTACTATAAGCAGTAGCACGAAAAATATAGACCACGCTATATCAACTTATTTCCCGGCGGACACAGCTCTATGTAACCGAATTTGACCACGGAAAGGATCCGTCATCTAATAAAACCATTCTCAGGCCTGCGCAAACGTTAGAATGGATGGAGGCCTGTCTGTGCAGAAGGAACCATCACATTATGGGTTACGCCTAAAGCCCAAGATGCTATTCAGTGTGTGGAAGAGCACTGCACGATATGTGACCGCGTCGACTTTAAACCATGACATCTTTAAACATATGAATGCGAATGATCTATTCGAAATTATAAATTTGTTTTGACGTAGTATTATTAATGTTATTTAAATGTCACAAACACATAGGCTATATACTACAGGGATGCAGGGACCCATTCACTTGTGGACTATGGTGATGGTAGCAGCAGCAGGCCCAGGCCACAAGTCATTCATTTGAAAGTAAAAACTATATCTAGAGAGAGGGATAGAAAGAGTGAGAGAGACCCTACAGCGTACAGTGAGTCTTTCGTACAGTGAAAACATAAATGGAACATGATTACTTACTGTGAGTCCGGTGCCCAAAACGATCACATCATATTCCTCATCCATGTTGTATCACCGCCTCTCCTGTCTCGCCCTCTTTTTGCCTAGCGAAATTGAAGGGTATTGAAGGGAAGAATGCAAGTGGGTCCACAAAGGGAACTGGCTCCTTTTCTTTGCTCGCGTGTATTAAATGTCTCTCGTTAAAGTTAAATGGTGTTCATTTATCATTAGGCATTAATGATCAGTGGAATATAGTCCACAGTCCACACAACACTGTCACCGGCGAGGACGACCAAAGATGGCCTTAAACGTGGAACAGTCTGGAATAATATTCTGTCGCGTCGAGAAGTAGTGCGCATCCTCTGTCACTCTTCCCATTATGCCGAGCTCGGCTGCCACACAATAGACCGAAACCACTGTGGCGACGCTAGCCTCACAACACTTTATCATGATTTTTCATAAATTCGATTCCAATCTTAAATGTTTATGTGATCTTCACAATACCCTGCAGCTATGAGGATCCTTTGTCTAGTTCAGGTTATTCTATATTTTCTTCTTCCTTCTATTGCTTTCCAGTGGAGAAACGTATAGGTGCAGCCAGAGCCTTACAGTACAGGCACAGAACGAAAACTCCCTTCACTTCATGGGGCCAGTTCAACGGCGGCACTTCTACCTAAACTTCTATTGAATAGGGACAAGAAATAGGAAAAAGGGGGGGGGCGAAATTTACGGAATGCATTGGAGTCTATGTACTCGCGCGAGTACATGAACCACGTGACCAGGCTGTTTTCTGCCCCATCAATATCGCAACTCTTCTACTAGATGGCTCAGGGTGCAGCATTGGCGGATGCAGGGTATCCCTCCGCCAGAACAGCTGTGTGGATGGATGCTGAATGGGAGCTGCTTCAGCTGAACGCAGGCCTGTTTGGCCACTGTCTTCTGATAAGTTACTTTATGGGGTCATACAATTAAAAATAAATAAAAATAGATCCGATTTTGTAAGTTTGGGTATTTTATTATGTTTATTAAGAAATATGAGGAGGTGGTGGTATTATTATGGCGACATGGGCCGCATGCTCCTAAATACTGAAGGAAGGCGTTGAACCAACTATCAGCACCATGGACAGCGGCCAGGTTAGCTTGCCGTGTCATTACACGTCACGTAGCCGTAGGCGACATTTGGCGCATTTCACAGTTGACACCTCTAGGCCTACTGTGGGAACAGTAGCCTACAGTTGATGACCTCCCGAGTCAAACCCCTTGTTAAATGATATTCATAACACTGAACTGCAGTGTTATAGTTATAGTTATAGTACGGCGTGCTACTGAAAGGTGCTGTTCAGTGTTTTGTTATAGGGTTTGTTTTGTAGCGTATTGTACTGCTGCACGATCCCACCCCATGCAGTGAGCCAGAATAGGTCAGGGTTGAGTGACAGGGTGTAGTCAACTCAAGTTGGGTGAGTCACGCGTGTATTCAATTCAAACGAAACTTCGAACTAGTTTGGACGCGATTATAGGGAATCAAAAGCGACGTAAATTACAGTACAGAGTTCCAAACTACTTTAGAGGATGAATGATTGAAAGAAGCGACCAGGCAGGAAGCGCCTGCATTGCCCTGTAGGGTGCATGGAATGGAACACCCATAGACGCGTGATTATGAATCCCACCCAGTTTGGCCATTCCATGAGCCAATCAGACACATGGCAAGGCGGGTCTATCCTAGAACTACAGTGAGATTCACAATCACGCACCCATGGACCACATGACAATCAGCTGACTGCGTCACATGACTTTAGCTTTGCGGAACAAACAAAATGGCAGGAACAGAGCACAAAGTGCGAGGAGCAATGGCCCCTGTTGCACTTTTATTCACATTATTCGCCATCGGAAGCTGTACAAGTCAAGTGCCATTCCTAATGTGGTCAAGCGGCGGGTAAATATTGCACCTTGTTCATTTAAACTGCGAGATAGTCTGAGTGACTCTATTCCATAGTTCGAAAAATACGCACACCCTAAAAGCCGATGAAAGCCACGTAAGCTAATGGTATCTGACAAGTGACGCTTGCTTATGTTGTTTTTGGAATAATAGAAATACCATGGATGGAGGAATTGCGTATATTTGACGGGCAGTGCTTTGATCGCTTTGTTTGTTGTGCAGTTTACCGTCGATGGCCACGCCACCAGCCGGTCACATAACGACTACTGATCAGCTGCTTGTGTACATCAAAAGTGCCTTTAACTCAGCCCCATGCACTGTGCTGCTGTTTCTGCAGGACAAGGTAAAGACCGGACCAGAAAGAATATGTGATGATATTATGGTTTTGTTTTTCTAGTTTGAAGGGGTATTTATTTAACGATATGCATGTACTTAAAATTAGTAATGGTGAGTCAAGATCATGGCTGCTACTAGTGTGGTTACTGAGAAGTCACTCGTGACTCTGGTATTCTCACTTTGGTGTGACAGTGAGCTTTAGCTCCACTTCCCATTCTACAGTTCCCTTTCTGATGGAGCCTTGGCTGCATGTACAGTAGCTGCGGTTTGCCACACTACATTTTTATAATGTGTTGAATCCAGAATTGCAACACCCTCTCCATTGACAGGTCATAAATCCAAATAGAAAAATATTATAGTGAATGTAATGTTAAATTCACCAACATTGCAGCTGTTTAAGATTAGCTTGAATTATCCTCTTTCAATCTGCAAAGAGTTTGTTTCACAAAATATCATACTCACTGTTAAGAAATTCCATGCAGGCGATTATGTCCTCCAAAATAATGCTGAAATTTGGAGTAAGTCACTCAACCCAGTTCTGCATACGACTTAAATTTGCACATAATACAGGGAAATGCAACACAATATGTTAAAGAAAGTGATAATAAAATAAACACCTGCCTAGACACTCATGTTTACGATGGATTTTTATGAAACAAACGTGGCCGATTTTAAGAGGATACTTCACACATTTGGTCCATGTGTCACATGTCATCCACATGTTTTGTTTGTATATGGTAGTTGTGTTTACATTCCAATGTTTCCTTGTGCTATTTTCATGCAGTTAAGCAAAGATGACTTTACAGTGTTTGGTGGAGTGTTTGGAAACAAGCTGGAAAGCGTTTTTCAAAATCTTGAGGTACAGTGTGTTTTCTTTATGGCTGTGCCATTGTACATTTAATTAAACTGATGTGCAACGCATTTAAGATCATATTGAAGTGCAGCAGTTAATCTAGCGAAACTATTTTGGGCATGTCTTTAGCAAATCCATTTCAAGCGATGTAACGGATTGTGAGCTTGTAGATTGGCTATTTTCAATGTTTAAGCATAATCAATGATATATGAAGGAAAGCAAACTCTAAATATGCCATTTTGTGATGATCTTTCCCCGCGTTGGCCATCCACTCTTCTAGGCTGCACTGCATTCGTCCTCTTCATTGGTTCTCCCATCCGTGGAATGGTCTCGTTCCAGCACCGTGCCTGCTCTCCTGCAGGAGCAGCTTGGTGTCTCACCCCTCCTTGTTGATGCAGACACTCTGTCAGATATTCCTCTCAATGCGTCTAGCTGCTCTTTCCTGATCATCAACCTTCCTTATAATACCGAGTGAGACTTGATGCTTTCTACAGTACATCAGTTGATATGTTGTTAATATGTATTATCATATGTATTATAGATTTATCGTATTTAACTGTGTGTGTCTTGTTTTACAGCTCTAAGTCACCCAAAGAGGTCCTTCGCAGCAATGGTAAGTTACGCAAATGTAACCAGTGTGAATCATCAATTCACAACTTCAGTCATATAGGTCTCCAAATATCATCTTGCGTATATACGATATTTTAGCTGCTTGTACCTGAATGAGTAAGTGACAAATAATACCTTGAGAAATGTGTTCTTTTACTCAGGCCAATTCTCTTTGAAATGTTGCACTACAGTGACTTACACTGTGTCTGTCCACAGATGAGATTATTGGGAAAGTTCAGAGCATCATGGAAGCCAAAAGTATCCCCTACACTGCCATCTACACAGGACTCCAGCCTTCAAGAGTAATATACATGTGTATACCCCTCTGCAGTTACAGTATAACAGTCACTATCAAATTGGATGTTGAGTGAGAGAGAAATATCCTTTGGTCTCCCCAGGTTATCGCTCAGACCTCCATGTCTATGCAGCCTGTTGGTCGGTCCTTGCTTCAATCCGCCGGATCTTCTGACAGTGTGAACCCCCCCATTATGTACAATGGAACTGGAAATGGGAGTGTCCCTTGTATTATGCTGTGGGCACGGAATCTCACTGTCAACCTCGCAGGCACGTGGATTGACCTTGCTACGGAGACCCCATCTACAACTGGTTCCATTTGTAACGACACCATCTCATTGTGAGAACACCTTTACATCATAGCTGTGTCATGTTGGTTGACCACAAGAATGAGAGAACCTTTTATTGCTGTTCAAAAGTATGTGCATCATTATTTATATTTTCTTTATTTCTCAGGCTAGTCCTCACTTATCTTACCACAACACCAGTGATCACTCTAAGGTAGGAAAAAAACATTTTTTTCAGGAGTGTGTGACGCAGTCGCCGATAGCATCTCACTGATATTTATCACAACATCGCTCATCCCTAGGCTTTTTTTTGTCATAAAGAAATCTCTATACTATATGGTCTTTAAAGTATAAATATATGTTTAAGTTGTAACTTACATGACACTTGACATTTTTTTCTTATTTTCTCTACTGTAGTTTTACCATGACTAATAGGCATTATAAAGTGTCTGCACGGAACTGGGCCAGTCTGGACACAGTGCTCCTGGAGGATGCTACTGGGCGGAATGCGTCCTTCTCTAGCAGACATATGTATAGTCCTGTAGAGTACTCTTTCAGCTGTGGCTCTGTGAAGAGCTTTGGAGATGGGTTGCTGGTGCCAAATGCAGAAACTAGATTGATGGTCAATTTCACTGAATTCCAGGTACAAATATGCCAAATCTTTAGTACATTTGAAAAATGTGACCCCATATGCGTGATGTTTGATGGAATGTCTGTCATGTTTGTTTTTCACAATACAGATTCAGGGCTTTGGGTTGATAGATGAGAATTTCTCCTATGCAAGCGACTGTGCAGGATTCTTCAGTGCAGGTATTTGGATGGGGCTGCTGACCTCACTGCTCATGTTGTGGATCTTTTTCTACGGCCTGCACATGATCATGCAGCTAAACACCATGGACCGCTTTGATGATCCTAAAGGTCCCTCCATTGCTGTGCCTCAATCAGAGTAGTGCATAAGGTATGCACATACTGTACAAGTCACCCAGTGCCTCTCAGTAGACCATGGACTCAGGGAGTGTCAAACGTGTTGAGGAAAAGTTCATTTTTAATTGATTCATTTTTACTGTCTGTAGTCTTGGGCACAGAGGTGCCCAAAAGGTGGATCACACAGGCTGTGCAGGTAGATGACATGACAGTCCCCTAAAATATATAACTGTCAACTCAAACTCGAAATACTTAACTGGTTTCAGACGTAAGTACCTCAGTCATACAAGAGAATCCTTCCAATTCTCCCCTCTATTTTTCAAGTGCATTATTTTTAAACACTCTATAACAGTAAGTAATCACTACAATTTCAAAGCTCCCACTTTCTAGGAGTCGTGAAATGGATTTTCAGTAATGGGATAATGCACATTCTTGATGTGTAGATCTTGTTGAACTGGTCATTTTGAAAGTAGCTCTCAAGTCAAAAAAGTGTGGGCACACCTGTCTTGGCATATTGCATTCCATCCCTTACCTGTAAGTGCCAAAATATGAGGGGGGATGGGGGGCTGTCAACTGTTTGCCTTTATTCACTTTATATGCCACTGCTTTCCAATTCATTTGGAGATACATGAAATGTATAATTTCAAGTCATTGACTTTTGTGCCAAAAAGTGCACTTGCATTTTATGAGACACGTTTTGTTATAGCTCTTTTAAAGACTACTGATATTGTCGGAATTGCCTGTATATAAGAATTGGTGATTGTATTTTTGAAACGTTTGTGATAAACTATGAAAATGTTACAATTTACAAAGACCTTGCGTAATACAATGCATTTAGTTTTCATCTCAGAACAGTGACAGTGCCTATTCACTGGTTATGAATTATCAGTGCCACTGTTCTCACATTTTCAATGGTAATTTAAATGATTGTTCAGTTTAGCCATTCTTCTTTACCACCAACGGTTCTATGATTGTGCCAAGAAATAAAACTAAATTCTATCAATGAATCAGGATTCATGTGCTATCATTTTGCTAAGATGTTCTGTTGCAGTTGATATTAGTGCTTTAAATTTCTCCTTTCACTTGAATGGGAATACACTCACATTCAACCATCCCTTCCTCTGAGACCATAAGGGCAAAGGTTACAAGACTTGGAGGTAATGATGATGATCATGATCCATGGCTACTCACGTTAGCCACAAGATGGTGCACAAGGACAACACAAACAATGTGTATAATTCGAGCAGCAACCTACCTGGTTACCATTGTTACCATAATCTAAACAAAAAGCCATGGCGATTCGGGGCGCAGGTATGGTAAGCAAGCATGACACTCCAGATTTAACCTGTTTCCAAAATGGATAGATAATTTCTTATTGTTACATCATTAGTTTTTGGCAGCTGTCAGGAGAGAAAGATGTTCCCAATGTTTCATGAGCCAAGTCGTCTGGGCATTGAGATGACATGCCTTGATGCGACACATCGTGGTCCTGGTTCCTATGACAATCATGAGGTTTGTGTCGCTAAACGTTTTCACATTAATATCACCTCCACTGCCACCAGTATTTTTTTCCAAATGCTTTCCCCCCCTTGCACAGTTCCGTACCATAATGTATGACATACAAAAGAAACCTGAAAGTAAGAAAGGATATGTTATTTCTGCGAGGACTGCTGCTCGCTTCCCCTCCTGCCACAAGGTAAATACTGTAGGTGGGCACCTCCAAATTACTTGGTTTATAAAATGATGAGTTGTCTAAGTACTGGGCCAATAGTATGTCATTTATCATGCTTTTCCTTGATGAAAAATTGTCTAATGCATTTAAGACGGGTGTTTTCCCTCTATCCACACAGGTAAAACGGGTTTCTCAATCCCCATATGGAAATGAAGTATATATATTTTGGGAAAATAAAATATATATTTTAGGGTGGGAAGGTGATGTATTATTCATCAACATCATGATGCTAAAGACCAAGTCAAATTGTCTTTTGACATTAACAGACAGCAACTCCCTCACCACAGAAGTACCAGCAGGATCAAACTTTGTCCAAAGTTCTTCCACCATGTAAAACACCATTCAACTCAACCACACAAAGGTTCAAATCCAAAGCTGAAGCGGTTTCCAGTCCAGGGTGAGTGGAGTAGTCGGAGGCAAGAGCGTGTTGTCGAGCAGAAACGACTTATATTCTAACTTTGTTTGACTATTTTCCATAAGTGATTGCCCTACTTAACTTGGTCATTCATTCTACACAGTCACACAGCAGTAACAGAGCTTGTAGATCTGCTACTTTTACAATGTTTTTAATCCTGAAAAGCATGTATTAAATGCTCAAAAGTACCATCATTCACAATGTGTTTTTCCCACAAATGCAGCCCTGGGGCATACTCTCATGATACAATCAGCAACAGGAAAGTGAGCTGGCCGATGTCTTTTGGGTCCCCAGATTGGGATAAACTGCCCCAGATGGAGAAGAGAGCAGTGAGGATGCAGGCAAGTTGCAGACCTTTATGGATAATATTAATCATCATAATGCATCATGCCGCCCTGACTTTACGTTGATCAAATGAAATGTTTTTTTTTTTTTCCCTATTTCTTGTTACTTATCAATATACTATAAATTTGAGGGTGGAAGGATCTGGTCATCTTAATATAAGTTAGGCCTAAGAAAAGGCTACATGTCATTGTATAGTACATTTACATTCACTGAAAAATGAATCTTTTTTTCCCCTTTGCTCAGCTAAATTGTGACAAGGAGTTCCTGAAACACAGGAATCGTATGGCATACCTGAGTTTGTTCTACTCCTAATTCGGATCGTTGACAAGAGGACAGAGCATTACAGTGGCAATTAAATAAATGAAGCAATGCAAACTCACCAGAAAAAATAAAAAGTTGTACTTTTTCTCACAGAATGACTGTATTGCTGTGTCATTTGAATACTATATAATTAACAAAACAAACTTATTACAAATGTCAAAGAAAATAATCCTCAGTAGAAGCAAGATAAAAACAACTGCAGCATCGACCAGTCTCATTTTGTTCCTACATCACACCAAATCTGAAGTCAATATGGTCCGCCTGCCCTATCCTGGCTAAAGTCAGACCGGATAAGCTATTGGGGAAAAATGCAATCAGCATTCAGGATGTCTGGATTCTGGAATAGCTCAATTGTACGCCCACTTCCTACTCCAGACACAGTATGCAAACATTTGTCCCGATTGGCCATCCAAATTTTCTGGATACGAAAGTGCGAGTACAATTGATCTGTTCCAGACCTATATGCTGAAACATTTTACTTTTGCCAACAGCTGATTCGGTCTGGCTTTAGGCAGGGTATAATAGTCCTGGAAATCAGATTAATAGCTGTAACTGCTTGGTTTCTTAGACCAGGCTTCCATAAAGGGCAAGTTTTCTCTGAGGAGTGAATCGATAACTGGAACTACTGAGTCTGCCCATGACAAATATGAGTCTTATTTGTTCCAGTTCAGTGTGATTTACTCCCCTCACTTCTTCCTCCTCACTTTCGGTTTCTTGACCGGTCTGAGGTATGGGTTGTCTATCATGTTCTCCTCATTCGCCTTTGCGGAGGGAACAGCTCCTGTTGGGGGAAGCATGGAATTCTCCTTGTCGGCTCCTGGTTCATCCTGAAAAGAGGTTAGAAAGAGAAGAAAATTAAATTAATTGAAAAGACAAACAACTGAGTGCAGTAGCGAGATTCATTCTCTGCGATTAAAATTTGACTTAAATGTCATCTTGTTTTTAGCTCTATGATAGGGGCAAGCCAGCTAAACAAATGGATGATAGAAAATGATATATGAATAGTATTTCATGAGCACTCACACTGATGTTGTTTCCTGCTGCATTTTCACTGTCTGTCTGGTCATCCTGCTCAGAAGAGTCTGTCTCCTCCAAGGACTGCAGCTCCAGTTCTGAAGGCAGGAGTGCGCTTAAATATGGAATGCTGGTAGGTCGCGCTGCAATCACTGGAAAAAACAAGCCATGCAAATGATGTAACAATGTGGTATCCAAATATTTAGTCAAGTACTAGTAATAATACATATGAATATATCTATTATTGATTTTGTTTTTCCATGTCTGTGTGCTTAATCCTTTGACATAAATGAACATGTATTATAATTGTCAAGATAAATTATCAATTTCTTTCAAATAAACAATCAACAAAATATGAGTCCCACTCAGTAATCATTAAAAAGTCAGTAAATCTGGACATTAAATACATTTTAAAGCATGGAGTCACTCACATGGGAAGGCGGTAATATCATCTTTAAAGAGGCTCTGTGTTTCTCCAGTTTTGGCCATGAAACGGGTTAGTGCCCGTTCTACATCTCTCCTCTGAGATGCTGCCTTCTCCCTCACCACTTGGTAATCTGAAACTGGCTCTCTGAAAGTCTGAAAGAACAGATGATGGGGACCATCAAAGTATTGGGGGCTTAAAGGCACAATGCATTGTCCTACAGAAGTATCTCTACATTAACAAATTATTGCAGTGTATACACAACATCTATCCACAAGTGACCATGCCTAAAATGGATCCAAGTACATTTTGTGGGATTTGACAAAAACGTATAATTGTGACTGTGTCAGTCTGTTGGATATGCATATTTACACTTTGAACATTACCAAGACAGTGAAGAAGCCATTTTTCACTTTCCCCAAATATAATCCCATTTTTGTGAATTCAGTGTACATTCAAGGGCAGCTTTTGATATCATGTCCATAGCACAAAGTTGTTACACAATGCCATGATAAATGAGCAGCCACGCTACAGTTAAACTCTCCAAAAGTTTAACTGTAGCGTAAACAGTATACATAACCCAAAGTCTGCAAATACTTTGTGTGTAGTCTTACAGGGGTTTTGATATAGGTGTGGGGGTCAGGGAACTCTGGGAAGTGGCTGGGGATGTACGGAGGATGTGTGCGCTTCAGTCCAGCCACCAAGGCTTTGGGTGTCACAGGTGGGTTAGTCACTGGAGCTGAAATTCATTGCAAAAAAAAATATATCCAGTTTTTAAATATGTATTTTTTTATTTGTCATATCTGCAGTGCACCCATAATGTCTTACTTACGAGCAGTTATGACCATTCTCTGAGATCTCTTTGCATACACAGATAGTGTATGCACATTGAAACCTGCAGCAAAAATACAAGTAAAAATTAAATAAAAATCTTTTGTACCCATTATTTGATGAATGAAAAACTAACAGAATAATCGCAAAGAAAGGATCTGATGCTGCCTTATGTATTGTGCTCATGTTACTCACCCATTTCAACGAGTGCAGCAACAGTATCCGAGAGTGTAGGAACGCTTCTGGCAGTATGTTCACAGTAAGCTTTAGCACACCGGCCTATTTCAGTGATATCTGAAAAGGTGACAGAACATTATGATTTTGTGATTACTTCAGGCATCAAAGCAGTGGAGCAAGTAGTCAACCTCACAACACCGTGTTTGTATTCTTGAGTACACGCACACACACACGTGAAGTGAGGGCCATTCTTATCATCTTACAACATTGATTACTAGTGATAATGTTTGTGTTAGTGACAAAACAAACATGGATTTCTCTTCATTGTCAATGGCGTTTTTAAAACAAACACCCTTGAAAAACAAACATTAAACCATAGAATGGCTCCTCATACATGTCCCAAGCGAGCGCTTCAACGCATGTCAATGTCAATGGACCATATCACACCAAAGGGACAAGACCCTTTTAGCATGAACTCACTCTTAAAAGTCCAAAGCAAAAATAATAAATACTCAATTAAAGTCCAATAATTAAACCATAAATCCGTAAATTACAGTATACTCAAGGAGCACAAAAAAATTTAATGAGTGTCCACCATTCCCAGCATCCCACAATATAAATACATGATGCGGCGGCCTGAAATTGCAACTCCAAAACACAGTGAAAATTATTGAGACATACAGCTTTGCATCATCTCTGTGAGGGACTCCACTGCTGCCTTCTCTGCACTCTCAAAACCACATTCTGTGAGCAGGGCGCTGACCACCACCTGCAGAGTCCTTCGCCGGGCCAGTTGATAATTTTCTGCTGGACTGGTAGCCGCTTTACTGCTACTCGGACGCTGGAACGCAAAGGCACATTATTAGGGAACATAATGAACCAGACTGCTACATCAGAAAGCCTGCTCCATACGTGAATCAGATTTTTTTTATATAATGGGATGAATCTAGAGTTGCAATACCCTCTATTGAAAGAGTTTGTTTGATAAAATCCACCGTAGACTTGTTATGAGCTACTTTCTGTCAATAAAAGTGCTGGAGTTTGGAGGCACTTATTTTCAGTGTTAGTGCCTCCTGCATAATGTGAAAATTATAAACAGGTGGTACACAGGGACGTTCAGTGACTAATGATGAGCGTTCTGATTCTGAGAGGATAATTCCACCTTTCCATAAGGCTGCAATGCTGGTGAGTTTAACGTCGTTTAATACAAGGAGATGGCAGGGGGGTCAATATGGAGGGTATTGCAACTCTAGATTCATCATAAATAAATAATAATAATAAAATCACAGTTACACTGCGGCTAGGCTAGGCTCGAGCTTGCTCTGGTCCATAGCTCCACTGTTTTTGATTCCTCCTTGCAGTGCATGCTAAGGGCCAAAGCTAGACCGGAGACGTAGCCGCAATTTGCAACACAACAACAAATGGTGGTGAGTTTAACGTTTAACATTCAAGTCAAGGCAATCTAATGTTGCAAATAGCGACTTGCGGGTAGCCGCAAGTCGCGATACCCGAGCGACATTTGTATGTGCCTACCTATAGTGTATATATAATGATTTAGTGACATTGGGATATATGAAACGTGTAAATCTCGTTTGGTTCATTAATCGAATACTAAAATCCAGTATTATAAAAAAAAAACACGCTTGACCGTGATGACTTTATAAATAGTAGCTTACCCCTCCAATAAAACCACTGGATACCACCGCGGGATCCGCCATCGGTAATCTGGTGGCGTGTGCTTTCTTTTAATCCAAGAAATTTTACCATTAAACTAAATTTGCTTTTAGTTGGAAAAACAAAATCATTTGTGTTGTTTCACACGCTACACAAACACATACGCCATCTCCGGTCGTTGGGCGGATGTTACGCCAGATGAATTCTTGGAGAATTATTTTTCTACCGCCATCTAGCGACTGCATTTCGTTAGGCAAAAACAACTTCTGAAGCAAGACAGCCACTCCTAAAGAAAAACTAGCTGGTTGAAGATGGGTTACCAAAATATGCTTAACTAATGAGTAATAACTACCGTAATAAATCATTCATTGAGTACTAATAAAACATGTATTATTCATTCATTAACCAGGTAAAATGTATGCATTAATAACTGGTTTATAAATTAATAAAACAGTTATTTATGGAGGGCTGAATCTATCATTTACAAAAACTTGAGAATAAAATGAGCAGTGTGTTAAGCACATCCATGATTACATTATCAGTGTGCAATGCAATGCTTAGTAATATATAACTAATGCTTTAGTAATAGTAACTTAAGTATTCTACGAATGCCTAACAAATGCTTAATAGTGTACAGATGAATTTCTTGAGCATTTTTACTGATGCTTAGTAAGGCACGGATCATGCTTTAGCCTACTAATGATGCATTCATGATTAATTTAGTATTAACTTAAGTTAAGTATTAACTAATGGTTAATAGTGTATAGTTATTATAAAGGGTATAAAGGTGTCACAGTGTCTACAGGTGGTGCGACTCTTTCCCCTGGCTGGGCTTTGGGTTGGCACTTATCTATCACCCAGTGTCGGTTAGTTCACTGCCAATTCTCTCTCTGACCTTGTCTGTGACCCGTGGGACAGACTGATATCACATCATTTGCGGTGCTGGACTCTGAGAGAGAGTACTCTGGGGCCTGGGCGATAAAAAATACAGTTACTGACTTATTCCTAATGTCCTGTATCTAGAAAGAGTGGCTTTCATTCTGGCAATGTGACTTCCATGTGTGGTTAGGGATAGTAATACAGAGTCAGAATATGGTGAACTTGTGTAATGCTTTAGAGAAGCTACCTGCACTATATACCACTGGTCACATTGATCATGATGTTGGCTTCTATAGTCACCTTGTAGTGGTCCCCTGTCAACTGACCTGGCAACTAACCAACATCATGCACCTCCATATTTACTTGCATGAGCGGAGGGGGCGCAAGTTAAGAGACCGGTGTGCTGTGGTGTATGGTCGGTGGTCGTCGTCCCTCGGGGACGACGACCACCGCACGATCGTCGGTGCACGATCGTCCACTCTGATTGGCCGGTTGGGGGTGATGTAATTGGGTGATGTAATTGTGAGGTAAATAAGAGACCTTTATAGCTACCGTCATGAGTATTAGCCCACAAGAGCATTAGCCCACAAGTAGGCCACGGCCTACGTCCATGGCCTACTTGTGCGCAACGCGCAAGTATGCAGTCTACTTAGTGCTGATCTGGTTACAAATGACATGGAACTTCATATTGGGCAATGCTGACAATCTGACACTATAGTGACATCATATTGATGATGCAAACATTGTGGGCATAAAAGCTCAGGTTAATTTATACCAAAGGATAGGACAAGATACTTGCCTTTTTAGTTTTGTGGTGTTATGCTGACAATGTGCTCTAGGGATGACAAGTACGACTACCTCTTCAAAGTCGTTTTGATCGGCGACTCTGGTGTGGGGAAGAGCAACCTCTTGTCTCGCTTTACCCGCAATGAGTTCATCTCGGAGAGCAAGAGCACCATCGGTGTTGAGTTCGCCTCTCGCAGCATCCAGGTTGATGGTAAGACTCTGAAAGCTCAGATATGGGATACTGCTGGACAGGAGCGTTACAGAGCCATCACCTCTGCATATTACCGCGGGGCGTTGGGTGCACTGCTTGTGTATGACATCGCCAAGCATCGAACATATGAGAATGTCAGGCTCTGGCTTAAAGAACTGAGAGATCATACTGATGGTAACATTGCCATCATACTGGTGGGGAATAAGAGTGACCTGCAACATCTCAGGGTTGTTCCCACTGATGAGGCCCGTGCATTTGCAGAGAAAAATGGTTTGTTATTACTAGAAACATCAGCATTGGATTCCACTAATGTGGTAAAAGCTTTCCATACCCTGCTCACTGAGATTTATTACATTGTCTCTCAAAAGAACATGTCGGAGAGATGGGACAATGAAGTGACGACTAACAATAATGTAGTAAAAATCCAGGTGCAGCCCACGGAGAACAAACCGAAGACGCAGTGTTGTAAGTGAGTCTACAGTGGTAGCCTGATTATTGTACTTGAGCTCAATGCAGTTCACTCAGAGAGTGGGTATGGGTTTGGATCCAGGCTACTACAGTGGCTGGTTATGTACTGGGCACGACCGGACACGGCGAGAGCTCGCGGATCTATCTACAATCTACTTTTAATGTGCAACACTGGCCAGCACACTCTAAACTTAGTTATAACAGTATGAAGGTTGCATGAGCTTCCCATGTAAACTTGGTACTAAACCAATCAAATAAAGTTATGGGAAAATGAACAGGAAATGGATATGCCACCTTATGGAAACTTTATAGCGACTGAAAGCCATGGGTTTGGTGTGTTTTAGGCTGTCACATTAATTTAAAACCAATCCTTTTTGGCTCCCAATAACTTAAAATAGTAGGTGTGCATACTTCATGCACAATTTCCCCTCTGTGTAATGTTTAGTAGATTCAAACAATTTTTGACATCAACTCATCAATATACTGTATGTTCATTCTCAGTTAGATCCTTTTTTCAATGGGAGTGTTTTTCCCTGTTTTTTGTTAAATAATTAGGTCAGCAATCGGTAGAGTGCAAACTTGAATGTCGCGCACAAGTAGGCCAAGGCCTATCCATGCGTGAATGGAGCGGGCTAATACCTATGACATTAGTTTTAAAGGTCTCTTATTTATGTCACCATTATGTTGATTTCTGGTGTTTGGTTAGTAGTAGCTATTTGGTAAACGGTGTATTCTCAGATTGGAATGACAATCCTATCCAATCTGGACTATCCGGAACAAAACAAGTAAAATTGGGAGTGAAAATAGAAGGTGATCAAGGACCACAACAAAACATGCTGCAATGTAACACAAACACACTTGTATAATTCTAGAGTATATTTTGGCATGTGTTGGTAATTGGTATTGTGTCAAGTTTTCCATGTAGGATGGAGTGCTGGTTCAGGACCACTCCTAACTTGAATATCCTCCTCTTTCCTCTCAGTGTTCAGCTGTCCATGCCACCCCCCTCCCTGTCTCAGCTGCTCTGGAGGAGGAGAGGGCGTGGAGATAATTTGTTCTCTAAAGAACGCTCGGCATGGAGCCAAATTGTGGCTTCCCATTCTGCTCTTTTGCCCTACAGTTCAAGAGTGCAGCAGCACTCGCAGTACTTCCTGTATTTTTCAGGGAATAAATTGTGTTCCCTGCTGGAATCAAACAGCATGAAATATGTTTGGTTTCATGGTTTGTAGCTATACGCAAACTGCAGTGATGGGCAAGTTACTGGGAAAATGTAGTAACCTACACTACTTGTTACTCTCGAAAAAATGTAGCTAAGCTACACAACAAGCTATCCCTAGTAAATTGTAGCAAGATACACTACAAGCTACATGACAAAAGTAGCTTGATGTAGCTTGCTACATCAACACTAGATATATAAAAATATATATCTCAACTTAATGTACAACTTTCTGAATAATAATCATAATAATAAAATAATATCAACAAATGTGTATTATGTATATTAGAGGGATGTATATTTTAGGTTTTCTACCCATTAAAAATGAGCGGAATCTGAAAATGTGTGCGGGAAAATGTAGTAAGCTACAATCCTTGTTACTCAAAATAAGTAGTGTAGCTTTACTACAAGCTACTCGAAAATGTAGTGTAGCTTCACTACAAGCTATTCCCAGAACAAATGTAGTAAGCTACACTACAAGTTACGGGAAAATGTAGTTAAGCTATGTAGCTTAGCTACTTGTAACAAGCTACTGCCCATCACTGCTATACGCAAACTGCAATGAGGACTTTAGGCTCACACAAACTGTTCCCAGTCTTGAAATGCTCCCAGTTCTTCAAGTAGGGTAGCTTGAGGACTGGATATTCAAGCATCTCATGTTGTAGCACTGAAACATGACTGAGCATCATGTTAACCGATGCTAATCATGTTGCAAATGGATGAAATGAAAATGTGTGGAATTCCCCTTTAAGCAAGGTGAAATCTTGGTCGGGTCACTGATTTTCTAGTTCTCCCGCTTTAAATGAACTCCTGAGAAGCAGGCAAATCATGAAAGATCTCAGGGCAAGAAGAGGCAAATGAATTGGGAGCATCTCAAACACAATCCAGCTAAACAACAAGGAGGTTACAGGGAGGCAGCAGAGGCAGAGGGAGCCGACAGACAGGTCATGTGATCAGACCACAGAGATGACATCACTGCAGAGAATCTAGGACAAAGAGGGTGGCGTGATGGATGGAGAGCTGGCAGTGCTGTGGGCACAGCATAGCAGGCCTCAGTCACTGGCTGGCAGCTGAGTGATGTGGAAGAAGATACAATTTAATTAGTGCTATAAACAGATCCTTGATTTGCATACATTGCAAAATTCTTGAGTGTTGATGGAGATTTTTGAATAGCATAATTTGTGGTAGTGATATATTTTTTAGCATTATACTGTATGAAGGTCTACCACATGCTATTCAAAAATCTCCAATTTTTGAATAGCATAATTTGTGGTAGACCTTCATACAGTATAATTATGCTCTCAATATTGAGGCCACATTTTGGACCTTCATTTCACTTTAGTGAAATGGTATTACTTCATTTCACTTTAGTGAAATGAAGTAATGCCACCGCCTTACATAATTATATTGTCTACTTCTTAAATGTTGGGCAATAAGCAAATATGTAGGCTACATGTACCAATACATTATAGCATTTAGGCTATTATGAAATATTAAGAGCACAATCTAATTATGATTATTAGACTACAACTGGGGTAGACCTATAATATTGGGTCAATTTAGTAGACCAGCTAGTGGTTTTCAACCAGTGGTCCGGGGAACAGCAACAGTCCCTGAGAGGGTTAATTATTCCAGGTGGTCCCCAGCTAAATGATAGAAAGGTGGTTAGCCAGATGTAATGTAACTCTTGACATAGCAAGAATTAAAATATTAATCATTGAATCAACGCACTTAATTAAGAGGTGTATACAATTAGAGAACGTAGAAGACTAATAGTCATTTTGATGTTTGCGCGTTTTGTTTGCGAAGTCCAGCCTGGAATTGTGGACAAAAACAAAAGAGATCTTTAGTTTTTGGTCTGTGGGGATAAAAGATCACCAACTGGTGGTCCGTGCCTCAAATGCTGATTAAATAGTGGGCCCTGGTATCAAAAAGGTTGAAAACCACTGTAGTAGACGGGTGTAGTCTAGTAGGCTATTACAGTAAGCTAGTAGTGTAGGCTACAGTAGGGTGAAACCCCCAACCCTGGCTGCATGTATAAAAGCGGTAGCATCGCCCCTCCCATTCAGCAGTTGTTGCATCGACCCCGGTGGGTAGAACACGCAACGAAATACAGAAATAAATAAAAAGGTTTTTTCTTCGCTTTTCGGTCTCCCACTTCTACAGACAACATGGTAAGTCGAGTCGTTTTTTCACCAGCTATATGACTTAAATAATTAGATGGATGCTGTCAAAAGAGCATTCTCACACATTCAGAGTTTTGATTTTGCCTATTTATTAATATCTCCTTATATTTTCTTGCCAACGATTTTGCATGCAGGCTTGTAGCACACAGATAATAGTAATAATAGCCTATATATGACTGATATTAAAGTGCCACAGAGAGATTCACAATGTCGAGATAGAACAATGCAATGCACTGATGGATATGCTAATGAACAATCTCCAGCAATTAAAGGTAGTGCTCCGTGCCTATGGGGCGAGTGTCCGTCAGAAAATACCAGCTATCCGATATTAATTATGACATTGTCACTCTTTTACCCTGAGAACTCTTTTACCCTGAGAACAATGCAATGCACTGATGGATATGCAAATGAAGGGATGAACGGTGTTTTCCAATCTCCGGCAATTAAAGGTAGTGCTCCGTGCCTATGGGGCGAGTGTCCGTCAGAAAATACCAGCTATCCGATATTAATTATGACATTGTCAATCTTCTAACCTGAGATCGTTGTGAATGAAGAAAAAAAATCAAATACCTTTGCACAATTGAATTATACCTTTACTACACATTTCAGATTTCTTGCCGTCTGACAACTGGGTGTGTACTTGACTGGATGGGGAAACATGGCGACAGCTCCTTCTGTCCATTATAGAATAGACTATACATCGATATGTTTTCCGAAAACAATTGATCCGTCATCCACACATCCAATAAAATACAAATAAAATCAATGAGCAGGCCTGATCCCTGCTCTTATTTCCAATTGATGTACAGTATATGCACTAGGTTAGGCCTATGTATAAGACAGTTAATACAGTTAATCCATGCAATTAATACGTCTCTGCTCTTATTTTCAGTTGATTTATAGGCCTAAACAGTATTTTTAGATTCCATGGGATTCTGTTCCCTCTTGCGTGTGCACTGACACAGGATGCTCTACAGATATTGGCTATGCATCCATGCAGATGCACATTGGAAAGCAATGATGTGTAGGCCCACAATAAGACAGTCTGCAGAGGTTTCTGCTGTTATGTATAACTTTTCCCTGTCCCTACAGATTGCATTGTGTAGGCTATATGTAGGCCTAATGTCAACCGGATGTGGAAACCGATTTGATCCTTTGATATTCTATTTGAAAAGTAGCAGTGATTGAGTGAAATGTACACATAAGCCTAAGATGAAATAAATTCTCATAATCCGAATCTTAACCTCCACAGCGTGAGTGCATCTCCATCCACGTGGGCCAGGCAGGTGTCCAGATCGGCAATGCCTGCTGGGAGCTCTACTGTCTGGAGCATGGGATACAGCCGGACGGACAGATGCCCAGTGACAAGACCATTGGAGGAGGAGATGATTCTTTCAACACCTTTTTCAGTGAGACTGGGGCTGGAAAGCATGTCCCCAGGGCTGTTTTCGTAGATCTGGAGCCCACTGTCATTGGTAAGCTTAATTAAATCCAATAGAATATAAAATTGAACAAATATAATTTGCCTAAAATTGAGTGCCCTATACATTACTAAATCACTTTTGTGTGTCTTTAGATGAGGTGCGCACTGGTACCTACCGGCAGTTGTTCCATCCTGAACAGCTGATCACTGGCAAAGAGGATGCTGCCAACAACTACGCCCGTGGACACTACACCATTGGCAAGGAGATCATTGACCTGGTGTTGGACAGGATCCGTAAACTGGTAAACACGACATACAACAGGTGTATAGAATGTTTATTCTAAAGGTTGAATTAATTTATTTTTATTGATCATGTCCCTCCTCTTTCTCAGGCTGACCAGTGCACTGGTCTTCAGGGCTTCCTGGTCTTCCACAGCTTTGGAGGTGGAACTGGTTCTGGTTTCACCTCCCTGCTGATGGAGCGTCTGTCTGTTGACTATGGCAAGAAGTCCAAGCTGGAGTTCTCCATCTACCCAGCTCCTCAGGTGTCCACTGCTGTGGTGGAGCCTTACAACTCTATTCTGACCACCCACACCACCCTAGAGCACTCTGACTGCGCTTTCATGGTGGATAATGAAGCCATCTATGATATCTGTCGTAGGAACCTTGATATTGACCGTCCTTCCTACACAAACCTCAACAGGCTCATTAGTCAGATTGTGTCCTCCATCACAGCCTCCCTTCGTTTTGATGGTGCTCTTAATGTTGATCTGACAGAGTTCCAGACCAACTTGGTGCCATATCCCCGTATCCATTTCCCTCTGGCTACCTATGCCCCTGTCATTTCTACAGAGAAGGCTTATCATGAGCAGCTCTCAGTCTCTGAAATCACCAATGCCTGCTTTGAGCCAAGCAATCAGATGGTGAAATGTGACCCTCGCCACGGCAAGTACATGGCCTGCTGCCTTCTTTTCCGTGGAGATGTGGTGCCCAAAGATGTCAATGCTGCCATTGCGGCCATCAAGACCAAGCGTACCATCCAGTTTGTGGACTGGTGCCCAACTGGTTTCAAAGTAGGCATCAACTACCAGCCCCCCACTGTAGTACCTGGTGGAGATCTGGCCAAGGTCCAGAGGGCTGTGTGCATGTTGAGCAACACCACTGCTATTGCAGAGGCCTGGGCTCGCCTTGACCACAAGTTTGATCTGATGTATGCCAAGCGTGCTTTTGTTCACTGGTACGTAGGTGAGGGTATGGAGGAGGGAGAGTTCTCTGAGGCCAGAGAGGACATGGCAGCTCTGGAGAAGGATTATGAAGAGGTTGGAGTTGACTCCATTGAAGGAGAGGGAGAGGAGGAGGGAGAGGAATATTAAAAAGTAATGGCAAAATATTGTCAAACATTTCTGCATGTTTACATTTAAAATAAAGACTGATTTTAATTGGCATCATGTGTACATTTGTATTTCTTCAATCTTCTTAATATAGTGATTGTACAGTGGTGGTACGGTGTCTCTTCTCCTTATTTTATTGTTCTTAAGATCAGTGACCAACCTCCAAAATAATCATAAACATTGAGTTAGACTCAGTTCCAAAAAAAGCTGATCTGCAAGTTCACATCACGGTGCTGATTTAGCCAATGACATGTTTGACATGTTTTTATTGTATAGTTTGGCCTTTCATTTCATTTCATGTCTTTTAATCTTTTTAGGTAGTGGTCCAGGGCCGGTGGCCAGGCCCACAGATTATGCAGACATTGACAGAATGCATTGACTTTCATCTCATACTCACATAATCCCTCTTCATTTTGTTAAATGTAACATTTTACTCCATTAGCTATTTTGCAAACATGTATCATCTTGATCAGCAAAAGTCAGCACCACAAAGGTAAAATTCATACAAATGTATGTGAAAGAGATAATATCCCAAGTTGAAATACAAACTTTAGAAAGGCATAAAAGTGAACTGCAATTGAGACTATATAAATTATGGTCTCAGATCAGCAGTAATGGGTGTGTTACACACTGGTGGCATCCAGGCTGACAACATTGGTCAGGTCATAGACGCAGGGTGATGCCTTAGTCAGGGTTTTACCATGTTGCACTGTGTGGATGGGCCTGACACACACATTGTCCAGGCAGAATCACACTACCCATGTTTTGAAGCTTTGTTCAGTAGTTGAGGCAAGGCCCTATTGAAGTCTGTCTCAAGACTCTAGTGCGTTAGTAAAACTGACATCTGGGCACCGCTTGCTTGGATATTGATGTAGCCTATACTATATTAATTATATCAATACAACAACAATTAATCCTTTAGTTAGGCTCATATTTGAATGGTGAACCTAAATTATAAAAGTGCATGTTAGTATGGAAAAATAAATCTTTTGTAGGTCCTGACTCCTTCATTGATCAGATTACATTTTATAAACTATGCAATGGAAAATTAACAAAAAGAACATCTTCACAGAGTAGCTGTCCAGCAGCTGGACATCGCTGTATCCTGCAGTCACATCAACCAGTCAATGTATTCTAAACCTGTGGTTTTCAACCAGTGGTCCGGGGACCACCAGTGGGCCTTGAGAGAGTTCCAGGTGGTCCCCAGCTAAATGATGGACAGTTGGTTAACAGATGTAAGTAACTGTTTGAGAGCGTAAAATGAAACCAAATGGGTTCATGTTTACACTCTCAAGAGTTAAAATATTCATCATCATCTGAATTAGCCCAAGCCTACACCACTAGAGAATGTAGAAGATTAATCGTCATTTTAATCTGTATGTTTGACTTGTTTCTCAAGTCCAGCCTGCAGTTGTAGAAAAACAAAAACAAAATAAATCTTTAGTTTTTCGGTCTGTGGGGCTAAAATGTCCTCAAATGGTGGTCTCTGTCTCAAATGTTCAATAAATAGTGGGCCCTGCTATCAAAAAGGTTGAAAGCCACTGTTCTAAACCATTAAGTTAAATTTCACAAAGACTATCACAACATAATCAGTACACTTAATGTCACTATTTTTTCCACGTGTTCATTTAATTCACCACTTTGTCAGAGTTTACAGTGTTATGACATTTAAACTTCATGTTTCATACTTCATGTTATTTAAGCATGCAACCGGGTGGTTGAGCTCCTCCTCTGCCCATTATCCGGCAGCTGCTTAGCTTTGACTTCCGTATCAGTTGTTTCTACAATGTCCACAACCTCCGAGTTAATGTGGGTAGTCTGTGCCTGCAGTGTTTCCTTATTTCTCTTCTTCTCCATTATCAACAGTGTATCTCCATCCTCAGTGGTCTCCTGGTCGGAAAATGGCATGCAAACTGTTTCCACCAGCCCTCCAACCACTCCAAACAGGGCCAGAGTGGTGCCAATCATGTATATCTTCACCATTCCCCGACTGGGCCATTGGTTCAGCATTTCCTTGGCAAATGGGACGATTTCATCAAAGGTTTCCATCTTGTCTTAATCAAGTCTGTTAATCACAAATAGAAGGTACATTAATTATACAACAATGTCATGCCATGGATACGACAATCATGTATATACTATAATCTACTATGTGTATAATAAATATAAAATAAATATACTGTAGGAGTATATATATACATTACCAGTAGTTGTAGGACCCTGGATTCTTACTTGAGTCTTCGAATCAGTAGGCTATCCAAAGGCAGAGAGAGGAGGACAAATCCTGCATTATAAACACACAAAGATCCATGTCGACGCCCCCAGACCACACAAGAAATGAATATTCATGAGGTATTTGTACATCTCGGTAGTTATTTGTTTTGTCGGGAGAGGACTTTCTTTAGATTATGCAATCTCACTGATGCAGTCACTGTTGCTGGTGGGAATATTGCCATGGGCTTTTGGAGATTGGACGTTGTGGGTAAGAGGTGTAGATAGTAGTCCCCCATGTGTCAACACATGGCGCCATTTTAGGCAATAAAACACATACAGTGTAATGAGGTAAGCAAAAAGCAGACAAATGTAATGATGTTGACATTGCTGCTGTATTATCACATGGACGTGAGAAATGGGATGTCACAGTACACAAAAGAGTAACCAATTGACTTTTTCTGATAGGTTGCATCCAAAATTTAGTCCAATGTTCAGTGACGTGTCTCTGATTCCCCCAAACAAAACAAACAGAATTAAAGCTGCAAACAGTGACCAGGCCCCCGCACTTGCAAGTTACAGGCAAATATCAACCCTCTGAACTGTGAACCCATCTAATTAATTATACCATCCCAGCCCTGTATGCCATACCATTGAAAAATTACAGTAGAATATAGTATCGTCCAATCAGAAGAGTGGGTGTGGCTAAGTTACACCCATGAAGGTCAAGGACTTGTTTCGTCTCTCTATGATTATTGCAGAAAATAGTATAGACTATAGACCAATCAGCTGCAAGTACCACTTCCTGTTTGGTTTTACACTTCTTCACAGTCGCACTGTTTTACAAAAACTCACGATTTTGATAACTTTTCATTGTTAATGTGCTTTGTTGATGGTGAGTGAGTGTTATTCCGAACATGAGACACGCTGCTAGGCTGTAACCCACATGTGACATGTGCATGGCCCACCAGGCCAGCAGGCGCCCCATGAGTGCATGTTTTGTGATGTGTGGCCTTTGGTCAACTTTGATCCCAATGGGGAGAGTTGGATAAGTACCCAATCCCAGTCTGTCTTGAAGACTTAAGTCTCATCCCCTTTATTGATTGAGGTGCTTTGTTCATATATGCTGTCTGCAGTGATCTTTACTCCAACACATTTCAGATCGGAAAATAGAGAAGTGCTCTGACCTTCAGATGCCTACTGACAGGTGGAAGTGATCTACATTCTTTCCACAGCAGGCACAACCAGAAGGAAGAGCCATTGTACTTAGAGATCAGATAATAGAAAATCTACCTGGCAAACTAAAAGGAGACAGCCCAAAATCAAAGCAAATGAAATGCAGAATGCTACGCAGCACTAAAAATAGAATACACATTGGCTGAACACTTGGAAACAGCAAACAACCCAAAACCTAGGAAAGCATTGACTAGGTATTCTCAGTGAATACAACCAGAAAGGCTGCCACAGATGGACCCCACATCCATGAAAGACGACTATGACTATGCACCAAGACATACAGAGACATTCTATCAGATGCATATTATTTCTCACAGATTAAATGCACCAAAGTGGGTTGAAAGCATTGAAAACATCACCAATGTCAAACTCCCATACTGCTGCGATAAAAGGTTAGCCAATGGAATGTAACCACAACTACCATTATGCACATTTTAATTTTTGAGACCTTTATCTTTTCTATACAATTTAATTAGTGTAGAAAAAAATCGGCTATTTGAAACTAAATGACTTAAAAAGTTTATAGTGTTTATAAAACACAACAAGCTCATGTTTACTCAACACTGTACCAACTCCAACTGTATAATACTGTATATATACTGTAGTATGTATGTGTGTGTGTGTGTGTGTGTGTGTGTGTGTGTGTGTGTGTGTGTGTGTGTGTGTGTGTGTGTGTGTGTGTGTGTGTGTGTGTGTGTGTGTGTGTGTGTGTGTGTGCGTGCGCGCGCGTGCACTTTCACCCTGTGGTCTACTGCAAATGTCAGTAAAATGAGTTGTGAAATTTGTCTGATCTTTGTCCCAGCTTGACTTTCACAACACTGTCATTTTGGCAAAAATGACAGCGAGTTCAATTTACTAAACATGCATGTCGTTGCACATCAGGGCAGGCCACCAACTTGGCTGCAAGCAGTGCGATTGACCTTCAGTCTCACTCTTAAAAGCAATTTGCAAATTGTGCAAAAAAAATGCTCTCATAAAATTGACTGTTTGGCTTTGCAAGTGACACTGAACAGAATTTAATATTAATAATACAAATGTTTGATTCTGTACGACGCAAGTGAATGCTGAAGACAGACAACATTAATGCATTTCAGCATTTAACAGATGCTCTCATAATACATTTTCTTATTCATGCACACAAATCATGCACCTGGGACAACCAGGAGGTCTTGCATGCATCTCCATGCAGCCTCACTATAGTTATATAAACACTGTGCAGGTGAGTGTGAGATTTTCAGCTTCACCCAGCTGTTGGCTGCTTGGCCATGATGGTAATTTGGTAAATGGTGTATTTATATAGCACCGCAGCAGTGGAATGCAAGGCACAACAAGTGAACAATGTTAAAAGACAAAGGAGTGGGAGAGAAAGGAGGAGGGGGGGTAACACAAAATCCTATAAGGGGAAACGATGATTCAGTCTTCTCCATGTAGGGCTATCAAGGATTTCCACTTATATCCTGAATTTAAACCCAGTTTCCTGCCCCATGTTTTTAACATCAAGTCCAGATTCATATCAGATCCTGAGGTCGATTATGATCACCTTAGGTCATAGTAGGTAGGAGGTAGAATTTAAGACGAGTGGGGCATATCAAATTACTGTTATACACAATCTGAGAATTGCAGATTGTGTTGTATGAAAGATTGTATGAAAGGTGCCACTTTCAAGAGTTTGCAAGTAAAGTTTTTTCTATATGGGACAATAAGGCAAAATTATACAATACATTCTGCTTTATGTAGCATGTGATATGTCTAACAAAGGGGGGTTCATTATGCCGAATCTATTCCAAGCATTAGATTTACTCAAAAAACCTCCTTTGAAATCAGTTTGGAATCAGGCCAGATTGAGCAAAAACATCACAAGTTTTCCCACTCAAGTATTTACTTTTAGGGTCAATATAAACTGAATTGACCCTATTATAAATGCCTGAAATTTGCTAGCACTATTTCTAAAACGGTGAAAAATTACCAAGATTCCTTTTCAGACGGACATGTCCACCGTAAAATTAAGTTGTATTGTAAATTCTGCTTAAATTGTAAACTGTAAACTGTATGATGTATTGCAATGTTTTACTTAATATAAATCACTCTGGATTAAGAGCGTCTGCTAAAGGTCTCGGACGACACACCATACTATGCCGTTTTTCATCGTTTTTGAGGATTTTTGAAAAATGTTGAAATCGAGAGAAAACAACATACTATTCTAGATGTGTGAATGTTAAGAAGCAATGGAGGCGAGACTCTGGTGTACTGTCCCTTTCTATTTGCTGTTTTGTGAAAATGCAGAGCAACCATGGTAGCTCACTGGATAAAGATCCTGCCTTGAAATTTGAAGGCCCGGGTTCAAGTCACACACCTTGCACTGTGTTCATTGTGATCCAACCCTTTGAAAGTAGAGTTAAGGCCAGGGGTTCTAGTATCTTTTTTTGTTTAATTTTCATTAAAAAATCAAACCTTCAAGATCATGAGATACGACTCAATATATAGTATGTCTTTCATTAATTTCATTCACTTACTTTAAAATGTTTTGTAGTTTCTGAGTTATTTAACTTAAACGCCCAATGCATTCTCAGTGGAAATAGCACAAACTTTATTAGTCCTACATACCTACACCTAGAAACCCCATTTATGGCTATTAACGTTGATCTTACGGAGCAAATGTTTGCCTGAAAAGCAATATTTGAAATGTTTCATCGTTTTAGAAATATAGTGCTTCTAAATATGCCTGGAGCTGCCATTGACTCCCATTATAAGTCAAAAAGTCACGTTCACTAGGAACTCCATTCACACTTTTTTAAATTCAGCTGACTGTAGATATACATGCTGGAACTTTTTACTTTGAAAAGTTTTGTAGTTTCTGAGTTATTTAACTTAAATGCCCAATGCATTTTCAATGGAAAACTTTATTATGCTGTTACTTCTACATACTTTCACCTAGAAACCCCATTTAAGGTTATTTAGGTTAATTGTACGGTAGATATGCTTGCCTGAAAAGAAATCTTTGAAATGTTTTATCGTTTTAGCAATATAGTGCTTCCAATTTTGAAGGTCAATTCAGTTTATATCGTTCCTAAATGTAAGTACTTGAGTGGGATTTGAACTAACAACCTCCAGACCATGTCCCCTGCAACCAACACACTGAGCTACTTGGTACGGCCTATGTTTCAGTCATTTTTTGTGAGTAACAAAATCCATAGAACAGAAGCCAGGGCATTTATTGTCTGTCTTGTTTTTTATCTACTATGGTATGCCTTTTGTCATCGTTTTTGACGATTTTCGAAAAACGTCGAAAGCGAAGAAAAACCATAGGCTATAGTAGCCTACATGGTCTCGGATGACATACCATAGTATGCCGTTTTTTCATCGTTTTTGAGGATTTTTGAAAAATGTCAAAATCGAAGAAAAACCAAAGGCTATAGTACATGGTCTCGGACGACATACCATAGTATGCCGTTTTTCATCGTTTTTGAGGATTTTTGAAAAAATGTCTAAATCGAAGAAAAACCATAGGCTATAGTACATGGTCTCGGATGACATACCATAGTATGCTGTTTTTCATCGTTTTTGAGGATTTTTGAAAAAATGTCTAAATCGAAGAAAAACCATAGGCTATAGTACATGGTCTCGGATGACATACCATAGTATGCCGTTTTTTCATCGTTTTTGAGGATTTTTGAAAAATGTCAAAATCGAAGAAAAACCAAAGGCTATAGTACATGGTCTCGGACGACATACCATACTATGCCGTTTTTCATCGTTTTTGAGGATTTTTGAAAAATGTTGAAATCGAGAGAAAACAACATACTATTCTAGATGTGTGAATGTTAAGAAGCAATGGAGGCGAGACTCTGGTGTACTGTCACTTTCTATTTGCTGTTTTGTGAAGAAGCAGAGCAACCATGGTAGCTCACTGGATAAAGATCCTGCCTTGAAATGTGAAGGCCCGTTTCAAGTCACACACCTTGCATTGTGTTCATTGTGATCCAACCCTTTGAAAGTAGAGTTAAGGCCAGGGGTTCTAGTATCTTTTTTTGTTTAATTTTCATTAAAAAATCAAACCTTCAAGATCATGAGATACGACTCAATATATAGTATGTCTTTCATTAATTTCATTCACTTACTTTAAAATGTTTTGTAGTTTCTGAGTTATTTAACTTAAACGCCCAATGCATTCTCAGTGGAAATAGCACAAACTTTATTAGTCCTACATACCTACACCTAGAAACCCCATTTATGGCTATTAACGTTGATCTTACGGAGCAAATGTTTGCCTGAAAAGCAATATTTGAAATGTTTCATCGTTTTAGAAATATAGTGCTTCTAAATATGCCTGGAGCTGCCATTGACCCCCATTATAAGTCAAAAAGTCACGTTCACTAGGAACTCCATTCACACTTTTTTAAATTCAGCTGACTGTAGATATACATGCTGGAACTTTTTACTTTGAAAAGTTTTGTAGTTTCTGAGTTATTTAACTTAAATGCCCAATGCATTTTCAATGGAAAACTTTATTATGCTGTTACTTCTACATACTTTCACCTAGAAACCCCATTTAAGGTTATTTAGGTTCATTATACGGTAGATATGCTTGCCTGAAAAGAAATCTTTGAAATGTTTTATCGTTTTAGAAATATAGTGCTTCCAATTTTGAAGGTCAATTCAGTTTATATCGTTCCTAAAAGTAAGTACTTGAGTGGGATTTGAACTAACAACCTCCAGACCATGTCCCCTGCAACCAACACACTGAGCTACTTGGTACGGCCTATGTTTCAGTCATTTTTTGTGAGTAACAAAATCCATAGAACAGAAGCCAGGGCATTTATTGTCTGTCTTGTTTTTTATCTACTATGGTATGCCTTTTGTCATCGTTTTTGACGATTTTCGAAAAACGTCGAAAGCGAAGAAAAACCATAGGCTATAGTAGCCTACATGGTCTCGGATGACATACCATAGTATGCCGTTTTTTCATCGTTTTTGAGGATTTTTGAAAAATGTCAAAATCGAAGAAAAACCAAAGGCTATAGTACATGGTCTCGGACGACATACCATAGTATGCCGTTTTTCATCGTTTTTGAGGATTTTTGAAAAAATGTCTAAATCGAAGAAAAACCATAGGCTATAGTACATGGTCTCGGATGACATACCATAGTATGCCGTTTTTTCATCGTTTTTGAGGATTTTTGAAAAATGTCAAAATCGAAGAAAAACCATAGGCTATAGTACATGGTCTCGGACGACACACCATACTATGCCGTTTTTCATCGTTTTTGAGGATTTTTGAAAAATGTTGAAATCGAGAGAAAACAACATACTATTCTAGAAGTGTGAATGTTAAGAAGCAATGGAGGCGAGACTCTGGTGTACTGCCACTTTCTATTTGCTGTTTTGTGAAAATGCAGATCAACCATGGTAGCTCACTGGTTAAAGATCCTGCCTTGAAATTTGGAGGCCAGGGTTCAAGTCACACACCTTGCACTGTGTTCATTGTGATCCAACCCTTTGAAAAAAGAGTTAAGGCCAGGGGTTCTAGTATCTTTTTTTGTTTAATTTTCATTAAAAAATCAAACCTTCAAGATCATGAGATACGACTTAATATATAGTATGTCCTTCATTCATTTCATTCACTTACTTTAAAATGTTTTGTAGTTTCTGAGTTATTTAACTTAAACGCCCAATGCATTCTCAGTGGAAATAGCACAAACTTTATTAGTCCTACATACCTACACCTAGAAACCCCATTTATGGCTATTAACGTTGATCTTACGGAGCAAATGTTTGCCTGAAAAGCAATATTTGAAATGTTTCATCGTTTTAGAAATATAGTGCTTCTAAATATGCCTGGAGCTGCCATTGACCCCCATTATAAGTCAAAAAGTCACGTTCACTAGAAACTCCATTCACACTTTTTTAAATTCAGCTTACTGTAGATATACATGCTGGAACTTTTTACTTTGAAAAGTTTTGTAGTTTCTGAGTTATTTAACTTAAATGCCCAATGCATTTTCAATGGAAAACTTTATTATGCTGTTACTTCTACATACTTTCACCTAGAAACCCCATTTAAGGTTATTTAGGTTCATCATACGGTAGATATGCTTGCCTGAAAAGAAATCTTTGAAATGTTTTATCGTTTTAGAAATATAGTGCTTCCAATTTTGAAAGTCAATTCAGTTTATATCATTCCTAAAAGTAAGTACTTGAGTGGGATTTGAACTCACAACCTCCAGACCATTTCCCCTGCAACCAACGCACTGAGCTACTTGGTACAGCCTGTGTGTCAGTCATTTTTTGTGAGTAACAAAATCCATAGAACAGAAGCCAGGGCATTTATTGTCTGTCTTGTTTTTTATCTACTATGGTATGCCTTTTGTCATCGTTTTTGACGATTTTCGAAAAACGTCGAAAGCGAAGAAAAAACAAAGGCTATAGTACATGGTCTCGGACAAAATCGAAGAAAAACCAAAGGCTACAGTAGATGGTCTCGGACAACATACTATATTATGCCGTTTTTCATCGTTTTTGAGGATTTTTGAAAAAATGTCGAAATCGAAGAAAAACCAAAGGCTATAGTACATGGTCTCGGACGACATACCATAGTATGCCGTTTTTCATCGTTTTTGAGGATTTTTGAAAAATGTCAAAATCGAAGAAAAACCAAAGGCTATAGTACATGGTCTCGGACGACATACCATAGTAGGCTATGCCTTTTTCATCGTTTTTGAGGATTTTTGAAAAAAAGTCAAAATCGAAGAAAAACCATAGGCTATAGTACATGGTCTCGGATGACATACCATAGTATGCCGTTTTTTTATCGTTTTTGAGGATTTTTGAAAAATGTCAAAATCGAAGAAAAACCATAGGCTGTAGTACATGGTCTCGGACGACATACCATAGTATGCCGTTTTTCATCGTTTTTGAGGATTTTTGAAAAATGTCAAAATCGAAGAAAAACCAAAGGCTATAGTACATGGTCTCGGACGACATACCATAGTATGCCTTTTTCATCGTTTTTGAGGATTTTTGGAAAAAAGTCAAAATCGAAGAAAAACCATAGGCTATAGTACATGGTCTCGGATGACATACCATAGTATGCCGTTTTTTCATCGTTTTTGAGGATTTTTGAAAAATGTCAAAATCGAAGAAAAACCATAGGCTATAGTACATGGTCTCGGACGACACACCATACTATGCCGTTTTTCATCGTTTTTGAGGATTTTTGAAAAATGTTGAAATCGAGAGAAAACAACATACTATTCTAGAAGTGTGAATGTTAAGAAGCAATGGAGGCGAGACTCTGGTGTACTGCCACTTTCTATTTGCTGTTTTGTGAAAATGCAGATCAACCATGGTAGCTCACTGGTTAAAGATCCTGCCTTGAAATTTGGAGGCCAGGGTTCAAGTCACACACCTTGCACTGTGTTCATTGTGATCCAACCCTTTGAAAAAAGAGTTAAGGCCAGGGGTTCTAGTATCTTTTTTTGTTTAATTTTCATTAAAAAATCAAACCTTCAAGATCATGAGATACGACTTAATATATAGTATGTCCTTCATTCATTTCATTCACTTACTTTAAAATGTTTTGTAGTTTCTGAGTTATTTAACTTAAACGCCCAATGCATTCTCAGTGGAAATAGCACAAACTTTATTAGTCCTACATACCTACACCTAGAAACCCCATTTATGGCTATTAACGTTGATCTTACGGAGCAAATGTTTGCCTGAAAAGCAATATTTGAAATGTTTCATCGTTTTAGAAATATAGTGCTTCTAAATATGCCTGGAGCTGCCATTGACCCCCATTATAAGTCAAAAAGTCACGTTCACTAGAAACTCCATTCACACTTTTTTAAATTCAGCTTACTGTAGATATACATGCTGGAACTTTTTACTTTGAAAAGTTTTGTAGTTTCTGAGTTATTTAACTTAAATGCCCAATGCATTTTCAATGGAAAACTTTATTATGCTGTTACTTCTACATACTTTCACCTAGAAACCCCATTTAAGGTTATTTAGGTTCATTATACGGTAGATATGCTTGCCTGAAAAGAAATCTTTGAAATGTTTTATCGTTTTAGAAATATAGTGCTTCCAATTTTGAAGGTCAATTCAGTTTATATCGTTCCTAAAAGTAAGTACTTGAGTGGGATTTGAACTCACAACCTCCAGACCATTTCCCCTGCAACCAACGCACTGAGCTACTTGGTACAGCCTGTGTGTCAGTCTTCGTTTGTGACTAACAAAATCCATAGAACAGAAGCCAGGACATTTGTCTGTCTTGCTTTTACCTGCTATGGTATGCCTTTTGTCATCGTTTTTGAGGATTTTCGAAAAACGTCGAAAGCGAAGAAAAAACAAAGGCTATAGTACATGGTCTCGGACAAAATCGAAGAAAAACCAAAGGCTACAGTAGATGGTCTCGGACAACATACTATATTATGCCGTTTTTCATCGTTTTTGAGGATTTTTGAAAAAATGTCGAAATCGAAGAAAAACCAAAGGCTATAGTACATGGTCTCGGACGACATACCATAGTATGCCGTTTTTCATCGTTTTTGAGGATTTTTGAAAAATGTCAAAATCGAAGAAAAACCAAAGGCTATAGTACATGGTCTCGGACGACATACCATAGTAGGCTATGCCTTTTTCATCGTTTTTGAGGATTTTTGAAAAAAAGTCAAAATCGAAGAAAAACCATAGGCTATAGTACATGGTCTCGGATGACATACCATAGTATGCCGTTTTTTTATCGTTTTTGAGGATTTTTGAAAAATGTCAAAATCGAAGAAAAACCATAGGCTGTAGTACATGGTCTCGGACGACATACCATAGTATGCCGTTTTTCATCGTTTTTGAGGATTTTTGAAAAATGTCAAAATCGAAGAAAAACCAAAGGCTATAGTACATGGTCTCGGACGACATACCATAGTATGCCTTTTTCATCGTTTTTGAGGATTTTTGAAAAAAAGTCAAAATCGAAGAAAAACCATAGGCTATAGTACATGGTCTCGGACGACATACCATAGTATGCCGTTTTTTCATCGTTTTTGAGGATTTTTGAAAAATGTCAAAATCGAAGAAAAACCATAGGCTATAGTACATGGTCTCGGACGACATACCATAGTATGCCGTTTTTCATCGTTTTTGAGGATTTTTGAAAAATGTCAAAATCGAAGAAAAACCATAGGCTATAGTACATGGTCTCGGACGACATACCATAGTATGCCGTTTTTTTCATCGTTTTTGAGGATTTTTGAAAAATGTCAAAATCGAAGAAAAACCAAAGGCTGTAGTACATGGTCTCGGACGACATACCATAGTATGCCTTTTTCATCGTTTTTGAGGATTTTTGAAAAAAAGTCAAAATCGAAGAAAAACCATAGGCTATAGTACATGGTCTCGGATGACATACCATAGTATGCCGTTTTTTCATCGTTTTTGAGGATTTTTGAAGAAATGTCTAAATCGAAGAAAAACCATAGGCTATAGTACATGGTCTCGGATGACATACCATAGTATGCTGTATTTCATCGTTTTTGAGGATTTTTGAAAAAATATCTAAATCGAAGAAAAACCATAGGCTATAGTACATGGTCTCGGATGACATACCATAGTATGCCGTTTTTTCATCGTTTTTGAGGATTTTTGAAAAATGTCAAAATCGAAGAAAAACCAAAGGCTATAGTACATGGTCTCGGACGACATACCATAGTATGCCTTTTTCATCGTTTTTGAGGATTTTTGAAAAAATGTCAAAATCGAAGAAAAACCATAGGCTATAGTACATGGTCTCGGACGACATACCATAGTATGCCGTTTTTCATCGTTTTTGAGGATTTTTGAAAAATGTCAAAATCGAAGAAAAACCAAAGGCTATAGTACATGGTCTCGGACGACATACTATAGTATGATGTTTTTCATCGTTTTTGAGGATTTTTGAAAAAATGTCTAAATCGAAGAAAAACCATAGGCTATAGTACATGGTCTCGGACGACATACCATAGTATGCCGTTTTTCATCGTTTTTGAGGATTTTTGAAAAATGTCAAAATCGAAGAAAAACCATAGGCTATAGTACATGGTCTCGGACGACATACCATAGTATGCTGTTTTTCATCGTTTTTGAGGATTTTTGAAAAATGTCAAAATCGAAGAAAAACCAAAGGCTATAGTACATGGTCTCGGACGACATACTATAGTATGATGTTTTTCATCGTTTTTGAGGATTTTTGAAAAAATGTCTAAATCGAAGAAAAACCATAGGCTATAGTACATGGTCTCGGACGACATACCATAGTATGCTGTTTTTCATCGTTTTTGAGGATTTTTGAAAAATGTCAAAATCGAAGAAAAACCAAAGGCTATAGTACATGGTCTCGGACGACATACTATAGTATGATGTTTTTCATCGTTTTTGAGGATTTTTGAAAAAATGTCAAAATCGAAGAAAAACCATAGGCTATAGTACATGGTCTCGGACGACATACCATAGTATGCCGTTTTTCATCGTTTTTGAGGATTTTTGAAAAAAATGTCAAAATCGAAGAAAAACCATAGGCTATAGTACATGGTCTCGGATGACATACCATAGTATGCCGTTTTTCATCGTTTTTGAGGATTTTTGAAAAATGTCAAAATCGAAGAAAAACCATAGGCTATAGTACATGGTCTCGGACGACATACCATAGTATGCCGTTTTTCATCGTTTTTGAGGATTTTTGAAAAATGTCAAAATCGAAGAAAAACCAAAGGCTATAGTACATGGTCTCGGACGACATACCATAGTATGCCTTTTTCATCGTTTTTGAGGATTTTTGAAAAAAAGTCAAAATCGAAGAAAAACCATAGGCTATAGTACATGGTCTCGGATGACATACCATAGTATGCCGTTTTTTCATCGTTTTTGAGGATTTTTGAAAAATGTCAAAATCGAAGAAAAACCATAGGCTATAGTACATGGTCTCGGACGACATACCATAGTATGCCGTTTTTCATCGTTTTTGAGGATTTTTGAAAAATGTCAAAATCGAAGAAAAACCATAGGCTATAGTACATGGTCTCGGACGACATACCATAGTATGCCGTTTTTCATCGTTTTTGAGGATTTTTGAAAAATGTCAAAATCGAAGAAAAACCAAAGGCTATAGTACATGGTCTCGGACGACATACCATAGTATGCCTTTTTCATCGTTTTTGAGGATTTTTGAAAAAATGTCAAAATCGAAGAAAAACCATAGGCTATAGTACATGGTCTCGGATGACATACCATAGTATGCCGTTTTTTCATCGTTTTTGAGGATTTTTGAAGAAATGTCTAAATCGAAGAAAAACCATAGGCTATAGTACATGGTCTCGGATGACATACCATAGTATGCTGTATTTCATCGTTTTTGAGGATTTTTGAAAAAATATCTAAATCGAAGAAAAACCATAGGCTATAGTACATGGTCTCGGATGACATACCATAGTATGCCGTTTTTTCATCGTTTTTGAGGATTTTTGAAAAATGTCAAAATCGAAGAAAAACCAAAGGCTATAGTACATGGTCTCGGACGACATACCATAGTATGCCTTTTTCATCGTTTTTGAGCATTTTTGAAAAAATGTCAAAATCGAAGAAAAACCATAGGCTATAGTACATGGTCTCGGACGACATACCATAGTATGCCGTTTTTCATCGTTTTTGAGGATTTTTGAAAAATGTCAAAATCGAAGAAAAACCAAAGGCTATAGTACATGGTCTCGGACGACATACTATAGTATGATGTTTTTCATCGTTTTTGAGGATTTTTGAAAAAATGTCTAAATCGAAGAAAAACCATAGGCTATAGTACATGGTCTCGGACGACATACCATAGTATGCCGTTTTTCATCGTTTTTGAGGATTTTTGAAAAATGTCAAAATCGAAGAAAAACCATAGGCTATAGTACATGGTCTCGGACGACATACCATAGTATGCTGTTTTTCATCGTTTTTGAGGATTTTTGAAAAATGTCAAAATCGAAGAAAAACCAAAGGCTATAGTACATGGTCTCGGACGACATACTATAGTATGATGTTTTTCATCGTTTTTGAGGATTTTTGAAAAAATGTCTAAATCGAAGAAAAACCATAGGCTATAGTACATGGTCTCGGACGACATACCATAGTATGCTGTTTTTCATCGTTTTTGAGGATTTTTGAAAAATGTCAAAATCGAAGAAAAACCAAAGGCTATAGTACATGGTCTCGGACGACATACTATAGTATGATGTTTTTCATCGTTTTTGAGGATTTTTGAAAAAATGTCAAAATCGAAGAAAAACCATAGGCTATAGTACATGGTCTCGGACGACATACCATAGTATGCCGTTTTTCATCGTTTTTGAGGATTTTTGAAAAAAATGTCAAAATCGAAGAAAAACCATAGGCTATAGTACATGGTCTCGGACGACATACCATAGTATGCCGTTTTTCATCGTTTTTGAGGATTTTTGAAAAATGTCAAAATCGAAGAAAAACCATAGGCTATAGTACATGGTCTCGGACGACATACCATAGTATGCCGTTTTTTCATCGTTTTTGAGGATTTTTGAAAAAATGTCGAAATCGAAGAAAAAACATAGGCTATAGTACATGGTCTCGGACGACATACCATAGTATGCTGTTTTTCATCGTTTTTGAGGATTTTTGAAAAATGTCAAAATCGAAGAAAAACCAAAGGCTATAGTACATGGTCTCGGACGACATACTATAGTATGATGTTTTTCATCGTTTTTGAGGATTTTTGAAAAAATGTCAAAATCGAAGAAAAACCATAGGCTATAGTACATGGTCTCGGACGACATACCATAGTATGCCGTTTTTCATCGTTTTTGAGGATTTTTGAAAAAATGTCAAAATCGAAGAAAAACCAAAGGCTATAGTACATGGTCTCGGACGACATACCATAGTATGCCGTTTTTCATCGTTTTTGAGGATTTTTGAAAAATGTTGAAATCGAGAGAAAACAACATACTGTAATGGCGTGAGGGGTCCTCCTCGATGTACGACATGACAACTTCTTGCTTTTAATGGATTTAATAAGAAAATAGCCGTGCAACAACACTGCAATGAACAAAATGCTACTACGAAGCACTTCACTAGCGCTTGCACACACACACACAATAGCTCTGAGCGCACTGTAACTGAAAAACGCGCTAAACTCCCGCTCTAACCACCGGAAATGCTGTTATCCCCCGGAAATACTTCTCCAACTTAAAGGGACACATAAATCAACAGTCTTAAACAAATAATAATGCCAGTGTCCCACTGGGACACTACATTGCCCCCACCTAAGGGGTTTAACTGTCCCCAGTAACCCCTAACCCGACGTCATAGTCCTGGAGGTGTCGAGGCAACCGCCTCCGTCGCTGTCCGCGCCTCAGACCCTCCGGTGTCCCCCTCGGAGACACATCCGACACGGAAGGGCCCTCAACCTCCCCCTGGTTTTCATCCGTCTCCACCCGTGGTTGATAAGGTGCCAGTCGGTCCCGGTGAAGGACCACCTTGCGGCCCCCCAGCATCTGCACCCGGTAGACCACATCAGACAGCTTCTGCAAAACAGTACATGGCCCAGTCCACTTGCTGCAAAGTTTAGGTGACACGCCCTTCTTCCGGGACGGGTTAAACACCCACACGCGAGCTCCCTCAGAAAAGTCCCTCCCTGCACACCGGGAATCATAGACCCGCTTCTGGCGAGCCCCCGCCTCTGCAAGTACACCCCGGGTCAGTTCGTGTGTCACTCTCAACTTCTCCCGCAGCTGCGCGTAGTAGTCCAATCCTGCTTCCCCTGGGAGATCTGGCTCCGGCGGAGGACCGAACACGAGGTCCACTGGGGTCCGCAACTCTCTGCCAAACATGAGAGCTGCTGGGGTGCACTGTGTCGACTCCTGAACTGCAGTCCGGTAGGACCACAGGATCAGGGGTATGTGAACGTCCCAGTCCCGCTGCCGTTGGCCTGTCAGGATGGCAAGTTGGGTGGTGAGGGTGTGGTTAAATTTCTCAACCAGACCATCACTCTGGGGATGCAGGGGTGTGGTCCTAGTCTTCCTCACCCCCAGCCGTTGACACACCTCCTGGAACACCTGAGCCTCAAAGTTGCGGCCCTGGTCGCTGTGTAGCTCCTCTGCCGCCCCGAACCGGCAGAACATCCCGTCCACCAGCGCTGCTGCAGTGGTCGCCGCCGTCTGGTCTGGAACAGCGTATGCTTCGGGCCACTTGGTGAAATAGTCCATAGCAACGATGATGTAACGGTTTCCGCTGTCCGTGACCGGAAATGGACCCAAGATGTCAACTCCCACCCGTTCCATGGGCGCCCCCACCTGGTATTGCTGCAATGGGGCATGGGAACGCCGGGTGGGACCCTTCTGTGCGGTACACAGGTCACACCGGTGCACATAGAGCTCCACATCCAAGCGACAGTTCGGCCAATAAAACCGTGAGCGGAGTCGACGTAGGGTCTTGGTGACACCGAAATGTCCAGCCCCCACAGAACCATGGACAAGCTGCAACACCTTTTCACGGAGCTTGAGGGGCACCAAGAGCTGTTGTATCTCCCCACCTCCATTGGCTGCCTGCCACCGTCTGTGCAGCAGCCCGTTGATGACAGTCAGGCTGGCGAACTGGGAGTAGTACGCCTTGCTCTCCTTGTCTAGGGCTGATATGGCAGGCCACTCAGGGCGTTGACCCGCCTCAACCCAAGTCCGGACCCGGTTGAGAATGATGTCGCTGTCTTGCTCCTGGCGCATGGTCTGTGGATCAATGGCCTCAACTGTGGAATTGTCATTGGCCTCGTTCGCGGCCGTCCCCTGGTCGGCCTGAAGAACGCCCACCGACAGAGTGGGTGTGTCCCGCTCCTCCGCACGTTGACAATAACGGCATCCGACCTCCTCACAGGGTCGGCGAGACAGACTGTCAGCGTTGGTGTGCAGTCGACCCGCCCGGTGCCGCACCTCGAAGTCGTACTCTTGGAGGATTTCCAGCCACCGAGCCAGCTGCCCCTCTGGCTCTTTGAAGTGCAGAAGCCAGGTCAGTGAAGCATGATCAGTTCTCAGTAGAAACCGTCTTCCGTACAAGTATGGCCGGAAATGTTTCAATGCCTTCACAACTGCCAGCAGTTCCCGTCTGGTGACACAATAGTTCTTCTCCGACCGTCCGAGACAGCGGCTGTAATATGCCACCACGCGTTCTCCATTTTCTCCCTCCTGCGACAACACGGCTCCCAGGCACCTGTTGCTGGCATCCGTGTCCACAATAAACGGCTTGTCTGCATCAGGGTAGGCCAGAACCGGGGATACAGTCAGTGCCTCACGCAGCTGTTCAAATGCCTCGTGACATGCCTTGTCCCATTGGAATGTCTGTCCATTCTGTGTGAGGCGATGGAGGGGACTGGCGATTTCTGCAAAGCCTCGTACATAACGCCTGTAGTAAGATGCCAGGCCCAAGAAGCTCCTTAACTCCTCAACGTTGCGGGGTGTCGGCCAGCTCTCCACTGCGGCGATCTTTTGTGGGTCAGTAGCAACACCCTCGCCACTGATCACGTGGCCCAGGAATGTAGTCTCTCGTTGCAGAAGATTGCATTTAGCTGGATTCAGACGGAGACCCGCTTTGCGGATGGCTTGGAACACCTCCCGAAGGCCAGTTAATGCCGCCTCGAAGTCCACCGCGTGGGACAGAAGGTCGTCTAGAAATACAACACAGCGGCTCCGAGGGATCCCGGACAGCACTCTCTCCATTAAGCGCTCGAACGTAGCCGGGGCGTTGCACAGTCCGAAGGGCATAACACGAAACTGCCATAACCCCTCCCCAATGGAGAATGCGGTCTTGGGTCTGGAGTCAGCCGCCAGCTCCACCTGCCAGTACCCACACCGAAGGTCCAAGGAACTGAACCAGCTGGAGCCGGAGATGTGGTCCAGGGCCACGTCGATTCTGGGGATGGGGTACGAGTCCTTGAGAGTCACATCATTCAGTCGCCGATAATCCACGCAGAACCGCCAGGTGCCGTCCTTCTTGGGGACTAAGACGACTGGTGCGGACCAGGGGCTGCTAGACGGTTCGATAATACCTGCCTGTGCCATCTCCTGCAGCTTTTGCTCTGCTGCGGCCCTCTTGGCCAAGGGCAGTCTCCGAGGCCGGATGCGAATGGCCTGGTTCTGTCCCGTGTCAATCTTATGCTGGACCAGGGTGGTCTGCGTACAGTCCTCGTCACGAGCAGCAAAGATGTCGAAGGACTCCTCCAGCAGGCCCCACAGTAGATGTTGTTGTGAGGGAGAAAGCTTATTTTTGCTGCGCTGGTAGAGCTCCCCCACTGCTGCACGGGTCTCCTCTGACGGCGCCAGGACCAGCGGTGGTGAAGCAGTCTCTCCTCCAGCGGCGGCGGTCTCTCCGGCGGCTGCGGCGGCGGTCTCTCCGGCGGCTGCGGCGGCGGTCTCTCCGGCGGCGGTCTCTCCGGCGGCTGCGGCGGCGGTCTCTCCGGCGGCGGTCTCTCCGGCGGCTGCGGCGGCGGTCTCTCCGGCGGCTGCGGCGGCGGTCTCTCCGGCGGCTGCGGCGGCGGTCTCTCCGGCGGCTGCGGCGGCGGTCTCTCCGGCGGCTGCGGCGGCGGTCTCTCCGGCGGCTGCGGCGGCGGTCTCTCCGGCGGCTGCGGCGGCGGTCTCTCCGACGGCTGCGGCGGCGGTCTCTCCGACGGCTGCGGCGGCTGTCTCTCCGGCGGCGGCGGTCTCTCCGGCGGCGCTGGTGGTCACCTTCTCCCCGGTAATGGTGCTGGCTGTATCTCTGGTCTTGCGCTGGTGAAGGGCTATAGTCAGGCGCCCCATGTGGAGACGGGCCCGTGGAATGTCAACCACAGCCCCAAGCTCTTCCAGTAAGTCCACACCGACAATGCAGTCTTCCTGAATGTCCGCCAGCCAAAACTCATGGCGTAGACTTTTACTGGATATCGATATCTGGAGCTGTCCATGGCCCTGCATCGGTGCTCGTTCTCCTGTCACTGTCCTGACCTGCATAGCTGTAGGTGACCACAGTGCGGGGGATGCTTTGTGGCCACCCGGCAGTATTCCTCTTCGCACCAGGGACAGAGAAGCTCCAGTGTCGACCAGCGCTTGGCAACGGACGCCATTCAGCTTACAGTCCAAATACAGCCCCTTGGTTTGGCCAACACGGCCAAGGCGATGTTCAGAGGGGAAGGTGAGACAGGACGACAGTTCCCTCACTGTGTCGTCCTTCTCTCGTTTAACGCTGGTACAGGGGGAGGGTTTAGTGGTGCAGGGGCCAAGCAATTACGGGCCACGTGACCCGGTTCACCACAGCGGAAGCAGGTGGCTGGGGGACGCTCACCTGGCTGACGCCGTTTTGCTGTCTTCTTTTCCTGGCGAGGGGGGGCTGGGGCTACACTCTGCACGGCCGCCTCCTCATCACTCTGATCCACCCATTCTGCTTGTCTCACGAAGGCTTGTGCGGGTGGGGCTCGGTTGGGGGCGCACAGCATGGACTCCACTCGTTCTGCCTCTCGCAGCGCCTCCTGGAACGTCCGCGGCCCAAACACGCTGATGTGCTCTTTCAGACGAGAAGGGCGGAGCCCACGCACAAACGCGGTGCGCGCCAAATCTTCCTGGAGCTCACGTGGATAACCGGGGTAGCTGCGTAGGGTTAATTCTTGAATCTCTGCAGCATAAGCTCCGATGCTCTCTCTCTCACCTCTCACTCTGGCGAACAACTTAGACATGGCTTCATCCATGGACACTGGGCGGCCAAATCTCTGTTCTAGAGCTCCCATCAGCACATTATAGTCCAGTCGTTCCTCCTTGCGTAGGCTCGTCAGTACCTGTGCTGCTCGTCCCTTCAACGCCACCGCCAGTCCCATAGCTGTTTCAGCATCAGACCAGCCATTGAGCTGAGCCGCTAATTCCACCTGAATGCGGTAACTTTCAATCGGCTCCTCTCCACTGTACTGCGGCAACTTCACATGTCCTTTGGGCGGCGCACGTGCGGTGCTGGCGGGGGTGCACAGCGGTGTGCGGTGGTTGGCGGTGTCCCTCCCCGCCCGCGGTGGCGTATCCATATCAGCCAGACAGTGCGTCGAGGTGCGGTCAGCCATAACTCTCCGAGGGCTGTAGAAGTCCCCGCTCAGAGCGTCCCGCCCAGCCGGGCCCGAGTGGTGGGCAGCACGGCTGTAAAACGCTGGGGTCCGCAGCATGGTCCCCATCGCGGAGTCATCCTCCTCTTCAACGGCATATCCCGGAGCCGCCACCCGGAGTCTCCCGCTGTCCGCACCGCGAGTTTGCCAACGCACTGGCTCATCCGTCCCTTCGGCGGCATAAACCGGTGCCGTCACCCGGTACTCGGCGCCGCTCGCACCGCGGTCGCGTGGGGCCGTTTGCGCGAAGCCATCCCCATCTTCGGCGGCGTAATCCGGCGCCGCCACCCGGCCTCCTACTCCCCGGTGCGCGCTAGGCATCTCCGATGCCGGCTCGTCTGTCACCCACCACCGCGGGAAAGCCATGTCGTCCTCCTCCACACTTCTGACTCCAATGTAATGGCGTGAGGGGTCCTCCTCGATGTACGACATGACAACTTCTTGCTTTTAATGGATTTAATAAGAAAATAGCCGTGCAACAACACTGCAATGAACAAAATGTTACTACGAAGCACTTCACTAGCGCTTGCACACACACACACAATAGCTCTGAGCGCACTGTAACTGAAAAACGCGCTAAACTCCCGCTCTAACCACCGGAAATGCTGTTATCCCCCGGAAATACTTCTCCAACTTAAAGGGACACATAAATCAACAGTCTTAAACAAATAATAATGCCAGTGTCCCACTGGGACACTACAATACTATTCTAGAAGTGTGAATGTTAAGAAGCAATGGAGGCGAGACTCTGGTGTACTGTCACTTTCTATTTGCTGTTTTGTGAAAATGCAGAGCAACCATGGTAGCTCACTGGATAAAGATCCTGCCTTGAAATTGAAGGCCCGGGTTCAAGTCACACACCTTGCACTGTGTTCATTGTGATCCAACCCTTTGAAAGTAGAGTTAAGGCCAGGTGTTCTAGTATCTTTTTTTGTTTAATTTTCATTAAAAAATCAAACCTTCAAGATCATGAGATACGACTTAATATATAGTATGTCCTTCATTCATTTCATTCACTTACTTTAAAATGTTTTGTAGTTTCTGAGTTATTTAACTTAAACGCCCAATGCATTCTCAGTGGAAATAGCACAAACTTTATTAGTCCTACATACCTACACCTAGAAACCCCATTTATGGCTATTAACGTTGATCTTACGGAGCAAATGTTTGCCTGAAAAGCAATATAGTGCTTCTAAATATGCCTGGAGCTGCCATTGACCCCCATTATAAGTCAAAAAGTCACGTTCACTAGAAACTCCATTCACACTTTTTTAAATTCAGCTTACTGTAGATATACATGCTGGAACTTTTTACTTTGAAAAGTTTTGTAGTTTCTGAGTTATTTAACTTAAATGCCCAATGCATTTTCAATGGAAAACTTTATTATGCTGTTACTTCTACATACTTTCACCTAGAAACCCCATTTAAGGTTATTTAGGTTCATCATACGGTAGATATGCTTGCCTGAAAAGAAATCTTTGAAATGTTTTATCGTTTTAGAAATATAGTGCTTCCAATTTTGAAGGTCAATTCAGTTTATATCGTTCCTAAAAGTAAGTACTTGAGTGGGATTTGAACTCACAACCTCCAGACCACTTCACCTGCAACCAACGCACTGAGCTACTTGGTACAGCCTGTGTGTCAGTCATTTTTTGTGAGTAACAAAATCCATAGAACAGAAGCCAGGGCATTTATTGTCTGTCTTGTTTTTTATCTACTATGGTATGCCTTTTGTCATCGTTTTTGACGATTTTCGAAAAACGTCGAAAGCGAAGAAAAAACAAAGGCTATAGTACATGGTCTCGGACAAAATCGAAGAAAAACCAAAGGCTACAGTAGATGGTCTCGGACAACATACTATATTATGCCGTTTTTCATCGTTTTTGAGGATTTTTGAAAAAATGTCGAAATCGAAGAAAAACCAAAGGCTATAGTACATGGTCTCGGATGACATACCATAGTATGCCGTTTTTTTCATCGTTTTTGAAAAATGTCAAAATCGAAGAAAAACCATAGGCTATAGTACATGGTCTCGGACGACATACCATACTATGCCGTTTTTCATCGTTTTTGAGGATTTTTGAAAAATGTTGAAATCAAGAGAAAACAACATACTATTCTAGATGTGTGAATGTTAAGAAGCAATGGAGGTGAGACTCTGGTGTACTGCCACTTTCTATTTGCTGTTTTTCTGAAAATGCAGAGCAACCATGGTAGCTCACTGGTTAAAGATCCTGCCTTGAAATTTGGAGGCCAGGGTTCAAGTCACACACCTTGCACTGTGTTCATTGTGATCCAACCCTTTGAAAAAAGAGTTAAGGCCAGGGGTTCTAGTATCTTCTTTTGTTTAATTTTCATTAAAAAATCAAACCTTCAAGATCATGAGATACGACTTAATAATATATAGTATGTCTTTCATTAATTTCATTCACTTACTTTAAAATGTTTTGTAGTTTCTGAGTTATTTAATTTAAACGCCCAATGCATTCTCAGTGGAAATAGCACAAACTTTATTAGTCCTACATACCTACACCTAGAAACCCCATTTATGGCTATTAACGTTGATCTTACGGAGCAAATGTTTGCCTGAAAAGCAATATTTGAAATGTTTCATCGTTTTAGAAATATAGAGCTTCTAAATATGCCTAGGGCTGCCATTGACCCCCATTATAAGTCAAAAAGTCACGTTCACTAGAAACTCCATTCACACTTTTTTAAATTCAGCTTACTGTAGATATACATGCTGGAACTTTTTTACTTTGAAAAGTTTTGTAGTTTCTGAGTTATTTAACTTAAATGCCCAATGCATTTTCAATGGAAAACTTTATTATGCTGTTACTTTTACATACTTTCACCTAGAAACCCCATTCAAGGTTATTTAGGTTCATTGTACGGTAGATATGCTTGCCTGAAAAGAAATCTTTGAAATGTTTTATCGTTTTAGAAATATAGTGCTTCCAATTTTGAAGGTCAATTCAGTTTATATGGTTCCTAAAAGGAAGTACTTGAGTGGGATTTGAACTCACAACCTCCAGACCATTTCCCCTGCAACCAACACACTGAGCTACTTGGTACAGCCTGTGTGTCAGTCATTTTTTGTGAGAAACAAAATCCATAGAACAGAAGCCAGGACATTTGTCTATTGTCTGTCTTGTTTTTTTATCTACTATGGTATGCCTTTTGTCATCGTTTTTGACGATTTTCGAAAAACGTCGAAAGCGAAGAAAAAACAAAGGCTATAGTACATGGTCTCGGACGACATACCATAGTATGCCTTTTTCATCGTTTTTGAGGATTTTTGAAAAATGTCAAAATCGAAGAAAAACCATAGGCTATAGTACATGGTCTCGGACGACTTGCTACATTATGCTGTTTTTCATCGTTTGAGGATTTTTGAAAAATGTTGAAATCGAGAGAAAACAACATACTATTCTAGACGTGCCTGGTATTTATAATTACACTCTCACAGTTGGTAATTTGTAAGTTCTTTTGGTTGTCAAGGCCTAGATGTATTTGTGGCATTTAACCATGTGTGCATTTGTATTCATACAAACTCCTCGGTTCTTTTCTTTCCCCAAGAACATATACATATACATATAAAAGAACCCCACCCCCCCACCACCACACCACCTACACACACACATACTTAACAAGTACAAGTACATACAGAAAACAAAATGACAGCAATAGGCAATTTGACCATAATCTGTACACGGTAATGACATAATTTTAAGAAGCAGTTTTGTCACCATGCTCTATAGCTGTGCATTTACTTTAATATAATAACATTTAACACAGTATAACACAGTATCATATAAACATTATATGTGCACATTTCAGAAATATATAATACAAAATTTAGATTAAATTTAATATTTTATGAGTTGATTCTTGCATGCAGGCCAACATCAAGGGACACTATATTCCTCTTTGAAGCAAATACTTTGTGGTGTGGTTGTGTTTTTCTATTGGCTTAGACTATACTGTAGGTATTTAGGTTGTTAGTTGGGCTTAAATTGCTTATTGTATATTTCTTCTTAATCTGTAGGCAGTTGTATGTTAGTTTTTCTTTCTGTGTTATGTTGTCACACAGTTCAGGGAGAAGACTCATAGGCACACACTGAAAAATATACACGCGTCATCATCAGGAGATTTCCACACTTTCAGAGTTAAGCCAACACTCTGGACTTGGCTGTGTTCTGTGAATTCAGGAACTTGCTGACCTCTTGAGCCATTCTCAGAGCCTGCTTTCCACTCTCAAGGGTTGGCTGATATCAGTCAGCCACATGCTGAGTCCACACAGCGACACTGACCTGAGGTGGGCAGAAATACATGAGACAATGTTTGGCAGCTGCTATCAGCATTAATCTCTCACAGTAATTTTGGATGTTTGGAGAATGCATGGTCCCCGTGTCTTAGATAGACATACGATAATTCATACAGCTGCAATGTTGGTGACTTTAACATGGTTTAATACAAGCAGATTGCAGATGTTTTTTTTTTTGTTATGGGGGAGTCAATGGACATTCACTCTACATTCATCCCCGGATACTGCAACTCTACATTGATCCCCTGCTAGTTAGAACCAGTGCTACTTTTGAAAAGGTTTCTACATAATCTAGCCGTTATCAATCAGCACTAATTCATTACTCCTGTGGTTTCAAATATACATTTATGATGTATTTTATAAGCCAAATCCACAATAACTATAGTTACCCACACCAACCATCAATGCTGAATTTCCACTCACAAATACACACAGAAACAGGTATTTACATTTCATAGAACAATTCTGCAGAAAGAATACAGCAACAGCAATTGCCATTTAATTGATTCTGCATCAATTCTTGTTTTAACCAACCATGGCCAGTGCAGTGGTGGAGATTTCTTGTAATTGCCCGCCCTGGCCCTGTACTAATAGATAATTTCTGGAACTTTTTGAGAGAGAGAGAGAGAGAGAGAGAGAGAGAGAGAGAGAGAGAGAGAGAGAGAGAGAGAGAGAGAGAGAGAGAGAGAGAGAGAGAGAGAGAGAGAGAGAGAGAGAGAGAGAAAAAGAGAAAGAGAGAGAGAGAGAGAGAGAGAGAGAGAGAGAGAGAGAGAGAGAGAGAGAGAGAGAGAGAGAGAGAGAGAAAAGCACACATAGCAGTAGTGACTACCATAAGTAATTAAAGGACCACATGACCACTTTTCAACCTATGATATAATATTGATCCTCACTAGTGTTCATGATAAAATGGCACAATTCTTTTCCTATGTGTTCTATCTGGTAAAAAAAAACACCGTCATTGTGACGCAGCTCAGACAAGGATATTTTTCCATTTTGTGCAAAGTTGCGGTCTTGGACATTTCCACAAGATTGTGACAATGTAGGCATTATGTGTGTTCCTTTACGGTACCTAGTGAAACAATCCATTCCATGTGAGCTCTGCCAAGCGTTCACATTACAGCGCACACACCAGCCTTGCTCACCATCTGTTTGCCATAGCTGCAACAACAGACAGAAAGAATAGGTCATACTGAAGTCAGAGTAGTGAGGACAAACGTTAGAAGAACCTGTGAATGGAAACAAACCTGTTAAGGTTAGCTGGCTCAGAGTGGTAGTTGTGCTTGGCATGTTCAGTTCTAGTAGGCACATGGTGTGGCTCAAACTGACCGTGACTGGGCTTCAGGGCATGGCTGTGGCTCTTCAGGTCAGGAGAGCTAGGGGCAGGGTTACATGATTTGTATTTGTTGTATGTAAAGCACTTTGGGTATATAGAAAAGCGATATATCCTATACACTTTAGCTATTATTATTATTGTTGTTGTGTATTTGATTTGCTCTGCTTCTGTGTCGAACCTGGGTTTGGAAGGGTCTACTGAATGGGCCTGCTGCAGTTGCTTCATGTGGTTAATGGCCACAGTGGCATGGAAGGCTTGCTGCAAACACAGAGACAATACGTTGTTAGAGAGTGACTTAAACGCCATATAAACAGTAATTATGTCCATTAGCGCTTTAAATCAGGAAAGATTTGGGCAGTCATCAAAATTATTCTGCTGAGGCAGGATCTCAAAAGAGCTCACCAAGATAGTGCTAATAAATACAACCAGGGCACAGCATTCAAGACTTACAGTACCTTCCACTTTGACTTTGCAAAATTCTTCTGGATCTGAACACTGACAGAATGATAAATATCCTGGCTCCTTGCTGTCTTTCCCATGATCCTGAAAAAGAAAGAGAGGAAAATGGTATTTAGAACTAATGGGTTGAGTTAAGCTTTTCTAACACAGAATAATTAAATATCCTCACCAAGGGTGCCTGAGTGCTTGTTCAGTGGTGTAGCGCATGTGGGGATTCTTCTGCATCATGTTCCGTATGAAATCTTTAGCTGCATGCAGGAAAAAAGGAACAGCCATCATGGTCAGGACATTGTTCTTTAAAGAAGAACACAGTAGCATCTCCAGTGTCTGCTGTGTTTACCAGATTCTGAGATGTCGTCCCAGAAGGGAGAATCAAACTCATACTGCGCCTTCATAATCCTTGCAAAGAGCTGAGACTCTGATTCTTCGTAGAAAGGAGGATATCCACAGAGTCTGCAAAGAACATGGTTCTTGAGGGTCAAGGTTTGGATCAATATTAGAAATCCCCCAAGAGGTATAATGCTCGCTGCTGACTGTATAACCTGGATATAAATGCCTTCACTGTATACTAAATGTTCAGTAGGTGGTGCTATACTCAATCAAAACTTTATCATCACATTGAACAACACTTACAGTATATTAGCCCAGGGCTGTCCAAAAGGAAGCTTGTGATCTACCTTGACAATATCCATACCATACTCTACCAGTGATACTTTAATCACAAAGGCTGTGCATGTAGACCACATGACATGGCCAAAAATATTATTTAAATGTAAACAAATGCATCTGTCACTTCTATTAAGGTGACTTGATGTGTTGACCTCAAAATGGTCAAATCCATAATGCAGTACTTTGTTTTTGAGTAAAAAATAACAAACTAACAGAAGCAGTACAAAAAAAGAAATTAAAAGAAAGATTTCGGCCTGTGTTCAGTGTGTGTGTCAGAGTGTTTAGTGTGTCAGATCTGTAAATAAAGACAACGCATGGTTAACAGAAGGATACTCACAGAATATAGGTGATAACTCCAACCGACCAGCAGTCCACTGCCTTACTGTAGGGTTTCTGTGCCAATACCTCAGGGGCTGGAAGTTACAGGATACGCTTGTGAGCAGCAACATATTTGAAAATACGAATGATTTCAACATCCATACTAGTCCTCCCCTAGTCAATGCTACTGTGACACAGTGGCAAGGTTATTGTGGTTATTAAGATTATAATGGTTATTATAGTTTGGTCTCACAAATCCATTCTGTACTGTACAGCAGTTGTGCCAAAATAAATACAAGGTTAGTGGAAAAGTGTTTTGCATAGCTGATAATGTGCCCAAAAGCAGATGAGCATCCAGAAATTATGAAGTTACCTTGTGGTTGCCTACTGTAAACCACTAATATTGGCCCCTTCCAGTAATTTTGCTAAGCCATGCAATGTCAATACTACATTGTTATCATGTCTAATAATATGCAGGGTGTTTTCTCCCCAATATCATGTTTTTGGTAATTGTTTTTTGCAATTTTGGCGCCCCCAAATGAATGGACATTTTAGCCTTTCCATAAGCTTGCAAAGCAGGCCTAGGGCAAGTGCTACGGCATGTGTAACTAATAAAAAGTAAACATAATAAAAAGAACTCTAACAAACCTCTGCCTTCATAATACATGTAAACAAAAAAACAAAAACAAAAAACAGAAATGCGCGGGGGGAACATGCAAACTCCACACAGAAAGCCTTTTGCCAATCCTGCCATGGGTATGGGCACGGTAACTCAGAGGAGGAAACACGCTACCTACAGTGTCCCAAACAGGAATCAAACCGAGGTGCTTTTAGCTGTTAGGTGACAGCACTATCAAGTCAACCGACTGTGCACAGGCTTGTCCGCTGGCCATACTGTATCTTCTTACCAACATATCCTGGAGTGCCGCAGGCTGTGGACATGACAGGATCTTCACCGTGTAACACCTTGGACAAGCCAAAGTCACTGATCATGATCTTGGAGTCCTTGTCCTGGTTGTAGTAAAGAAGGTTCTCTGGCTGCACAGAGACCACAAGATAATCCAGGTGTTAATTGCAGGTGACTTTCCTCACAATTCAATTTAGAGGAGCTTTATTGGCATGATAAAGCATATACCATATTGGCCTGAATATAAGACAGTGTTTTTTTCCAACAGAAATATCCTAAAAAATGGAGCCGTCTTATATTTGGGGTCGATAATAATTGACATTCAATGTTCTTGCTACACAAATGGGGGTTTTCGTATAACCATGGTTGTCTTATATTCGGGACAATGGTATTTACATTGCCAAAGCAAGTGTCAAAATATAATATACCAGTTGAAAATGCGGAAAGTATACAGTATAGTTGAATGTGTACAGCATTGTAACCGAGCTTTGTCGAGTTGAGTTCTTGGGGTAAACGTGTTCTTGGGGTAAACATTTGATTCCAATTTGTGTACCGTACTCTCAGTAGGTAAATAAACACTGACACAGGAACTTATTTTGAACATGTCCTACCTTGAGGTCACGGTGCACTATTCCCATTTGGTGCAGGTAGTTGACAGCCTGCAACACCTGCTGGATGACCCTGCTCGCATCCTGCTCTGAGTACATCCCACGTTCCAGAATACGATCAAACAGCTCGCCACCCGTAACGCTGCCGGTATCCAATGCCAAACAACACAAAATAACAAAACATGTCACTGACAAATTAGTAACATAATGCACTTCAACCCTGGCTACCCCCTGAGTTTATATTATGTGACTGCCATTTTAGCTTTACATTAAAGGAATGTAAAATGTACAAACTCACAGCTGCATGACAAGGTAGTAATGAGTCTGACTTTCATAAAAATCCTCCAGTCCCACCACATTCTTGTGGTTGATCCTGTTGGAAAGAATACTATTTTAGCTTTCATCTTTCACTTAATGCAGGGAAATGGATTCCATGCAGAGCCAAAATTGATCATTTTCTGTACACACAAAACAATGCTGTAAAATTAAGCTGCATGATAGGTCCATCACAAATGGAGGATGTATTACTTTTTCAACACAGCAATCTCATTCTGTAGGCTGAAATCTGTCTTCTGATTCTTCTTCATACATTTCATAGCAAACATCTTCCCTGTCTTCCTCTCCTTCACCAGGTAAACATCAGAGAAGGCCCCCCTGTTAATTATAACATGGAATGAGTTACTGGCAAAAGAGTGTTTAATGGCTGTAATAAAAAAACATTCATGATTCTATTTGAAAGTGAATAAGATAATCGTTTAAGTTTTTTCTGCATTAGTTGACCCATGGTCAACTCTAATGCACTTAGGTGATCTGTAGATGTACAAACATTCTGCTCTTAAATTAAGTCAAGTCAAGTTCACATGCTGAATCATTAGCTCTGTCTGGGAATAGTTGTTCCGCCAGGTGGATTAGGCCCTTAATCCCTTATGCAATGGACGCTGTGACAAGCCGAGGGTTCTAGGTATATGAAGCTATAGGTGTAGAGCAGGTCAAAGACCAAGCCCCTAATCTAGACTTGGTCACAAACAGGACTTGACTACTTGACTCAGTTCCTGAGTGGGGGGAAGAAGTCAGGAACTGATCTGAATAATGTAGTACATTATCAAACTGTGGACCACTGTACATAGAAACATAGACCTTCTTAACGTATCAAAATGAACAATGTAATTTGACGTTGGCTGTTGATATATCTAATAAAAAAAGCTATGAAGTAGATCTGGGCGTAAATGGTTACCAGAGTTATCTTTAGGCGCTTTTGAAATTCAAGCATTCAAGCATTTTTTGTGTTTTTGACACCGGCTGTTGCTAGGCAACGCCTTGTTCAGTGCTCCTGGACATGTTTTGCGCATGCCCACAGCAATCTATCTATGAATCTTATGTGCTGTGTTTGGTTTTGATTGGAATGCTGATGTTTTGTTCTAATTTCTGACTTAACTGAGCATCTTTTGGGGAATATTAATGCTTCCAAAAAGAGATCAGGCTTATATATACTAGCATACAGCATACATATTATTGTATATGTTTTGACAATGATCAGCTAAGCTGTCTGTAACACCAGACACTGTCAGGCCAAATTAGACCAATCAGGGTATCTTGTGACTTAAGGCTTCAGTAACGTATGTCTCCACATGTCAATCCAATCAAACCAATAAGATGTACTCTAACTCAGCCATGAGTAACAGAACAATCAGGTCATGGTCAATAGTTACTACTAGAGTAGTTTACCACTGTTATCACAGATTCCAAGCACACCGGTGGATTTGACAGTTCTTTTTAGCAAGATGAGATTGAATGCTTACGATCCCAACTCCTCCATGAAGTCAAATGCTTCCAGGATGTTCACCGTGTCTGTCCATACACAGTCAGCTTCCTTACGGCCCATGACTGCTTCAGCAGGGACTGCTGTCATGAGGAGAAAACAAATGACACGTCACAACATTGTATGTCAAGTGCCTAATTTGTTTCCTCACATACTAAAGGAATGTTCAGAAAATATTATTCAAACTATAAGTCAAAATGTGCATCTTGAATATAGCAAACATACTGTAGACGAGAGCATGGTTCTGATTATAATGCTAACCCTAAATAGCTGAAAAATAAATAAAAAGTAATCTGTACATTCTGTACCAAATGTGAGAACAACAGCTGTTTCATTAGTTTGAGGGATTACAATTACACTAATTATGTGAACAGGTAGTATTTACAGTAGCTTCCCCAAACAGTTTTGGCCTTACATAAGGCTATATTATTGTTCTGGAGACCTTACCTGGGAACAGGCAGCCACCCAGAGAGAAAAACTGACTAACTGGTCAGTTTAATACTGTTTAATACTGTTGGTAATGAGGTTCATACCAAACAGACTGATATGAACAGAATCATTCAGCGTAAAGCTATATAGCCAAGAGACACGCGCCAAATAATTCCAGCTAGTTAATAGATCAGCCTCTAGTGAGTAAAACCATAATTAATTGAAGTACTTGATGTGTGTAATTAAAAAAAATGTATGCCATCTCCAAAGAAGATCTCTGTGCACCCAAAGAGTGAAACCCAGGTGAGGGATGTCCAGTAGAAGTTGACAGGTGTCAACAATGCAGAGGAGACTAAAGTTATAATATAAACAGACCCCTGAGAACAATTTACTTTGTTAAATTTGATCAGTCAATGTTTTCAATTTCCACTGAACATAACAGGCAATTCAGAGAATCTGCAATTGTTTGCCAGCATAGTGGTGATCAATAAATCAGTCAGTCAACAAACAAAAGACCTATGTAATAACAATATAATAACACTAAAAAGTAAACTACACAGCCTGTGTAGTTCTAAACAACTCCGCAGGCTAGATTTCCTACCTGTAAGGAGATCTGTTGTAGCTCCTGCCAAACGCTTGGAGGTGTGGACCATTGATTTAAGTGGACTGTGGAAGTGGACAGTGAGTGAGTGGACAGACAGGCGAGGCTGCACTGTCTGAACCTGTGAATGAACGGAGAGGCTAGAAGATGTCTGAACATGCGAGGGGAGGGGCTGACAGCAGGTGCTGCTGCTGCGCCTCTCTGGCCACCTAGTGGCCAGGATTGACAAATCACCAGGGCCCACTATTTATTCAGAATTTGTGCCATGGACCACCATTGATGACATCTTAGCCCCACAGAGCCCAAACTAAAAGATTGCTTTTGCTTTTGTCTACAATACCAGGTTGGATTGGGAAACAAAAGTCAAACATACAGATCAAAATGACCATTCATGTTCTACATTCTATAATTGTGTAGACTAATTATGTAAACAAATATGAATATTTGAACTCTTGAGAGTGTAAACATGAATTGCGGATCCATTTGGCTTCATTTTTACACTCTCAAAGAGTTACATCCGGTTAACCAACTTTTCTATCATTTATAGCTGGGGACCCCCTGGAACTCTCTCAAGGACGACTGGTTGAAAACCATTGTTTAACCAATAGAAAACACAGTGAGACAGAGTCTCTTTTACAAGTGGGAACTGGCCAAGATTGAAACAGCAAATAAAACATCCGTAAATGTATCCATAATTTCTGTCAGAAATATAGGCTAACTATAAAGCAATAAAAAGATCATTTAATTATTATTTAAATGCAATCATGCACGTAAGTGCAGATTATTGACTAAGATTTCTAGGAGTATAAGTGAAAGGTTGCACAGATTATACTGCCTACAATCAGTAGTCTACCTGCAAGGATAGTGCATGAATATCAATAGCTGGACCTGTTCTTGATGTTGTCATGGATACCGCTTCATAATATTGACAAAGGAGAGCACCGCTAAAGCGCTACTGCTCTATTTATGAACAGAAGCAAACAGCAACAATGAAATAAATAAATGATTGCATAATTAAAACATCATACTTTCACTAGTAAACATTAAATTACAGGACCTGTTAATTTTGTACTTTACAGTTTGCAGAATTAGTGCATTTCAAGCACAACTCAATACAAAATTGTTGACTGTGAATGGATGACCCAATAAAGCATTACGCTTGTTTACAAGAGGGTCCAACTGGTGCAATTCTTCATAACATTTAGAGATGTATATAAATATACACTTATATAGCAAAAAACAGCAAATCATCATAAAGGAGGTAAAAAGGTAAAAGAAAACATATACTGTACAGTGAGGGGTAGGTGGGGCATTCAGATCTTATGGAGGCCAGTTTCAATTGTCCAAGAAGGCAGCCAGCATCACTCATGTCCACCACCTTAATCCTCTGCTGCAGGAAGTGCTCCTCCTCCGTTCACTGCTCCACTGTCTTCTGGGGGAAACAAAAATGACAGAAATGAGTACAATCTTGGATCTACATACAGTATCTATCAGTCTGTTTATCCATTTATATATATACTGTATATATATATATATATATATATATATATATATATATATATATATATATATATATATATATATATATATATATATATACAGTATATACACACATAGTACAACATACACCACTCAATTCTAGGTATTTCCTGAGCTCCAACCTCATCATGCTCTGCTTGTCTTCAAGCTCAAGCTGCCGAGACCTGAGCGATTTGACAAACAGAAACAGAATCACACCAGCATTAGTCTCTCAAGGAAAAGAGAGCACTCTTTTTCCCTTTCATTTAATGATGAAGGGTTCTCAGAGTGCTCCGGCACTAACCCACGTTGAATGTGGAGAAGGTTATTGGCTACGTCAATGAGCAGGAACAGTAACCACAGTGTTATGGGTGGGCGTCTGCTGCTCTGGTCCCCCTGTGTCCTCACAAGGACTGCTGATTTTGTTTATATTCTTTGCTGTGGTTAACTGCCTGTTTCTTGCTTCATTGCCACTTTGTTTTTGTTTCTGTTTTGCTCTGTAAATCACTGAATGAATGAATGAATGAAATTTTTATTAACAGAGATGAGAGTTACAGTACAAGTCAAGTACACACTGCTACAAAACCGATAACAGCTTGGAGAATTACAGTACAAATTCAAGTACAACTGCATCAAATCTGAAAAAGCTGATTGGACACACTAGTTAAGCATACACTTGTTTACAATAGTGGCCAACTTGTTCATTTCATTGAGGCATTCAAATACCGTACATACCAAACAACTACTTCAGTAAAATCAGAAGCAGCAAATCATGGAGGTAAAATCATAGTGGAGGTAAAAAAGGGAAAAGAGAAATGTACAATGAGGAGAGGCGGGGTGGGTGGGGGGATTTTATATAATTTTTTGTTTTACAGAGGCCAGTTTCGAATTGCAGCCATCTGTAGGTGCCCTTTGAGAGCGGTTTTGAAGGAGTCAAGGGATTCACATGCCTTTATGACTGTTGGTAGGGCATTCCACATTTTGGTGGCATATGAGCGGAAGGAATTAAGACCCTTGTTTGTGCCAAATCTGGGTTGGACATGGTTAGTAGCACTCCCTCTGGTGTTGTGGGAGTGGACCTCATTGACATTAAGGAACTCCAATCGTGGGTCTGCAAAGTAAAGCTGCATTTATGCAACAAATGTGATATATTATTATACAATGTATTAGTATTATTGTATATCACCCATCATCAGCAAAAATAGATATTTAATTTAGAACAAAAAGGGGAAAAAGTAACCCATGTTAATGAACTCCATGTTTGGGTCATATTCAGAGATTCATTGTACTCACAGCATTTACTTTAACATAAGAGCAATACTGTGAAGAGATGTGTTTTCTGTTGTACATCGCAGGTCTGTCCCTGAGCTGTCTGAAAGCCACTGTCTCTGTATTCCAGATGCACTCACAACACAATCTAAACAGGTGCAGCCCAGTGGCACCTTTTTAGGTGCCCATATTGAAAATAGCAGGGGAAACAAGTTCATTACATAAGAGTATGAATCAATATGTCAAACGATACAAGAGCTCACTGTTCTGAATCAACCAGAAATTAATTAATAATCTAATTTACAGTATGATGAATCATGTAATCTGTTCACAATCGCCAAACAAAAATAATAGTTACATCAAAGTACAAGCCTCAAATGAAATAACAGAACACTTAATGTTGGGGGACCAAACAGTTAATCAACTGTCGAACATGCAGTTGTTTATTTACTTATTTATTTTACAAAAGCACATGATGAATGTCTAGAAGAACTACGGTAATTGATTGTTGATAGCCTGTAAAAGTGTTCTATTTTCACATGCAACAAGCTCATTTGAGGCGTGTTTTGGCTTCTACGTTGTAATTCAGTCGAGAACATATTCAGTATACCTATTTCAAACATATCATACTGTACCATATGTACTGGTACATTACATTTGTGTGTGCAAGGCATGGTGACACAGGACAAGCTAGTTACTATACCGTAGTTAGTTTATTTGTCACATCAATTGTGGCATTTGTGATCAGGACCTGCTTCTCTCCTGATCACTGCTGCTCCAGCACTAACCCACGTCGAATGTGGAAAAGGTTATTGGCTATCTGAGTGAGTAGGAACAGTGACCACAGTGTTATGGGTGGGGGTCTGCTGCGCCGTCCCTCCCGACTGTTGTCTTTGTGCCATTTTCTCTCAGAACAGAATCTGTGAGACTAAACTGACTATACAGCCAAGTGTTTGTATATGGTTGGCCAGACATCCTGTATCTCCATATCTATTACCATATTTAATATTTTTTCATATTTTTGCTCAAAATTAAAATACCAATTTATAAGTCTGAAAGTTTACGGTTTTGGACTTTAAATGGTTCCTTCTGACCACAACATACAGTATATGCATGTGTGGTCACCGGTCATACAGTCCTATACTTCTTCTTATTCAACCATGAGGTCTGATTCCTCTGGCACCAATTTTCTTTTCTGGTGAACCAGCTCAATCAAATGGTCTACTATTACAGCTCAGTTGCCTGGAATAGGACAGGAACAGACTACTTTTTTTCCTCAATGTCTTATTATGAAGACCTAATAGCAGCTCTATGTTTTCACCACTTTCCTGTCAGATTGCTCTCTCCAGTTCCACTCCCTTCTCTTCCAAGTCCTTGAAAGTGACTTCAATCTCCTCTAGTCTCCTCTGGAAGGACTGTGGATCACAGAGAGAAGCACTGGAGTTTTAGTCATAAGCTTGGATAGTAAAGCCTGATTATACACTAAAAATACCAATTTTATAAGCTCAAAGCGTTGCACGTGATGCATTGTGAGCTTGTAGATCATCCATTGAGAAACATAAATCGTCAGATTCATGTTCTTCTATGCTACAACAGTGCATTTTGGGTGAAATCAGACACAAACTGGATGAGTTCTCTGGCAAAGCAGTTTTTGGCACACTAATAAAAGTAAAATTAAATTAAAGTAGCAAAAAAATGATCAATTTCAGCATCATATACAGTAGACCTACATAATCGTCATTGAAATCAGTGAAATCCTGAAGTTAAGAAAAAGTACAGTGAAATTCGACTGACTTGGGCTTTGTGGAAACGTATTTCACTCATCGCCGCTCCAACATCCTCATCTTCTTCAGCTCCATCTTCTAAGCCTCCACAGAGTCAGATGACATTTAAATGGCCGGTCAAACCTGGCAGGAACAGATTATGAAGACCCAATGGATCCTTAATTACCACATAATCCAATGAATCAATGTCATCTCTTCCAAACATGTCATCATCTTCCACACCACCAACAATGCCTGGGGTGTCCGAGTCAGAGCTGCAGATTCCGCAATGGCTGCTTTGGCAGCGAGTCGGGCCTGTTGCCCTGCAGAGAGACTGGCGGTTTTTCAATCTCCTTGGAAGTGACGTCAATCTCCTCCAGTTGTCTGTGGATCACAGAGAGGAAGCTGCACTAGTGGTTCAAGTTCAGATCCCAACACTAAAATCACAAGTGAGGGGCACTGTAATGTTGAAATTAACCATCATTTTGACTTTTAGAAGCCTGCATAGGCTTTCAATCGTTGCAGATTCACTGCCACTATATGCTACATAAAGATAGAAAAAAGTGGGCGACTCCTACAGCCACAAAAGCCACAAGAGGAAGCAAGACCAAAATCTGGTACCATCCATGTTCAAAACAAACATGGGCACCTTCTTGTTCTACAGCACCCAAGTGTGGAATGCCATAAATCCGTACCTCAAAAAATACTGTACCGATTACATTTCTGACAGTAGTCAATCACCTGTCTTACAGCCCATATTGCACTGAGGGCAGAAGTACGACCATAGAGTTATGCATGTTGACATGATGTGTCATGGCAGCCTCCGGTCACATCCCTTCTCTACATCACACTCCTTTTTAACCTCATAATCTTACACATTCATGCACTTATAGCATGTTACTTCAACATGAGAGCAAAAAAGCAGTGTGGAGAGATGAGTTTTCTGTTGCTCATTCCAGGTCTGTCCCCGAGCTGTCTGAAAGCCATCTTCTGTCTATTGCAAGTTCACTGATAACACAATCTAAAAAGGATACATGCCCACCACATTGGCAAGTCCTGAAAATAGCAGGTAAACACGCACATTACATAACCAGTTCAATCAATAATGTCAAATGATACAAAGTATCACTGTCCTGAATCAACAAACAAAATAAGTGTGTCATTTACAATATGAGGAATCATTAATCTGTTCACATAACAAAAAAATAATATCAAAGTGCGTGATCTTTATTTGATAATTATATTGTGGAAATGCCATCCAAATTTGGACAAAATGGCAGCATTGGAACAATGAATGTACAGTAGAAGGCTCATGTTTCACTTGCAGTGTATTTTTTTTTTTCACCTTGAACCTTATACTTTGCCAACACCTGAGTGTTAAATCTGCAAAGCATAGACAATGGCTTCAATTTATACATTTCTGAATGTTTGCTATTCATTCTCCAGGCCCCCCATCTGTGTTCCTGTAGTGCGGCCAGTCCTTGAAGGCCACAAGTGAAATAACAGAACACAATGTTGGAGGACCAAACAGTCAACCCCTGAGATCAACTATCAGACATGCAGTTAATTTACAAAAGCACATGGTGAATGTCTTGAAGAGCTACAGTAATGATATGGTGAGTAATAATGATAATATATCAATAAGAGTTGCTGCATTCAGCTAATCTTAATTTAAATAACTTCTATAATATATATATATTTTTTTTATTTATAATCCACAACCATTTTTTACTTCTATTTCCTAGAACTTATTCAGTATACAAATATCAAACATATACTGTAAGTCTGTTATATGTACATTACATTTGTGTGTGCAAGTTTAGTTATGGTGACACAAGACTAGTCATCATGAAAGTATTTTCAGAACACAACCTCCTTTGCTTGTAACACAGTAAAATCCTCAGTGTTGTCCATTTATCAATTTACAAACTCTGAGAGGGTACAAATGACCTCTCGGGGTGAAATAAACGACAACAACAAAAACTCTGCTTCATGCAGTTCAATCTTGGCTCTGTACCTTATCATGCCATTGTCCATATTCAATTCAAAGTGATGGAAGTCTTCTGAGTCATAACGTATATTGGCCACTGGCCAGTTTAAACAGGGTTCTAGGAGAACCGTGCACAGCAGGGTTTTTCTACCATCTGTGGGCCAGGCAGAGTTTAAAGTAGAGCTACCAGACCAAAGGTCTCAAACCTCAAAGTGAATGTCAGTCTCCCCTTAGGGGATGGAAAATTCTCCCAGTCAGCATGGCTATCATGTCCCATGTGCACTGAGTGTTGAGTTAACAATTAACTTAACACTCAGGATTTTGCAGTGTGCTTTATTCTATGCGCTCAGATACAAAGGAGCCATCCATCCACAATGCTGTATATATCACTGGTTCTCAACATCCATCCGATGGCGGTAAAGGTCCAGATCGGCCTTTATAGGACTGCAACCTTGAATGTACACTGTCAAAATCCACAGTGTTGATTTAAATCCGCATTATTGACCCGTAACTGTCCATTCAGAGCCCTGGTGGTCCCTGCCTGGAGGCGAGTTTTAGAACTGTTGCTGGATAGGGTCTTTGGCTTTTGCAAATATAAAAAAAAGAGATATTTACACAACAGTATCAATGCACTCTCTCATTGATTGCAAGCTCTGGCGTCTGCCCAGTGAACCTGAGCTCCTGCTGATGTGGAGTGTCTTTTTGTCTCCATGATGGAAAAGACTGCCTGTTCCTCACTTATCTCTTTTAGTCTCTTCTCCTCCAAGAAGGCAACCAGAGCATCCCTCATGTCCACCACCTCGATCTTCTGCTGCAGGAAGTGCTCCTCCTCTGCTCGCTGCTCCGCTGTCTTCTCAGAGTCTGGAAAAACAAAACACACACAAATCCTATATAGTACATACAAATGGCAGAAATTACTAGTATAACCCCACCCACCCACTTCTACACAAACATACCCACCCTCACCCACAAACCACACTTTGTTTCTCCATCCATCTTCACACAAGTATGTTATATACCCACCACTCAGTTCCATGTATTTCCTAAGCTCCAACTCCAGCATGTTCTGCTTGTCTTCAAGTTCAAGCTGCCGAGACCTGAGACAGACAGAGACAGTGTGAATCACACCAGCACTAGTCTCTCGAGTCGAGACAGACTGTTAGACACCATCAAACTCAAAGTAAAAGAGGCCGCTGTTTTTTCCTTCATTTAATGACGAAGGCTTCTCAGATTGCTCCAGCACTAACCCACCTTGAATGTGGCTACGTCAGTGAGGAGGAACAGTAACCACAGTGTTATGGGTGGGGTCTGCGGCTCTGGCCCGCCTGTGACATTTTCTCTCAGAACAGAATCTGTGTTGTGTGTGACTGTATATACAGTAGCATTTGACAAATGTACAACGTATCAAATAGAACCTTGGTGCTATATAGCACCAAACATTTTTCCCCTATGATTACGAGTGAAGAACCTATTTGGTGGTATATTTTAAAGAGTGTAGGGTATTTTTTCAAATATCTGAAAGCTAACTATTCTGAACTTAAAATGTTTCCATCTGACATCAACGTACAGTATATAAACGCATGTGACTCCATAGTTGCATGCAGTACTATACTTACGCCACCATGAGGTCCGATTCCTCTGACACCAAGCCATTTTTCTGGTGGACCAGCTCGATCCATTGTTCTATCATTACAGGGGAACCTCCATTGCCTGGGATAGAACAAGAACAAGGGGTTGACTTGAATTCATGTGGTTTTGTGTACGTGTGATTCCTATGCAATACAGAAAGCTCATTGGACATTCAAAAGCATTGTTTGTTTGTTGTTGTTTTTTTCAGTGTTCATTAAGCCAATAAGCCCTTCTCTAAGACCCTTCCCAATCCGTCCTTGTCCAATCGGCACGCTAGAAGAGAGAAGCTTGACCAGGAAAGCTTGACCTGGATAGCAACAGTTGCGAAACTATTTGGACTGGCATTGGTCAGTGACTAAACTCTGAGAAGGGCTCACTTAATTCTTTGTTTGGATAGTGTAATTTTATGTAATGTATTAAGACCTAATAGCAGTTCTATGTTCTTACCGGTTTCCTGCCGGAGTGCTCTCTCCAGCTCCACCCCCTTCTCTTCCAACTCCTTGAATGTAACTTCAATCTCCTCCAGTCTCCTCTGGATGGACTGTGGATCAAACAGAACAACTGCTGTTATGATTATGAAACTCCTAAGCCCCATTATACTTCTTAGGATATTAATGTAGTCGAGTAAAAACTACAATATTTATTCTGAAATGTAATGGAGTAGAAGCATGAAATATCAATATCTTGTAACACTTAAAGTAAAATGAAATTTTAGTGACCTGGGCTTTGCGGAAACGCTGCATTTCACTCATCCTGGCTCGCCGCTCCAACGTCCTCATTTTCTTCAGAGCAAACTTCTCAGCCTCCGCAGGGTCAGAGGACATTGTCTGAAACTGAAGGTACAAGCCGTTGTATGTGAATGACTGGTAAAGCATGATTGGAACGTTCTTAAGAATCCTAATAGATCCTTAATCACCTTGTCATCAAGCAAATCAATGTCATCTCTTCCAAGCATCTCGTCGTCATCATCGTCATCGTCATCATCGTCGTCTCCATCAATACCATCTTCGGATGTGCTGTGGCTATGCCTGAAGGTGGTTTCTGTGGAAAAAGAGAATATGGTCAATGAAATGTTTGAACTTGTTCTTCAGTCATTAGACTAGTGTTAGCGGTGATGTGTTTTCTTTTTTAATTTCCGTTTTGTATGTGTATATGGAGTTAACATTATTCCAATAGATGCCCTGGGGGTGTCTAATAGACTAATAAACACCACCTCAGGCCATTGTGCTACTGCTGCTAAAACTGCTTACAAATCCAGAAAATAAATGACAACACTGGTTATCAGAGTGGTGATTGAGGCTCAAACCATTTGAAATAAGCTTGGGGGACATATGCAGTATGACATTAAGTATTAAAAACAATTGGAATGCATGTTTGTTATTTGCGCTTTAAGGTTCCCTTACCGACTCTGCCTGGGTGGTTGTTAAGGACACTGAGCCGGTGTTCTCTGCTGAGCCTGGGGGATGACAGGTTCCAGGGGGAGAACTTTGATCGGACCTTGGTTTGCTGACTGCTGGGCTCCTCTTTCCTCCTGAAGCAACGTCTGTTCTTCCTGTCCCGGACGTGTACCGCCGTGGTGCTGCCACTCCAGTATCCCTCTTCTTCCTGTCCGTCTGTGCCCGTCGGCTTGGGAGGACTCAACCTGCCCGCCGTGGCTGAGGAAGAGGAGCAGGAGGAAGACCCGCCAGGGGTCTCCGAGTCGGAGTCCAGGCTGAGGCTCTGGAGGTTGACTAGCTGGCTCTTCTCTGCATCGCTTAGCTGGAGCTTCCGCAGTGATTGCTTTGGCCGCGAGTCAGGCCCGTTGTCCTGCAAAGGGACTGGCGGCGATGAGCGGTTTTCAGGGGGAGAGGGATTCACTAGGTGGACGCTGCGAGGTTTGGGTACAGGAGGAGAGGGTGTGGGCGTGCTCTGCCTCGACAGGCGGGGCTTTGGGATCGGTGGAGTCACAGAGGGTGGGTTTTCCTCGGGCTCCTCAATATCAGTTGCCACTAGCCGATCTTTAGATGGAGGGTCTGCAAGGGGCTCTGTTGGTGGTGGCTCAAGGGGCTCGTCTTTAAAGTCAAGTCTGGTATGGTCTTGCTTGTCCTCAGGTTGATGGGGCTGAGTGTCTTTACTGGGACCACAGTCAAGATAGTACTCATCATCATCCTCCTCATCATCATCATCATCATCATCAGAGGGAGACGGAGTGGGGTCGTTCTCTCCGTTTGTTTCCTTGTGCATTCTTGTGCTATCCTGAACAGAGGAAAATCATGTACTGTAAGTAACTGCATTCTATAAAAGACACAATAAATGAAAAAGGTGTGATTTTTTTTCCTTTTTCCTCATGTTGTTGTGTACTTGTACAAGAACAAAATTATTTTGCATTTTGTGTTTTGCATTCCATCCACCCGCCAAAATATTTTAAATCTCCGGCACCATTAACCCAATCGATCGCACACAATCCCTGGATGCCAATGATGATCCTCTGCCTGTTATACTGCCACCATGCTTTTCACACTTTTACCTATAACTGCACCGATCTGCATGAAATACTGCATGCACAAACCTTTGAACTGTATTTTTTTTTGTCATAACTGCTTTTTATAGCGCCACCAGGAGGCCAAATTTTGTAAAAACACATTACTCATCTAGATTGTCCCAAAATCCCACAAATCACTACACAAAAGCTAAAAATGTTTTCTGTAATTGTCCTCATCTGCCGTGAGCGATTCATGCCTCACAAGCCTGCCCATTGGACCTGAAACCAGAAATTGCATCAGGTGGCAGTCTTAGAATGTTGCATAATAATGGGTCGCAGAAACACAGAGCAAAGATGAGCCCTGAGTCAGTGTCAGCAGACACCAGAAGAGTGTGAATGAATGAATGAATGATTTTTATTATTTTCTATCTATTTTATATAACAGATTTGGAGATTTTCAAGCACAACTCAAAACAAGACTGATAAAGAACTGGACAGCGCGGGTTAAGGATTGCATGTGTTTACAATGGCGGCCACCATGTTTAATTTCATCAAGATATTTAGAGAAGTACAAATATTCACTTCTGTAAGGCCAGAACTAGCAAATCATAGTTATATGATATAATATATTTATTGCACCTATCCATAGGTGCTCATTGAGTGGATCTGAAGGAGTCAAGGGATTTGCAGTCTTAATGACTACCTACAGGATGGAACCTAGGCAACTAATTTCAACTAATTTCACTCTAACCGTGAAGCCATCTGCCTTGCTGAGATTTGATCCAAGGAGAATTAACAGATCCAGTTTTTCCCAAGTGTAAAGATAGCTTGTAATCAGCGAGCCAGGTGTAGATTCTACCAAGTTCAGAGCCAAGTCTCAAACCTGCAGTTTGTTCCTGTCCGAGACCAGCGGTGCTGAATCATCTGGGAACAGTAACAGGTTGCAATCAAAGACTTTGACGAGTCTTTAACTCCTAGTTAGTGCTGTCAAAAGCACTAACCAGTGGTCCCGTGTGTAAGCTTTCAGCTATGTGTGCAGAGTAAATCGCACCTTAATGGAGGATGTTCCTGTCCCATTCCCTGTTCCTTCATCCTCGGAGTGCAGCTCACAGTAGAATCTCCCTGGGGGGATAATCACAGAGGGAACAGTGAAATGCTGTTCAACGCCTTAGAAAAGCATAATGTTGTGATTCTGAAGAACACAACAGCCTTTTTCCTACTTCTTTGTTGTTTTCCTGGCTTAACTATAAAGCCCTTTAAAAGGGCCATGCCACAAATTATTCACAGTACAGATGAATAAATAAAGCTTGGTTCCATTTATCCTAGGGAAAAGCATGTTGTGTCATCTTTACATTACATTTGACTATAGGAATGACATGCTGTTTAACAGAAAGGCAGGCAGACATTGTACCACTCCACCAAAGTAAAAGTAATTCAATCAATGGCCGCAGACATTTTGTCCCAAATTAATAAAATGCAACAAAACGACGATCTGCAAATGATACAATGGATCCAAAGGTGGATTAAAGAATCTATTGCTGTGTTCTTCATAGGGGGCAGCAGGTAGGTGCACCATCAGGGACAAAAGAGTTCAGCTTTAGGATAGGACTCCAGATGCTCATCAAAGACAGTCCTGGCTGTGTTTCAGTTCATAATCATGACATGAAAAAAATAGAACAAGTGCCCAGAAGAGCACTTTTTCTGGTAAAAAAATGCAAAAATAAGACTCCTGGTGGCGCTACAACAGGCCATTCGGGCGCGCGCAGGCACACACACACTCACTCACTCACTCACTCACCCACATGCATGGCCTGAATTTGCCCATGTATATTTTGAAACTGGGTGGTACCAGATAGTTGTTCTCGCTTCTTTGGGTGTTGTGGCTGCGGGAGTCAATAACTTTTTTTAGGTAGTTTGTCAGGTATGTGGGTACAGAGGGCATAGATGGCAAAGCTGCATTTACAATTTTAAATGTCAGTCACAGTTTTAATTACTTAACTCTGTTTACATAGAGGCATGGAAGTTGAACCCACCTGTACTCTGGTGAAAGGTGTAACCACCCAGTCGGAGTGTGATGCCACAGCGATGGCAGGTGAAGCAACTCCGGTGGAAGAACTTGTCCTCGGCACTGATGCGTTCCAGCACATACACCCTCTGGCCACAGAAGTAGCACTCTGAACTGCTGCCTGCAGGCATCCCCATGTCACAGTCAGCATCAGATTGTGGTTGGGGATCCTTGGGAGTCTCTGGCCGGGCTGCGATGAGGGCAACCGGCTATGGGAGTAAACAGTAGTTAGTATCCAAAAGATCCAACATAAAAAGGCTAAGTGATGCATTGCGATAATATAGATCAGATATCTTCACTTCAGTGGATTTGATTGAAGTCAAACTGAACTCACATTGTCCTCGTCACCCATCCCGGTCTCCTTTCTTTTTGCTTCTTTTTCAGCTGCTAGTTTCTCCTGCAAAAACAAATACAAAATGATGTTGTCAGATTATGTCAACATCACTAATGACATCTGCAACAAACAAATGCCTGGCTACACTATATCCTTATTTCTTAAATGACAATAACAATATGATAAATAAGAAAATGTTTCTTGCACTACCAGTGCCTCTGAGAAATGAAAAATGGAACAGAATAGTGTAGCAGCTTGAAAAATTAACTTGGTGTGGGTAATGCTGGCCAACTCCAGTTAAACATTCAGTGTTATTTGAAAATGCCTTTATGAAGGAAGCTACTGTGTTAACAATGGAAGTCCAGTTATGACTGATATCTATGGGCTCACCTTTCGTCTCTGCAGAGAGTTGTGCTTTAGCTTGCTGATGAAAAAGACAGCCGACTGTCGGGAAAGAGTTAAGGGCCTGGATGGTGCCAATAGGTCTGTGGGCACACGCACACGCGCACACACACACACACACGCACACACACACACACACGCACACACACACACACACACACACACTAAATAAAGTGCATCACTGCTAATCACTGCATTCACTCTGCCTGGTGATCCCCTTTGTCTCATATCAGCCCCGCATCCCTAATGGAACTGAATTAGTCTAACTTGTCAATCTAAATAAACACTCCTATGCTCCAGCGGCCCCACTATCACCAGTCAGATAAGGTAACTGAAGACTGACAGCTCCCCCTGTCCGCTGCGCATCTGTCAGCGTATTCCTAGCAGAGGCACAGCATCACAGACCAGCAGAGTAAATGTCACACCCACTTCAGCACAGATTGTAGTATAGTACCTCCAAACACTGAACCAGCATCTAATGCTGCAACAATTCCCTTTTCTCCACAGACTGCCAACATACCTTGTGTTTAAAATAAATCCTTCTTCTGGTACAGGAATTGTTGATCTCTTTTAAGCGAGGCTAGTCCCACCCAACCCCCGATAAGCCATGTCCTCACCCGTTGCTTTTTGCTCTGACTGCCTTGGCTTAGTGCAGGGGATCTGGCTTTGAGCACAGCCCAAGCCACTCAAAACTGAGGAATTCTGGGTAACATGCTCTTAAAGGGACAGCGGCAGTGTGCTGGCTTATCAACACCAAGCACATTTCAGTGTGAGACAAACCAGCCTCACTCTTTTAGAAATAGGTGATTAGAGCATGGTGCAGTCAGTGTCTCGGCGAGTGACTTATGTAATAGTATTTATAGTGTTGTCTCCTGATACGTTTTTACTGTAGACGATGGCAATTATTTCAAAGGATATGCAAATTTAAAATCAAAGCACAAAACGTGGTAAATCTCAGTCACGTTGTATACCTGTATATGGATACTTTAACGCGAGCTTCACACAGCAGTTACAAGATTTTGGGTCATGTTTGAAGTAGGTTACCTTTGTTACTGTTAGACACTTTGAAGGCATCATGGACCTGTGTGAGGTAGTGGATCATGGCCAGCTTGTCTATTTGACCACTGTTGGCCACATCGTTGGCAGACATGGTGGGTGATATCCCTAACTCCCTCTGCAGGATGGTGAATGCCAGTTGGTTGTTGTGGATGGCATTGGACTCATCCAAAGAGGACATGTCACTGTGGAGGCAGAATAAGAGCAGGGATTCATACTGTGGATGCAGGAGGCGTATTGATAGAATGCAGATCATTTTACATAGTTCACAGATTGATTTCTTTGTCCAGTGGGGAACACTGTGCATCAGAGATATTAATTGCTGACTGTCAAGGACTGGGCCAAAACAACACAGTTAAAGAACATTGGGCCAATAACACCAAATTATCTGTGTTGTTCATGGTAGTGGTTCTCAATGTGGGGTCCATTTATCTTCCATCAGAGTAATTGATGATAGGAACCAAATGGACCCTCCCCCTTAGTCCATGGCCAGATGGCTCTAACTGTGTACAAATGGTTCCATTTGTATTAACTTTAAAGTTAATACTGAATACATTAGGGTACAAGAGATGACAAAACGTCAACAGAGAGGAAGCCGACAGACGGACTCACATGAGCTGCGGTCTGAAGTGGTGGATGAGGGCACACAGAGCCAGACCAGACGTCCAAGACTGGGTGAGGTCTTGGACCTTTACCTTCTCATAGCCTGTAGTGTTGTGCTTACACCACCGCAATAACTCATCAAAACCTGCAGACGAATCTGTGGAGGAAAACATCAGAGAGAGAGTTAGAGAGAGAGTCAGAGAGAGATAGATCACTTTTGTATGTTGCATATAGTGACTGTCGAGGGGAAACTTCCAAAGTAACCGATGTAGTTATTATTTTGTTTGTGTGAAGGAATGGAAGAATGAATGTTTTTTTTTAAGGAAGATGCACAGTGTAGATCTGCTATTTTTGCTACAATGACAAAGTACTGTAGAACAGTAATTTAGGGAAACAAAAGTTGACATATGCGGATACAAGGTTTCTGCCTGCCAGCAACAATAAGTAACCTTCTGACTTCCACATGGAGCTAAATCACTGTGGGTGTGGCTTCAGTTCAGGTGGATCTCCACCCATCACCACGACACCACCCACCAGGAAAACCAGGCATACTTAATGAACTGGCTGGGTGGAATCATAAAAATGACAGTTTAACAAACACTGTACACTTTTTGGGAAAAAAAATATTACTTTTCATATAACATTAATACTTGATGATCATGTTTTAGGGTAGAAAAAGTTCATGGCACTCCATCTTTAACTTCTTTGCCTTTTTAAACTATTTAAAAAAAAAAACATTTTTCAATAGGCACGTTGAACTATTCCAAAACGTTTTTCAAAATAGTAAAAAGGGATAAGGGGTTTGGGATAAGGGGTTTAGAGTGTAACGAAAATGGAGCCCAAGGTTTTTTGTGGTGCCAATATATGTGTAAGGACAGCTGCAATGTTCAGTCTTGTGCCTCACACCTTCCTCTTGGCATTACAACCCAGATTCTCTGTGGGGTTCAAGTCAGGACCATTGGGTGATCAGTTAATTGCAGTAATACCATGGTCAGCTTAGCAAATTAGCATTTCCCTGACGCTTGTCAACATACTGAAGCACAATGTACTCTAAGCCATAGTTAGGTTTTCTCCGTCAGTGGATCAACACCAGCCAATAACATGGCCTAAATCATGTATTCTGTCAGGTCCAGCCTCAACACAACATTATAAGATTATATTTTAGTACTGTGTGGCTTCGTACATTGACAAGCATTATATTGATGCTGATCTTCCTTTTCCAGCAGCATTTGACACCTGCCCAGCGAGCCAAACTACTCTGATGCACACTAAAGGTCTCAACGGGCCAGAAAATTAAGGCCCGGCCCTAACTGGGCCCTAACTGTTCAGGCCCTAGGCCCGGCCCAACTAAATGGAATAGATTTTAGGCCCTACCCAGCCCTAAACTGTCGGGTTTGTGCAAAATTTGAGAATTCACCACAGATTAAAAATGAAATGGCAATCAGCGCCATCTTCATAATAGATACAGAAAATAACCATTATTCTTACTATAATAAAATAATTCAATATACCGTATATTATTTTTTCATGGGGCCTGAGGCCCGACCCGGCCCTACTGATTAGCATAGATTTTAGGCCCGACACGGCCCTAAATGTCGGGTCGGGCCTGTTTGGGTTCGTTCCTGGTCGAGTTCGGGCAGACTTTGAGAACTCTAATGCACACTACACCATACTGATGTTTTTTACACAATATCCTAATTCATTGAGATGGACTGTAGCGTCCACCAAACTGTTATGACGGAACAGCTGACCTTGGCGCATCGGGATCTTCTTCTTGATGGACGTATTAGACTTCTCCACATCATATTGGCTCTGCACCTATGAGACATGGAAGAGAAGAGCTACATTCACAAACTGTAGTCCATTAGTGCAGTTATCCTTACTTGAACTTGAATAGAACAGAACAGAAAACAACACAAAAATTGTAATTCAAATAAGTCTTTATGCAGTGCAAGTTAATCAATAAGCTCTCCTATATTAAAGCCAGTCCCTCTGGCCTGGTCTGGCAACTCAATAGAATAGACCTTACATTGCAGTTTCCTGGCAACAAATCCACATTATGTGAAATACTGTACTGCTGGAATGATCCACGGAGCGATGGAGGAATTCAGTATATACGTTTTAAGTAGAGAAAGTACTAACTTTATGGTTATTTGCTGTAACCTGAGGGAGTGCAATGCAGAGTGGGAGGTCATCAATAATACTATTAAAAGCAATAATAATAATAACACCAACAATAATAATAATAGTGGAAAATAATCCCAACCTGGCTTATCTTTATGGATGAGAGGTTGACATGCTGATAGCGGGTTGAAGGGTCAATGCTGTAGTTGCTGTAGTTCTTGCTGGTGTTTTCTGGGGTGGTCTGAGACAGGAGCTGGTATAAACTCTCTCTGTCCATTGCATTTGTGAAATGAAAACAGAGATGAAACACAGGTACAATAGGAACATTAGCATGGAGAGCCAGCTAGATCCAAATGATTCATGTCTGTGCTATAAGTGATATTGTTTATTTATTCACCTCTATCCAAACATGTATTGTAATAAATAAGAGAAATTCAAGCAGGGTGAAAAAATGTCAGATGACAATGCATGTAGGTATATCATTACCTTACTTGAACATAATATTTATTTATGTGGGGAAGTTAATGAAATGGAGACTCTTACAAAACTTGCAAGAGAAAGTACAGTATAGGTCCAACGATTCAAATGATCTCTGTGTGTTTCTACATTGTAATATGGACCTGGCTCACCGTTCGGCCAGGACCTTGAGATGTTGAACCCCCATGCCCCAGCTCCTAACCATCCAAGCCACATCGAATGCGGCGAGGAACCCACGGGCGATGCCGGTCCCAAGAGGCCAGAAAGGCTGCAAAAAAGGCAAATGCCAGAGCATTAAAACAAGCAGAGTTTGATAAAGAAGGGTGATTGTCTTCTTAAACAATCTAACAGCTGACCTGACTTCTCCATGCTTACAGTACTATCACTAGGTCAGCAGAAGTAACTATTGTGTAACTATTTGTGTGTTGTAGTATTGGTATATCTTTATACTGTATGACCATTTAGAATAGCATCTCTGTTAGAGAGGACTATAAGAACTGTCTGAGATTGGGGCTGAGAAGGCTTGTACCTGGACGGGCTGCCGTAGTCTTTTCCTATGATTTTTTTCTGTTCTTCTGCCTGAATCTTCCTAATAAAATCTCAACACTTCAACCTGGTTGGACAACAATATTTTCCATAACCATGTTATGTCCATACAGGGGCATCAGTAGGGCTGGGTTAAAAAAAAAAAAAATCAATCCACGATCCGATATCGATTCACGCTCAAAAAACACAATATCATTCCAAAAATGTGTGGATCGATCTTCTCCAGGCGACTGGCATTTTCTTTTACGTGCGTGCGTTACAGCACAAACACTTTCTGTTCGCTGCTCGACGAGATCACTTGTAACGCAGCGAGCGCCCTGTGCATGTGTTCTGAGAGAATCGATGTTAAATTAGGCTGTTACTGTGTACCTTTTGCAGTATTTTATCAATTATATCCATCACGCGCAGCGATGGTCGAGGGAGAGGAAAGAGAGTCCGTGATCGCCTTCTTTCTTGCTTTCTTTTCTTTTTTTGGAGGGTCGTGTTGCAGGGCCGGCTATAAAGCTGTGCACAGGGGCCAGGGGGGGAATGCCCCCCCAAACGCCCTTAATATAATGACACTATAATGACGCTGCCTCATAAAACCCCCCCCAATTGTGAAATGTTAGATCCGGGCAAAAAAAAAAACATCGTCAAGTTTGAACGCACGCTCCGCTCCAAAGACTTTTACTTTCCCATTACTTTCACATTAGAACGGTCAGTCTCAGTGCAAGATTTACGCACATGCAGCCGTGCACGCACACAATTCAATTCAGTCAGTCGCGGTCTCTCACCGAATGACTTTTCATCCGACACATGACGTTCTCCAAACATATAACACAGACGCGGGGCCGTCTTGCTGCGGAACATCTCTTTGCATCTCTCCCATCTGGACAGGAATATTTGTGCCTTTTTAGCCAAGTTTATAATGTTCTCTCACACGGAGCTAAGCCACAGCAATAACGTGTGTAGTCCCACACTCGGCATCTTGCGTATACTGTATGATGCAATGTTAACAGCTGTGAGCTGCGCGATAAATATACAATCTACAAGCTCACAGAGCATTATAAGTGAGCTGCAGCACCTAGTTCTAAAACTAGATGAATTATGCCGCGCGAATACTGCAGTATAATATTTATTTTACAACGTACACATCTAAATGACCAAATACTGTAGCTCTGTGGTGAGTCATCATTGAACGAGTCACGTGCGTAATCTCCATATAGCCATGCATATGCGCAGCGTGTGTCGTGATGCAGACAGACGGAGAGCAATGGCCTTACTGACATCCATAAGATAAAACTATAGGCTTAAATACATACAAAGATAGTTATTACCAAAGTTTAGTGAAAGCTCAGTGGCTGCTGGCTGCAGCGCACACACTCTGCTCCCCTGGCTATTGGGTAGGCCTAATAACGTGGATGAAATTGGAATAGTCCAGCGTGCCCCGACAACCACGTGCGCTTTTATTTTTATTTTATCAGTTAATCATTAGCCGTTAATGTTGTCGATAACCGAAATTCTTAACGACTAACGGTTAACTGTTGGACATCCCTAAGCAGCGTCACTAAAAACACCACCTGGATTGAAGGCAGATGTTTGGGAACACCAACACATGGGGCCGTCTTGTCTATTGGACAGTATTTATTTCCATTATGTCTGTAAATAGATCGATATCGAATCGGATCGAATCGTGGATCGAATCGGATCGTGACCTTGTGAATCGATCTAGGGAATTCGGATCGATTCCCAGCCCTAGGCATCAGTGCCCGCAGGCCAGGACTGTCAGAAGTGTTATGCTTGTTTCTCCCTTTTGACAGATATTGGGCCATTCAACAGGCCTGGAAATTAATTAAGGCCCGGCCCTAACTGAGCCGTCATCAAACCCTGTACGCTCAAGACACTGCCCTGTGCCTCCATAAATGGAGCTGACCTGAGGGTGTCTTACTGGTAATGTTCAGGAGAACAGAGGACAGACAGTTGGGACCTACCTCCACCAGGCAGTCTCCAACAAGGCCTATCAACAGCTTCTTGCCTTTCCGCTCCCTCACTAGCGAGGCGTGCTCAGCGCGGTACATGCAGGTGAAGTCAAACATCGCCACATCTGGCTGCCCCTTATAGTTCTGAGCAAATTCCAGACGGGGCAGCGTTGTGGAGAAGCGAGCGGCGTCATGAGCGTAGCTGCGCAGGGCGTCCTCATCCACGTTGGCAGCAGCCAGAAGCTCCGTTGGGTCACTGCAGTCCTGGCGAGGCCCAGAAAAGAGCAAAGGAAGGGTTGACCAACGGAAATGCTTGCAGAAAAGCAAGTCTCAGTTTTCGCAAGTCGTAGAGGACAGAACAGTGAGGTACTGTATATCCACCGCACCCCTCGCCTCGTCTTAGACAATCATGAAGCATCTCATCTATTCTGAAGTCTTCAACTGGTGTCCCCGGGAAAACAATTATGCCTCACCTGTTTGATGACACCCATGTTCAGCAGGCTGTTCTTTTTAGCAGTCATGACAAAGTAGTGGGTATCATCTTTGTAGTAGACAATGTTCTCCAGATCAATACCTGCATTAGGAGAAAGGACAAGAGAGACTGAGCAAAAAGCTGGACGAGATTAAAGAGATTAAATGGATGAGTAAACATTTGTGAATATTAAATGTCTGACTACTGTTCACTGTCGATAAAGGCAGAGGGGAATCATATGTTTTCAATATTGTTGGAGTGTCCTTGATCAACACCGACTCATAACTGCTCATGATGAATAGCTTGTTACCTTGCATGGTTGTGTGTGAAAAGGGTGAATGTAATTTGCACATTGTAAAGCGCTTTGGAGAGTGCTTCTACTACTGTATATAAATGCACCATTTACATTATCACAAGACACTGAGTCAAAACCCAAGGCCTACCACCTCCACTTCACTAAACTAGACTGTTGCCCGTTGGTCACCGGGTGACTCAGCCAAGTCAAGAACGATGCATGTTGGAAATGTGTACCACCTGGTTGTACCCGTCTATAATCAGGGCTGCACATAACTATTTTGGTCCAGTACTCAGTGGAGCACCTGGGGATGTTACTTGGTGCTCCCAAAATGCTGCGACCCAAATCGCTGGGCCCTGGGACCCCTTTTTTCCACTCCGTACAGCCCGATCAATGTACAGTATTACAGTACAGGGCGATAGTTTGCGTTGCAATAGTGACTAGCCTAGTACTATTCTACATCCATTAAAATAATAGTAGTATTTTAGAATGAGTTTTTTTTTAGAATGATTTCATTTTCAAGGCTTTTTTACTGGCCAGGACTGGCAGACATTCTGAGCCCCAGCTGTGTGGTGCTCAAAGGAGCTTTCCAGCCCTGGATTGACAGCTCATTGTAGGATTTTTGGTGCTCCTGAGCACCGGAGCACCACTTATGTGCACCCCTGTCTATAATGTATATATGTAACGCCCGGGATTCAAACCCGGGTCTCCCGCGTGAAAGTCCAACATCTAGACCACTAGACCAAGAGGACATCCTCTTGGTCCGAGAGGACATCCACTTGGTCCGGGGGCAGATACTAGACTTTGGAGGCCATCACCACAGAGGCTGTAGCCACCTGCTACATATACACTGTATGTACCCGGGATACAAACTACAGACACATGTACATGCACACAGACATACAGTATTTTTGTGTATTTATAGTAGGATGTATTGAGGGCAGGCATTAATTCAATTTTAATTTCTATACAGGCTTTATCCCTCTGCTGCATCTGATCCAGCTGCTAATGGACCTTTAGCTAAGCCCCGCCCTCTTGTCCACCCTAAGACACTTTCCAGCCGGGCTCATTCATTCCAATGTAAATATTATGGACTTTACACAATAAATACTGGTTTATTTTTGGAACCAGACCTTCCAAATCTCTTCCAAATCCACCAACAAGGTATGTCCTATGCAGTGGAAAAATGTGTGTGTGGTATTTATTTTTTAAAACAATGTTTTATCATATAGGAAAGCTATTGGTGGAGAGGTTTGTCTATCATATGTTATGCTTAGCTGTGATTGGACCATAGTAGTTTGGGGAGGGTGGTATCTAAAGGTTTATTGGACAATAGCAGTTTGGGAGGGGCTTAGCTAAAGGTCCATTATATAGTGTGAGGACGAAGTGTGGACCGCTACCTGTCTCAGTGAGCAAGTTCTGGAAGAACTTCTGGTTGTAGATACGAGCCACACCACTGATCTCAGGCACCCGGGCTTCGGCGGCCGTGTTCTTGTTGATGAAGTTGGCTGTGATCCCGATAGCCAGCTTGCCTCTCAACTCAATGTGGCTGAAGCCTGAAAAAATAGGGAAAATGTTAAAAATATGAAAACTATGAAAGACAAAACATGTCACATTAATTAGAATTTGGGACATTTTTTAGATATTGCACTGCAACATTGCAATGCATGATCATGGGCCTTGGATACAGCAACTACACTGTACCACTGAGTTACATGCATGTTGTTCACCCTAGTCTCCAAGAGAAATTAGACATGGAATATATTATTTCATGATTACTGTAGCAAAATAATTGCCATTTATAACCGCCATAATTTGCTTAAAACGGCACTAAAACATATTGAAATCACCTTTCCTTACCTTAAAATATTTGTCTGCGCCCCATACGTTTTAGTCAAAAATAATCAACGACAGATTCAGACTATCACCCACACCAATCAATGCGAGGGAAACAAAATGCACAGACCAAAATGATATACTTTGATATCCAGCCATTCACATGGCTCTATTAATAATTGAAAAATATTAAGTTGTTTTGTTTTCAGATCGGATCACCCATATACATTTGTGTGTTTCTCACCGTCTGGGACAAACCTGCCTCCTCCAGCAGAGATGAAGACATCAAACTGAAAGGAGGCTGCGGGATGAGAAGCAGGGTGCAGCTTGGCTGTCCAACCTGGCAACACACAGACACATAAAACCACAGTTAAAAATAATGGTTCTAAGGTGTATGTTATATTAATTTCTTAAAATAAGTGTTAAATAGCTCCAGTAACGCAATGAGTGGAGTGTTTGTTCTGTAACATTGTTCTCCCTGTCTCTCCAGCTTGTTTTATAAACAGAAAATACATTTTCAGAGCAGTTTTATCTAATCATTGTGCATAAACTAGTATACACATAATGGGTTTAACAATAAGTGAAACTGGAATTGATCAAATAAACAAATAAGACAAAACTGGATATGGAGCACAATTTAATGATTGGATAAATTTGGTATTCAGACATGAAAATATATTTTTGTGCTGTGGCAATAATCACTATTTTGAAATATACCGGTAGGCTTTTTGGCTGCCTATCTATCAAATAATTGATTTCAAAATACTACTATTTAGTAGTTTATAAACTTATACATGGATTACAGCCTAAACGCATTTATGATCTTCTATTCTATTTCTATTATATCATGACGTATATCATCGACCTCTCAGGTCTTATGGGGAAGGTCTGCTTTCTGTCCCCAGTTCAGAACTAAATGTGGAGTAACATTGTTCAGTTGACTGTATGAACCACAAAATCCACAAAATGCATCTACAAGTCTTAGATCTGTTAAAACAAAGCAAGTATTTGTTTGCCACAGCCCATTATTGAGATATGTTTTAATAATTCAACAGCATTGTGATTTGACCCCGTTATTCTTCTGTTATTGGGAACAGTGAAGATTTGATTGGCTGAGCAAAGTGTACTGTAGTGAGGATAAAAATTGAGGACAGAATAGTGAGGAGGACGCAACTTAATGTTTTGTATGAAGCACTTTGAATGTCCTGCCATGTTGAAATGTGGTCAAACTAACAATACAAAAAGTACAGTATTTGAGAATATATTGGAAGCACCTTTGTTTTCTGATGGTTCATTCAAACCCTGGAACTCCAATCCTGTGTTCACCTCCACTCCGAGGAGAAGGCATATTTTCAGTAGAATTAACTGCAGCTGACGAATGGCTAGAAACAATAGTTGAACATTATGCGGTTTACATACAGTACATAATGTGTGTACATACAGAGTATCAGGACTATTCACCTATTGTATAAAATACAGTACTAGTCATAATTTAATCCTCTCCCTTTTCTGGATGGATCGGTTCCATCTGAATCTTTCAGATGGGTTGCATGCAGTTTATAGTTCATACATATGAGTGAGGAAAGGTCACAGGACAGCACAGTTTTATTTTTTCACTTCAGCTTTTTATAGCACCACCATGAGGCCGATTTTTGTAAAACACTTTTTTTTAATATAGCACCACCAGGACACCACAACCTGAACTGGCCTGGTGGAGACCTGTGCCTAGAAGGGCACTTTTCTAGTTTACTGTATAGCATTTTAATGCTCCATGCCTTCTCCTATGTCCTCACTGAATTGCATTTTTAATGTCTTCCTTTTATTTTCTTCATTTCTCTGTAAAGCACTTTGAGCTGCATTTTATTTCATGAAAGGGGTTATACAAATAAGATTTATCTATCTCCATCTAACCAGCCATCTATCTATATCTTATATCATGATGGACTCACAGATGTGATCCAGAGTTCCGGTACAGAATTTGCCATATAACTTCTTGGCCCCGAGCCCACGGAGGTCGCATATGGTGTAGGGCCAGAGGTGGAGGACGTTGTTCCTGGAGAATGTCTCCCTTTTCTCGACTACCACCACTTGAGCACCAAGCAGGGACAGTTCTATAGCCGTCCTCAATCCACAAGGTCCAGCACCCAACACAAGACACTGACAGGGAGGACAAATAATGACGGTAATGACTGAAAAGTGGTTGCACACCTTCACACATGTTCTAAAACAACGGCAAAGCACACACAAATGTTGTACAGTAATCAAACATGAAATGTTATCTGTGACTTTTGTAATGTACTAGGACGAATCAAGAATAAAAGCCTGCTCCCTAAAAATGAGAACAAGATATACTTTCAGTATATTCACAGAAAATGAAATGGATTTGCATCAGAGACTATTTTATCTAATCTGTTTCTACCTTGTTTTTGGCACAAACGTTTCCTTGCTTGTAATCTTTATGGGATGCCCTCTTATCCAACTTCTCCAGCAGTGCTTTGGCCTTCCAGTAGTTCAGCCTTTCTTTTAGCTTGGTGTAGAAGTTTCTGTAGTCTTTGGCATCTACATCCAGTTGCTTGCAGAGCTCACCAAAGTGACGTTGAACTTCCTTAACGGTTGCAGCTTGGAGGAAGAGGTCAAAGACAGCATGGGAAGGGTTGGTAGGGTCATGGCTTGCCATGATGCAGAATGGTAACTTGGGACTGCTCGGTTTGGAGGGCTGACTGAAAAGGAAGGTTATACACGGTTAATTTAACTCTGAATGTATATGATTTTTGTTTTACTCTTTCAGAGCTACAAAGCAGTTTTAATGGTTACAGTAGATAATCCCAAACTGAGTCTTGGGATTGTTATATCTGTGGGGGAGATCTAAAAGTCTGACAAAAGCATTAGATAATAGGGACACTGGAAATTCTCCCCCTCGTAATTATAGCACAGAGTTTAAAAGTGGAAAGCTTCCTTATTACCTGGTTCCCTTCAAAGCCTTGAGTCATCGCTAAACTTCCCCAGTTGTTCCTATGTCCTTCTATATATCTTTCTTTTACTACCACTCAACACCACGCCTACGGATTATGTGTCATACCCACGCTGTGCCTCAGGACTAGTCTGCCATTATTTGCACTGCAGTAGGTGGTAGATCACATAGTGTAGTGGAAACTTGAAAAGCACACATGAAACACGCTGTCTACGGTACCTGGGAACGTACTACGGTTGAACAGTATTGGGGCAGGAAATGACACTGCAATAATATTGCTTTTTTGCTGTATGTATGGCAATATAACAAAGGCAGATCTGCCTCTAAACTTCAGTAGCTTCATTTAGAAGGGTAAATAAATAAATAAGGCAGTTGCTCAACACTGGTTGACTCAACATGACATCTCCATGAATGCAGAATGTGGGTGGAAGACCAGTTTCCATGATCTCTACCAACCATTACTTTTACTTTATTTAATTATTCATCAGATTAACTGTTTTTCTGCCAGATTAGTCTTGAAATGCACAAATCGTGCAAGCTTTTGTTTTCTTTCAACAAACTGTTTTAGTACATCAAGACTGACTGGCTACATTTGCCTCAGCTTAACTACTGCAAAGGAGGCAGAAGACACCCACATTCAAATCTTGCTAGGTTGGGTGCCGGATCGAAACCCCAACACGCCAACCTCAACAAAATTAATTTATTCTGTGCATCAATACACTCCCTCTTGCAAGTTTCTTTTCAGATAATGTTTCAAGCCACCAAGGACTTCCTCAGAACATTATGTGTACATTAAGACGTAAACAAAAGGAAACGTTATTTTGCTGCTTGTGAAAGTACAGTACATCAAATTATGGTCTATCTGACAAAGTACAGTCGTTGTTTGCCCATGAGAACATCTATTTGGAATATTATTTTGCAAACAAAGGGTTGGCATTAACACTGAACATTTTTGGTCAATATTTGCAATAGGTGTGGCGCATTTATAAAAGAAACTCAAAGGCAAAGTCAAAGGCAGAAAGCTGTAGTGAATGCTCAGAAACATATACCGTACCTGTACTGTACACAAGACAAGACAAGAACTATGAGAGAATTTACTCAAGTAACCTAATCAATACTTACATGGTCTGGCCTGTCAATGCAATGGAAACCCAAGAGTAGCTAAATTACAAGGACTAACAGCTTATATATACTGTATAGTTTCCCAAAAGCTGCGGTCACGGCTCCCCCTAGCTATAGACTCATTTGTATTTTAGCGATGTAAATGCTTCAATCTGGTAGATCAAAATTAAGAGGAGTAGATTATTATAATCTTTACTGTGTTACTGTACCATTTGCAACATCAATAACATTTACAGAATAAGAAGTGTGCCTGAGAAGTTGAGTTCCTTCCTCCCTTGTCATCTTTGCCCCACACCCCACGAAAATATATTTTGGGGGGCGGGAGACACGGGAAAATACCAAGGACATGTCCTGGGTGTCCTCAATGGTAGGTACAGCCATGAGCAGTTGTGTATTTTAATCAAACAACATTATCAAGGCCATATTCCACCCATACAACTGCAACATACTACACTGTCCATCCGCTGCAGATTCTGACACGCTAAAACCAGCAAACCACCAACTCACAAGCTTTAGTGTGTCATAGTGACTGTTCAGTGTTCTGAAGTAGCAAAACTTCCTTCCTGATGGTAAAACTTAACTCATACAAACCCCCTGCTGCTGTGAGTCGTTCTGTATCCTCTGCCCTCAGCAACTGAGACACAGACCCTACAATTAACAGGCTCAAATGGTGTGTGTGTGTGTGTGTGTGTGTGTGTGTGTGTGTGTGTGTGTGTGTGTGTGTGTGTGTGTGTGTGTGTGTGTGTGTGTGTGTGTGTGTGTGTGTGTGTGTGTGTGTGTGTGTACATCCCACCCGAAGGAAAGTTTAGCTTCTTTAGCCTATTCTAACTAGTTCAAGCACAGTTTGATCATAAGAAAAAGAATATCCTCGGGACTGACTTAAATAAGAATCCCAGACATGAGCTGACATGAAGGTGACCTAAGTAAGTTCTGCTCTTTATTATATGCAACTGCATTCATGTTATTTCCAGCACACATCACTGACATTTAACTGGCCTGAAGCAGTTCAGAAAAAAAAAACCTGAGGGAAGGTTTACCAGATTCACGTCGCTATTGTCTTTTACAACTAAAAAATAATAATAATTAAATGAGCTTCAGTCAGATCATCTACTGACAACTCCAAGTAAGCAACAATAAGAAGGGCAAGGGTTCAGAACAAGTCAAACAAAAATATGTGAGAAAACGCTAGTTTACTGTCAACGTACAGCCCGTCCAGTGCCATTACCTCCACAGTACATGTCAGATTTATCTAACATGATTAGCCCAGTCATATCAGGCTTGTATAGAGATGAAAGTCAAATACCTTGCTCCAAGTAGTACTGCTAACTGCTTCCATGCATGCATGCATGCATGCATGCATGCAACAAGCAGAAAGACTTGAAACTGATAAAGGTTAACCTAATTTAGTTTTCAGACTGACACTATTTGAATACTGGTAAGTGGAAACCGAAAGCCTGAAATGAGTCTCACATGTCATTAGTAATACATGCATCCTCTGGTAGGAGGAGATAAACACACAGTAGCTTTCATGTGACTGGCAAAATGTTAGGAAAGAAAGAATGCCAAAACCATGATACAAGAATCAGCAGGATTCCATAGAACATGTCCAGTCCTGCTCTTGAGAGAAGAAACATCTCACTTTAACTGCATGATTCTGACTAAATCTATTATTACTGTTGTCATACTGTAATTTAGTATTGTGCAAGGATTGGGTTACTTATTTTTTCTTAGCCATTTTGTGGTGTGTGTGTGTGTGTGTGTGTGTGTGTGTGTGTGTGTGTGTGTGTGTGTGTGTGTGTGTGTGTGTGTGTGTGTGTGTGTGTGTCTTTAGAATGAGCAATTGTGTGGATGCTGTAGGACTACATAGGATTCATTCACTTACCTAGTTGTTCCTTATCTGAGTTGATAATGATGATCCTGGTCCAGGCAAAGCTTTGTGTATCATTTAGGATGCATCATGCAGGATCACCTAGAGTAGACATTGACATGTGGGCTGGACTGGTAGATCGAAGTGGGCGTAGACCAAACAAAAGCTGAGAGCAAAATAATGAGAGAGAAATTACAGCGAGTAAGGAATATTAGTCAGAGAACATTGCAGTTTAACTTATCACACTCCAGCAGAATGGCATGGCACCTAATAATCCATCAGCACAGATGAGGCGTTTACAATGACAGGAAGTGAATAAATGAACAAACAGGAAAAGTTTGATTTAAAAGACCCCGTTTGACCTCTTGTACGCGCCAGAGTTTCTACAGCAGTCACACAACGCAGCGGTGTTACTGACTTATTATAAAGCGTTGTTGAGATTCAGTTCTATCTTTTGAATGAGTGACTTATGGCTGACAGACAGCCAATAGTCGTTAAAGTACAGGAGCACAGCGGTAGCCTACATGGCTATAACCCCGTCCGTATTTGGGACAATAGACATACGTACCTACGCTTCGCTGCCTGCGATGTACAAACGATAATGATCCAGCTACGTTTGGGTACTTCTTGAATACCGAGTTCGACCGAGCCTTCCTGTCACATTACCTGTTTTAAAGTTAGGATGAATGGACGTGACATTGGTCAATCTGTGCCGCGTCCATCTCTTCTTTCTTTTATTTACAGGGTTGAAGGGTATTCCCCACAGAGAGCAGAGAACGCTCCCTCACCTGCGTCCATATGGCCAATGTGCACAGCTCTTCCCTTCCCTTCCGGGGGTTTCTGGTAACAGCGCAACAATTCACACGTGATGATCTGAGAGCAGCAGCAGGTTGATGAAGCCATACAACATAAACACTGATGATGAGAAGAGTCACTCAGAGAGAGAAAGATACAGTTTTAAAGGAAATTACTCAATCACATCCTGTGTGGTAAACTGTTTAGTTGAGATAATGTATTGCCGTACTTGAGCCCTGGCAAACCTCTGCAGCAAGCCAGCAGGTTTCAAATGGTCTATGCAGTATTTGTATAATAACATGTATAATGGTTAGCCTAGCCTTTTTCCATTTAATTTATGCCGTTTTTTGTTCCGTTTTATTCACTATATATATTGACTTCATTCGGAGAGGATCATGAAAAGACAAAAGCACAGGTCATTCAAAAGGAAAAAATAAATGTGTCTTTATTAATTAAGACAAAAAAGCCAGGGTGTAGCAGAATACATTTGGCAATAAACACATTTCATCCAAACATTGTAATCTTATTTTTTTTTAACTTACAGTAGGGTTTTTAAACAAAAAAATCTTTGATTTCTATTGACTGCTGTAGAAAATATATATTTACGTATAGTATATTATACATATACAGTAGCCTATAGGAATATCATACCCCACCACAATGTCAATGTGAACAAGACTAATACAGGCTGGTTAGAACCCCACATGAATAAGATGAGTGTGAATGAGATTGGTTAGAATATTAACATTTTCTTGCATCCTTTTCATGAAATGAAACAGTTTGGGTAAAAGAAATGATAAATGCAAGAACATGTAGGCGACAGACAGGTACATAATCTCCTTTGAAAAGGACGATGTCAGAATATCAGAATAAAAAAATACAGCATTTACATCATGCAAGTTTATGATGACGTCAACATAAACCATAATTCTTTCAACTGTACACAGGAAGGCAGCTCATTAGCTGTTTATTTATCAGCCTCTGAAAGTGCCCAAAATCCCAGAAGATTTCCATATATAGGCTATGTAAACATTAGTGGTTTATAGATTGTGGTGTGTAAAAGATTTTTCTCAGTTCTTTTGGCAAGTAACACCATGTCGTGCGATTGAGCATACATTTATTAGCTTTAGTTATGAAGCTAATGCATTGAGTGGTTTGCTGCACCACCTGTGTAAATGTCCCAGGCTACATTTAACTGAAATATGGAGGGAAAGAAAATGCTCTCTTGTAATTATATACACATACAGTATGTTCAACTTCAGTTACACATAAAGGGTTTATCAAACATTTTATCATTAACATCATTAGGTGGATGGTAGCATGGTCTCAAAATGATAAGCCATTGGGCATGGGATATTTTGCAAATTAATAAATTATAATAGAGAACATGTACAAAGATGAATTGAAAATATATTTACAATTTTGATAAGATGCCAATTTATTTCCTAAAGCCATATAATTGGCTTGGCTTTTAGTGCCCCATATAGGCTGTATTCTGTACCATCATTGTCCATTAATGCCTAGAGTAAGATCATGCTCACTCAAATCTGTACTGAATGCAGTTACAGCTCACTATAAGCTTGTTATGAAAAGACCTTTTTTTTTTTTAAATCAGAATGCCTAAAAGCAATCCATGATTCCAATCCCAAACCGGTACTGGACACAGGATTCACAAACCAGTGGATTATCATATCATCATTAAGTTAGAAATGACTGGGCCCTCACCTCACTGTAAGAAAATGTCCAGAGTCATAAAAATACATTTTGTACACAATAGAAGAGTAAAAAAAAATGTTTTCATTGACACAAAACAACATTGCAGATTTGTATTCTTCTCCGTCCTGAGAAGTATTAGTCATCAGTAGCCATTTCTTTTAGAGAAAGGTCCCCCCCACCCCCCCAACAACAAAAAACATTACATGAAGAGAAACAGTCCCCGTTTTTTCTCTCCTTTGTTGTACTGTACTGTACACTGGTCACAGTGTTAAACCTATAGGCTGGCTAGTGAATGCTATCCGAGGTAAGCCAGAAGGACATACTGGGATATGGACACCCGAATGATTGTGATTCTCAACTTTAATGTTAAGGTCCCCCGGTTTGATATGCAGATTAGGCCACAGACCCATTTCATGGTTTCAAATTTGACCTCTGGGACCCCAATCTACACTGTAAAATGCTCAGCGTTGACTCTGAGCACAACTACAATCAGAGTTACCATGTGGTTCCATTAATTAATTTTGCTGGAGACCCAATGGAAACCCCTCAAGGACCACTAGGGATCCCTGGACCCCATATTGAGAACCACCGTCATACTCACATCAGTCAGCAAACAGACCTAAATAATGCCAATAATAAGCCAACATACAAATATTCCAGTTGATCCAGGTTTGATAACATGATTATTCTCAAATATAAAGTCCTATTAGAAAGGTTCCAAAGAGTCACTCTGTAGAAATAAACAAACTGCAAAACCCTGATAATTTAACCTTTCGTACGCTCACATGTATTTTACACTTGTACAGTTAAATTAACACTCAGGACTTTACAGTGTAGGAAGACTTAATACACAGTATACATTTGTTAAATGTCTGAAAAACAGGATATCCAGAAGTGCTTCTTTCAGTCAGGCTTTACACAGCAAAACCTGGAGTTTTCATTTAAGATAAGTTTTCATTTAACATACAAGTTTAGGGTATGAAACCCTAAGCCAAATTTGTTTTCCTGTACCGACTAAAAGCTACAAAGGTTAAAGACATTTCACAGTAGTAAGCAATGGAATGCAGCCAATCAAATGGATAATGGGTGTGTTAGTTTTAGGCTAATCAGTATTCAACACTCGAACTTTGCACATTGCACACCTAAATTCAGCACTCCTAAATTCAGCAAACACATCACCATTTCATTACCTGCAGCAGCATTGTTCACATACTATGAAGTGAGCCTTATGCAGTTTGCCTTTTTTGCCCTGCTGTAGTTTTTAAACAAACCAAATATTCCTATTATATTATTACTGGGTGCATTGGGTTCAGCTGTTCCACACACGTCTGTAATGTTTCCATTTGGTTCAGAGTTAGAGCCACAGTGTTGAACCTGACTAACCACAAAAGTCAATCACATGAACCATCGCACAGATTAAGAAGGCGTGAGCTAGATGTGTCATGAGGAAACAATACAAGCACGAGGGAATGAGGCATGGTCTGTTGATAAAAAACATGAGGAAAATTTCCTCCTATGTCAAGGAATAATCTTGCTTGTCTTTATTGTTCTTATAGTATAGACACCATGCGGAGTGTGACAGTGATAATAGGAAGATGCAGGTACTGAAGGTGGTTGGTTGCTTTGTTGCATCGCTGGCCGTCCCAGATGCCAGAGAGGTTGATGTCATTGATCGTACCCAATTCTTCTCCCCTCCTGAAGTTTGACTTTGTTGAACGATGACATCGGATTTTCCGACTGAAGCTCACAAGGTCTCGTATCATGATGCCTTGTGACCTTGCAGATCAGATATTTTCTAAATATAGCATTATACATAGAGTACATGCCTGCACAGTGCACACGCATACCTTCATGACCATGTGCTCTAAAGCATTGTACATGCTCACACTGTGCCTGTTTACAGGTTCTCTCCTGGCTGGTATTGGGGCTCTGTGGATGTGAAGTAATCCTCCAGGAAGCCCTGCAGGTACTCAAAAGTGGGTCGCTCCTCTGGTTCCTTCCTCCAGCAGGTCAGCATCAACTCATGGAGGGACTCAGGGCATTCCGCAGGGATCGGCATCCTGTAGCCACGCTCAACCTGGTCCAGAACCTCCCGGTTCACCATACCTACACAAGAAAATAAATGCTAACCTTCCAGGAATAGAAAGCCTGCAGTTTCTATCAGCTTGAATTTCCCATTGATGATGTCACTGGGTTTCTGAAATATACACAGCCCTCCTCTTAAACAATCGCCCCATATTTGCAGTTTATTGGTACTCAATTAGCTGCCACCTTGACCATAAGGTTCCTTGATAGAAGTAACATTTCTAATGCTGCTATATACATATACATACTTTATTTATACTTTACATATTTTATGTTTTTGGGGACCTTAGAAGGCGATTTTAGAATCGGACTTCCGATGTGGGTTCACCCTTTTTGTGTCCCTGGGCTAGGGTTAGGAGGTCAGAATACAAAAAAAAAATCCCTCCCCAGGGACCAGAATATACTCAGTGATTAGTTGCATAATCACAACCCCCAAGACTAAACAGGGTTTAAACTTTACTAGTGTTACTAAGAGTATTCATACCCGGATATGGAACTCTGCCTTTGGTTGCTAGTTCTGTCAACAGAACGCCAAACGACCAAACGTCAGACTTGATGGTGAAGCGTCCGTACAGTGCAGCCTCAGGAGCTGTCCACTTGATGGGAAACTTGGCACCTACAATGGAAGACAAGTTGAAACTCTATCAATCTGAGTCAAACAATTTGGTTCTTTACATCTTGGAGTTTCATGTTCATTTAGTCATTTGTTGATTACAAATATTTCCACTAGCTGAGAAGCAGTGAACTGAGTGACCTATGACTCTCCATGTAGTCATTTACTGACAAGTTGGACTTCAGGAAGTCAACAGAAAAAGAGAGAATACATAATGAGAGAATACATAACCCATAATACAACCCACCCAAACCAATAGTCATCCCAATGTTGATTCCGGTTCATGTTCTAAAAAATATAGTTAATCCATGCAGCCAAAGCACATCAAACAACTGATCATTGTAATCAAATACATCTAAACTATATGACCACAGGATTGTAATATTTGCCTGGCTTAGCCAGCTATATAGCAAGGATTCACCGAAGATTTGGTGGGGAGGAATCTTCAGTGAATCCCTTTCTCCTTCCTTATGAAAGCAGTCTCTCAAATTCCAGTGTGGGTTTTGGAGTGCACAAATGTCCATATGGCACATATGAAGCAATTGCAAACAGCCAATTCTTTCCTAATTTCCTTCCTAGCAGCTATAAATGTGATGGGTGAAATCAACCTGACACGCCCTAGGAAACAAAGCTTGTCTGATTTCATCATGACATTATCAGTAGGCTACTGTTAACTCTGATCCATAGCTGCACTGCTTCTCTGATTCTTCCCTGCAGTAGAGCTATGTGAAAGATACAACATAATCTCTCAGATGTTCCTCCGACCAGTTTGTCTTCAATCCAAAGACCATTTTACCTACTCGCCAAGGGTGGAAACACTCTGAGCCCACCACCACTTGGACAAAATGCACTTTTTGGCCAGAACGCGATTGTTATTTTACCAAGGGGGGAAATAAAACTCTGATTTTAGACATTTGTAAATCCAGCGAAGCGTTAGTTCATTGAGGCACGGAGGGCAGAAGGTTTATTTAATTCCCCTTATTCTCAATCAGTAATTCATTCTGTTCCTTTAAATCTGCAGTCTCTCCATGTCAACTCCCCTCACTCTCATTGGCTGTCACCATGTCAACTCCCCTCACTCTCATTGGCTGTCAGCTAGTCAGTCACACCCACATTCAATCATGTGCTCTTTATAAGCCGTCTCTTCTCTCTCCCTCTTCTCTCTGTCTCTCTGCTAAGCTGACTCTGTCCTGTTGATCAGATATGTGTTCAAAATTCCTCCACCTCCCCGGCCTCCTCCCTGTGGCACCAGTTCCGAGTACATGAGTCTCTGATTAATCATGATTTAAGGGTTGTAACTATTGTGGTGTCTAGTTCTGTTATGGTATCCATGTTAACTGTGGACTATGATATTTTCTGTATCCATGTGGTTCATGCATTTTGGATAAATGTTGTAATGTCTCATGTCAGTCTGCACTGGATATGATGCTCATGTGTTCGGTTACTGTACCTTGGCTCTGCTCAGTGGGGTTGTTGATATCTGAGCTGTGTCTCGATGCACAGATAATCAGAGATATCAAATGTGATATCAGACCTATGACTCAGTTCATAGATCGTCTGATATCACATGAGCAAGAGCCATGCCGCCATACAAACATGCAAAAGCTTTGCAATAAATGGTCTATTGTCAATCTAATTCTGAGCCGAAGTGTGTCAATGAACTCATGTGATCATGTCAACAGCGCGGCACAAATAATACAAACTATGAAAAATTAGGCCATTATCAAATGAAATAAGTGTATATTCACAGTGAATGAGAGGATGCCGACAGGAAGGATTTGAGCGACCTAAACTGAACAAGGAGTGTCGGCTGCATAAAGGAGATTGCCTTCACAAACTGTGAGTGAGTGAGTTGTGCACAAGCACATGCATGTGTTTGTATGACAAAATTAACTTGTTCATCTTGTTAGACTTGTCCCTGACAAACACGCCCATGTTGTTATTTTCACTATCACAATTACTTAGAACTACATTTGCATATACATATTACAACTTATACTATAGATAATAGTCTAAGAACCAAACCACACCAGCTGCAACTCCTTGCAACAAAACCAAGTAAATGACACCAATGAAACTCTCCCACAAACAAAATATACTTTCTTCCCATGCCTTCAGCCTGACAATAAGGCAAATGAATAAAAACTAAAGTAGCAACCGCAACATGAAAGTCCATATGGGACCAGACTGGGTATTTTTGCAAAGCATACAATATTACTACACAAGCTTATGACACTAGCATTTCTTTACTTGGAGGAGAGAACTGATGATACTCTGCAGAGAAAGCCGATGGTAAAAAAAAAAAAAGAGAAGTACATTTACAAAACTATTTGAATTAATCTATTTTATCACCATCTTATCACCATCATCATCAATCATATCACATGGACACACATGTGGCAACATAATCGAATCGAAAGTAACAACTCAAAGGAATTATTCCAATCTAAAGTGCTTAACCCTATAACTGAATTGAGCTAAGCCGTTGGTATCATATATGATACACCAATTCTTCAGCTGGCTCATGTTTCAGTGTAACCACTACTTGGTTCAAAAACCTGTTGTATCACATCTGATACGTCCCCTGCCCCACCTGGACCATACCATTTGCACTTCAAGTAGATACAGAGCCTCAGATGGTATGACCCAAAATGTCTGCCTCCATCTAATTTGCAACATTAGAAACCACTGTCCAAACATTTTGGTTTTGAGGACATTTTGGTGAGTTTTCCTTGTATATCTTTACTGATATTTTGAAATAAGGGTTGCATAACTTGATTGAACTTAGTAATTCTCCAAAAATAGCATTTTAGTTTGTTGTTTACCACGTCTGAAAAGTATGTATCATATATGATACTACAGGTTTTTAGTACCATATAATGATGTATCATATATGATACTACAGGCTATTCCCATAGGCACAGCCTATGGGAATATCTATTATGCTCTACACAACTTTCATTCTTATAATTATTTTTCTACCAATCAAACATGCTGGGCATTTAATGTTGTTATGCATGTGTAATAACACCTTTACTCAAATTCTAAATGTTGAACCCCAAACCTCAAATGCCTGACCTCACTGACCTGAATAGAGTACTACATAAGTACTAAGTACAGTGAGTACAGTATACTCTATGGATATTACAGTGAGTACAGTGAGTACAGTGTACTCTATGGACAATACAGTGACTACAGTGACTACAGTGTAATCCATGTACAATACACTGAATACAGTGGGTACAGTGTAATCCATGTACATTACACAGAGTACAGTGAGTACAGTGTACTCTATGGACACTACACTGAGTACAGTGAGTATAGTGAGTGCAGTGTACTCTATGGACTCTACACTGAGTACAGTGACTACTGTGTACTCTATGGACACTACACTGAACACAGTGAGTACAGTGTACTCTGTGGAGACTACACTGAGCACAGTGAGTACAGTGTACTCTAGTACTGAGTACTAAGTTGTTAAGACCCAATGTATCATTTATGATACAATAAAAATAACATATAAATACATGTTTTTTGAAAAAACTTTTTTTAAATTTTTCTTTTATGACCTAAAAAGAGTTCAATTTCAAAAAATTGGAATTTTCTGACTTGTCCTTCATAGTTCAGGCTTTAAAGGCTTAAACCAAGGAACTGAATTGAGCTAAACAGTTGAGGAATAATTCTCAAAGTGCTAATTTTTTGGTCTATTCAAGAAGACAGCTGTCTGTAGATCTTGTACATTTAGAATTAGCTTATGCATTTATTTCACAAAACAGAAATTCAAAAGACGTATGTATTGTATAGTAATTGTTAAGCTATGGTTATTCAATTACTGTAGTTTATATTATTATTCAATACAATTAATTTGCTGTACATATAGTATTTTGCTGTTGTAAGTGGAGGACTCATCTTGGGACAAGTTGTGAAAATCGATGCATTGAAGCTGTTTGATGGTTTAAGTTCAAATATTTCATGAATACAATCTGATATTCCGGTCACCAATATTCCCAGCCAGTTCATGATGGGAATGTTAAGCTGTGATTATGCCTCACTGTGCTATATAAAAGGGAAAGGGGATTCATTTTTGTTGCTGATAACAGCGAAATTGCATAACAGCAAACACTGGAGTCATAGTTATAAGTAGGTCATCAATTACTGTGTAAATACAGTAGCAACCAAAACAACACCGGGATGTCTGCTTCCTTGTGTGATGTTTTCCTGATTTACAGGTATCTCTGCATTTGCTGGATGCCATACTGACTTCCTTGGAGTAATGATAAATCCAAGCTTGGCCTCATTCCCAACTATGGTTCTCTGCAGTATAAAGTCAAAGATATTACTAGAAAAAGTGCCCTTCTGGGCACAGGTCTCCACCAAGTCAAGCTGTGGCTTCCTGGTCGTGCTATACACCAATGTGAAAAAGGTGCCATTTGTTCTTTTATTATTTGAGGCATTTTCTTTCTAAAAAAATATGCTTTGCAAAAATGCACATCTTGGTGGCGCTATAACAGGCACGTTAGAGATGATTTGATGTTTTTTGTTCAAAACAGGCAAAGCCTGAAAACTTTGAAAGCCAATTATAGCCAATTAGGATGGAATATGACATTTGGGACAGATCTGCCTTGAGCACATGACTCTATGAGACTGCCTAACAATTTGGACAGAATCTGGATGAGTAATATGACAAAATGTGTTTTACAGAAATTGGCTTCATGGTGGCGCTATAAAAAGCCGAAGAGGAAAATACAGGTCACAGATTCATCTTCGTAAAATTATAAAATTATGAAAATCTGCCTGATGGTGGCGCTATAACAGGTTGTTCTGGGAAGGTTCATTGTTGGCATCCAGGGAGTGTATGTGCAAAGTTTGGCATCGATCGGAATAACGGACGGACACACAAACAGACGGACAAACAGAGTTCAAAAATACTCTCTCCCCATGCCTTCGGCCTGATGGAGACAATGAATAGGAATGGAGCTAGCTGGTGTATTTATCCCCTTGTAGAAGCCCAGCTGTGATCATATTCACAAAGGTTCAAGGTTTTTTATTTGTCACTCCAGTGTATGTCAGGACATATACAGGGATGAAATAGCGTTTCCATTTTCCACAGTGCAATAAGACAAGACAGTGCAATAAGACAATAGTCAAGACAATAGACAGTGCAATAAGACAAAGTCGAGACAATATATAGACGAGACAAACAATAGTGCAGCAGACCAGTAAAGTGCAAACTGTACACCTAACTTGAGGTGAAGGTGCTAAGCTAACCAGGTGTGGTAAAGTGGCAGTAGTGTGAAGCTAACAGACAGCTAGACAGGACATATATACATGACATGATATACAACTACTAGAAAATATACAACTAAAATACTACAACTACTAGAAAATATACAACTATAAGAAAATATACAACTAATATACAACTAACTAGAAAATAAATGTATTTGTTCCACCAATTGAGGTTATTAACTTAGCGTGTTGTGGTCAAACTGTAGCCTTGATTGCACAGAGCAGATGAAATGGTACTCCAGGCTGAGTAGGATTTTAAGTTAGTGGTGACAGATAGTTGGACTTCAGTTCTGTGTTGATGCTCTGAGAGCCAGAATTTGAGAAATAGTTGGCTTGAAATTTAAAACGACATTGTCTAATCAAAGCCTGAAAAATGCTGATTGGGGAGAGTTTTGAGGATCCTTTCTAGTTCATGTTGATCTTTTATTGCTACAATGCCATGATGTCATGATCCCACAGGCTCACACTACTTGCCAAAAAAGTGAAGCTAACAGCACCCTCCAGTGGTCTTACCTTGCCTAGCAGTGTATTCGTTGTCCTCTATGAGGCGGGCCAGCCCAAAGTCAGCCACCTTGCACACCAGATTGTCTCCCACCAGGATATTAGCAGCTCTCAGATCCCTGTGTACATAGTTCATTCTCTCCACATAAGCCATTCCCGAGGCAATCTAAGGGGTGAAACAAGTTGTGCATTGAGAGAGAGAGAAACTAATTAAGTATGGCTACTTAAAGAAACACTTTATATATCATGCAGTGTCATACAAAAGCTTTTGTGCTGACCTGTGAGGCCATGTCTACCAGTTGAGGGAGGCGGAGCATTTTCCCCATTTCCCCTTTGAGGGAGTCCAGTAAGCTACCTGTTAGTGTACAAAAGATATATCAGTTAAACAGTCTTGTATAATATACATATATTCAAAAATAAATATGCATGTTTGCTTTTCCACCTGCTTGGATTAATGTCTGAAGGTCTGCTATCTACAAGTTCACAACACTGAGAAAAACAATAACATTGTATAATAACATTGTATATCGTTACCTTGGCCCATATACTCCGTCACAATATAGATTGGCTCCTCAGACACCACGGCATAGAGCTGAACCAGCTTCTCATGTCTCAGCTTCTTCATGACCTGGGCCTCCTGCAGGAAGGCCTCAGGAGACATGGTGCCAGGCTTTAGCGTCTTGATGGCCACACGTGTTGTACCATTCCATGTTCCTGTTGAAGCAGGCACAAACACTTTTGTTCACTTAATTTGATCAAGATCAATCATCTGATTAAGATGATCAAGTAATCCAAGCTGAAAGGACAAAAGGGTCAAAGGTGAATGTCAAAATCAAGTTCAGATGGGTCAGATTCTCATTAAAAGTTTAAAGGAAAAGCTCACACTCTGGAGCAAGGTCAAAATGACAATCTTGTCATCTGCAAAATGTTGGTAAAGGGGCAAACAACAATGCGTCATAAAAGCCCTTGATCTCCGATCTCATTTCATATTATTAAGTGACCAAGCAGTGACTTGGTCACTTAATTGATATTGCTGCTTTTCTCCTTCTTCTTCTTCCGCCAAAAATAGCTGTTCTGGCTGAACCGTGCAGTCGGTTTTCGCGAAAATTGGTAATCTGGTAGAGGGTGATGCCAAACGGTGATGATGCGAAGCCTGTGACCACTGGTCAAATGGTGGCGCTACAGCACTCAACTGAAATTGCAAACTTTAAACACTTATAACTCATGAACTGCTTGACTCTCAGAAATGTAACTTATATTCCCTTATGCGTCTGCTTATGCCGAACAACTTTTGTATTCTGACTTTTGACCTCTTGACCTTTAGATGAACCGCCATCTTGAATTATATGTAAAACAGTTAAAATGTCTCTTCTCCTACAATCTTTGATCAAAATGCATAACAACGACCTACACATGAACTTTGAAGCCATACAAATATGAAAATAGGTGTGAATTTTGTTTTAAGTGAAAAAAATATGTTTTTACGAGCCAATGAAAATTGCTTGTTTGTGAAAATGATTCTAATGCCCCTAATCTACACATGCAGCGTAATCTGCTTCTGATATTTTACAGTTTTGTAGAGGGGGATGCCAAATAGCAGCAAAACCAGTCTTACTCCAATTGCTCAAATGGGGGCGCTATAACAATTCTTTGAAACTGAAACATTTGAACAACCATAACTCGGGCCTCGTTTGGCCAAAAATCATGGGACTTGTTTCTACATGTTCCTTGATTCATGTGGAACACATCTGTAACTTTGACCGGTAAGCTCCACCCCCAGAGTGTCTGCCATTTTAAGCAGTTTGAAAAATGCTCATGCCTGATTCTCTGCCTGGATTTTTGATCAATTTGCATGACACCTGCTACATGAGAACTTTGGCCCCATCCGGACAAAAGTTCCGAAGCAAATTTGTTTTCATCAAAAAATGACGTTTTTATAAGCCAATGAAAATTGCTGCTTTGTGAGGAGTCTTCTTATGAATCACATTAATTGTTAACATTGATGTGGAGGCTCTTGTTTTGAAGCATTTTTATCATAGATAATCATTGATTAAGGGTAGTTGTTTGTTTAAAGGATACACTTCATAAAAACATACTGCCGTAAACCAGTATACTTTTATATTGTAAGTAGAGTTTCACATCAGAATGTGGCAGATTGTCACACCCACATGTCCTATTGCTTCAGTTTTCTTTATAAACTGATTTGTCTTGTGTTTTGTTTATCCACTGCTGCATGCTGTTGCATGATCTAAAATCCAATTTTAATGCAACGCACCAGAGCCATTTAGAGACGGAGTTGCGCCAATGATGGGGTACACAGTTACATTGGGTTAGTCACGTGATCAGTGGTCACAGTGAGCCTAACGGTGACAAATCATAGTCTAGTGTCTGAAACACATTGTTTGAAGTGAGTAAGATGAGATGTAAAATGACAGCCGGTTTGAATTATTTTACAGTAACAATTAAAGTCTCTGCAATGTGTATGATTTGCTATTACTTAAAAAGACCTAACATAAAAGGATTCAAGCTGGGCTTTTACTTTGAGTCCAATGCATTTCTGCCTACTTCTCAATAGCACTGAGTTACACTCGCATATCATGAAAGTGACATTCACGGAAATGTCACTTTGTGATTGAGATGATAAAACTCAATGTTATGGTAATGGCACCAACTCAGTGGCCTTGTGGTTAGTGTCTGCCCTGAGACTGGGAGACTGGGGTTCGATTCCCGGCCAGGTCATACCTCGACATTCTAGATTTCCAGTAGTAACCTACCCAACGAAAGCGTTGCATTGTACAAGCCTTGATCATTTCATGTAACAGTGTAGTGGTTAAAACATTGTGCCAGATTATGTTAGATTAACTTCTTGAACAAAGTGGCCATTAAACAACTGTTGTTAACTAGTGTCCAATCACATTTATTTCACAATTTCTTCTAGTTGTACTTGAATTGTACTGTAATTCTCCAAGCTTTTATCAGTTTTGTTGTAGGAGGCCATGTTGACATGTAGGCTACTGTAGGAATTTTACATTTCATTTATTCATTCACTATTGTATGGACCCGGGCAAAAGCACCCCCCTCAGATAATTTCTCAAAAATATGTTCCTTCTTCTGCATATTGTTCTGACTCCTTATTGCTGCTTGCTTGGTCACGTTTTATTGCTGCTTGCAGCTATATATTATTATTGTGGTTGTTAATCTCCATGTAAACCCTGTTTAGTGAAAATAGCCGATCTGCAAGGTCACTAATCGGTTGTAGATGGATTACAATTATGCTAATACTGATATATAAACAGGCTATAATGTAAAAAATTATGTCATGACCAGCTAGACAGCCAACTAAAATAGAAACATCATAGATTGTATCAAGACAGCAATATGTTACAGAAGAAGATATGCCTTACCCATCCAGACCTCTCCGAAGCAGCCCTGTCCCAGTTTGACATCGAGGCGCAGGGACTCTCGAGGGATCTCCCAGGCGTCTCTGGCCAATCCCTGGGTCTGTGGCTTCAGGACAGGGCACACCTCTGTCAGACTGTGACACAAACCGTCAGCATGCTCTGGAAGATGACAGAAGGAACGTAAGGTACAATTTTATTCCTTGCAGTAGTTCATGATAGACACTATAAATACCATCAAAAATACATTTCCTTTCTGGTATATCATCCTTTCTCTTTTTTGGTATCATGTCTTCATAGGTTACAACACAATAAAATAGGTGTCATGAGCAAAATTAAGTAAGTAGCTGGAGAAAGCGGTTTTGGAGGATGGGAGTTATTTGCCCTAAAACCATATTAAGAATGTGAAATTAGAATTTAGAATGACTAGAATATAGACACTGTGGTGGGCACTCACTGCGGTAGTGATTGACAAGCTGCTGCAGGTTGCTGAACTGTGTGCGTGAAGTGATGTAGAATCCTCCGCTGTCCAGCTTCCTGATCTTATAGTGTTTCACGTTCAACCCTTTGGTGTTGTCATAGTCCAATACAGATAAACAGTAGGCACCTGGAACAGATTAACTCATTAAGACCTGAGACAATGAGACAATTGTATTATAGTGGTTCTTTCATGTCAACGACCTCCAAAAATTACAGTATGTATTTGGCAGCCAAGACCAGAGAGGGACCTCCCAGAAGCAAAGAGAATTAAAAGCATTTGCATTGAAATAATGTATATTCAAAGATGTGTAGACATTTTCACAGTAAAACCAAACAAACAAGTGAAAAACACTTTTTGCTGAGAAAATGTCAGACAATTGTCAAATTAGTGGCAAGCATATGGATCCAAATCAGATGACATGTTTATGATGTTTTTTTTTTTTTACATGGTCCTCTTCCGTTAAAGCCACATATATTCAATATCGGTATGGATTATTGCAGCTCTGTATGACATGTACTTCACATGACTCTAGACATAGTGTAGCAATTTATGCAAGTTTTGGACAAAATCTCTGAGAGTTATAACAAAAAAGGGTATAAAAAAAGGGTCTATATGGGGGTTGAGTACAGTAGATATAGATATAGATAATAGATGCATACACAAATAGGGAGGTAAAACTCAGTGACTGAAAGCCACTTATGAACAAGTATCCCACCACCAGATGGCAGCCTTGTTGTAGTGAACTGGCATGAGTCTGAGTGAGAGCAACACTGAGCAGTGCCATGCCTCTTCCTTCTCTCAGTGTGTGAATAGGGGCGATATGGCCCTGTGACTGTACACTGACCTACTTCCATTTGGCTCACCCCCTAACAAAGGCCTCCCCCACTGTTCCTACGCAGTAACCCACTCGCTCTCCAGCAGTAACCCCTTAATTCCTCTCCTCTCCACACATGCCACAGCCATGTATTATCACGTGCAAACACACAGGCACTACTAGCATCATTCCTGTGCTGATTATTATCACATGTGAATGCATTCACGGCATGCGCATAGGCATGAAAAAGTGAGAGAAACACGTGCACACACACACACACCCACACAGTCAGTCAGTCAGTCAGTCCTTGGGGAGTGGAGTGTACCATAGTCAGCAGCAGCACAGCAGCTGTCTATATCACAACAACCTCCAGGCTGTGTGGCACATGCAGCACATCAAACCTTTTCTCCCATCTCCCTTGTGTACCCAAAAAACCAAACAGATGACAAGCAGCACGGTACACGATAATTACATGCAGGGAACCACACAGAATAAAGGGGAATAAACCTTTTCTTTAAGTGATTATATTATAGTTGCATAACACAACATAACGGATGAGATTTAAGAAGTTCCCTCAAAAGCACACACTGTGCATTGTGAATGTGAACGATGCTTATGGCTTACTGTAACAGTCATATAATCATTGATGCTGATGTAGGATGGATGCTGGAGAGAGTAACCCGCCCCTCCACAGTCCAACATTTCCCAGACAGAGGTGTCAAACTCACCTTTGGTGGTCTCGCTCTCTCTCACAAGGAAAGTTCCTCTCCTGTTCTCCAAACTCAGCAGCAGCCTCTCAGAGTCTCGACGTGTAATCTTGCCAAAGTACCACCTAGGGAGGCAGGGAGAGGGATGTCAAAGAGGCAGGCGGGGAGGACAGAGAGGTAGGGGAGAAGGGAGGATGGGGGAGGTAAAAGATTGGTAAAAGGCCACGTGCATGTGAAAGGGAAGGTGGGAGGGAAGTGTAAAGACAAGAGTTGTTGCCAATGGCCTCTAAACGTGCACAATTGGAAATAAATGCTATTGTCCCATGCCCTGTTCCAGATGCAATGAATTGCATATTGACAGGTAGACCACTACAGCTGCTTACCTGGACTCCACAGTCAATCTGAGATGACTGGCGGTGCAGTAGGCAAAGGCAAAGAGAAAATGCAGCTGTTAAAATGTTGTGTTTATAGTTTAATGCAGTGATTCTCAGCTTTTTAATGTCAAGGACCTCCACTTTGATATGCATAGGCCACAGAATCCCATTTGACACAAGTTGAAAACCAGTAGTCTACTGCATTTGCAAGTAATCAAGCTTCTGTTTGCAGGTACACAAAAAGTGCCTTCAATGTATTAAGAAATACTGGAGCTACTGTAAAACCCTGAGTGCTGATTTAACTCTTTAGGATGTAAGGAATTTCTGTATCCATCCATATCTGTATTAACATCTATATTAATTATCTGTATCCAATATCCATTTTGGTGCTGAGGCACAGGCACCAGCATCAAAGTCAAATTCAGATTAAGTAAAATACAGAATTTAATTCTCTGTAGAATCACGCACCGTGCTGCACATTTTTGGGCTCTCGTGATGAAAGGAGTAGATAAAAGAGAGCAGAGAGAGACAGAGTGGGAGAGAGGGAATAAAAGGGAAAAATTACTCTTCTGCTTGGATGGAGTCAGACGGAGCCACATAATTGCTGGGGATATACCCACTCTCTCCAGTGGTCAGGGAGCGGGCCAGCCACCAGTCCCCCTCTCTGTGGAGGAGAGATGAGAACACACATCACACATCCAAATGACTAAACTAGAGTTACACTCGTGTGAGTGTCGCTAACCTAAAATAGACAGTTGACAAGAGCTTGTAGGTATGCAACACACATGCATGAACTTCGGCATAATTTATACTACAACTGTAAACTGTATGTGTAACTTGCCGACAAGGACCAATATACAGTATATAACCCATGTGCTGTAGAGCATAAGTTACGCTTCATGAAAACACAACCAATGACATTTAAGGCCCAACAAAAAAATAAAGTAGAAAAAAAAAGAGTTAATGACCATTCATTATCGGATGTGTGAATTAATGTTTACATGTATTTCAAGTGATTCAGCAATAAGACCCCACAGGGTCTTATTGAACTGATGCAGTTAGTCCACATCTCTACTCATACTTGTCTGCGACACATAATGGTACGTTTGAATCATCGTATGTCCATGCTGAACTAGAACTCATGAAGTATATAGCTACTGTAGTGGGTGAATGTAATGATTATCTGAAAGTCTCCTAATGACATAGACAAACATGCGTTCCTTGAGACATGGGCTCAGGATGAGACAAAGGGTACCTACATATTAAGATGCAGAGGGTACATTTAACTTTTTTAGAGTAAAAATTACACCAGCTACAGTATGCACTACGCTACAGCATATCAGGGACATGCTGCCTGAGCTTTAACAGCACCAGATACAAGTGGAAGAATCATAACCATCAAGTCAAATGAATGTGTGTTTACAATTCCATTACTATTATATGCTGTTGACTTGATGTGATTATGGTGCTGCAAAGCCTTCAGCCAACATCCCTTGACTGACTACTAAAGGAGTTTGAATAGGAGTTATGGGGTCTTGTGTGGCTTTAAGACACGTGTCGATTTAGTGCGCAAAACACAGAGAGAAACAAATGGAGGAAGACAAGCATAGCAGAGCCAGATACAATTCAAGAGAAGCATTACAAACCTGCAGTTCACCTTCCTCCTAAAATACAAATGTGTTGGCATGCGATTGGAGAGAAAAAGGCAGAGGAAGAGAAAGATTAAAAAGACAAGGTGAAGGAGGCAGTGGCAGGAGAGATATACAGTAGATACATGTTTTATAGCAGACGCAGAATACACAATACACATCTATGGCCCGAGTAGAAACCCATTAATCCTTGAGCTTAATGTAAATTTGCAACTCCCTAAGGGACGGCCCGTTTTGATCATTCCAGGAGCAATTATTACATATGCTTCAAGCTAATGTATGATTCTAATACTGAAATATTTAAATTGCTATATAAGTAGGCGGCATGAGACGGAATCATAATGAGGAGGAGTGGGGGGTGGGGTATTAAGAACAAAACAAAGGGGTACAGGGTGGGGGGGGGGGCATAATCATAACAAAGGCCTAGGCTAGCATATCATCCATTGTAAATGCGATACATTGTGTTATTACCATCATGCATCGCATAGCAATCGGAAAGCCAAGACAAAGACGGACTAATTTGGACACAGTGACCCGTTAAGCATGGGTTCACTAGTCTGGGTGTATTTGACCTAATAACAAACCAGGCCCCTGCCTCCAGGGCCAGATGCACCAATAATCCACTATTGTCCTCAGACTCATGCCTTCTAGGTCATCAGTTTGTTTTCAGACACGTATAACTGGGGGTTCAGTGGCGTAGCATGGCTGACTGAACCTCCACTGATTATAGCAAGCCCCACCTTTGAAAACAATTTAGGATTGCATTGTGATTCCTCAGATACTGTTTTGGACATTGACTGCAGTAAAACGACAGCCGAACAGCAACATCCTTGCTTTGGTTGGTTACCAGTAAAATATCAGCAGCCACAGTGTGCTTTTGAGTATGGGAAAAAAAGAAAAGTATGCTGAAACTTGTCAGTTCGCACAACAACTACCACTGAAACAATATGAGAGGTGCAGATAGCCATGGGGACGTCTGTGAGTCTACATTTGCTGTATTTAATGTCCTTACGTGTTATTCACGATCTGTAGGCGTTCACCCTTCCTGAAAGACAGATCGGAGGCTGTTCGGGACTCATAGTCATATAATGCCACAAAGGTCGTCACACCCCCTATTGGGAAAGAGAGGGATTACAAGCAGTAAAAATTGTTATTTGTGCTTGTCAGATTTTTCGATAAAAGAAACAACAAAAATCCACTTCACTGCAAAATACTTCATTCAAGTTATTTCATTAAAATGAGATTATTTTGTTATAATCCAGTAGTCCACCAGTGGTCCTTGAGAAGGTTCCAGGTGGTCCCCAGCTAAATGATGGAAAGTTGATTAACCAGATGTGACTCTTGACCAAATGCACTCTTGCGGGTCCATTTGGTTTACACTCTCAAGAGTTAAAATATTCACCATTTGAAATAGCCCAAGTCTAGACAACTAGAGAATGTACGTTGTAGATGATTAATGTTAATTTTGATCTGTAGGTTTGCCTGTTTTGTCTCCCAGCCTGCAATTCTGGACAAAAGCAAAATAAATCTTTAGTTTTGCATCTGTGGGCCTAAAATGTCATCAAATGGCAGTCCGCGGCTCAAATGCCGAATAAATAGTGGGCTCTGGTATCAAAAAGGTTGAAAAACACTGTCTTAATCGGTTCCTTTCCTACCTCCTAGGGTGCTTCTGTTGGGTGAGGTAACTGCGTTATTGTCCACGCCCCCAAACAGGGTCAGCTCTGCACCGCTGCCTGTGGGCTGAGAGGTGCGGAGTCCTCCGTCCACAATAGGGCTCTTGTTGGGGGATAAGGACTGTGTCTGGGTGGTGTTGGGCTGGTATCCCCCGGCTCCTCCTCCAGAGTTCAGGTTGCCATCCAGACTACGGGTGCGTGGGCCTACATCCTTGGGCTTGCTCTTGGATCCCCCCATGGCCTAGGCCTATAGGAGAGTCACAAACAGAGCACAGAGTGGCATATAACTCCTGATAAAGAAAATAACAAGAAAACTAGAAAAAAAAAAGGGGGGGAGAGAGAGAAAGAAAAACATTTCTAAAATGGGCTTGCTTCTACGTTTCATCATTGCCTAAGAATAGAAATCTTAACTCTGGAGAAAATTCCTCTGACTGTGTGAAGACCAGATGCACAAACCAGAGATAGAATGGAGACCACAGACCAACCTCTGAACCACACAAACCAGCACTTCCCAAAGGATGGTTTGGCAGCTGCCACACCCCCCGTTTTCCACACGGACATCAGACCCCTCATCACGCACGCACGCATGCACGCACACGCAGAACGCCGACACACACACAACGCAGAACACCGAAAAGCATGTGACATCACACACACACACGCACACGCACACGCACACGGACACACACACACACACACACACACACACACACACACACACACACACACACACACACACACACAAAAGCATGTGACTCATATAACTAAATAAGGACCCATCGTCAAAAAATAAAAGCAAAACAGTACACTCTTTTCCTTGAAATGTCAACAGTCTGTCTTGAGTCACTACTGATAGACAAACACTGAGGTGACCGGAGTCTTTGTTAGGCATGTTGCTTTCGTAGGAGTTGGTTTAAAATAGAGGAACCTGACATCCCCAACATAGACTTACAGTATATCAGTGATTCTCATCTTTTTTTTAGAACTAATGTTTGACCTTGTAGGCCAAGTGCTGTAGCCCTGTTGGCAGCTACACTCCAAATTAATGCTCCACTTGACACGAATCTGCATTCTGCATACTGTACACTACGGTAAGCCACACAAGAATTTTGTATTTTGTTGAGGTATAACATAAACTATGTGGTAGCAAAAATTGAAACCCGCTTGAGTCTCTCCGCCCTCCTCGGGCACGTGAAGCATCTCAGACCTCTGTAATCACATCTCAGCCCAGGGAAGTTACACTAAAGCAGGGGATAATTTAGGGAGTGGAGCCCCACTATCATGGTCACATATAGCTACAGAGGGTTTCGCTACGAAATACTAATTTAGAGAAAACCCCAAGTTGCAGGGTTTTCACAGTCATTGTTCATCCTTGCCACTGAAGCTCCAAAGGCAATAGGAGATGTTCATGTCATTGTTTAGCTTGTTCATAGGCAGTCACTGTCACACACGACAACATCCAGTTGACATTTGTTGCCCTTTGGCTCAAGATTTGGAGACACCAGTAACTATAAATTCTAGTTCAGTTCAGACCAAAGATTTGTGACAAGACAAAAGCCTTTTAAGCCACTTTATACAATACTTCACAAATGTGACACTTGTCACATACTGTGACAAAAGTAGCAGCTTGTAGTTATGCTGCTTTTGGTGTGCGATACCATTGTATAATGGATTACATGAAACACATTTTCATGCTTTAGAATGGTGCATAGGAAAATCGCAGCAGTCTGAACCACCCATTATCGGAGACAGAGACATGCTCAGAGAACATAACCACCGAACAGTGGAAACCATACACTGTACAGAAGAGAAAAACGAACACTACAACAAGGGTTGTCAGGTGTTCCTGTCTGTCATTTACAATATACCACCCTGCTGCCACCTCAATCCTCCTCATCAGTCGCACGGTAAGCTGTTGGGAGGAGGTGGAGGAGGCAAAAAGGGGACAGGAGGTTCTCTTGTGCCTTATCAGACAGCTGAGGGGATTCCTATGGATTAGATGTTCACAGCAGTCTGCCAGATTCTTCCAGGGGGGCAAGTAAGCAGTTTTTTTTTTGGTAGACATTAAGCACTAATCCAAGACATTTGGCTGAGCTTTAATAGAAACAAAAACATAAAACATAACCCAAATAGACATGGTGTGAAATCCAGACAGTACAAGGTCTATTTCCGACATCCCACATTAGTCCTGATTATTTCCCTCAATCGAGGAAGGCAGAGATAACCTGCGATACACCTTTACTTCATATTATAAAAGGAAGCAGTATCTATGGTATCTACAATATTAAGACATACAATAGAGACAGAGTATGAGAGAGGACGTAAGGAGGAGGGTCAGTGCGGGTAAAGATTCGATATCTCCTCCAGAATACAATGGGGAAAGCATCAGACGTAATGTTTCAGTCACAGTCATGGTTAACAGACACCCACTGAGACACACAGCCAGGCTAACAGACAACTGGAGCACAGTGGGTTCATCTTCTCTCTGCAGACTGGTTGAATGCTTAATAAAGCTTTTCATCTCAGTCCCCCAGGGTTTTGTTTATGTGGTGCCTTTTACTTTAAAGATATTGCTTACGTTGTATAAAAGATTTTGATTCAAAAACATGTTTTTCTTTTAAATAATAATACTGTATAACTATTTAAAATGACAAGTCATGAGCCTGGTGATCTGTTATTTTCAGATTTTCACCTATAATGACAAGCCCAGGAAAAAAAGGTATGCCAGGCCGGTGTTTAAGACATTGATGAAACGAACTGTCACCTTAGTGATGCTATTAAAAGAGTCACACAGACAATGAGGATTTTCAAACAATCAAATGGAAAATTAGGATGGGTGGGGAAATCATAGATGAATAAAAAATAATTCCTTAGATGAATCAGATCAGGGAAAACGAAATTAAAGCTTCTTGTGACAGGACTAACAAAAAAGTACTAAACATGAAAATAGAGCTTTGAGGAAGGAGGGTCTTTCTTCGCATTCGGATTCAAATAAAGACCTCCATTGTGAGTGCTCAGCAGGCGGCGTCCGCAACATACAGAGGTGGTCTGTGGTTGTGGACTTGCAAGGCGTTTCCATTCCTCCTTCCTCTTGCAGTCACTGGGAAATATGGAAATAAAGGAAGTCAAAGTGTCGGAAACTGACATGGCTCATGTGTGTGTCTGGGGGGGATTTTTATATGCTGCATTTATGGCAATATAACCCTCGTGTCAGCAATCACCTAGCAAGGCCGGGGCACACTAGCTTAGGTCCTAATAGGCCCAACATACAGTAAGCAATGAGCACCTGCTCTCTGTGAGGCAGAGTTACATGAAAATCCCTCAGGCGAGGGGAAGGGGGGATGGGGGAGTCGGGGCGGGGAGATTTGCTTAATTATGCACGAGATCTGGCAACGGATTTCAAATCCTTCAAGTCTCACAGGATTTGGCTGAATGTGAAATTGTGTGAAGTCTTTTAATGTTGTTGTCTTGTTTCCTTTTCATTATTCTGCCATTCCTAAATAATCTTTTAAAACGACAACCAAACACAAGCAAAACCGTTCAGAGAGGAAGTAATAGAATGCAATGGTGAATCAGACCGCGTACTCTCTCGCCCCCTATCTGTACTGTTTTAGCAAACCCAAAAGAGGCAGACATAGTGAAACTGCTTTTCGTGAGGAGGCAAGTTGCAGCTTGAATTCTGGCTTGACAGCTACTGTGGCACCCATCCCTGTGTGTTTGTTACTGTTGCTTGTGCGTAGTCCAACTAGAGGATTGGCATGTTAGGACAGTTCCTCCTCCACATATGACCATTCACTTTTTATGCCTCTGGCAACAGGTTAAAAGGTCACATATTTTCACAATAACACTACAATTGCTGGAATTGCACTGCTGCGTTCAACTGTTGCATTAAAATGTTGTTGCATTGTAATTTAGTAATTGCAGTTGCATAACAGGATCTGTCTGTGTAATAACAGACCTTATTCCCCCTGTCACACCTGTGATGAAAGACCACTGAGTCCATGTGAAAGGGGATTATTTAGCAGCACTCACACTATTGCTCTGACTGACACTCACCCTGCTTACACCTTAAGCTGAAATACCACAAGAATTATCCATTGAATGGTAAATGGTGCATTTACTTTATATAGAGCACTGAACTGCACACATTCACACACACATTCATACAGAGATTGCGGTGGCAAGGCATCAACGAGCACATTGGGACACATTGGGATTTGTGGTTCAGTGTCTTGCCCATGGAGGCAAGGACATTTCGGCAAGTAAACACGAGGACCCGGGATTCGAACCGCTGACCCACAGATCATTGGACGTCCTGCTCTACATCCGGAGCCACAGTCGCCCTGAATAGTAGACTATGCATGTGAACTATGAATGTAAGGACACTATGAATGTATCTTTGGGATACATGTGTGATCTAAATGATCCTGAACACTATTGCAATTTGCAATACATGTCTATATAACATTAACAGCTCTATATAAAATTGTCACCTATTGGTGATGATTAGGGATGTCCCAATACTGTATCAGTATCGGGAAAAGTTTTGGATCGGCCCCTTTTTGTCATATCGGTTCATATCGGTATTGGCAATACTGTATTGGTACCAGAAAAGTCAGTATCAAAATCAGTATTGGCCCTAATTTGTCATCATCAGACCATTCAGTATTGGTAAATATACCAGTATAACCAGAGACCTGACACATGGGTAAGGGGACACTATGGCAGGTAAATAAAATGTTGTGAATTTGATTTGTAGTTGCCCAAGTGCACATTAGAGTGACAAGTGCTATTCTAGTCTGTTATATCATTCTGCTATTTGGTGGACTTCATATAAGATCTTATTCTTGGGACAATTTAATTGAGTTTTAGTCCTTTTTTTTCTTAATGCATTTGCAAAATGTATCTGATCGAGATAAATTATCAGGAATGATTGGGATTGTATCGGGAGCAAAAAAGTGATCGGATCGGGAAATATCAGGATCGGCAGATACTTAAACTCAAATGATCGGGATCGGGTCGGGGGGGGGGGGGGATGTTATAGGTTAGTATCGGTAGTTCTGATCATTGTGATCTGGACCTAGTGTCTGCACTAGGTCCATTAAGGGTACTAGTGCAGGAGACCCTTAAGGGTCTCCAACAGTATGGGTGATTCAATCTGTACATCCTCTAGTTAAAGTAATAAAACATTGCATCACAAGGTGGTCTGTGGCCTATTACATGCCGTCTGAGGACGAGTAGCGACCTCGACCTAAAGGGTCTTTGCCCACTCACTTACAGCGCCACACGTTGCCATTCAAAGCAGACCTACATGGCATTTTCTACAAATGTAATGTACTGTACAGTACAGTTAGCACAGTACAAATACAGTACATTTCCTTCATTAAAAAACTGATACAGATTTTGAACTGTTGTGACCTTGTCTAGCTTTGCTACCGTGATCTTTTGTCTGTCTGTCTTTGCACAAAGGCATTCATTGACCATTAACTTACGGTTGTCAAATATATATATTACACATACTACAGTACATTACAAGTACAACAGAACTCTGTAGGGTGCTTATTAGTTCCTCATTATACTCACTCTACATATTGTAATAATTACTAGATGCCATTTCCCCTGTGTGTGGGTTGTGTCTATGTTGTGCAGGCATCTGCCACTACAGCACATGTGCAAGACATAATAAAGGGTCAGTTTCCGAATCCCACAATTTGTTTCTTGTGAATGGTTAGTATGGCCCTAGAAAATTATTTCTAGTGTAATACAAGTGAAGGTCAGGAGGACAGGACAAACATGTATCTCATAATATGAGGCATTTACTTTGCAGCACGCAACATACGGTAAGCAGCATGTTCAGTTACTGCAGTAATCCCAAAGGTTGAAGAGCAAAGACAGCTGCATAAGCAGTATCCAAGTGTATCTGACTGACACACTGCAACCTGCTTGCCAAGGATACAGTAGACCCCAATTAATGGATAGATTATCACCAATTATTTTGCAGTCAATGTGTCCCACTTTTTTGTTGATATAATCAATAAATACAAATTTGATTTGACTTATCAAAGTTAAATATTATTTTCTTACACTGTTTAATATAGGCTATTTAATGAACTAGTAACCACATATGCCATGTATTTGTAATGTAACACAGTGAAGATTGCCAATTCAATCACAGTTCAAGTTCACAACATGTCATGATGCATGATATGTGTTGTGAGCTTGTAGATCTGCTTTTTGCTGTATCAGATGACAAGCTGATCTTGAAAATAAATAAACAATAAAGGTCGTTATATTTCTGCATTTCTGATCATTGATTTGGTTGCTTATAAGATGAATGGGCTAAAATAAAAATAAAGTAAAATATATAGCAAATTATAAAGTAATCGAAAATAGAAATAAATATAAATCATCAGTGAATGTGGTGGATCCAAATTTGGCTGAAAAGCTACCCCAGGGCCCTGTGTGGCACTATGCCTTAGTAGCCTGCTGTGTGTCTGCCTCAGACATCAGAATCAGAAGCCAGAAGCAGAACCAACTGCATCACAGGACTTGCAGTAATTCACTCCTCTGGTTCTTTCAGCACTGCTCTGCAAAAACTGGAACGTGTCAGCATTCAGCCAAAAGAGGGCAGGGTGTGAAGACTGTACGTAGTAGGCCATGTTTGGGTGTATCTGTGTGAGTGTGTGCGCGGGTGTACAGTATGTGCATGCATGTACAACACGTGTGTACAGTATCCGACTGCATGTGCATGCGATCCTGATGTCGGCCCGCTGGCTATAGAGTATTCCTCCTGTGTTATCTTAATACTGCTATGTAATTACTATGTAGGAAAACATGGCGAGGCTTTGTCTCCTGCGTCACCAGAATCAAATCGCTGCGTAATCCAGGCCTGCTTTTTTCCGCACACAGATTATCAACATCAATTCCTCAATCTTGCTCACCAAAGGGCAAGATGACGTGGTTAGTGAAACAACAGGACTGGATATACCAGTCAAACTGCTGCACCTCCTGCAACCGCTTTCTCCTCCTGTCTCAACAAATCCGTTTAAAAGGGGCACAGTCAACTGTACATGACAGCAGCAGATCAAGTCGCTAGGCACCTGTACACAAAGCAAATGAAGGAAGTAGCTCAAAGGTATGAGTTCCTCTCCTGGTTGCCTGTCTATCTATGGGACTGTACAGTGCCTGATGAAACCTCGGGTGCAGTCGAGTTGAGCTCGTCTTGTTTCTCTTCTCCTTCTACAAACAAGAGCATGAGGAAATGGCTGATGGGATATGTTTACACACCCCTTCCCCCGCACCGGTTTCACCCACTGCCTCACGGTGACATGACATATATCCGTCCACAGTTCCCGTAGAACGCAGTTACTCATTTTGTTAATAATTACAAGAGGCTGAGGCCAACATCTCGGTGCATCAGCCACATCCTGAGCGCAAAGTGATTTACCGATGCCAACCTCTTGTGTGCTGTGACTTAGTGCACTGTCTGTCCACACTGTGCTGTGCGAGTCGTGCTTATCACCCCATGAAATCACTCCTCTGAGCCACTGAGCTCCTCCACTTTAGAAGGTCCAAGAGTAAACACAACACAGTAAAATACTCATGTTACTTTATCCAGTTAGGTCCATTTACGATTGTAACCACATCAAAATGGACCCATACAGGTCTACTTGTTTACATCTGTACATACAATACGTTACGCATGGGTATAATTTGTACACACAGAGGATTTTACTGTGCAAGACATTTGCTGAGTTCAGGATTAAAAAGCGTGTGTCTCACCCCCCCATGTGCTCCTCCCGTCACAGACAGACACGGGGTTAGAAACAGGGAGGTGCTGGAGTCAATATTTACCACTCCACACACACATACAGATACACCTCACCGTTGCTATGGAGGTGATTCCAAGCATTCCAAAAGCAACAAACTCCGAGACACACAGGGTACTTGTTGTTCCGGGGGGAGGGATGTAAAAATAGCTTTATCTGGGAAATTGAAAGAAGATTACAAGATGCTCCATCTCTGGAAATGGTGTGGGATTTCTGTCACTTCCTGAAATCACTTAATTGGGGGAGGGCTGGGGCATAAACATGCATGAAAGAGAAAGGAGAAGAGGGATGGAGAGTCAGAACACCTGGGGAAATTCTTTCCATCATGTTGTCTTTCAGTGATTTCCTTTAACAAACACTGTGTTCAGGTACGATCTCTTATCCCTGTGCATGTGTGTGTGTGTGTGTGTGTGTGTGTGTGTGCGCGCGCGCACGCGTCCGTGCGTGCATGCAAGCGTGTCAGTGTGTGAAAGAGAGAGACTGTTCTGATTGAAAGCAATCTGATGCTTTCAGATCACCTTCTGTTTAACACAGCTTAATCCAGGCATTGCTGTCACATTTATGTCATAATAGTTTGGTACTGGGTCAGCAGGCCAATATTTGGGCTATTGCGAACTATTGCAGACTTTTTAAATTCCATTTACTTGTTACATTTGACCAAATAGCCAATCTACAAGCTCACAAACCACAATGTGTTCATCTCCACACATTGAGGGTTATTTCCTATTTTCCTTTTTGAAGTAGGCAGTAGACAATCAATTAAACTGGTACCATACCAACCACCAACATACCAACACTGGTAGCACTGCGATTAAAGTGAAGGTGAGGCTGTATCATTGTGGGACAGAACTAACATTTAAATATGACTGAAACTGAAAGAGACAGAATTTTACGGCTGAAAAGAACGGCACACATGGCATCCTCTTTTGCCTGCAGTCCAACCCAGACTGTGATCAGTGGCACTGCCCAAATTCTCTGTGTCACACACACACACACACACACACACACACACACACACACACACACACACACACACACACACACACACACACACACACACAGACACACACACACACACACACACACACACACACACACACACACACACACACACACACACACACACACACACACACACACACACACACACACACACACACACACACACACACACACACGCTTTGTATAGTTCTGGGTTCTGCATAGATGAATCATCTCTCTACAGACTGGGTTTCCATGGGCAAGTCCCATGCCAGATGGAATCATTCTCCACACCATGTTGGGGGAGAAAACTAGAGCCATCACACAGGTAAATGCTATATGTGTATCTGTGCGTCTGTGAAGATCACCATGACCAGTGGAAGCTTTTTTTGTCTATGAAAAAACAAAACATGAAAGAACAAGACTAGATGATTCCCTCAACCCTTCCCTAGACTGGGTGTGACAAGTGAGGCTTAAAGACACAGACAGAGGCATTACAGTCATTTCCTCCAGTTACCTCATCATCAGGCTCCTTGATACAAAACAGGTAAGAAACACCTGGACAATACACAAAACGTCACAGCAAAATAGAGACATTAAACACCAAGACATTCTGGTGCAAAAAGGTAAATGCCAACTGTTGGAAAGGTGTGAGGCGAAATGAAACTTTTCAGAAAAGAGTGCCCTGTTTTATGACCCGAGGCCCATGCTGCTGATGATAAATATAGGACATAAACAGGCACAACTGCAGCACGTCACTGCTCCTAAAAGCTAGGGGAGATCAGGAGAATCTCTGGCTTCCATAACATCAAGACCGCAGTGAAAGGACCTCCGGGTTTGCAGTGCAAACTGCATTGTGTTTGTGATGAGATTAAGAAGCCCCGTATTCCTCTGGGGTGTATTAAATACAGAGAATAGACAGACTACTTTACTGCTTTACTGCAATGTGCCGCCCTCCTCACACATGCATGTAGCACTTCTGTGTTGCTTCTGGGTTTTTACTCAAGCTGACGCTCTGGCCTCAGCCCTACAGTATGTAATATATCAATATCATTGGCATTCTTTCCCCCTTTTTGCCACTGTGTAGTGCCGCTCCTGATCTCCATCCTCTCATCTAAATATGGTCATTCTGTGCAGCGAGAGCGATGATCTGTGGTCATGTGTTCAAACAGGGAGTCTCGAGGAGAGCTGGATGGAGGAAGGGAAGGGATGGGAAGGGGGAAAAAAGATAATCCTCAAGGGGTTTAGCCTTCTTCTCCCTTCCTTGGCTCTTATACTCAATCTCACTCTTTTGCACTCAATCCATCTCCTCTATGTTCTCTTCTCAAGAGCTTTCCAGAGGGAAATGATGAAAATAAAGGAATTCAATTCCTCCGGCAGCCAGGGATCTATCAGCCATGTGCCATCTGACGAAGGAAAAATATCCTGTTTCTCCGCTGCCCAAATATTATTATTATTGATCTGGTAGTCAGTCGTGGGAAACATTCCTCCTATTTCACTAAGCCTAGTGAGAGGCATCCGCGAAACCCGAAAAGATACGTAAATAGAAATGCTATACACTCTTTTATGGCATATCTGTGTCACAGAGACACTATGAGATGCCAGAGAAGGCATTTTAGTCCATGACACAGGCTACAGCCTGCAGTGAACTCACACACTATGACAGTACAGCTGATCCTTAACTGCACGCCTTCTTCACCTCATTTTAGATTAGAGAAGTCCACAGAGACACCAGAGTGCCTTATGCTTCAGCAACCTGGGGTTTTCGCCCATTTAACTTTTGATCCACACAGCCAGGCGGTAGCCAAAGCCATTAATAAAAGAGAAATCCTTCCAGCGCCAATATCTGAGGTCTAACCAACCAGGATGGTGTGGAGAGGCAGCTTGGCAAGGCAGACAAAAGTACAGTAGAAGTGTTAAACACAACTAAACTATGAGCGAGTGGATTAAACTCCATCACAGAGTGAACATAACCAATCAATAAGCTGAGATTGGCTATTTTTGGCGCGCAATCCTGTTTGAGAGAACATACTGTAAATCAGGTTATGATGACACAATAAAAAGGAATGAGCCAGGTGAGTACAATCATACATAGGTGTGTGTGTGTGTGTGTGTGTGTGTGTGTGTGTGTGTGTGTGTGTGTGTGTGTGTGTGTGTGTGTGTGTGTGTGCATTCCCAGGTCTGTCAGAGCTCAGTCATGGCTGAGGAATGCAGAGTGGAGGACAAGGCGAGTTCCAACTCCTCTCCTTGGAATGCACAGGGGGCAGGTATAGACAGCGTCCTTCCACCCAGGATGTGCACACTGCACTGCTGCCTTGGGACATGGATGCCAAGCGAGGAACATTCCCAACATCTCTCACTGACAGTGGAATACAATGCGATGTCAAACAGCTTTGTTTCACACTATGTAAATGGTGCATCAATTCAACCATTCACACCCACACATTCTTCATACACCAATGGCAGCGGAAACCATGCAAGGCACTAACCAGCATCAGTAACAAATAGGGGGGGGGGCAACCTTGCAGTTACCATCTGGCCACAGTACCGCAAACAAAACAAAAAGCTGTTCAGAAAAACTACACCCCAGATCAGGTTTATGGGCAATAACACAAAATTCAAATAAACAACAAATGATTCATACCTATCAGGTGAAACGTGTGCTGTCCTTACTCTCCTTACTCTGGTGATTATTCCATTAAAAGCTTCTCTGTCTTTCAGATTTTTGGGCTGGGTATTCAAAAAGAGGCCTACTGGATCTCACAGAGCATCACTACATGCCACACTGCTGGCTTCTACTGCACTTGGACAGTAAATTACAGTATCCCATAATAAGGTTTAATCACAGATATATTGGCCACAACTACATATTGGTCAGGGTTGTACATGAAAGAATTCAAATAAACAAGAAATGATGACATAGTCATATCTGTCAGGTGAAACAAGTGGTGTCTACACTCTATAGCTCTGGACATTAAAATCCTCTATGTCATATAAGATTTTTGGGTTGGCACAGTGGTTAGTGCTGTCGCCTCACAGCTAGAAGGTCCTGGGTTCGATTCCCACTAGGGATGCCACTGTGGGTGTTGGTGGAGTGTCTCCTCCTCCGCGTCATCAGTGCCCATACCCACGGCGGGGTTGGCGAAAGGGCCTTTCTGTGTGGACTTTGCATGTTTTCATCCTGGGCTCTAAACTGCCTCCCCCTGGCCAACCTGGGCGCCTGATGGAGGGGACAGGAACTGGTTGGAATAATGTGTTCCTTCCACACCCTAAGTCCAACCAGGGAAACTCCCCCTGTCAGGTGAAAAGAAGAAAGCTTGGACTCCTCATGCATTGAAGAAAGCATTAAGCCAGTCCGCTGCCTCCCCAGGTTGGTGGAGGGTGTGTAGAGCCCAGGATCACATTAGGAATTGGCACTGGGTGAAAAAATCACAATCTATAAGATGTATGGATTCATACCCAGTACTCTGACACGGAAGGTGACTTTTCTTCCAGTGAAGACGATGCTTGGGCAGTTGAAATATTGGGATTTGAGCATCAGGCAATACCAGACCAGTATCTTCTACCAGGTAGAAGATATTGATAGAATCTTCCTGAACACAGGGTCTGCATTTCTAGGGCTTTACTGGGGCAGCCGGCTGGGGCTAAAGCTGCCTCAGCGTAAGTCTGGCTGGGTGTCCACTACTGCCGTTGGATGACAGGTATGGTACTACTACCCCCATCAGTACCACCCTTTGCATACAATGCATCAGACTGAGGGGGTGGGGAGGAGGAAGCCCCCAGTGAGCCACCACTACCAATACATACAGATAAGCATCAGGACAAACAGGGATGACTGGAGGTCACATCCCAGGAGAAGCCATCCTATTCTGCTGCTGGTGTTCAGAGAATAAGCAACACTCCAGTGAAAGCATGATTGATTTAACTCCCTGCTCCCTGGAGGAGTTATTCACCTGTTGAATTATTCACCCATATATCACACAAGTGAGTAGGCTTACACCCCTCCCATTTCTACAAATATTTAATTATATCTTTTCATGGGACAACAGTATGTCACTGTCCTACATCAAACTGAAACTGTGAATATCCGCAGTCAACGGACAGCAGCGAAGCAAGACTTGTATTGCAGTCAATGGAATTCATACTTTAGGGAATTGTAGTGCATAAGCAATAGAAAACCATAATTATAAACAGGACAAAGGACACTCTACTTTAATTACATGCAGTAAAAGTCCTCTTTCTGCTAATACAGTATTCAGTTTGATGAGGACAATCAATAACTTGATTAGGTTTAGCAATTGCAGATATATTGGCCACAACAATATATCGGTCGGGGGTGTTTCATGAAAGATGAGATGACAATGTTTACTCACATCCTTGTGAGCCAAGAATAAGGCATGTTTCATTTGGGGAATTCATCTCAAAACATGGTTCCTGTTCTGTTGGTTTCACTGAACATTATAGGTTCTTCCAAAGAAAGGTAATGATGAGCCTTACCGCCACTTCATGTTACTCAACTAACACAGAACCGTTCATCAGAAGGAGGAAGGAAAGGAACTCAGTCAAAAGTTGTTTAAAATGATTAGAATGATTAGAGTTCTCTCTGCTGATTGGATAACAATGGTGTATTGAAAAACCTAAAGTGTCATAGTTTTATACCTAGGTGAACATACACTAGCAATTGGAGCTTTAACTCTTTAACAAAAATAAATACAAATAGATTATTTTACTACTGTTACACCCTTTTAAATAAAAGAACACTGATTACTGTGCATGAGGCAGAATAGACAGGGTCATCAGGGTATCAGTGGCATGTATTTTCCCAGCATCTCCTCACCCAGGCTGCTCTCCCACAGCTGTGGCTACACAAAAGACACAGAGATGTATCTCTCTGCATGCCAAAGACCCTTTTCCTGTCACCAGAAAAACATGCAGCGGGGCAGGGGGCTGTGTGTGTGTGTGTGTGTGTGTGTGTGTGTGTGTGTGTGTGTGTGTGTGTGTGTGTGTGTGTGTGTGTGTGTGTGTGTGTGTGTGTGTGTGTGTGTGTGTGTGTGTGCGCACGTGTGGGAGGGACAAGGGAGTGAGACTAGCCCTTCCACACCACCAACAGTGGAGGAATTGAGTGGAGATGCATGGCTTGTGTCACACTGGCTTGTTCCCAACGTAAAAGGACAGGAAGTGGTCAGGGATCCTAGGAGGACACACACAAACCCGCTTCTGTCCCTCTCTATCAAGCCAGTATCTGATACTCTATTCAAATGGACTCCTCTGATAGAGAACTGGAGGGAGATTGATAAATCAGAGCTCTACGGGCCTGGATTCTTATTATTATTCAATTGCTAAGCCGGGTGCAATGCCAATGGATGCAGCTTTGTGGCTGCATGAATATGCATACATAAAGCCCCATGTTGAATGTCCCCACTGTGGTCACTAATTAAGGATATAATGTAAAAGTACAAATTTACAGTAGAATTAACTTGAACTTTATGAGCCATATAGCCAATAACGTTATGCCATTGTTAGACGTCATTCTCATCACCAAACATGGGACACTAAAGTCCTGTATCCTTAGCAACCTCATTTTCTCCTACTGAAAAGATTGCCACTTTGTGTTGCATGTGTTGCTGCTTGTAGATCAGCCATTTCCACTGATCTAGTTCAAGTTGTTATACAAAGAGGGGACAGGTGGCACTGGCATTCCCTTGCTTGAGGAAATGCCCTTGAACATAGCTGGATGCTAATTACTGTATTACCAAAACTGGGCCAGAACAGCAGAAGTTTGGTGCCACAAATCCCATGCCCGCCATCCTAAATCTAACCTATACGATGGCTTTCTCTCTGAAATCAATTACTCATCTAGTCTCCAAATAGAATAAGGGCAGATGGTTAAAGTACCATTAGGTACTCTCTGCAGCCATTGGGTAATATGTTACCAGTATTCTGGTAACACATTAAAACAAAAAATAGACAAACATTATGGGGCCACATATACATTACTTTTCAAATGGATGAAAAATCGAAATTGTATAGGTGGCTCTAAATGCTTCCCTTCACCCTCCCTCTAGCATTTTGAGTATGTGTGCACAAAGGCCATTTTGAAAGTGGAAGCAACTCATCTTAAAAGAGGCTGATTCTCTGGCCATGGAAACAAGCAGTTCATTGAAGCCAGGCCCAGTGTGTCACCCTGACAGACAGACTGTTCCAGTATAAGTGGGAACAAAAGGGGCCAGGCCACAACCACGTTACCAATTAACAGGAATTTCAGCCTCAAGAGCCACTTTCCAGCAATCCTCATTGGAGCTGACACAACCTTCTACGGCTTTCACGGGAGGGCATTCACAGGATTCCAAGGGGCATTAGGGTCCTCTCTGTGAAGACTGAAACTGGCAGCTACAAGTACAATGTGCCACTCTAGAAACACTTATAATGTCAACGCAAGTTAAGTTAGGGGCAAATTCCTGTTCAGGATGGGTGCTTTCAGACTGGTACAACTGTTAATCTTCATATTCATGTGTGTTGTGATACAACACACACACACACACACACACACACACACACACACACACACACACACACACACACACACACACACACACACACACACACACACACACACACACACACACACACACACACACACCTTAGTTTTGTGCAACCATGAATTGAAATTGTGAAGATATGGAAATACAGACTGCAATCATGCACTGACACTGCATGCACTGACATGTTGATCCACAACAGTGATTAATCTCCACCACCAGCAAGCATAGTGCATGTGTCATGGGCTCAATATTATACTTTCTGCTGCCACGGAATATTGTGCGTTCCTGTTGCCAAAGACTAATTCCTCCAGGAAAATACTAAAAATATCAACAAGGTCAAAGCCTGTAAAGGATTAGTATAACGCTTCAGTGATAATTAGCATGAGCAATTCATGTTTTCTCAAGAAAACTATAAATTGCATTGCAATAAAACCAGCCTATGGGAGAACATTTTGGAATTAAGAAAACATTTTTGGGCAACCGCCAACAAGAAAATGGATCTTGCTGCTTTTGTGTATAGATGAGAGTTTTTAGTATCGCAATGGCACATGCCAAACAGTAATATTGGGCATAAAAGTGGGCATGTGTGTATTCTGAATTATTAATTACTTAACTGTCTCTGACAGATATTTACGCCATGTACTCTGTGTTCTTGATCATCATGAGATGTGTCACTTGATCCGTTCAGTGTCAGTGATATCTCAGACAGTGGTCAACTTTTACATCCCAACAACATTTTGGTTGTGGTTATACTATGAACACTATGAACTATCATGATGTTAATGTATGGATTCAATCGTAGGCTATCTTCCATGTACACTGTGTACAGCATGGTTCTTTCGGGAGCTGCACTAATCCTAAACATATGACATGCCTCATTACTGGGTTGGATGATAGCAGCACTGGAATTGTAAATTGTTAAAACAATCTCCATCCCTCTTTGCGCGCAACACACACACACACACCCACGACACACACGGTATTTTATTGGAACTGTATCTGTTTATCTATTTCATGTTCATGGAAAGAAAGAAAGAAAGAAAGAAAGAAAGAAAGAAAGAAAGAAAGAAAGAAAGAAAGAAAGAAAGAAAGAAAGAAAGAAAGAAAGAAAGAAAGAAAGAAAGAAAGAAAGAAAGAAAGAAAGAAAGAAAGAAAGAAAGAAAGAAAGAAAGAAAGAAAGAAAGAAAGAAAGAAAGAAAGAAAGAAAGAAAGAAAGAAAGAAAGAAAGAAAGAAAGAAAGAAAGAAAGAACCCTAGTCTAGATATTTGAGTCAACTCACTGTCTAACAACAGGATAGAAGTAAGTCTATGCTGTATTAACTCCCGCAGATAATAGTTTAAAATGCTACGACCAGCTAATGAATGATGTGTACACCATTCATTAGCTGCATGAAAAGACAAGACAGTACGGAGTTGTTGTTCAGATGTCCAATTATCCACGTGTGACTTTCACGTTATTGCCCTCATTCATGTTAAAACCAGCTCAGAACCTCCTCTGTAACTGACAGAATGTGTCCGTAGAAAAACAGCAAAGACAAGTTACTCACCTACCGCGTAGGCAGCAGATGTGGCGTTGTTGCTCTTCTGCGGGTCAGTTTGGTGTTTCGCTTTGATCATCAAGTATATTATATTCGTGAAATGGTGGGGGTTCTTCTCAAAGACGAGAAAAAATAACGCTCTCACGCGGTCAGATGATCAGATCCCAATCGCGATGTTCGGATGATGATGAATGATGCGTACAGCAGCAGACAGTCGATGTCAGGAGTGATGAGGGATCCCATTCAACTGGAGGGGCGGGCTGTAAGGTCATGATGATTCTGATGGGGAATGCCTCTCAGACGGAACTGCACCATGGAAGAAAACCCTGAGTGCCGCAGCAGCGGGCATTTTCATCACAAAACTCTTGAGTCTGAGCTGGTATGATGGGAATTTGAGTCTGTCCAGAGGCCCACCCAGTTGCCAGATAGCTAGGAGGACCTAATATCGCAGCAGTGTGCGTGCCTGGCTGACTGCCTGCGTGGGGAAATCACGACCAAAACATTGGGGAGTGCAGACCAGGGACGTACACACATCAGACGCTGCCAGTTTCAGGGGCGGATCTAGGCATGGGCATTGGGGGGCAATGCCCCCCTAAATCCCCAGCATTAGGCCTACTACGGTGAAAGAAATGCAAATACCACTCCTTTCCATGTTACCTTTCAGGATTTTTCCCGACGTCTCCTGGACGTGCACACAGTATTCTCGCGTTAAACAAACTTGTAAGATAATGTACCGTAGATATGTGTGCCCCGAAAATAGCTGCGACGTGTCGAGAGGTTGTAGGTCTGCTATTTTCGCTGTTTTGGTCCCCTCTCTCAGGGACTCAGCCCCTGCCCCTCCTAACGCTCTCTGCACGTCCCTGCGTCGTACAGCAGTGTCGCGTGCCGAAAGTAGCAGATATACAAGCTCACACCGCGCCCAATGCGCGGCGCGCCGTGAGCTTGAAGATTTGCTATTTTCGGGACAGCGGGTTGATGAGATCTGATAGGGCGCATCGCAAATGTTTGCATAATTGATAACTGACTGGATCGTTCAAGCCCCACCTTCAAATTGAGGAAACGAGGTCATATTATGTGATTTATATATTTGGTATATTTTCTTTGCTCTGTCAAATTCAATTCTCATTTATTGCAAATGGCTGAAGTGATTCAATTGAACATGAGCAGAATTTCAGACTATTAAAATATTACTATAAAACACACACATTCAGATTAGAATTATGGATAAAATATAAAATACATTATCATTATTAGTAGTAGATCTGTTGACCATATAGCACCTACACATATCCACGTAAATATAATCAAAGAATTGTTAATAATAATTGTTGATAATTGTTGAAAATAATTATTATAGTTATAGACTGACGTGGTCCGCCATCCTTCTGTGACAAAGTGGTGCCACCTGGTGCTTGAATGTGGTGTGACATGAAAACCAAATGTGCTGTGGACAAACCATGCAGTAGCCTATAATGTACTGGAATGGGCTCGTTAGAAAATTAAAACATTCTGCATAATGATAACTTTATACTTTTGGTACTGGAAGCACATGTTCATGCCAAGTTCGTACCTTTACTCTCCTTTGCTGTACATTTTGAAGTCCAGACTTTTAGCCTAACAAAGTAGTTCTACTTTGCAGTATCAATGCTTTGCTTTCACTTAAGTACTTTCCATAGAGTTCACTTCCCACCACTGAAGATACTGTAGCCACCACATCAAGAATATGCTCAATTGCATAATGATAGTATAAAGGAAGGCCGATGACATAGGCTACATTCAATAACATGGCATTCTTCAAAGTGCCAGGGATACAGATACATCGTATTTTAGTTAGTGCTTTCATCCAAATTATAATGTAGGCTAATACTTTATTGTACTCATGGTGACATTTATATCACAAGAAGTGGAAAAAAGCATGCCCCATTGACATTAGCTGACTTTCGATATGTTTTCAACACAAAGTACATGAAATCAGCTGAGGAAGTTAAATATTTTTCTTGGATAATAAAATGGACATTCCACTTGTGTGATATTGTAATACATAACAAACATGGTGTATACAGTGTCACTCCCTAGTCAAAAGATCCAATGGGATTCCAGTAGAAAAATCCTTTGTGGGGGAAAAGTTTTGAAATTCTTATAGGAATCCTATTGGATTTATGCTATAAGAAAATATCCATAAGGATTTGTTCCAAATTCTTACAGAAGTCCTATAGGATTTTTTGACTAGGGTCGTACATTCTTATTTTATTGAATCAACTTAATTGATCGTTATCTGATGCTGTTTGTTCTAGGAACATAATACAATAGTGAATCCATCATGCTGGCAGACTGTGTTAAATATAATCCTGTTCTTGTAAGCAGTTAGTTATCTTCCTGCCCTGTCATTTACTTGTCATATGTGTCCTTCCTTTCTATTGCTCCCTGTCATTTAGTGAAACCTCATCTCCATTATATACCAATAGGCAAATAAATAATGTAATGACACAGTCTGCGTTCAACTATACACTGCTGTCTCAATCCAATCAATGTCCCACTAGTCTACTACTCTATACAGCTACCACTATCATGGCCTTCTTCAACATAATATATCCTCTGTACATACTCTCATTTGGACAATAAATCCATAATAATAAAATATTCCCCACTTTTTGGGGGATTTCTTAATGGCAATGTGTCCTCTGCATTTACCATTCCTAACTATTAGAACTGGTAATATGAGTGTCAGTGAGTCATTCTAATCTCAGTATTTCTTTTCACAAAATGTGTCTGCAAAGTTGGCTATGGCAGCTGTAAGACATTTACGGTACTTGGTTTTGGTTCATTCTCAATATTTCATTACTTAAACAATGAATAATAACTTACATTCACTGTACATAATACATATATTTACACTTATGAATACAGGCCATTATGTAATATGAATGATTTTGTCATTGTAGGTACAGTACTAGCAGTAAGTTGTTGTTTTTTTTGTCTAACCCAATTCTGAGCTTTTCCAAAGTTAATACAGATATAAGTGCAGTGTGTCAGAGCAAAAGATTGCCTCCTTCAACTATGATTAAAGGTAGGGTAAGTGATTTGAAATTCATTGTGTAGTACCAGGCTATGTGAACCTGCTGCTCGATCCTGATTGGAGGAGAATTCACCCTCCACCTGGGGAACTTTTATTAGCTCCTCTGCTAACGTGAGGGAGGGGGAAACTCTGTGTGGTCTGCAGTCTGCACACCTTATAATAGAGCATTTTAACAGAAAAAAAGGGTGATATCTAACAAAAGTGAAATCACTTCCCCTACCTTTAATTCTTTTTTTGCTTTTGGTCTTGACTTATCTTCTTGTCTTCAGATCACAACACCCAGAGGCGTCATTTTAGGAAAAAACAAAAGGGTGCCAAAATAGAGGACATCTTAAACCCAATCAGAAGAATTGAAAATATAATAGATATAAAATCTCACAAGTTGTTGTGTTCCAATTCATTGTGAGCTTGCATATCCATCGTGCCTAATGACATCCATAAAATAGGGACACTGGGTGGTTTTCTCGCAGAATGGAAACATCCAACCTAACTTGTGGCACATGGATTGATAATACAGTCAGCACCTCTAAAATCAGATCTGCAAATGACACTCCCCCACCCCCCAGCCGCCTGCCCTGACGGCCCGCTCTCAGTTATCCATGCCCGCCCCGCTCAGAGGAGCCCATAGGGAAGAGCATGTCACTCTCCAGAGAGAGGTTGCTGCCCAGCCCGGCCATGCGGCTGCGCAGCAGGAAGTGTGTCCGCCTGTGAAGCAGCCTCTGCTGCTCCTGTTTCAGCTCCACGTAGGAACGCGAGAACGTGTGGAAGATGGAGGTGACGGGGAACGCCATGAGGAGGATCCCGCTCAGAATGCTGCTCAGGGCCACGACCTGTCCCGGGATACTCCTCGGCACCATGTCCCCGTAGCCCACCGTGGTCATGGTGATGACCGCCCACCAGTAGGTGGCTGGGATGCTGCTGAACTCCTTGGTGGTGGCCATCTCGTTCTCGATCAGGTACAGCAAGGGCGAGAACAGGGCGATGGCGACGCATAGGAAGAGAAGGAGCAGCCCAAACTCCCGCGTGCAGCGGCGTGCCGTCAGGCCCAGGGTCTGCAGGCCCAGGGAGTGGCGAGCGAGGCGCATCACATAAAGAATCCGCAGGGCCCTGAGGACGCGCAGCACCAAGCCCACCTTGTCCAGGTAGCTGCTGCCCGAGCCCAGCCTCTTCCCCCCGGTGGAGGTGCTGTCCACCACCAGGGTGATGTAATACGGCAGGATGGCCACCACGTCGATCAGGTTGAGCGGGCGTCTGAGGAAGGCCAGCTTGCTCCGGTCCTGGATGAAGCGCAGGGTGAATTCCAGGGAGAACCAGGCCACACACACTGTCTCCACGATGAAGATGTTGTAGCACATCTGAGAGCATGTGCCCTAATAAGAAACAAAGCAACAAACAATGCTTTATTGTGTCGTCCACGGTTAACATTTTCTGTATGGAGTTGTACTTGAAATGTACTGTAATTCTGCAAGCTGTTAATATTTCAGACAGAAGTTTTCAATAATCACTGCCACTAGAGGGAGCCACACCTATGTTAAATGCAGCAGTAGATACAGTATTAGGCTCCATGTACATCCAAATCTGACTCAAGTATTTTTGCAATGTTTGAAATTTAACACCGTTTTCTCAGAGGCAACTATGAAAAAGAATAATGTATGGCTGAGAATAGATCCAGAATAAATAGACCACATCAGAGAGCTTTTGAATCAATTCCACACTATGAAACCCAGAGAGCAGGAAGAACCATTAATAAACCTTTTGTTATTCAGAGGTAGGACTATCTAGGAAAATGGTAAGCATAGGCTATTTTTTATTTAAGAATCAACCTGTTCATTTGTACTTCAATTAGAATGCCAAGTTCAAGACTTGCTTGGATCAATAAAATATATATATTATTTTAATTTTACATGCCTTATAGACTCTTGGATGCCATTTACATCCAAGTATCCCAGTGGTGAAAACAAATCAGAAAACAAATGGAGTTGGTACAACCTATGTTCAGGAGGAAGACCACACTTCAAATAATAATCGTTAATCGTTACCCTGTCTCTCTCTATCATACGCCATTCTTGCTCAATTTCTGTAACTTACCCTGATCAATAACCCGATCAAGCACCTCCCCGATCAAGCACCTCCCCTTGACTTATCTACCATGGTAACTGATAATGCTCCGCCCAAAATCCTACCCTTTGTCTACGTATATATACCTGCCTTGTCTACCTATCATTCGTGCTTTGTTCTTCATATCCCTCCCACCCTCCCCTTTTTCATGTTAACTGTCTTACTTGGTCTCCTTCACACCTCGCTTAATCAATTGAACTAAAACTATTCTTTTCTTCTCAGGTTTCACATGGGAGTTTGGAACTGACGGACTGTGCCGTCTCTGACGTCAATCAAGACGGACTGTGCCGTCTCTGACGTCAATCAAGACGGACTGTGCCGTCTCTGACGTCAACCAAGACGGACTGTGCCGTCTCTGACGTCAACCAAGACGGACTGTTCCGTCTCTGATGTCAACCAAGACGGACGGTTCTCTATTCTGATCCCAGGCCAGATACTCAGCGTCCAATACCGCCATTGGAGCCTGCACCGTCTATCATCAAGACCCCCTTTCCCCTTCAGGGCTACGCCCTTCACCCCCAACCCTACCAGGGCTCCGCTCTCCATCCTTCACCTATCCTGCAGGGGCTTAGTCTACACCACCCATTCTCTCCTCCATCATGCATGCATTCCATTCCCTCCCTCACTCCCTTCAGCTCACCTTCGTAGCGCCACTTCATCCCACCACTCATCCTCACTCCCTCACTCCTCTATAGACCCTTCCTCACTCTTCCATCCAAGCCCCTCGCATTCTCACTCTTCCTTCCCCTGCCCCATCATCCTCATCCCCCCATATCACTCATGTACAGTAGATCTAATTTCTATCATGCCTTTCAATCCAACCCTTCTTTTCTAAATAAACGTTTAACAATGTATAGTTGAATGTGTGGTCTGTTACAAGTGAACTATTAGGCCAGTAATTTTAGCTCATGTTTTACCTAAAATTGGAATAAATTGTAACATGGGATTTTTCTTCACAGATCATTTCTTTGAGGTCTCCAGAACAACATATTAAAAGTCCCAAAAAATCCCAGTTGCGCAAATATGTTTAATTTCATAAAGTAATAGAATACATAGGCTCCAATGGAGTGATAGCCCCGTCCCCTCCTATACAAACCCATTATAACTTAAAACTCCATTTTAACCATGATGGATTATTCAAAAACAACCCATCTTTTTTCTGGTGACTGATATTGTCCTCCTAATACGTGAGAGGACCGTGGAATTTCATTCACAGGTTTCAGTTATTTTTAAAATATTGTTTTGGAAAATGTAGCTGCCTCCATATCTGGCTATGCCCACCCAAATGAATATTAAAAAAATAAATAAATGAAACCTGTAAATGAAATTCCACTGCCCTCTCACATATTAGGAGGACTATATCAGTCACCAGAAAAAGGTGAGGGCAGTGGAATTTCATTTACAGGTTTCATTTATTTATTTATTTTAATATTCATTTGGGTGGGCATAGCCAGATATGGAGGCAGCTACATTTTCCAAAACAATATTTTAAAAATAACTGAAACCTGTGAATGAAATTCCACGGTCCTCTCACGTATTAGGAGGACAATATCAGTCACCAGAAAAAAGATGGGTTGTTTTTGAATAATCCATCATGGTTAAAATGGAGTTTTAAGTTATAATGGGTTTGTATAGGAGGGGGCGGGGCTATCACTCCATTGGAGCCTATGTATTCTATTAGTTTATGAAATTAAACATATTTGCGCAACTGGGATTTTTCGGGACTTTTAATATGTTGTTCTGGAGACCTCAAAGAAATGATCTGTGAAGAAAAATCCCATGTTACAATTTATTCCACTTGAAAATCTATTTTGGCTGGACTATATGGGAAACTTTATGGAGTAGCTTTATAGAATGCTCAGCCGTGCTGTGTAAAAATTACAACAACGATGCAGTTATTCAGACCCCTAGAAAGGAAAGGATCATAATCAACAACTGAAAAAGTGCAATATGTAATCTTACACACTACCGCAGCAGGGGCACAGCTAGCAGATTGTGTAAAAGAACACAACCTTTAAAGTTACTGTGTTGTTGGTGTGGTAACCTACTGTATATGTAGCTATATGTAGCCCACTGTCAACCTTCGCTTGGGTTACTGCAATAAGACATCAATGTTCTGTGACAACCTAATGGTCATAGTGAGTTGATATTTTCTGACCAGCTGCACTTTCAATTCTCACATTAGATGTAATTGTGCACAACCTGTAAGGCTGTGACAAACAAGCAGAGAGAAAAGTATTTTTGGAAAGCCAGCAGGTCAGGTGTAAATACCACCTCCCATGTGTACTTGAATCAGGTGAAGCCAAATGAATTACGATGAATTACACTGATGTTAGACATACGGTATATTATAAGGTGGGACACACAATCCACTTCATATATCTTTAACCAGCTACAGTATATTCCCACCACTGAAGCACAATGAAGCTCTTTAGTCCACTCACCGCCTCCTCTTCCGCCCTCATGGCAGGCATGGTGCTGATGGACAGGTTGATAGCAGTGATGGTGACAAACAGCACTGACAGACAGGCAAAGATCTTTCCCGGTAGCCCAGAGTGTGGCCTCTCCACCATGTCTCTCAGCTTGCCCATGCAGCGGTCCATGCGGGACCCGGACGCAATGCTGCCATCCCCCTGGTCACTGTCCATGTCCATCAGGTCCTCCAGGAGCTCGTCCTCCTCCTCAGCTCTCTCCATCTCCTCACACTCCTCCATGCGTTGCAGCAGGCGCCTGCGGCAGCACCACTCCAGGCTCTCCTCGGGGACGCCCCAGTAGAGCAGCTCCTCCCTGAAGGACAGGGCGCACATCTCCCTGAGCGAGCGCAGCTTGCCCGCCCGCAGGAACGTCAGGATGGTGCGGAAGGCGCAGGGGTTGCGGTCGAAGAAGAACTCGTTGTGCACCACGTCGTAGTCGTCGCAGACGCGCATGATGTCGTCAAAGCTGCTGCAGAGGTGCAGCTGGCCCAGACGCGACAGGGGGAAGTCCTCCAGCGTGGTCCAGGGGAGCTGGTACCGGAGACCACCCACGTTGATGATGGCATGGAGTCGTCGGGCACTGGACAGGGGGATGTCTCTGTGGGCTGTGCCGCGCTCAGGGGCTTGCTGAGCCCTCCTGTAGTAGGCCCCCTTAAAGGCCTCCCGTTCATGCAAGGGTGGTGGGTTGAGGGAGCTGTCGGAGGCACAGCTCAGGGCACTGTAGTCATAGTCAGAGCCATCACCTGCCAACAGGGTCATCTTTATAGCAGCCAGAACCGTCCCCCGGGTATTACTCTCACCTTCAATGGAAGAGCAAGGAGTGCAATGCACCAGTTAGTTATATGGCATATAATATACTGTACATTCATATTTCTACAAATGTATAGCATGCCTCTGTGCTTTCATTTGCACATTATTAGCGATCACCAATAGAGATACTCTATGTGGAACACATTTTTCATTCCGGCAATTACATTTATTTCAGTTAATTAATTAATTAATTAATTAATTAATTAAAATGTTAATAAAGTGTTAGTTTGTTTGCGCTTGAACGAATCTTGACTTGGAATCCTGATGGTGACGGATGGACGCACGTACGCACTACACACACACACACACACACACACACACACACACACACACACACACACACACACACACACACACACACACACACACACACACACACTCACACACACACACACACACACACACACACACACACACACACACACACACACACACACACACACACACCAGATTATATATGCAACAATCATAGTCCACTGAAGTATTAGGTGAGGATGCAACCTTAGTGTAAGTCTAGTCTCTCAACAAGTCACATTGTAGTACTTAAAGTAGATGATTTCTGTTCGTAATGTGTATGCTCCTCCAGGTCTGTGTATGCGGTCAAGTATTGAAAAATGAAGTATTTTTTTTTTTTCAGATATAGGACCTACTCTGTGGCATTGGAGACACCATAGCAATCATACCATCACTGTGTAAAGGGAAAGAATAACAGTATATAGTTATAGTTAAAGAGCAAATCCAACATCTGTGCAGCAAGGACTGTGTGGCCCAAATCCAAACTAATTAGATCAATTGTAGTGATTTAAGGGGAGGCAGAAAGGTTAGCCGTCACAAAATTAATGGCAGTGCCCGCATTTGCTGGACCACCAATCCTGTGGTACGGCGTAGGCATTGCATTCTAAAATGGGTAAGTGATTGTGTCATAGAATGGTTATTAGGCACCTGCACTGTCAGTCTCTGTGAGCCCATGATTACAGTCAACCCCCTGTTTCCCACCCATCAAATTAGAGTGAAGCCACCCCAAGCTGCCTGGCTTTAATTTGTGTACAAGCTGGCTGTGGTACTTGTTGTAAGCACACTTGTGTCAATTTAAACAGCACACAATGTAATCTCTAAGATTTGGTTGGATAACATTTGGTTATGCAACATACTGTATGTTTTTGGTGGTGCCTCAATACTACAGCCAAAGGATTCAACAGCTTTATAGGGATCACTGAAAGATATCTCAGCTACAACTAGGCGCCTCAGCAGCCTGCATCTTGTTACACATCTGACAACTTGTTGTAAATGCTAATATCGAGTCAAAGTGCAACTGCATATCTTGTTGAACCAATGATGTGATGATTGTGGAGTCACACGCCTTATATCAGTCATAAAGCCTCCTACTGTAGCTATTTGCAGAATCCATTTGAAAGCAAAATCCCCTAAAATGAAAGTTACGTTATACCACTATGACACATTCTGAGATTCCACCCTCTTCCTACAAACAAACCCATGTCATGGAGGTTATCAGTCAGTACGCCTACAGTGCAGCGCTGCTGGTGTGGATACCGGTATGCACAGTCCTATGCCAGTCTCCCACCAGATTCAAATCAAATTCATCCCCTTCTGGCTATTTGTTGTCTCACTTTGCCTCTAACATATTGTGCGTGTACACATAGTGCACTTGTGTGTGTTCCTTCTTTGCACTTGTGGCCACGAGTGCCTGAAATACCTCCATAAAGACCTCTAGGGGAAGAAGTAGACATATTTCAGAGGAAGATATGAAACTAACAAATGCTGTTTCCCGCCCTCCAGTAGCTACCAGATTGGCTGAGGTCTGGCCTCTCTTTGTGCCAGTGCTATCACAGCCCAGCCACAGGGCATGTTCTCCAGATTGCATAGTGAGTCACTGTGCTGCGAGTCTCTGCTCTTCTGAATACAATGCGCAGGCATTTCCCACACGCACCGTTCGAGAACGTGAAGCCTGGATTTCTTTACACATTGGGCCAAAATGTCTTGTATTGAAAACAGAAAAGGAGATTTTAACAGAAACACTTCTATTCTGACTACAAATTCTGATTCTCAAGTTGCACTATATATAGGGACAAGCTGGGACCATGCGTCTCCACAGACAATAGACAATAAACTAGTGACTATCATCACGCGATAGTCACTGAAATGCGAAAGTGTTTTGCTCACCAGCACTGCGTGCCATGCTATGGTGCCATGTCCATGGCACAGATGCTCCGATCAAATTGCATATAAATACCGAAATCCCACAAATCAAACATCGCAAACCTGCGTTACAACAGGATGGCAAATCCATCAAAACTTGTAACCCACTTGTAACCCGATATAACTAGTGTCAGACTGCACTGCAATTCCGATAAATGGCTGTGGCGGTTTCCTGTTTTTTGAATCCTGATTGTTCCCATTGATTGATTAAGTCGTTAGACCCCAGGTGTGTATCTTTCTATGTCATAAATAAACATATAGTGTGTGTAAGTATGCAACATAATATCTGAGGCATCAACTATTAGTATTTATATCAAATATTCTCCAGCAAATAATTTGTATTTTAGTTTATTGTCTATGCTAAAGATTTTATGTGACACACTGTGAGGTGCTATAGATTAGCTATATGGCTTTGGGAAATTGAGATGTGACAAAATTGTATAATTGAGCATAGATTAAGCATGAGTTTAATAAACTATCTTTTTATGAATACATTATCTGCTGAACAAAGCTGGATAATCCTCTTATGTTGAAATCCTAGACACATTTTAAAATCACCCTTCAGTTTGCTTTAACAGCCATGTCAATATCCATCCTGCAGTTCTTTTGAAAAGTGAGTCTTATTCACTTGGATGTAGACAAGTCTGCTGCATAATATTCCTATTATACCTTTACCGTGTATCGTACAAATACTAGTTAGCATTGAAAGCGTGAACCGTATATTGATGTATATGTTTTTCAAATAAAAAATGTTCTACTAGACTGCAAAATCCTGAGTCTTACAAATGAATTCCAGGAGTGTAAAAATTACATAAAAGTCCATGTAACACCCAGGATATTTCAGTGTACTGGAGGAAAGGTTGTATAATTTACAGCCATTGGAAATTTGCATTAGAGTGGGAATGGGAAACATTATGCCTGTCTGAATAAAAGATTTTCAATTAAATTGAATCAAAGTCAGTGAAGTGCAAAACTAAATAGGCTATAGTATAATTCAATCATGCAAATGATAGAGGTTAAATAATAGTCTAAAATACATATATTTTATGAGGTAAGAGTATTACTTATTGTTATTTTTAACTGAATTCATAGGATTATTGGATAATTAAAGCAGTATGGAGCGATGTGGGTTCTAATTTATGCTGTGATCTTTAGAAAGGCCAGTGAGCATATTTAGTATTGTGGTTAAAAGAAGAATGCAAAATCCATGATTCATCCATAAACTAGAAAGTGTGCTTTTCAGAGAGCAGGTCTCCACCAGACGGGGCTGAATACTCCTGCAGGGTCCATCATCCATGAACATTCACTTAAACAAATTTCCACAGCAGTGTGATTCTCCGGTTCTCTTGACCCGGGAAATGAATGATCAAAAAACGTATTTTTTTGCTGCGAATTCCCGACTTTTTTGCAATTTACTTTATAACATTTCACAGACTTGGGATAAATGCGCGCCACATACAGCAAAAAAAAAAACATGGAACATGTTTTTTCAACATAACATGTTGAATGGTAAGAAATGATTGAGAATTAACCGAGCTATAATTGTTTGAAAATGAGAGCTATAATCTTTGAGAATAGGCTACTCATGCATGTGTCTGTCCTAAGCCCACAGCCAGGCTGCGTGCTTAGGAGGGTCAGGCTTAGCAGTAGGGATAGGGAAATAGATATGGGATGAATTAAAGGGAATGGCAAGACCAACACGGATTGGATGAAAGCTAAAAACGCCCAAACCACACCTATGCATAATTTAACGGGTATAGGAGGTGTTTAAGGGAGATGGGATGGTAACGAAATTATCAACTTTAGTGTGGGAACGCCTCTTCCCCTATGCTAAGTGCGTTAATTGTGTATAAGGGCTAATGTAACCAAAATCGAGCCCATTGTTTCCAAAAAGCCTAGCCCAAATAAGGGCTATTTTAGGCATGTGTGTAACATGAAAATTGTTTGTATAGTTACAATTAAGTGTCATTGCTCATATTTTTAATAGAATACAGTATAATGTCGGTATATGACGATATTTGGCATTCAATATTTTTTATAGACGGTATTGATTTCCAATATCGCGATATACGGGTATATTGCCCAAGACCAGTCCTTGCCAATGTGTCCTTGCCTCACTTGTGATTTTAATACACCTGGATACTGAGGACATCAATGTCTTCCTTCTGAAGGAAGATATTTCCCTTATTTAATTTGATGAATGAATCAGGTTTATTGTCACATCTCAGTTTTACAAGTAAAAAAGTGGGTTAGTTTGTTAAGCATGGATTTTCCAATGTTTAAAGATTTCAGATGTGCAGGGAAAGGGGAGAGCTTTCTTATGCTTGCACAGCAAATCCTTCAGTGTTGTGAAGATATTCAATGTTTCTCCTTATAATCTGTCCATAGTGTATTTGTCAATTCAATTTTGGCCCATTCAACATGGAAACTGTTAACATTTGTGGGAAGGATCTCCATCTATCGGTTTGTCAAGAGCATTTGAAAATCTGAAGACAATGCAGCAACCTTTGGAAATGGCTTTCCAGTATTTTCAGTACCGATATGCCAGAGCAAGGGGAAATTTCACACCTGTCATTTTTCTCTCCACAGTTCCATGACCACTAGAATTTTATCCCAGCGCCTTAAAGGATTCCATACCCCTGACATACAGTCAAATTTGGAGTGTCAGATGTAACACTGAGATCGAAAACGAAATACCATTTGCGTTATATTAACGCTTTGGATTGGACTGTGTAAGGCATGATGAGATGACCAGCCAACCAGCTGCATCCCTGTGGCTTACACTCCCAGCAGACTTCATTCCCCCAACACTTGCAATCCATGACACTCAATAATTAGTCTACCACCCAAATACCATTCTCTGGCCTCACCTCTACACTTCACGTGGGTGAGATATCTCTGTCCCTGTCCTGCTGCTAAATGAGAAACAACTCAAAGCATGTTGCTTATTGGCTGCAGAAATTATAGCTACTGTAACAACATGTTGTATAATGTGGCTAAATTAGTAGAAATTACGTTTCAGAAGGCAGCTGGGAAAATTTGATCCTGACGCATTGCATAACACTTAATATAATATAATAACACTTAATGACAGTATTGCCATTTTGTGCCATGGGAACTTTTAAAATGCCCTTTTTCCCCTGAAGAGGCTATTGTTGTAGTCCTTTACAGTTTGTCTCTAAATTAACAGATAATATAATGATTATATAACATTAACTTCTCAGCTGTGCACCCGCCACCCACTCACACTCTCATGCAGTATCACCTCTTTAATTGACTTTTCTATGACCTGCTGCAAGGACCTAATCACCTCAAAATAACTTCAATTCTAAAAGCATTGCTGCTGGACAGGTACAGTATGTGTTCAGACACTCTCAGTCATGGTGGGACAAATGCTTCAGATCTCTGTCTGTCAGTCTGTGTGTGTTTGAGAGGATTCCGACACCAGACCCAACAAAGGTCCCTGTGGGATCAGGTGACTGATCAAAGGAAGACAGAAGGATGGGCAGTGTCTCTTGACATGGTTATTGGATTGTGTCTGAAAAACTACTTTAGGTGATGGACTGAAGGAAATGGGCTGCACAGTTTTCACACAGGGAACAATTTTCTTGTTTTTCTTGTTTTGATTTTTGTTGTTTGCGTGTTTATTGGTTCCCATAGAGAAGTACCGGTATAGAAAATAATGTGCCTTTGTCTTGGAAGCCGCAAGCTGCAGATGCTGTATGTGCTCAGAAAACTCTCAAAAAAGCTTTATATCACAGATTTATGATATGTCATACAGTAAAAACAAGGCATTAGAGTATGAAATAAACACTTTTACCACAGTATCACTTCATTAAATGAAGATCAAATTCAAAGGACCACAGAGTAAAAACCCTGTGAAAAGGCTGTAATTATGGAGACATAGAAATAGTGCTTGCACTTTCAAGTCACATCCGTCACCCAATTTGGATTGAATGAAAACTCTAGGAAATTGTTCTACAGGTTAGACAGAGGCTCTGAGACCTTCTGTAATGACATGTCAAGACATCCATCTTAGGTACGTTACACATAAAGACACCTGGGAATAGAAGGTTATAATTACTTTACTCACCCTCCTGTGTGGAGGAGAATCATTTTCTCTTTTCCAACAGCTACAGCTGTTAGAACAGAGACAAGTCATTAGTTCATCTCATTAGAATCAGAATTACCTGGAGGAGGGAGAGAGAAAATGACGAGTATGATGTATCATATATCAGTGATCCGAAAGGCTTGGGGAGATGTTTGAATTGTGGACTTAGATAATCATGTTACAGACTGAATTACTGTGTATTAATGGTCTCTGCTAATGTAATCTGGATTCTGTCACTGTGCCGCATTGAAGATCTACTGTAGCCTCACACAATCTTAACATCTGACTAATTATTCGTTTTTTCATATATATGGAATAATTTTTGAATTCTACAAATCCATTGTCAAAAAACACATTGTTCAGGACTATACATTTTAACAGTGCATAGTGTATTCATTCAAGGTATTCATTCAAGTCTGCCAAAAGTCCAACTGATTCTACCATCATTACATCATATTGCATGGTCTCTTTCTCTCATTATAACAGCCTCTACAAAGATGTCAATAAATGTTGACAGATCTGCTTTCACATACAATGGGGTAAAGCCCTGTTATAAATGAACAGAATTCAAATAAAATAAAATACACCTGTGTGGAAGGTTAAATGCAGCAACAGCTCAAGCTCACCACTGGTCATCATACATAATAATCAAAATAAAAACACATTAAAATTCTGAAAACCAAAAACAAACAAAAAACAAAACACAAACGTGTTTTATATTAACAAAGAAATAACATTTGTATAGATCAATAATAGCCAACATCCCAATCATTACATTTCTCTTGCTGATTTGTGCAAGCAGTTTCTCTACTAAAAATGGAAAATGTATTAATTCAACTACACTAAGGTTCTTGTGTGCTGTGATATTCAGAGTCATTTTCTTCCAATAAAATTAGGATTTTGCTGAAGTTGCATCAAATTGTGAAAGTGTGACAAGCGACAGCTAAAGTTAAGCAAGTGACAAGTAACAAAAATACTCACTGAGCTCTCGTTGCTCCGGTTCCTCAACGTGGCTGATTGTTTCAGGTTACAGAAGTCTCTTCTTACAATGTCAGCATATGAGGAAAGAAAACAGCAATATGCGTTACCTCTACCGTACTGCTACAGTGCCTCGCTCAACTCTGCCTCATCTGTACCCAGCACTAGAAGCACTAGCAGGGTTTTGATGATCAACAGGCGACTGCCCTCCCTACACTCACACACATGCACGGGCGCACACGCATGCACACACATGCACACACACACACACACACACCCTCCCACTCTTCTCTCACATCAACAGCTCCACGCTCTGACATCAGAAGTGGGATGTGCCATTATTCCAAAGAAGCAAGAAAAAAAAAAGAGAAATCCATGGCAACCAACATCGAGAAGAATACCCCCCACCCCCCAACTGAAATTAGAATAATCGCACTCTTGTGACCATAGATTCAGACAGATTTGTCCAGTGAGTTATCCAGAGGTCTACTATGAGCTTGCACATGTTCAACAGGGTGTCCAAATTTAGACCGGTGCTGTGAATAGTGCTGATTGACTATGGGACTGGGAAGTAGTGAGTAAACGACATTGTTAAATGTGGCAGTTGTTTTTGTATGATGCTAATGGTGACAAACATGTTCTCCACCATGAAGGTGATATAATATTGCTACAGTATATTTGTATACATTTATGTCCAGCACTTACTGTACCTAAAATCTAAATAGGAGATAACACAACAATTCCGATCCGATACTGATATCACAATTTCTGTGTTAGCCGATACCGATACCAAATTCCAATACCAGAAAATATATATAATAATACAAAATATACAAAAAAGATCTTATATGAAGTCCACCAAATAGCAGAATAATAGCAGACTAGAGTAGCAGACTCTCCAAAGCAAATTCCACAACATTTTATTTACACCATATAAAATTCTGCTGACACAAAACCAAAACAATTAGCATGCCACCAGCTAGTATGCAATAATAATAATGATGAATGAATAATAATATTAATAATCATAATCACATATTAATCATAATACTTACTGTGTAACATCATGCAGTGAGTGACGCAGTAATATCTCTATCTCTCTCTGTAGGACAAATTGTAAAACACAAACAGTGCTGTTATGAAGTGTTTAATAAGTGCCACTTGAAAACATTGTGATAAAGCAGGAAATGTGGAAATCTGCATGCAACACAAATTGGTGGAGTTGTGAAGTAAACTAATCACCACTTTAAAGCCCTTTATTGAAAACATATAATGGGCTGGTACAATAGATTTGTGTGTATGTGTGAGCGTCATTAATGGCGCTGTGTGTGCTGGAAGAGGTAGACATGCACTGCAACCAACATTTATTTCCACAACAAATTCCAACAAATTATGCTGGACAACAAAAGACCGGAGGCTGTTTTCTCTCTTGTCTGTCCAAGTGTCAAACTGACTAATGGACATTACTCAAGTGAGAGGGCATACATAAGAAGTCTTTCAGACCTAACAAACCTAATGCATTGCGATAAATGCAATACAACGCTATTAAAAGACAAAGCTCATAGCAAGAACAGCTACTGGCGACGACATCCGTTGTAATCTTTTTAAAACTCCTTAGCAAGATTAAAGACAGCAATTTGAGTCTGGTCTGAAGGTCATTCCAAGCCCAAGGGCCAGAATAAAATAGGTTTCTGTTGGCAGCCTCAGTTTGCAAAGGAGCACAATATATAGTACAGCACTACATTTGATCTGAGGTTAAAGGAGTAGTTCAGCCATAAAATTACTTATATTCGATCGATTGTTTTTGATGCATTCGTAACCGGGCTGTGTTCCATTAGGAGACACAAGTCTCTTTTGTGTCTCCAACTGAAAGCACAGAGGGTATTTCCTTACATGCTTACTTAAAATGCTCTGTTTTCTGAATTTATGTACTCTAACACTCAGTTCAAACTAATATAGCCACTTAATCTCTGACACAACGTACAGTGTATTAGTGATACTGAACAGTCCCGAAACATCACAATCCAGTCTCAATGTGTTTATAACATCTGATTGTCATTCACATCTAATGAGGGCATGTCTCTGGTAAAGGCAGAGGGTAACCCAATCCAGTCAATATGCAAAACACCAAGTAACCCATTAATATATGTTAGGAGACAATCCCAAAGGAGTTTCTTATTATTGAGCTAATACTTATTTGGCATGTCTCATTGAAAACCAAGTACGTTCTAATTGCCTGACCGATTATGCCTTATTTGTTTGCAAGGCAGCACCCCCGGGGTACCGTGGTCTTGAAGCTATGGTCTCATAGCTCTCTATATCACAAGTCTCTGAGTGATGTGATGTTCCATTGATCTGACAAAGGACAGGCATGCGCATGCACACACATGCGCATGTGCGTACATGCACTTGCACGCACACACACATGTGCGTACATGCACTTGTGTGCGCGCGCACGCACACGCACACGCACGCGCACGCGCACGCGCACACACACACACACACACACACACACACACACACACACACACACACACACACACACACACACACACACACACACACACACACACACACACACACACACACACGCTTATACTACTTCACATACTCTCATAATAATATGGTTCAATACACCACTGAGCTCACCCGATGAGAGAAACCATGTTTGTTGCTGCTATTTCAACCTTGAAGAGAGACTAGGGAAACACAATGCTGTCATAATCTCAGGAACAAAGACCAAACAGGTCTATATCTATATCACACTGTCACTCACACTGTCTTGTGTTGCTGAGCGATTGATTCTCAGTTCTATTATTATTGTTATCCTAAAAGATGGAAAATCCTTCTTGGTTACATGCTGAGGTTGAAGCTGCTCATAGAGTAGTTCTGCTGAAACATTTTTAACAATAATATACAACAATAACAAATAGAATGGCTGCAATCCGTAGGGTGCATATCTTGACAATAGAGATCAGTTTCCCGTTGTGCTTCATTGTGACATTGTTGTTCATCATGACATAGTCATGAACAATAAGTTACTAAACCATATTTTACTAAAAATCATGTTTCAGATACCCCAAGCAAATGTACTACCTAAAATAAAAATAGTTTCTCAATAACTTCTTTAGCTTTTCAGTGTGAGTGGAGAATACTGTATGATTATCTCAGCTTGCTTGGGAAGAGAGAGCAGTTCAGTGTACTGTGATCACACTGAGGTAGGCTACAAGCACAATGCTTGACAGCGTGGAAAAGCGTGGGAAGGGGCCATGACCTCATCCTATTTCTGAGAGCTGTTAGGCTACAGATACAGGTATTTATTTAAACAATAGCCTGTTCACACATGTGAAAAATACTGCTACGGTAGTTGGTGGCATAATATCCATTATCTAGCCTAACACACTGTGTGTCCTTTCTATAGGATTGTTGTTGTTTTTCATTTCATCGAGTTCTGCTTGAGTGATATATTCACCAATGTCACTCCAATTCCCCTTCACTTTTATGATGTGACAATATAAAAAAAAAAAAAATAGAGAACAAAACCATGATAGTTATCCATCTATTCATGTTCAATATCACAAAAATGTGAATCACCTAAGCCCTGCTTGCACAATGAAGACGCATGCCGATCCCTGAGTCTCTTTACATTAAAGAGGCATCAGGTTGGTCAGTACAGTCTATAAGCTTTATTCCGGTGCTTTAAGTCAGAGGCTTATGATTACCTGGAGCACACATGAAACACATGTTGGTGGATGAACAAAATGGCTTCAGAAACAACAGGGCTTGTATATTTTTGTTATATCATCGATAGATTAGAATGGTACTTGTTTGTACCAGTTAGAATAGAAGTTACTTAAGTTCCCGTATTGGTGTTACATTGTATAATGCCATCAAAGCTTCATACAAAGCCCCATGGAGTCACTTTCCTCCAGTTAAATTATATCATTTGGTGTGAACTTTGTGAAGCTAGGGGAAAGCTTCTTTTTGTAAATGATGTAGCTCAGTAAATCAAGAAAGCAAATTTGGCTTTATCAAATGAAAACATTAATTTGAGAATTCTTTTATATGCTAAAGATATTGCTCTGATGGCTAAAAATGAGTCAATCAGAAAAAAATAAGTGAAATATTGTGGGTCAATGGTGCAGCAAATGGAGACTTGCAATTTACAGGGAAAACTCATAGTATACACCTAAGAACACTTAAGAAGCATTATAGGTGCCATATGTAAAATTCGATTTAGCCTGACCTAGGTTTTGCAACATTTACCAAGTCCATTGTTTCTTCTAATTCGTTTTATTTTATGTAGAAGGTTTTTGACAGTGTGGGGCTTTGAGGAGGCCACTGAATGTAGAGTTTTGAGGTTCTTTCTCGGGGTATATTAAGTATCCAAGTAAGTAAGGCCACTGAAGGTGTCACAGGTTGGGAAAGCTGCCTGACAAGGCAGAAATGCCATAGGAGAGGCCTATGAAAACTATGTCTAATTTGAATAGAAGATGCATTCATCCATGAATATGAGACAGATGAGTACAGTATATGTAAGTATATGAATATTTTTGAATAACCTTCATTGTAACATTCATACAATAAAATGTAAACAGTCAATGTTAGATCAGGAGCAATGGAGGGTGGACATTTAGAAAAAAGCAAAGGTAAGGACTACATCACTGTCCTATGTTGAATTTGATTGAAAAGAAGATCAGAGGTTTCTGTGCTCAGTTGAGTGCAGTACCTCTGGCAGTTGAGGTGGGAATTCATTGTGTTTTCCACTGTCTACTGTATCGTATTGATTTGTTTTGAATGTCATTCTGAATGTTACTGTACCATACGTTAAGTTGGCTGTTCAGTTCGAAGTTTTTGTTCTAGAACAATCCATAAGGAAGGCATGGCAGTTACATAGGATAATGATGATCTAGTACAAACACAAACATGCAGATAGACAAAGATTGCACACATTTACAGTAGGATTTCCCAGTCCTATTCCAATGGATTCCAATCAGAAAATCTAAACCTACTTTACTATTGTATCTCTTGCCATACACAATTGTGAGGCAATTAGTTGCAATTCGCACCTAAGGTCAGCATTTGTTTCTTTTAGGTACACATAAGATATAGTGCTTGATGCAAAGATCTGTGAGAATTTGGAAGACAGTTGCAAAAACAATAAACACAATTTGAATGACAGCTCATCTGTCATGAACGTCATGAACAATATGCATGAGGAGTTTTTGAAGATGATCCATTATGTGCTTCTGGAAAGCCATTCATGCACTATTTGAAAGCACATTAATAGCAAATTTGTGCCACACAAACACATCAGTCAGAGTAATGCTGTGAGGGGAAAGGCACTGAGCCCTCTCAATCCATCAGCGATCTCACAATAAACCTAGGACGCCTTGATGTCTTTACATCCATTTATCTATTAGAAATGTCAGAGCCTCCCTGGGCCTTTTAGAGCACGGGTCTGGGCCGAGCCACAAGAAGCTAAAACATTTCTGTGTATAATAATGACTCCACTGAGGAATGAATCTACAGAGGAACTGAAAATAAAAAAGGAGAGAACTTCACAACACACTGGGATATAGCTTTAATATAGACTAGGGGCTCCATTTTCGTCACACGCTAGCCGTTCATTTCAATACACAGATTTGTGAACAATGTTTGAGAGAAATGGTAATATTGTATATCTGGAATTAATTTTAGATATTTAAGTCCACCTCATGAAAAATGGGAGCAAAAACAAAAGTGTTGCATTTATATTGTGTTTGAGTGATAAGCCACATTGAGTTTCTGGATACTGCTCTTATTTTGAAAGAATAAAAATGTGTACACAGAATTGTACCCTGCCCTTTTTTCTTACTTTCTAATTATTTGTTTGGCCCAAAACATTGTGTTTATTAGCATGATTTGGCAGAAGCAGAGTTGGCTTTGGCTTAAATGTCTTAAATGTCAAACACCATTTCAAAAGGACAAGTGGCTTGCTCTCTGAAGATGTTAAGCCTTTACCTTGTTACCGTTACACACAAATACCATTACATTATACAGTCAGTCTACTTTCAGTCAGGACTACATATGTATATTTTGATATTTATATAAGCTACATATTGATTGTCTGCATGTCTGCTTTTGGCTTTCTGTGTGCATAGACTTTGTTTATAGGAGTAAAATAATTACCAGTATCCAGAAGTACAATGCACAAATTCTGGAGGCGGATGCAGCTCTAATATTCTATAATAAATTATCGCAGCTGTAACAGGATTGTTATTGCATATTTGGTTAATCTTTGCATAGCTCTGTAATTTCCCCTTTGGTGTAACTGCAACCCCTGGTGGCAGGTGGTGTCACCGCAGTGTGACACACAGACAGACAGACAGACAGACAGACAGACAGACAGACAGACAGACAGACAGACAGACAGACAGACAGACAGACAGACAGACAGACAGACAGACAGACAGACAGACATGTTCTCCCTGGCTTCAATAATTATTGGGCTCCCTGCAATCACCATAAAAACAAGTTGAATTGTGTATGACAAGGCGCTGGGTGAATAAAGCTGTGCAGAGCAATAGTTAGAGAGCAGCAGAGCAGGTTTATGTGAGCTACCTGGGGCTGTGTATCCATACTATCCTCTAGTACCGAGTAGTGTGAATGATGATTTGTTTGCTATATTGCACACTGATGAGTCTTTCCTGACTGAACTTCTGCATGGAATATCGGTTATTTCTATAACCATGGCTGACTCTCACAGCTATGAAATCACTGTGCCCTGCAGCTTTACTTTAGAATAGAGTAAAATAGGACATCCAACTGCGTGGCCAGCTTTTGAAGCTCTCAGCATCCTTTTGATTGTTGTGACCTTTGGGTGACCTGAACACTAGGGAACCGTATATACTGTATGTACTGTATGTACAGTGTGTATGTGTGTGTGTGTGTGTGTGTGTGTGTGTGTGTGTGTGTGTGTGTGTGTGTGTGTGTGTGTGTGTGTGTGTGTGTGTGTGTGTGTGTGTCTCTGCTGTCTGTACATTGTGACTAACCATTGTCGTAATTGAATTTATCGCTAATACAGTTACTAAAACTAAAGCCACTCTAGACAACCACATTGGCAATATTCAATAGATTGAAAAGGTACCAGAATTTGAATAAACTCCTACAATTTACAAGTCCAGCGGACTATTTTGTGTTACCCTTTTAGCTGTATTGTTTTACATGTGCTGTTATATTTTGATAAATAAATTCTTTCATATGCATAGCTGGAATTGCATTTTGTCTAAATGAACAACTAAGCTGTTGTAAGTTTTCAAATACAAACAATGTTAATGAAGTAAGGATAGACTCCTGTAAGTGAGATATGCAAATGTTACCATTTTGGAGTGAATGCTCAAATGCCACCGACCTTTCAATAGTGAATGAAGGTTCATTCTTGATACACTACATATTTCCACAAAATTGTACTGCAAAACAAACACACCCCTATTTATAGAATTGCCTCTCACAAAAAGACAGAGATATAAATGTCTTTACTTATAAGTTTACATCAGTTTCTATGGAAACCACTTTGTTGCTATGTGACAGAGTTGAGAGATGAGGTGTAGAGTACAGTATAGTGCAGTGTGGACAAGCTAGGAGGCCTTTCCTTCAAAGTATTGTCTCGATAAAACATAAAAATGTAATAACAATACAAGCACACAAATACTGGCTTCTCTCCCACAGAATCGCACTGCTCATGGGCCTTTTCTGTTCACAAGACAGGCTGTTTGGGTTGTCACTGCTTATTAGTCATAGTCACTAAGGCTATCAGACTAATGTTATTCCCACAGCTAAAATTATTGTGTACATTTTAGCTAGAAACTCTGTTCCAAATCTCTCTCTACTCAGGACATATCGGGGACATTTTAAATTCTGAATTAGTCTTTTAAAGATATTTCACTTACCAAATATATTGGTCATATGATGATCCAGCCACTGTCCTGCTTTCCTCTGAGATCTTGGTGGGTCTGAGTGCTCTGAAATAGGAGCTGAAAAGAAGCACCCGCAATGTGACTACCGAGAGGCCCTATAGACAAGCAACACCAGCTCATCCTGATGACATCTGTCTAATCCAAACAAGTTAACAACAATGATAATGTAGCACTGCTGCAACTGAGTGTATTTCAACATGTTGAGCTCATATTTTGTGGAATTATTGTACATGCTTAAAATAAGTGATCTAACTATAGCTAACAATGCATTTCAATTGCAAGTAACATTCAAGCTAATAGTGCATTGCAAATAATCTTTTAGGTTTAGATATTGAATTGGTCTTGTGCTGTAAATTGTTTTTAGTTATTAATAGTTGCATAATGCGAGGACTGCAATGAAAAGTGCCCCTTGGGGCATAGGCCCAACTAAACTGGCTCCACCAGGATAATAGGGTATGTGGTGGTTGGCCAAAATGTTTTGGAGTAATATACTAAGTAAATGACTATGATCATATATTTTTTGCAACAACTGTTGTCATTTTCTGTGGTTGTATAACCGGACAATTAGACACATATCTATCAGTGTATCCATAATGTTTAGTAGTAACACAATTACAAGCCCACTTGTAAAGTCTATAGGTGAAAACATGAATTCCCTGTTATAGCGCAACTATGAGGCTGATTAGACTGTTTTAAGAGGCATTTTTCCTCTGCCTATAGTGGGCATGCATAATTTAACAGAAATTGCAAACTTTGGAAGGTAGTCTTGCCCACCTGGGATAGAATATAGGAAGAGATCTGTGGGTTGATCACATGATTGATTTGAATGATGAATTGATAAAATGTGTAGGAGAAATGTACAGAAATGTCATTTTCAAAATTCTGCCTCATGGTGGCGCTATAACAGAGGTTTGTTGGCCTCCAGGGAGTGTGTGTGCACTTGGTATACCATGGACCATGCAAAACATACAGTGTATCCTCAATCAGCTATAAACATTTCAATTCAACATTTCTAAGATTTCTGCTCTATAACAACAAACCTTTTTTTGTTCTGTATGCTTCTCCAAATCACATCAACCTGCTGTACACTCCATGTGTGCAGTCTGCAAACTAGTACCATGTAATATGATCAATTATTCTCATGCCAGGAATGGACTGTTGCAAGAAGGAAGCATTATGTTATGTAAACTCTGACACCCCAGTTGGTGAGGTGTAACTATAGAAATGAAATGTGAAGCAGTGTTTTATCGATGGGGTGGGCGGCAGGCATAGAGCCTGTTGTTCATCTCATTTAATAAGCATCGGGTAGAGCTACAGTAAGAGATGGATCCACCTTTCTCCACATTATTATACCTCACTGGTGATTATAATGACACATAATTATCATTACGCATTATTATATTATTAATTTTAGTGGCTGCTAGATTAGACAAATACAATAATTATAACTGAGATATAAGTAAACGTTCTGACATTATATCTAGCCATAAATGTGCCACATCTGTGTGTGTGTGTGTGTGTGTGTGTGTGTGTGTGTGTGTGTGTGTGTGTGTGTGTGTGTGTGTGTGTGTGTGTGTGTGTGTGTGTGTGTGTGTGTGTGTGTGCATTACCGTTATAATGCACATAACTCGAGAACCGTTCTCCCCACTGACACTCGGGTTCCACACCCCCATGCACAGTTGAGTCTGTAGGATACACAGTTGTCCAGAAACACCACAAAAGGCTCAGGTCAGGCTAGTGGGCCTAATCAGACAAAGTCCCATTACCTGTGTAATTTCCAGCATCTGCACAAAAGGGACACAGACAGATAGTTAATATGGGTGCTCTATGACAAGTTGACAACGGGTATTATGAGGTTCCAAAGTTGCATCCTTTTCAAGTAGGCTGGTGGCCGTTGGGTCGTTGGTCCCCAGCAAAAACGGTCATGACCGGGACGAATTAGTGATTGTCGCCAGAAGGCAACTCAACTGATCTAACCAGAATGTCCCTTGAGGGGAATATATATAGTGCTGGGTTAAACCATTATAAACACAAGGCTTTATTGACTTTATTGATAGTTTCTAGTGAAGACAGGAAAGAGGGAGAAAGAGAAGTGGGGAGACATGCAGCAAAAAGGTCATGAGTGGGATTCAAACACGTGACACATCAGGCCAAAGTAACTTAAACATAATGCCATTACCCATTAATCTCTGCCGTCCCATGATTCAGAGTTTTGTTCCAATCAGCTGCCCATGTGGAGCCGCTTGTCCCCCCTGATAATACTTGAATGAGTCGAGGACTCAACACTAAAGACAGACGTCTCTGGATGATCAGAGAGAGTCAGATTGAGGCCCTACTTAAATCAATCATAACTAGTCAGATCTGGCATAGCTATAGCTTTATCATTTAAATTGGTGAAGACGTCCTGTGAATGACCTAAAGATCATCCCATATAGGCTGCGATCAGGTCTAATCTTGAACGTCACTGGAATCCTCCACTTAAAAATCAAGTGATAATCTGAACTAGATTTGACTTATCAAGTCAAATCGAGTGGGAGGGGGAACACTCATGTGTGTATGCATGTAGTTATGTCCAGTATGTATGCATGCATGAATGCATGCATGCATGGAATAAAAAAGTGGGTCCCTGCCCAATGCCACGATGAGCTACACGTGCCTGTGTATGAATTGTTTGTATTATATTTTGTTGTTTAATAAAAATATTGAAACACAGAGGACCTCAAACAGTGATTTAACAGGTTTTACTATCAAATTGTATTTTGTGCAGATTCTCTATTCTTGGGTTAACATAGGTCAGAAATGGTAGCTCATAGTTCTACTATGCATTGTATTTAGACAAAGAAATAGAGGGAAAAAGATTCTTCAGGGTTAATATAGCATAAAAATTGGTTTAACAATGGAAAATCAAGTCCAAATGGAACAATATATATTACTAAACACATAGTATTTTGGGGATCATTGACATCAAAATGTTTGAGGTCCACTGTCATGTTTTTTGTATTTTATATTTTAAATTATTATTTTTACTGTCAACTTGTAGTGTGAATCTGATGCACAGTTTAATGAAATGCTTGTGTAATGTAAGGTATGGAATTCTGTTAAGTAAAATATCTCGGAAAATACCAGAGATGGACTACACCAGCAATAGAACTGCCTATTGTTTTCCTATATACTATTTTATAGAATCCCTGAGGGTTCTATACTGTATCACATCCATATACTGTACACATTTCACATGCCCATGTCTCCCTCTACAGGACATAAACAGAATGTCCCCTTTAGACATTGAACCGCTTGTTCTTCCTTCTCCACTATTGTAAAATCTATATAATCACCATACTGGTGAAATGTTTGCTTTTCATCTACATGTTGCTTTTCTATGTTTTATTTAGTTTGCTCCATCCCATAAACTGTGCAGAGCTTGAGGATTGGTTGTGGGTGGATGTCATGTGGGCACTATGTAACCCCATACAAGTGGTAGGGCCATTTTCCAACAATACTGCAAATCATCCTGACTTATGGGCCTCAAAATTAATAGAAATAGGTCAATTAGAGGAGATATGAAACAAATGAAAGAATGATATTCAAGTCATCTTATGTGCTTGAACAGCATAACCACAATAAATCCAGAACATGCACCCCAAACTACAACTATTTTCTAAGAGCCTTGGAATCCAATGCCCCAAATAAAGTATTTAGATAAAGAACCAGGAGAAAAATGCCCTACACACACACTATATTTTTTGCACCAAATGTATTAAAATCAATGATTCTGGCACACTGAGGGATTCATCAAGATTTGAACAGCAGCCCACAACAGTTTATTTATACAGGGTGGCAGACTTATACTGCTGGGTGAGCGCTGGAGCTTTCACATGAGGGGTCAGACAACATATGGAATTAATTATGTATTGGCCATATATGGAGCATGTCTAAAGTTTATAGCAGGGGTGCCCACACTTTTTTGACTTGAGAGCTAATTTCAAAATGACCGGCTCAACAAGATCTACACATAAAAAAAAATCCATTTCAAGGCCCCCAAGAAAGTTTGATATTGAAATAGTGGTGATGGTTACTTACTGTCTTTAAGAATAATGCACTTACAATGAAAAAATGGAGCATGAGAATTGGAGAATTTTCTTGTATATGCTACTACTGACGTTTGAAAACAGTATTTAGGGTTTGAGTTGACAGTTTGTGATGTTGATTTTACCCAAAAACGAAGAACTTTCACGTTTTTGTCCACAATTGGGAAAGAGAACTGGCAAAACGTTGGTCAAAATAACTAGTTATTCTCCATTTTGTAATTGTGTGGACTCTTGAAATTACGTAATTCAGATGTTTAAATATAATTTAACTCTTGAGAGTGTAAAATGAAACCAAATGGACCCGTAAGGGTCCATTTGGTTTCATTTTAACACTCTCAAGACTTACAGATCTATACATTTTAGGGGACTGTTATGTGATCTACCAGCACGGCCTGTGTGATCTACTGGTAGATCACAATCTACCTTTTGGGCAGCCCTGGTTTATAGGGTTTGATGACGTCAGATCAACATAAGGAATGTCAGGTCAGCTCTGTATATGGAGATCTAAGGGTGGCAGCAGGGGCAATGTGTGTTGAGTGATCATGGTTTGATGAGGTCTGGCTGGTGTGTCGGACTGACGGCCATATTGGCATGATTGGTCACAAGGCGTGACTGACAGCCATATATGGTGGTGTGACCGATGGACGGACTGACTTCCTAACATGTCTGGATATTTGCCATTGACGATGAAAGGAGAAATTGGGCCAAATCAGCTATAGCTGTCAGTGTGAGCACTTGTCCAATATAAGGGGCATCATTTTGATGTACGATGACGATCATTATGATGTACGATGATGAGTGTCCCTCACTTCACATGGGTGTGATTTCTTTTAATAGTACAAAGATGAACTGAAAACAAACGCCACTTTCATGAAATCACTAAGCATGCATTTTGTTCTTCTGTTAACTTCTCACACACTACAGTCCAAACTCCTTACGCCACCATTGACAACTAAAGGGCGCATGAGTCATCCTTGCATATCTGTCAGTGCCGACCGGGACCCTGGAAATCAGTTCTTCTATAGTGAAGCCCACGTGCTGCTGGTTTTTCTTTTTTACTTGTGGTGATGTAATTGCCAGATACATCCTTAACACAAGGTTCATTCACAGAGCCCTCCCAACACCAGAATCGAGCTCCAAACAAGCTGTCTCCATGGCAACAAGGCTGTGGACTTGTGGGTTTCCTTCTTGTTGTTATTTTGTTTGAAGGGAGCCAGGGAGGGAGGGGTGGAGTTTGAGTTGTAAAGTGCTCTGCAGCCCCTCAACAGGCCTGACTATTGGAGGGAGTCATATGGGGACTCATAGTGTGTGTGTGTGTGTGTGTGTGTGTGTGTGTGTGTGTGTGTGTGTGTGTGTGTGTGTGTGTGTGTGTGTGTGTGTGTGTGTGTGTGTGTGTGTGTGTAAGTCATGGTAAATGGTAATGGGGGGGGGGGGGGGCATTTTCCACAGCACATACGTTTAATATGATTTAGTATGGTTCTGATGACTTCATAGAATGAAGATGAAGCATGGAGAAGAAATTATGTGTATGCCTTTCATTTAAAAAAATCATCCCAAACTGGTAAACTACTGAACATTGAGTCATTGCATAAGCATCATCACCACCGATAATAATTTTCACTTGAGTCTATGTCTAGAGACTACAGACAATTAAAGCAAGCATGAAGAGATAGCTTTTTATGTTAGTGGCCAATTCTGTAAAAGTCAAAGATGGTGCCTAATGCTTATAATGATGAATAATGAAACTCTTTATGATCTGTTTATCATAATTTTAATGTATATCTGTATAGAACATTGTTTTTTTCTCTGCTGTCTGGAAAAAAACAACAAGAATGTGGATATTTCAAAAGGGGCTCCAAGCAAAATGCCACAATGTTTTCGATACATCAAATAATTAATAAAGTGATCAAATAAAAAGTATATTACTCACCGAACCTCAGAAGGCCAAAAGCTCTGAACGGATTTAGAGCTAAACCACTTCCTTGACAAAACTGTTTTGGTCACTAGGCCTACTCTAGAGCTTAACGACTTCTGATTCTGTTTTTGTATTGACCTTAAGTGTCTTTGACAAATCAATACCAGTCTTATAACAAATTCTTTGGCTTTTAAACCTGTTTTGGGGACACCCTATTTGAAAAAGTGTCGCAGTGTTTTTATATTGTCATGCCTACTGTGCAGCACTTTGGTCACACTCTGATGTTAAATGTGCTTTTTAAAATAGAATTGGATAGATGCAGTTCAGTACTACAAAACACAATGCTAAAACTACTAACCCTAAGAAAGCACGTTGGTCTATCCACGCCATAGATCCACGCCAAGGCACTGGGGCTCCTTGTGTGTGCTTACCTTCCGTTTGGGCAGTGTTGCCATATCTACTTATTATAAGCAACATTGGCTCATTTTATTCTGTAAAGTCACACAAATGTTTGCTGGTTGATGGTCTTTGGGATTGTTTCTAAAGTGCACTTGTAGTATTACGCGGAAGCGGGGATCGAACCCAGGACTCCCACTCGCCAGTCCAACGCACAACAAGTCGCGCCAATAAGGCTGAGCCCGATTGGCGGGGTTGTTGTCGCTGGCTCATGGCTGGGTGCTACATGAGCCCTTTTGGAGCGCGTCCTCGCGCTTCACACTTCACACCACGGACCCCCGTACGTGATGTCCCTCATGTGGACCCGCAAGGACGTATACGGGTATATTGGGGATAACACCCGCACTCCAAATCCTGCCGACTACGCCAGATTGTAGTATTACGCGGAAGCGGGGATCGAACCCGGGACTCCCACTCGCCAGTCCAACGCACAACAAGTCGCGCCAATAAGGCTGAGCCCGATTGGCGGGGTTGTTGTCGCTGGCTCATGGCTGGGTTCTAAAGTGCACTGTACATGTAGAACTTCTTTGGGCTTGTTTCTTAATGTTGTTTGTAGTGTATCCCACATTTTTTCCACATCAAGGAACCCCAGATTGACATGTACTTGCTAATTGTCCACACTCATCCATTTGAAAAAGTTTTGTGCCTTCTTTATTCAAATGTTTAAAAAGTATAACAAATATTTCAATTTATTCAATGTGTTAAATTACAGATGTACAACCTCACAATGTCTTCACAGCTCTTCACAGCTATTTTCATTTGTGCTTCATACACCTGGTCACTTGTTTCCCTTGCAAATCTGGCAACAAATCACGAGCTAACAGGAACTTCTGCACACACATACCTGTACACAAATGGTTTGTAGGAAAGTTTTGGATATTTGGGTCATGTCCAAGCGTGTGATGCACATAAATACATTTTTGCCTGGTTTACATAATCTTGCTCATTGTGTTGAGCAATAAAAGCAAGATAGATTATTTTGACATAATCTAATTTCTGTTGTTTAAGGCCATTAAGGCCTGAGGCAGTTCTGAAAGTCTTCAACATCCTAATGGTTTTCTGAAAAACATGTCATGTGACAAGAACCCCCAAAATTATGTTTTGGGCCATAGACCACCATTTCAAAATATGTTGAAATAGCAGATCTAAAAGCTCATAGTGTGCAAAGTGACACGCTGTGCATGTAATGATATCCTTTTATCCACAAAACTGTCAAATCAATCAACTGCAGACAGACAGTAGTATTGTACTGTATATGATTTATTGCTACTTTTTAGGATACAAAAATAGGATGAAAAACTGCAACACAATGACTAAGTGATTCACAACAGAACAAAAAGAAGAAAACTAAACACAATACAAAAAGACGAATAATCACCTTTGTGACCAAAAAGGTGGTGATCAAAGTTGTCGAATAAAGCCAAATAAACACAAATATTAATATACATTTTCTTTTTTTTAGATTTAGGTCTCACTTACATTTAAACATGTTCTATCTATGATATAGTATGATTAATGATGCCTTTTTAATATTATCTATATTGCCCCTATTAAAAATAATTTTAATAATAAAACTTATGTTTGAGATATTGTGAAAATGTTTATGCTCGAACTGTATAAAGGAAACACTGGAAATAGACTTACACACAACAAGACTCTCTATTATAGGCTATGCTGTATCATTCTAAAACATGGTCAGTCATTGAACACTTTCCATTTTGTATTTACAGAAATGGATTTGGTATAGTTTACATTCAAGAAATGTCAATACATTGTGCTGTACATTGAGAGAATGGCTCAATGGCAAAAAAAAATAAAAAATAAAACTTAAAAGTAATATAGATGTATTATCACTTTTATCAGCATTGCAAAATAAATCAAATTTCTATCAAATAGGACCACATAAAATATCATAGATGGAAAGTTTGACTTTGTCACGTTTTGAATTAGAACCCTTTTCTACAATCCTATAAATGCATTTTGCACAAACCATCCCAATTCACAAAAGCATTTTTTTGTTAATGAAATTACCACGATGATTCTCACCAGTTATTATCAATGCTTGTTTTATCAGATGATGAAATATCTTACAGTGTATTTTGATACTTTACAGTACACAAAAGGTGTGATGAGGAATCACTGTGGAAAATATGTTCCATTTGAGATTGTTGGATAGTTTTGGAAATGTAAAACACAATACAAACAAGTAGGAATACTTGAGACTACTGAACTCTCTACATATTGATTGTTGTTAGGCTAGTAATGGACTCCAAATTCCATTGATATAAATGCACATATACATAGAAACACCTTTTTATATACTCTGTACTTCTATAAACAGCCAATAATCCAATCAAAGAAATACAAATAGAAAAGAGAAGAATTAAATTCATATAAGAAAACATTCTAAAATGACATATTTTGGATGCAGAACTGTACAACCGCAGTTCAAAGGCCAAAATACATTACTTGAGATCTTACGCCAAGTTTTGAATAATACACAGGCTAGTTCTGAGTCAGTATCAAAGCATGGATTCAATTTCAAGCATTTAACCATTTTGAATGTAGCATTACAGGCTCCTTTGGAAGGCAATTAGGCAAGTCACATGAATGTGAAACAACATACGTTATCCTAATATAAAATACATTATTCACATGACTCAAATATTAGAAAATATAAAAAAAATCCACTTCATTTTCCCTTATTTGGAACGGTGCATGTTAGCAGGCACAGTAATAATTCATTTGGAATATCATCAAGGTAGTGTGCAAATCCCTTCACTTAGATAAAAAATGCACCTGAAATGAGATGATCAAGGTATAAGCTCATGACTTTCTATTGGAAAACTGCATACAAAGTTGGCAATATATTACATGAAGAGCTGGCATGTCCAAGAAGTATAAGGCAGGTTTTTGGCCATAAGTGATGATATTTTTGGAACTTAGATGATACTCCTTGATAATAAACAATTTTGGAAGAATAACTTCCAGTAAAGACACAATTCACAATAGTATATACTAACTATATAGATATGCTTGTACAGTAGAGTACTCCTCTCTTTCTAAGGGCCGATGTGATGCGTGTGTGAGCTTTTATTTCTGCTATTTCTGGTGATCATCACCAGCCTGCAACACATTTTATTTTTAAACACATTTAAACACGTTGCTTTGTTAAAAAAAAACATGTTTGTATGGGCACATGTATGTAGATCACCAGCTTTCACCAATATTTATATCTTTTTTAAAATGTATGGAAAATTGGGGTAATGTTTGTCATTAATGGTGTAACGTCCCTACTTTTTCTACAAAAGGGTAATTCACTACTTTAACTGAATTACAATTTTGACATTTGACCAGGAGATACTTTGCCCAGTTCTGCTATCACCACACTGTGGGGTCTCTTCCTCTATGTCTGCCCTCTGGCCTGCACACCGGTCAGATCCTTCCGTATGATCTCATTCACTGTAGGAGGGAGAGAGGGGGAGAGAGAGAGAGAGAGATATTTAGAGGGGGGGGTAGTAGGAGAAAGAGAGACGCAATTTAATAACTACTGTTCTCACAAGTTTTGTATTGTTCCCTGTCTACCAATGCCAATTGGTACCAAGTCCAAGGTTGTCTTTGGTTTGTATGACAACTGCAACAGTACTTATATTCTGTGTTCCTATTACTTTGCCCTATGCATTTCTTTTTCACAATTTTGGGCATGTCATTAGAGAATAGCCAATCTGGATGCTCTGCTATATCTTTCGGGTTGAATTGTGATTTTTGACTTGACCACAGCAATGTACACAAAGTTTGTAACGCCTGCCCAAAACTATAGGCCTACAGATTTGTGTGACAAGCATTCATGACAGTGAATTAATATCCCTTGTACCTCTGCACTGCATTGGCACTGAATCGTCACTAGGGGTAGAGCTACACTTACTGCATAAGCAATCACTTCCTGTGTGTACTGTGTGTATGTGTGTGTGGGTGTGTGTGCTGGGGGCGGTAAAATGGAAACTTTCACAGTGTTGTGCTTCTAAATATAGAGTCAAGGTGCGTGAGGTATATACCTGTGTCATGTATTTGGGTGGGGATGGGGCACAGTTTGCAAAATTCAAAGAGGTGTGGAAAGTACCCACTTTGAAAAGTAGGGCTGTGAATCGTGTCAGTTGAGATGTTCCACCTTTACAATGTGACAACAAAATGCAGATTGTCTCTAAAATCGTTGAAGTGAGATTTATTTAGCTGTAGAAGGGAGTAAAAAAGAAATAACCCAGTGATTCTCCATGTGGGGTCCGGGAACTCAGGGGTCCTCGGGGGATTTCAAAGACCTTCTGAGCTAAATGATAGTTGGGACTGTATGGGTCTAATATGGTTCCATTTCTACACTTTCAGAGTTAAAATGACACTGAGCAGCTACCATGCACGCACGGGGGAAACCTGTAGTAAGTGTGGGGGAATGCCTAGTATGTGTACCATGTTGTCTCTCCAGATAGGCCACATCCTCTGTGCATCAGGGGACTAGTCAGCCCCCAGACATTCTGAGAGGGACAAAAAGTCCTGGTCCTCACAAGATGAATTGTTGTTTCATGGTTCGAAACAACTTGTAGTGTAAAACCTATCTGATTAAGAATATATTCAAGATGGGGTTACTGTGAACATTAGGCATTCAAGGATAGATTTATGGTTTATGCTTACATTTATTACAATGTGAGTGTCATACACCAAAAATGATCAAAATAGCAGAACTACAAGCATCACAGATCTTCGGATCTGTTAGTTTCGGCTTTTGGACGGGCCTCAAAATGACATTCATGAAATTGGCGTCCAATATCCTCACAGGAGCAGATGTAACATTTCCCAATTGGGGAGGCAGGAGAAAATGGTATGAAGCCGCACCCATACCATTTTCAGTTACAGGACTTTTATTATTCAAGTAAAGCATCAATAATAACACAGGGATTAAAGCAAAAAAAAATCCTGAGCCTGAACTTTCCAAACATATATATATATATATATATATATATATATATATATATATATATATATATATATATATATATATATATATATATATATATATATATATATATATATATATATATATAACCCTACACACACAGAAAAAAGGTCAAAAAGGTAAAATATTAACATGTTTCACCATGTTAATGATTTTTTTTTTTCAGACCATTTCTAGGAGACAGAATGGGGGAACCACACAACACAACATCAGGTGTATATTAATAGAATAGTAACATGTTGGAAATGGGTGGAATTCCCCTTTTTTGGTGGAATTCCTCTTTTAGACTATGGACAAGTCAACGTGGGCTTTTTCTCTCTCTCCCACACGCGCGCGTGTGTAACTCAATGGTGTACACACGATCGTTATATATTGTTTCAACTATGTTGACGTGCTCTTTGCTTCTCTCGTGCTCATCAAAAGCTGCATGATCGAAATCCTTTGTCCCTGTATGAAAATGCAGTTTTATCGTCTAGATTCGGATGCTTGCGCATAGCTTATCTAGCACCGCATCTCGCTCCGTTCATCAAGGGGGGCACGTGCCGCGCCTCCCCGACTGAGAAGCACCCTTGAACGGATAGGCACGTCGCCTCGGTGAGCGCAGCAGGCACTTTAGAGTATATTTCTGTGCGGTCCAGCGTGGTGGTTCAACTTGGCGTCTCTTTGGAGATTGCGGTGGCGGGACACCAAAATAATTCCTTAATGGCGCTTTCTTCTTGGACATTTTGACGAGATTCTGGCTATAAGTTGCCAGTAATATCGATCAGCATGGGGAAAGAGGGGTCGAAGCGGGTGGTTTGAGGAAGCATACGCTGTGTGTGTGTTAGGCCACAGCCACAGCGGCTAATGACCGTGTCACAACTTAAGACACGGTGTGATTGGCCAGTCGGGGCAGAGCCATCTAGTGTCAGAGTTGCGACATTGGGGAGTCAGGCACTGGCCGCTCGAGCTGCTGTTCATGCAGCCTGAATAGGGACAAACTAGAGTTGGAATGCGTTGTTTACAACGTAGCAGCGGCGCCATTGGACTGGCCCCATGAAGTGAACGGAGTTTTACGCATGTTTTTTCCCCCTCCCAAAATCCCAATAGGCCGGATTTCCGGCATAGTGCCGGAAATCTTTAATCCCTGAATAACATCAGTTGTTGTTGAAGTTGCAACAGACACGCAGCATGCATAAAGCTAAAGGTCTGACTCAGAGAGTTTTCTGTTTTCAGTGATGACATGCTGTTAGTTTAGTGGTGACATAGCTGTAGTTGGTTAGTAACAGTAGTAGTGTTTCATATCACTTAAAATATAAGCATGCCATTATGTTTGGTGGAGCAGACTGGGCATTTAGGGGGGCATTGCCCCCCTCCCATACCCATGCCTAGATCTGCACCTGTATCCTCACAAGTATAGTAATACAAACGTATGTGTGTGTGTGTGTGTGTGTGTGTGTGTGTGTGTGTGTGTGTGTGTGTGTGTGTGTGTGTGTGTGTGTGTGTGTGTGTGTGTGTCTGTGTGGTGCGTATGTGTCTGTGGGTACAGTGGTACAGTGACATCAGGGCTGGTGCCACCGCCCCCCTGTTGTGCCTCAGGGAGCTCATTAGGGTCGATGAGTAATACGAGTACTTCAAAGTGGGCCAAAAAAGCTTTTTGCCGTCTAGCCATGTAATTACAGTCCACATGATAGCACATAAGATTTTGTTGCCATGACAATGCTTTAGGAGGATTCTGAGAGATGTAATGAAAATGGTCACGCCATGAAAGTGTTATTAAAGAAAGATTATTCGAACTCTGTCTTAGTATAAAATTAAGCATTATGATAGTTTGCAGTGTCCCATAGTAAGTAGCCTGAGCTAACCGGAAAGCATTTTGGCCTACAGAGGCGGGGAGCGAGTCAGATAGGAGGTTGCCCTGATTGGATCTCACCGATCTTTTAGTCTAGAGCACTATAAAGGAGAGTACTGCCACTCCTGTTGTCTCCCAATGCTACGGCTGAACAGAGACGCCTATTGGCTCAAAGGTGCACGTGGCTGAAAAGCACACGTGACTCCTGCTGGTTCCAAACAATCCACCAAGGATGGTTCCAAACATCCACTTGCATTGACAGCAGAGCTCCAGTGCGGGCATGAAGCGCGAGACGCGAGATCAAAGCGTGTCAGTACTCTCCGTTTATAGTGCTCTATATTAGTCAAGCCTGGACCCTCCTCTTCCAGGCCAGTGTCTGCAGTGCAGACGAAAATGAAAGCCTGGGTATCGAGGTAAGTAATTTAATTTGAAGAAGAAAAAAGAGAATAAATAGAAGAATAGCCACTGTATTTCTGAATCTTAAATATGGAGTGTTATGGCCCCTGGCCATATTTATTATTTATTATTATTATTATTAGTAGTAGTAGAATGGTGTTGGGTGGTGGCATTCTCTCTATCCGGGTGGTTGTGAGCTGCTGCAGTCTGAAGAGGATTGGGTGTTGACTTGATTTACAATTAACATTAATAATTGATGCTCTGACGATGGAGGCGTGGCCAGATCCCTTCGCACCTGTGAGGAGTGATCACCTCACAGGATTGGTGGCCGTGGCAACGATGAGCTGGCAGACCCCTCCCACCAGTATAAGAGCCAGTTGGTGTCTGACCATCGGTGGGGAAGGAGGCAACCCTCTTTCCCCCTACCCCAACCAACTACCATTGACTTTTGAACATTAATTTGGATCGCTTCGGAAAGGATCATTTTGCTTTAGTCATAGTTTATTCTTTGTTGTTTGTTAGGACTTTATTTTGTGTTTCTTTTGTTAAGATAATTCATTCAGTTCACTTTATGTAAATATTCATTCATTTATCCATCTTTTGTTAATAAATTATGTTTTATATAATCTCCTGCTTTTCATTTAAAACTATTAGGACCTTACCCGTTTAATATGTGAAGTCCAAATCATGCAAAGCGTGGGTAATGTGATGTACTAATCATTCCAATAATGTAAGTGGGTTGAGGAACAATTGTTTTATGTATATTCAGGGAAGGATTGAGTGAGCTTTAGCGGTGTAGGGGGGCCCTTTGGCTGGTGGTGGCCCAGGGGCCCTTAATTTCATAATCCGCCTATGTGTATATTGTAACATGGGAAATGGTGATAAATAATGTTGTTGCATAAAAATGGTTGTTTCTGTGGACATCATGAAGTATTGTTCCAAGGGTTCATCTCTGTTTATCTGAATCTTCCTCAAACATAAGTTGTCAGAACCTGTTATGATTACCTGGTTGTGTTTTATGACTGAATGGTAATCTTTGGTGCTGCGTGCCAGCTGTGTTCTTAACTTCTTTGTGGCATCATGTGCGTATAGAGTTACATTACATCTGGTTAACCAACTTTCCATCATTAGCCTGGGGACCACTTGGAATGCTCTCAGGGACCACTGGTGGTCCCCAGATCACTGGTTGAAAAGCACGGTGTTAGTGTAGAGTCGACACGTGTGTACACGCACACATGCATAGGAAAAAAGTTGGCCTGGGGACCACCTGGAATCCTCTCAAGGACCACTGAGTTAAGCCATTAGTGCAGAGAGAGTCGAAGGGAGACACCGTGTGTACACGCACACACGCATAGTAAAAGTAAAGTTGCACGTTGCAGTCGTCGCTGTGTTGTGGAACAGCGGTCGTTGTGAGACAGATAATCAACGCTATGTTTTTTTTCTGTGAGTAGCTGCGCTGCAGTTACCACTGAGGAAATGCGAGGCTGCGTGGTGGATCGGCGATTCGTTGTATGTCTCACTCGAGTCTATGCGAGAGTCAGCGCTGCTATAATCATGGTGGATTATATCGTTATATTCCATGTTGGTGTCGAAGATCGAGCGTGCCGCGGTGGGTGGAAAAGTTACGATCGGGTTCGAGAGAGAGAGATGGGCCGGGCGAATGTGGCAGGCGGTCAGTTGTGACGTGTGTATGATAGGGGCGGGGGCACTTTCCCCATATAAACTAATGGGGAAATTGTCACGCACAAATAAATTCATTATAAATCAATGGTGTGTTAATTTGGCAAAAGGGCTTCGTCACTCTCTTCATGATATTATGGTGAACGGCTGTGTGAAAACTTACAGCGATTGGTGGTGCCATCGCGGAGTTATTTGTGTTTCAGACATTCATTCATTCATTCATTCATTCATTCATTCATTCAGACGGACGGACACACAGACATTTCGTGGATTATAGTATGGATGTTACGGGTCTTCTACCCCTAGAGGGTCGTAACATGGAGTGCCATGATTTTTTTGACCCTAGAACATGGGCATCAGGTATTATTGTTCCATTAAAAACTGTACAGTGTTACAATCTCATTAAAAATGCCTGGTTTGCCATGTGGGTGGTAATGGATGGATATTCACCTGAACTGAAGCCACAGCTGCCACACACATCCTGGGTTTATGGGTTGTATGATAAAAGGGGTGGAGTTAGGGGAGGGGCTGGTGTTTGATGTCACTATATTAGTGTTTTGTTCATTGGCACATTTAACTGGAAAGGCCCCCAGGAAGAAACCCTAAATACAAACAAAGACATCAGTCTTCGTTTCGGCACTCCATCCTAAAAAGAACATAAAAAAATTAACATCTAGAAGAGGGCGCGCGTGTGTGTGTTGTGTGTGTGTGTGGCTAATCTATAAGGGGATATTTACATACAGTAGTCTTGAGAGGAAAATGCTGGTATTTGTCATTTTTAGCAGTCTAAAGTGACTGCTAAAGATGCTCTGTTAACAAAATGCTGTACTGTCTCCAACTGTATATAGTTTCCATTTTTCCACAGTTTTTATTATGTAAATATGTTTTTCATGACAATGAAGCGTAATTTGGTATAGCCAATAATGTCACAGATACGACTCAACAGTGTTGATAATGTCAAATATGCTGGCCAAGATCTACATCGACGCCACATCATCACATTTTTTTGTTCACATGCTGACACATAAACAATATTCTGGCTGTGTGTAGTTTTCTTCATACTGTAGCTTTGCTCTCATATTAAGTCAAATGAGGAACTCTCATGCCTGCACAGAGCCATTTTCAAACAAATCAAAGCATATAAATGCCAAAACATCCTTTCAAAGAACAGTTACCACAACAGAAATGGAGTGCAATGTATTCCATTTCAGTTTGAGAACTAAAGGACTTTGACAGAAAATACTATATAAATATAATACTTTATTTACACATTGAAGTCAAATGAGTTGGGAATACAAAAGGGATTTCAGGGGACCGGATATAGAGACAGAGCAAATGTGAGAAAGATGGTTAGTTTGTGATAATATACAGTATCACAGTCACTTTCTCACTGCCTCACTTTCAACCTGATCACTTGCAGATGTGAATAAGAAAACACCATTAGGGGCAGGTTAACACTAAGCACATTTTTATAGCCATAGCTGTTGCTCCGAGTGCTGCAGAAGCAGTGGGAGGGGTCCAAAACGAGGCACGCTGCTGTCGTCACGACTTTCAACGTCCCTGTTTATTTTAGTCTCTAGTGGAATTCCCTCTGACACCTAATGCCTTAAAGAAACTTTCATCTTGCCCAGCGGTGCCACAAGACTTTTCCTGAGCATAAAACAAGCTTAGAGAGGCAACGGGAGCTCCACAGCGGGGCAACATACAGAGGGGCTTTACGAAAGTCTAATGAAGGGTTGGCACCGAGCGGCCATTTGAGGCTGGCCCGGGGAACACTCAGACACGGGTCTGTACAATAGGTGAGTGTCTGGCTCCCAGAGTTTTCACCAATAAGCTGGTTTGTTTACCAGCCGACGGTGGGAGGAGGCGGAGAGACACACTCTGTACAGTAGCTGACTCAGTTACTGCACACTGCCCACTGTGAGATGGAATGGGCACGGTGTGTGCGTGTGCACGCATGCACACGCACACACACAAAACACGCGTGTTTTGTGTGTTTGGGTGCGTGTGCGTATATGTGTGAGTGCATGCGTGTACAAACATTTGTGCTTGTAACTACACTCACCTACGCTATATAGCCTGTGTGAGTGACTGTATTTCGCATTTATGTTAACAGTTTGGTTGTGTTTTGGAAGCATTCATAGAAGATTCTACAACGTAAGAGCAACACAGGTGCAGAAAGCACAACAAAGCGTAAACTTCAATCTGACAAAAAATCTTCATTAAGTAATCTTACAAAAATAAAAACATATACAGTATCTGATGTCGCACAGCAGGTCAATAACAGTTTCTCAACTAATGTAATTGACTGTGTTATATGATTGATCACAGAAGTTTGCTATAACAGGTTTATTACTGATTCATTTATTGTGTATGTTATTGTGCATGATGTCTAAGTTGTGAGCTTGTACATCTGCTATTGTCAGTGTGCAACTAAGTGTAATCTACCCTTAAAGGTGCTTTGGAGCTGTTTGATCTAGCTTCTTTAAATGGGATGTAAGTGAGCTGAAACTAATGCCTGTTCACCAGGCTGTATTGTGTGCTTTATCTCTCTGGTCCTGGTCTACCTGCTGGAACAATCTCACCTGCTCCACTGCCTCTGGGCTTTATTCCATATGCATTAAATCTCTCACTTTCAGTCTTTGTAGGCCTTAGTTCTTAGCCTGCCCTGCACACAAACTACTGTACAGTATGTGACTCTTAACTTTTTGTTGGCTATGCCAGTGGTTAATAAACTGCTGCTCATAAACTATCAGCCTTTGGCCATGCCAGTAATTCATAACGTCTGTGATTCCAGGGACGCGCACATTTCTCACCAATTCAACTCTGGCAATTTACAAAATGAATGTCTACTACTCTAGTTGGGCAGCTAATTAAAAGGAACCAGTGATAAGGGTCAATGAATCCTTATCACTGGGGGGATGGTCACAATTAAGGATAATGTTCTACTGTATATGCTGAACATGTGAATTATTATAGACAAGATCCTGAATTCACAGTAACGCAAAGAAAAAAATGAGACCTAAAAACATGAGAGCCAAGGAAATGAGGTACTTGTAAAAATGTTTATGGTCTCTACATACACACTCAACCAGTCGTTGAAAGCAAATTGTTATTTCTAACATGAATTTGACTTAATTGCACACACAGCTCATGAATTGACCAGTGTGTCACTAATGATTGGTTTGGAATCATTCAGCTTCGGAAAGAAACCCTTTGATAATACAGTGAGTGGGAGGTGGGCTGTTTTGGGGGAGAAGGATTTCATGGGAATATGTATGACAGTTTGCTTCTGTGGGAAGATGTGGAATCTAGGTTTCAGCTTAATTCAAATGAAATACATGGATTCAATCCACTTGTATAACGATCTTTAGTAAAAATTCTTTGCAAAAGGTGAGACACAGTTCAGGCTACCTGCAGAGGGACGTGACAGTTACTGTTACCGACACAAAACTCAAACTGTGATGAAACCAGGATGTGGGCTATGTATCCTTTTTCAAATACGAAACACGGCCAACACAAACATGTCTTTGATTGTTTCAGATATGGGCTTGATCTTCTCTTCCTGAAAAAAAAAAAATAATAACTTGAATTTGGACCAGCGCCTTATTCTGTCTTCTGGAGGTATGCTAACTAGAATACAAATGACTCAGCATTCATATTGTACACCTGCTACGAACAAAACTGAACTGAAGCCAGTGGCTCTCACTCAGTGGGTAACCTACTACTTAAACCTGTGTCACCTGAGTTCAAGCATTAGCTGTTGTAAATGTCATTCATTTTATTGTCTGGATAAAGTCTGTATGAAGCAGGTTTATATAATAAGCTAAAGTAATTAGCCTGTTGTGCCTGTGATAAAAACAAGGGCAATTAACACCAAACAACTATAAATACTGCAGTTATAGTGCTTTTATGAGATTTCCAGGGACGGCGTGATATTCTACGGGTATAAAAGGACAGAACAAAGACCTGAAATGGAGGCACCTTGGTGCGAAGCTGGTTGATCGTCACCATCACCTTGTGAAGATCAAACGGAGCTGGAACAGCATGCGTCTGTCCCTGTTAATTCACCGTCTATAAACTTTGCTGCTGTTTACCGAGGAGGGAAACCCTGTTAGTTCCATCCAAAAAATACAAATTCCACTGCTGGCTCATTTTTCTTGGTTTCATTTTTTCCATTGAAACGCACACGCAGCCCCTTCCCTTTTCCTGCGGACTACCCTCCGCCCTCACGCTATCTTACAGGGATCAGGCTGCATTTCTGGAGGAGAGCAGCTGCAAATAGGAATTTTGTGTGCCAGATTGGCAGAATCCCGCCGCTGGAAAAAAATCTAATCCTCTGGTGGGTTCCCCCGCAGAATTGAGGGGCGTAAGGCCAAGGGGAAGCCCAGGCCAAGTATAACAAACAAAGAGGCTTTCCCCGGCTCTCCCAGGCAGCCGTTCCACTGTTTGACAATGGTTGCCATGGAAGTTGTTTTTCACATCATAACAGTGTCAACATATCCAGGCGGTGAGGAGAGCTGACACTTTTTTCTCCCTCCCTCTCTCTCTCCAGCTCTCACTCTGTCTCTCTGCCTCTCTCTCTCTCTTTTTGCAACAGAGACAGAAAACAAAATGCTTGTTTCCGGACACGTCTGTGCCAGACAGACGCCCACAACAAGCAGGAGGGATTGTCGAGCAGCCACTACTAGAGACCGCGGCTGCGACGCCGCAATGGCCTACAACTCGCTGCCGCGAAGCGCAACCCGACTGACGTGAACCTGCGTCCGCCCCCTTCGTATCAGAGCAGAATATCACACTGTAACAAGATACAACTCGGCGGAGCTTTGGAAAACAAGGAAGAGAGGGTTCAGCCTCCTGACTGCTGCTGGATGTGGCCTGACATTAATTCTGTCAGAGGCTAATGGGGTTGACAAGTGTAAGTATAAACATATGACTCATAATCCCTGTTATTTCCACCTTGAGTGGAACATAACTACACCTCCTGGCAGGGATTGTTTTAACAGTGCGAGCCTGTTCTTCTGGCCTTGTTCAGAAGGACACCGTATAGCGCATGGAATGGATGGAGAGGAGATGGCCCGTGGTATTGTAAATATCCTCGTATTGTTCTCCCGAGAGGTTGAATGGCTGTTTGAAGGTTCTTATCATCTATCTCCGACAGATAAGGCACTGCACTTATTAATCTCCCTTTTCTTTTTCTTTTTTGTTTGGTTGGCGGTAAAAAAGCAAAAGAGAGTGTATTCTGAAAATAATGCCTCTGTACAAAAAGGCCCGATTTGACTTCCTTACACAGTGTCAACTTGACCCTTAATTGCTCCCAATGTGCTGGTCGGTACCTTCCATGGTTTCCGCCGCCATTGGTGTGTGAATGGGTGAATGGGATCCAAATCTATGTAAAGCGGCCTGGATAAAGACGCTCTATAAATGCATGATTTACCATTTAAATTCCTTAAAAGTACAAACCTTAACCCTCATCGGACCATTTCACTTGTACAATCACAGTTAAATGAACACTCTTTACAAGGCAAGTCTACAGTATCTCTCCTAAGCTGACAATGGACACATCATTCCCACTCACACAGAGGATAAAAGCAGCGACTTACACTCACCGTCATCAAGGTAGGCCTGGTCCAGGTTCTCCTCCTTGACCGTCACCCTCCTCTGCCCGTCACCCGCGGGCGGCGGTGCCTCCGCCTGCCCTGTGCCGGGCGGTGCAGCCCTGGCTTTCTGCTGCCCCTTCTGCATGTAGGGCTGCTGCTGTATGACCGTGGTGGTGAAGTGTTGCTGCTGCTGCTGCTGCTGCTGCTGCTGCTGCTGCTGCGGCTGGCCTGCCGTTCCCTGAGCCTGGGGTGAAGCCGCCACAGGGGAGTGGGCACCGCCAGGTGCCTGCGGAGAGTAGGCGCCGGGGGAGTGGGCGGCAGCCCCCTGCGGGGAGTAGCCCTCGCAGTAGATGCCACCATGCTGGCCGTTGTCGGTCGGCAGGGCCGAGAGAGCCTGCGGCTCGCCTCCCCCCCGCAGCAACTGCTGGTGGTTGGTTGGAGAAAACTGGATTATAGATGGGTGCTGGCCCACCGGGTGCTGGTGGTGGGCACCGCCACCGGTGGGGACCCCTCCCCCTGCTTGAGCCGGGGAGCCAGTGTGGACGAGCACCGAGCAGTGATGAGGATCGGGCATGATCCCTCCTCCTCCCGTCTGCGGGTAGAGTCCTCCTGGGCCCTTGGCCCCGCGGGAGAAGACGATGGCCGGGCTCTGCTGCTGGAAGCGGTGGGCCTGGCCTGGCAGGCTGCCGGAGCCGGGAGGACGCTCTCCTTGCTGGCAGGAGACCATGCCGTTGTCTGGGTGGAGGACGGGGTGGGGGTTGTGGTAGTAAGACTGAGGGGACATGCCTAGGATCTGAGGCATGGCGAAGCCCATGTGACTGGTCTCATATTCATCCAAAGGCTCTGTCTTGATGGACGGAACTGGAGAGAGATGACTCAATATCAGGAAAATATAATAGGATTTTTCGTTGTTGACGACCACACTAACCAGTGGTCAGATTATTACCGTATTTTAAATGCATACAAATCCTCATCGTCAACCGCTCATGTGACTCTGTGTAGCATTAGTCGTTTAGTGTGGCCCGAAAAAAAAAATACTACCGGTACCTTATTTTCACATTAGTCCATTAGTCTGCACAATTATTGTTCAGACTGTAGGGAAGTTCATAGACAACTCCTCTCTGTAGTCTATTTATGAGCAAGCTACATTAAAACAGACTCAAAAGATTGTCAATGATGTTACCCATGTTTTAATGGCTGTACTGTATTTCTGCCTTCTGGGAGGAGGTACAAAGAACCAAATAGGAAGTACATCAGGTTTAGAAAGTCATTTGTACCAGCGTCAGCTAAAATGTTGAACGAGGATATGAAACAGTAGTGAAAGATTTAGGTCAAAACGCTGTGTACATTTGTGTAATGTTGTGTCTCTGTTATGCATTTTGTTTGTCTTTGATGTTTTATGTGTGGCTGTAGTAGGGGTGTAAGCCCAAGACAAATTTCCCTTCTGGACAATAAAGTTTATCTTGACCATTAACCTTGACTGTGGTTACTGTCATGTTGCATCATCATCATAAATAAATGGCACCGCTAACTTCACACATGATTTTTGTAGCAATGGAGGGTAACCAAATGTAGTGTCCTTCCATTTAGTTGTAAACTCTATTAATTAAATGTAGACCTACTCAGGTTTTTACTGTGCATGATGTACAGAAAATCAAGAAGTGTGCAGTAAGCAATGTATCCAACAGGACTTTACCTGCCAGTGGTGTGTAGGTACAGTGCTGAGGCTGGCTCCGCTTCCTTTTGCCATTGATGACGTAGAAGTTGACCTTGACAGAATGGCAGATGGAAGGGTCTCGGTAGGGCGGAACCTCAACAAACAGCATGTTCTGCAAAGGATGATTGTTAAACCACAGCATGTGGATAATACAGTATACATGTTTATGCATGTGCTGTATAAATAAAGTGGATTGGATTGGACAAAAAAATGGGACTTTGATATGCTAAACTTACAGGTTGGCTCTTATCTTTGTCTACAGTTGCCTCCATCTCCCATATCTGTTGTCCATCTAGAGAGAAAGAGACAGACAGACAGACAGACAGACAGACAGACAGACAGACAGACAGACAGACAGACAGACAGGGGCAGGAGAATCAATACAAGTGTTTTGAAGTTTCTGTACATCAATGGTTCACAAAAAGGTGAAAATAAGTTGAGATTAATTAATGTGTTATAACTCTCATGTTACAATTGAATCAAGTTAAAAAGGGCATGATTCTAAAAAAGCACTGTTACTTGTTGAATAGCACAGCGAGAACTGACATTTGACTGATTTATTAGTGTATGTATTTTATATTTCTACTATAGGTTTGGTTTAATGTTATCTAATTCCTAATGTTCTAATCTAGGTTTGGTTTAATGTTGTTATCTAATTCCAATTTGTACAGGAAGGAAAGACACTGGGTTTTCATTGTGACTATATGAGCCACGTTTTGGCCTGCCTGCAATCTGTTTGCCATGTGATTAAAAATTCAAGTGGAGAGTGCGCGAGGCTTGTGTGCGTGTAGATCATATCTGCACTAAAACCGCTTCCTCTTGCAACAATCAGCTCACCTAGCCTTGATGTACACATTCAAACACCTACACGTCCACATCCTAAACTACACGGTTGCATGGGGAGAGTAACAGCCTAAACTTTATCTTGCATAACAAGGTGAATTTACACTGTAGCTGAAATGGACTTGGGGAATTATTACAGACTCGGTAAAATTGTGCAGGGAAAAAAGGACACCAAACAACATTATGTTATAGACATGGGATATGTTACTGTACACTATGACTATTATATAAGATATCCTCAGAGAACAAAAAAGTGTCACATTTTCCCCGACATTTTATTTTCCTTGTTCTTTTTACTTAATTTACTTTAATTATACTCTAAGATGATTATAGACTACAGTGACTAACTATGGCTCGGCAACCCAAGTTGTTGCAGGAAGGTACAGTAGAGATATTAGAAAAATAGGACTATTTTATATTATTGTCATGACTATTATATACTTTTTAATAAAGAAAAAATGGTAAAATACCATTTATAGATATGGATAGAGAGATGTATAGAAAAGAATATATGGGGTACCTTACACCAATTTTTGTCCACCACAAAAGCCTGCATATGGTATCGGAAATTAAATATGGGATATCGGTAAAAAAGTCAAGATCGGACATTTCTAATGACAAGCCCACAAAAGGGGTTAATGATCACACTTGATTACACTAATTAAGGAATAGTGTTGAACAAGCAACAAGCAACTTCTTTACATAATAGTAACTGACATCAAAATGTTGTTTTATGGTCCATATGCCCTTTATGGAGCTGTAACATACAGTACAGCATGTAGTCTAGTGAGAACATTTTTTATGTTAGGTGGGAAACCCTCTGTCGGACTGCAAATTAAACACACATGGCTGAAATGAGTCAGCAAGCAAAAAGGGGGATTCCATTTGTTTTGCCAAGATTTTTTTCTCAACTTTTTTTATTTTAATTTTTATGATCAACTTGCTCCATTTCACTAACGAAAGATGATGACTGCTGCTTTCTTGGCGTCGTGTTTAGTTTGCATTTTCTTCCAATTCTACTCTCAGGGATACCCCATGCTTTTGTTTTCTCTTTCCCTCTTTCTCCCCCTTTCTCTCTCTCTCTCTCTCTCTCTCTCTCTCTCTCTCTGGAGATAATTATGTATGGGGTGGATAGAGGGAGAGGGAGGGAGAGTGAGGAGTCAAGGAGTTGAAGCCCAGCTTGGCCGGGGGAACCCTCTCTTCCCCTTGCACAGCCTTGTCCATGCATAGGAGCCAGGGGAGCCCCATCCAGAGGCAGCTGTCTCCCATTCAAAGGGATTTAACAGCTGCACCATTCCAGAACTGTGTCATACGGAGAAACTCTCCAAAACAATGGCAAACCCTCTTCATAAGACTTTTTCCGTCTCTATGATGCGAACCATTACTGTGGTGTGTCGTAACGCAGAGGCAGGGAACCCCGGAGACAAAAAAAAAAGAAGAGAAAAAGAGTGGCTTGGAGATGCAAGTTGCAAGTTTGAGTTGAGGCGGGCGCTGGAGAAATGGAACTGTAAACGCCAGGCGCTCCAATCTCAGACAGCAGTGGAGTCAGTGAGTCACACAGACAAATGCATACGTGCATGCACGTGCACACATGCGCGCATGAGCACACAGACACACACCTAAAGAAACATTACTGTCGGATATACAGGCAACACTGGAGGGTTACTGTTGACAACCAACAAAAAACATCCATGGGATGACTACACTGCACAATCCTGACTGTTTGATCCTGGTGTCAAATTTTAGATGTGGATAAAGTATGAAAGTTCACATTGTAAGCTTGTAGATTGGCTAGTTTTGAAAAATAATAATGATTTACATATGGGCTTGTAGATCTTCTACTTTGGATAAAGATAAGTCTTTAAAAATAACTACATCTACTTTTGGTAGAGCATTAAGCATTTTGATTTTCTACAAACTTTTTTATTATACTGTCAATTAAATAGCCTATAATTATATTGGCTATTCTGTACATTTACCATAAACAAATATCTACAAGGGAAATCTCTATCAACTTACTCAGAGCATACACTGGAAAGGGTACAGAGAATTCATAAACTGCATTAAATCCATTTCCAGCAGATAACTTGTATTCAACACACTACAAAAGTCCCACCTGGGCGATAAGACATCATGGAATACAGCCGTGGAGAGTAAAGGGCAAAGGAAAGTGAGGCACCAATGTTATCAGTTGAATCATGCAAATTAGGAGGTACACTGGATGGGTCACCAACTATACATCATTGTAGGGAAGCTCTATCACTTGATCTGAACTAGTATTAAAGACGAAGGCAAGTATTGCCAGTTATTAAGTAATACTATAGCTTTTGTTTATGCCACTTGGAAATTAGCTGGTGAAATAAGACACTAACAGGATTATAGAACGAATCTAGGAAATGACTGTGAAACGTCACTGACATATGAGTATTCCTCTGCTAAAAATATAAAAACCACAACGGTGCTTTCTTGGAGTAGCTTAGCATGGCTTCCTCAGTTGTGAATCAGGCTCCGCTCTGTTGAGAACATGAACAGAACTCACCATGAGTCTTCTCCATGAATATGACCTTGGAGTCAGAGCTGAAGTTCTGCCCAGTCAGGATCATCTGCTGTCCTCCCAGAACAGAACAGCTGTCCATGTCCTGCTTCTCTACCATGGGAAGCTCATGGGCTGACCGCTGGGCTGTGGACACAAACAGGACAAGGGTGTTAAATGTAGGGCTGCAAAAGTTCATTGAATTGATTTCATAAATCAATATTTGGGATCTACAGTACAAGCTCCAGACACACGAGCAGGGCAAAATAAAAACCCCAATATTTACCAATAATATTTACAGGCCTGATACACAAACCTAGTATAATTTCACCAGGTGAAATGATTTTAAGATTATATAAAATATTGCACAAAAACAAAACATAATGTCCAATATCTAAAATCCATATTGTTTTATTTTAAATGTGTAAGACAATTTAATCGTTAGTTAAATTGTCTCACTGTAGATACTGACAGTTTATACTGTAAATGCAGTACAGTGGTACACAATTTCTTTGCATTAATTTAATTTCTATATAAAAGTAAATGGCATGAATTTAGCAGTCTGGTAAGAGTATATGTTACAACGTATTATTATGCGATGATAAGGTGAGGTTGTTTCCCAAATCTCCAAGACAATGGTAAAACAGGTTTACGTGGTGTGTGTCAATATAGGTATTGTATTGCATGTTGTGTTTTCTAATTTCTCAGCAAATAGACCTTCACAGGCCGGTCAGAGCCAGCATAATGCCCACGTCTGCTGTACAGTATACCAGATCCTTACAAACGGAATCCAAGCATAAACAATGAATCTCTTTTGTGGTAACCTGACACACTTGGGCTTTATGTGTGTTCTGTCACCGAACGTGTCCTGTACATGTAGCATACATATCAATAAGCCTGCATCCACTCTGGTTGTGGGTTAGGGTGTTGACCCCTTTTACAAATCACAAACCATGAATATTTAATTTACATAAGTACGGGATCACAGTCAGATGATTGTGGTTGGTTGTGCACATGATTTTACTTGTCAACACAACAGATTAAAATACATTCATAAGTTAAAAAAAAAAAACATTCAACAGTAACAACAGTAATTCAGTCAATTTATGTATGCACTTGGCCTTGAAATCCAGAGGATCCTGCTCATTGTGATGAAATGATCATCCATTAGCTTGTCTGAAATTCAACCCCCGAAGAGCCGCACTCAGGTGTCGACAAACAGTCCCGTGACCTTTGAGCGGGTTTGCTCTACTATGTGGTGACGGTGAGTCAACAAAACAAAGAGGACAATACTAAAAGTGTCCCTAGTCTCTTCAAACACCCCATCGCTGACACGGTTTGCTTATCAGCGTGTCTGACAGATGTGTTGTAGTAGGCAAGCTCATGCTTGAATGGTGTTCACTCATGCTGATTGTACTAAACGTTCACCTAACGACAGCCTGACGACAGTGTCACATCAATCGGCACGTATAGATGACTACTGTATGCTGCTGAATGGGAAGAGACAAGGGAAATTACGCCATCAACATTGACATAATCTTGCTGTATCGCAGTGACTTTAAAAACGTACAAGAGTATACGTAATGTTCAAAACAAATTTACTTTGTGTTCCACTGATATGTTATGTGCCATTTGTTGACTATGGAGTTGTTCAAAGTATAGTACAACAATAGGATGTTTTTCTATTTTCTTCTATATTATTCTATTTTGAATAGACATTGGGTACTTTAATTAAAATGGACACACTGTTACACACGAGTGCAGTCACACATCTGCAGACACAGTTCTACACTACAGTGAGTAGTGACAAGACACAAGTGGAAACAGAGATTTTTTACGTACACTAGAAACCTGAGCTATGAACAGAAATCCTCAGTGTTATTTATCCATTTATATCTCAGAGAGAAGAAAGAGTTGAAGAAAATGGCATTTGTACACTCTCAAGAGTTATTATGTAAAACCTATTTGGTTGATCTGTCTCGTATCTTTTGTCTAACTAGAGAACCATTCGTTCCATCGACTTCAATTCGATACACACGCTCCACACCACCACAGGAACTGCAGCTCTCGGTGTGGGGTCGGTCGCGCCACCCATACAACTCCATATATGGGCATAAAAGGGAAAAGCACTTACAGATACAGAGATATCAATATATGCGTATTGTGACATAAGTGTGAACCTCTAGAACAGTATCCTTTCCTATATTGAACACACTGGGTGAGACCTGCTATTGAGAGGGTCTAACCGGAAGTACTGGAAGTAAAGCCAAAGGAAGTTACATGATGCTGTGTAGATCTGTTTGTACATTCCCCAGCCATAAGACCTGAATTACAGGCGTCCCGCCCTAGCAGACATGTTCTGCCTTAAGCCTAATTCATGCTCTGTCAAGCGATGGTGGTGCACCGAAAATGGTAATAGAATAGCAGATCCACAGGCACAAGCTCACTATGCGTCTCCTTTGAGTTTGTAAGTCAGCTACTATTTCCGGGGCGTGTTGCCAACCCACGGTGAAGTATGAATCAGGTTTTAGGGGGTCATTATGAGGTTTTAAAAAGCCTGTGATCGAGGTCATATGACGAATGGTGAATCGCCATATAGCTAACGAGCTCATGCTATTTTTGAACATGTTCACATTATGAAGTGCCCAAAATAGGGTTAGAAAGTGGTTAATGTGGAGTTGCTTACAGCACTCAATAGGGTGTGAGGCCGCTTGGAGAGAGATGAGCTGTCCTCCTGGCTGAGGTATGTGGACCCGGAACACCAGACGGACACGCGTGTTCTTCCTTCCGATGTCTGTCTCCCCTTTCCTCAACTCGATGTCTGCGTTCCTGAGTTTCAAAATCCCTGCACAGTCGATTCTGGGACAGAGGAAGGTGGTGAAAGAAAGTTTAAAGAGGGGATGCCATGATTTTTGTATCTTTCCAATTTTGTGCATGTTGAAGAGGTGACAGTATGTAAATAGACACCTTGGTGTGTTATTTATGTGCAATGATGTCTTTCCCTTTGTATTTAGGGTTTCTTCCTGGGGGCTGAAACTTTCCAGCCAAATGTGCCAATGAAACAAACACTGTACACTTTTTGGGGAAAAAAATCTTACTTTTCATATAACATTAATACCTGATGATCATGTTTTAGGGTAGGAAAATATCGTGGCATTCCATCTTTAAGTGACTCTAGCATTGATACATTTATATGAAACTATGTTGTACATGCTACATACTTTAAAATATGTTTCAGTGCTTAACAGTGATGATATGATAGCTATAATAACATTCTCACATGGCTCTCATGTTGTTCTTTGGCTCTAGGGGTATCTCCAATACTTTAGTGCCATTGATGATCTTCTCAAAACTGGTTGTGGTGACTGTTTTGCCGGTGATGCGGTGAACCTGATAGAAGGCGTGGGGCTTCAAGATGCGCTCATCTGCCGTGCCAATGAAAATCTGCAGGGCCAGTGGCTCTTTCCCCCTGTAGCCATGTAACTGCAGACACAAAGTATGCAATGGCATCAATTTGTAAATATAAATCACATTCAAATAGAATACAGGCCTACAAGGGAAGGCAAATCCAGCTGTATCTTACGACATCAATGTAAGCATTTCATGTATTCATCATCTTTAAACTTTTCAGATCTCTCATTTCATTAACAGCCTATTCTGCAACTGCATGAAATGAACACTTTTTTCCATGGCCAGTGTGCACAACTTTGTTCAACATTGATAGCCACCAGTTAAACAATGTATCACAATAAGACTCTTATTTAAGCCGTTTTAAGTAACTGCAAATGGTTAAAATTAAAACAAGCAAATTGGTAATTTTGTGAATTGAAACCTCAATGTACAGTTTCACAGTACATTCTAGTGTCACATGATCATATACACTTCAATCGGTTGAGAAGTAATCAGCAACCATATCCTACCTCTTAAGGAAATATGCAAGAACTACAAAGCATGAACATGCTCATGCAGTGTTGGGCAATATTACTTAGGAGAGTAATATATTTATTTTACTTGTGACTCCTTAGAAAAAGTAATAATATTAATTTATTCATTACTTGAATGAAAGAATAATATATTACATGTTACAATATTACTTTCCCAAGTCCCCCCTTTCCACAAACGAATTTTGACAACTTGCGACAACTGTGACAACTTGTAGTGTAGGTCATGTGTGCAGAATGCTGTGGTGGATTAGGATCTACAAACTACAGTGCATGTCTGTTGTTATCTGTTATCTGTTCTATTTTCACATCATGCAACAACAAGCTCAAAAGTAATAAGTAATGAGTCATGCTTAAAAGAAAGTAAAAATCAGCAAATGTTATACATTAAAAGGGAAATCATAAGTAGCTTTTAAAATGTTGGTTTTAATTTTTTTCTGCCAACGCAAGCATTTTCAAAAGTTCTATAGTTCTGTAATGCCCACTTGCATATGTCAAAACATTTTCAAAGTCTGTCAGAATTTTGAAAAATAAGTCAAACTGCAACACTGAAATTTTAGATCTACTATTTATGCAATTTGTTGTACAACAAACTATACTGTACAAAGAATGTATGATCGTGTGTATGCTCATGTGTGCCGTGTACACATAATGAATCTGCATCTAGCTTCCTTGTTGCTCGCACAGAACAAAGAGATGTTACATTAGCAAGGACAGATTGCCACAAGTGAAAGCGACATTATGAGTGGCAAATCCAGTTCAACAAAGGAGAGAACTAGAACCAGTATAGTACATCTGCAATATATAGTATTGCTCTCAGTACTTCTTTTTGAATTTTCATAATTACTATGAAAATGACCTGATATTGTAGATTAAATAAAGGCTCTAGGGGGGATCTAGGGGGGATATTTTAATGGAAGTAGTGTAACGTGTACGTCTCCGTCGTAAGGCATAAAATGTAATGCATATGAACAGGTTAATCAATGTGTTGATATACATACAAAAGGATCTAACGAAATCAGCGCCTCTCGATTATTCCTAATAAGTGAGTGATAGAATAATCACTAAAGAAAATAGCTGACAGTTGCAGACCCTGAAGTGAACTTAACTTAAAGGCAGCTGTTAAATCGAAATAGAAACTATGGCAACATGAATGAGTGTGTTGGACCCACGTCCAGGTAGCTGACACAGTGAGTGAAATAGAGGAAGTTGACTGCAAACACTCAACAGGCCATGTGAGCAGTCGGTTGTCATGACAACCACAGCAGCAGTGAGTCATGACAGCATGGACTGTAGGAAAAGTAAAGTAGAGGATTGGAGGGGGGAGAGAGAGGGAGAGAAAGAGAGAGGTGAAGTAGAGGATTGGAGGGAGGGGGTAGTGTGTGTGAGAGAGAGAGAAAGATAGAGAGAGATAATACATGATGTGGGAGGAGGAAAGGGGAAGAAAGAGAGAGAAGGATGGGGTAGGAGGGGAAAGAGACAGACAAGTGAGAAACTTACTTCCTTGTATACTGGTGTCATGCTCTGTGTTGTGAGCTTGGCACATGACATCGCCATACCACAGATATAATTTAGGCATGAGAGGAAGGAACAGTGGAGTCTCGAGAGAAAAAGGTGTGTGTGTGTGTGTGTGTGTGTGTGTGTGTGTGTGTGTGTGTGTGTGTGTGTGTGTGTGTGTGTGTGTGTGTGTGTGTGTGTGTGGTTGGGGGGGGCTGACCCTCTGATTGCCAAGTGAAGCAGCAACACTAACATCAGGATGGGCCTTCAGGAATGGTCAGAAAGTGGAAAAGTTAAAACTTTGAAAGATTTAATTTCCACATGATCTCCTATATAAACATAATCAACAACGACGTAGAAGCCCTAAAGAAAGATGTTGTCACGGTACCAAACGTAAAAAATATAATAAAAGAGAAGTGAAACCTACAGTTAGGCTCTGTGGCGAGCCATAAAATGCTGTATGTCAAAAGTAATTTTGATGTGCCGTTTGCATTTTATACAGTCAACAAGCTGATAGCTAGGACAGCGTAAACACATGGCTGATTGTGTGGTTGAAACCCCAGGCTGCGTGGGCACCACAGTAGACTATTTTAAGTTGGAAGGCACAAATCTGTGAAGCTTCACTGTTTAGTGTTGAGATGGGCGGGGGTTGAGGATATGGTGTAGTTATCGTGTGTTATTATGTCTGTGGTATGCCTTTGCGATTACTGTTTACTGGTAGAGATGTCCATATTAGCAAGGAGCTGCAGGGGTACTCAGCTTAACTAAGGACATATCTTGAATACGATGTGCGGAATGTGGTGACCTGTGATTTCGGATTGATTTTGACTGACAGTCAGTGTTTACATTAAATCATTCTTCAAATTGTGATAACTTCCAAAGATGTCTTTCACCACTGTTGCTGTCATTATAAATAATTGTGTGAATTGTGCCATCAATGTCTTATGTATAGTTATCTTTATAATAATTTTTCTTAGTGTGGACAGCTCCTTAAGCTAAATGACAATATCCATACATTCAATATTCCCTGATTATGATATAAGAGCAAAATGGCTGCACTTTTACATTTTACCCTCTGTAAGTAGCTGAACCTATAGCTTGTAGACCTGGTTGGATGTTTACACCAGAATAGGGCCTAGGGCACTAGGGCCCCTATTTTGATGTCTTGTCTTAAGTACCAGGTATTATGACTTAAAGAGACCGAATCTTCTGATTTGGAACACTTTCCTAGGGGTATTTCTGTGTGTAATAAGTGGTTTTAGATATTTTAGATTTTGGCAGTGAGCCCAGTGTCTCTGATGTCATCAACACTACTTCTTGTACTACATGTTGTGACAGACAGCCCTCCCCCTATCCACCCCTATCCAAGGATAGGGGCAGCACCCTTATGGAATTGTAGTCCAGGAGTGAGTGTCGATGACATCAGAGACACTGGGCTCACTTCTAAAATTGAAATATCTAAAGCCACATAAAGACCTCAGGAAAGTGTTCCAAGTCTTTTAAAGGTCATTAACATATATTTAATTGCAAAAATGGCGAAATGTCAGAACCTGGAGGTGTGGCAAAGCTGTTTGACTGTTCTGTTTTGACTTAAGTCATAAGACATGATACTTAAGGCAATCAATCAATGAAAAAATGGCCGTACGGGTGAAATGGTCCGTTAGGTACCTGCACAACAGTATGTCCTCCGGTTGGGGCTTTGACTGCACCCCGACTTCCCTCCGTCTCATAGTGAGCTCTGTGGTGAGGCTTGGGCTGGACTTCAATGTGTAGCTCATACTGGTCTGAGCGACTGGGAATTGGCCATTCCAGTGGGGGCAGTGAGGTCACAGGGATGCTGAAGTATAAAACAGATAAAAAAAAAGAGGTTATGTCAAACTAAAGGATGCCGATTAATACATGTTTAAGGTTATGTCTCCTTTTCCCATTCCTGTCCATTTGGAACTGTGGGTATTGTACAATTCATGTATTTGTTTGGGTGTTTTTATTATAATGCCAGTGAATCATGTTAAAAATGTATGCATGCTAATTCATCAAGCTCAACCTGCAGTTGCTGGAAACCAGCGGTTTGGGCCAGATCGGGGGGATGACGAAGAAAGACTCTGCACCAGGCTTGGTCTTCACGTCCTGGTCACATGACACCAAGTAGTTCCCATCAGTGTGGCTCTCTGGATAGAGGGTGTATACCTGGTTGGCCGTCTTGACTATTTTGGTAGGCACAAAGTTGTGCTGAGCAGTGCCGAAGCCGTTCATGGCATCAGCGAGGCTGGTGGGTGTGCCGTAGTGGGCACCCACTAGGTTGTGCTCCTCGTGGCCGCTGTGGGGTGAGGGACTGCGGGAGCGGTGCCCAGGGACCAAACCCGGGTTCCTGTACATGTCGTACGTGCGTTTGCCCTGCGGGGAGGTGGAGCGGGAGCCGGCCCTCGGGGAGGGCGAACGGGGTCCCAGGCAGCCGTCCTCGGCGAGGCTGGTGCGCGGGGAGGTGCCTGGGGAGGTGCGGGGCGAGCCGGTGTGGATGTTCTGGAAGCGTGGGCAGAGGTCACTGGGGTTCTGGCCACTGCTGGGGGACATGCAGGGAGATGCCCAGGGGGAATAGGTCTCGGAGTGCCAGCTGGTGGACGAGTTACTACTGGCCGGACTCAGGCACTGGGGCTCGCGGTAGGCCGCACTGTCATGGCCAGGCACCGTCAGGGTGGGTCTGGGGCTGATGTTCAGTGCGTGGTTCTGCAGGGATTCCCTTCCATGGTTGTAGTGCTCGCGAGACGGGGTGATCTCGATCCGCGGGCTCAGGGCCAAGCCCCCAGGCCGGGAGTTGTCCAAGTAATTCCTGGCCTCTTGGTTCTCATATCCCGAGAGAACCTCCGTGTTGTAGGGTGGACTACAGGACTTGATGCTGTACGGCTCACCCAAATGGTAGGCCTGGCCCGGCTCAGGACTGAGGATTTTGTGAGATGCAAGGTTTGGGTCATCTAGAGAATGAAACAAGAGACATTTCTCAGAATCATCACATAATAGGTCATATATGTACAAAGGATAATAAAAACAATAAACAAATGTTTTCAGACACACATCCCACTGCTGGTTCTATAACTAAGCTCAACTCTAATCAAGTTTAACATATTTGAATCTAACTTCTAAGGATTTACCCATTAATTAAACTGACTGTAGGCTAATGAATTTAGTTTTTAATTAAAGGGGAATTCCACCCTTTTCAATTTTTTCCTGAGAGGGTACAAATGGACCCGCAAGGGTCCATTTAGGAAATACAGAATTTGTCATGTCCACACAACATCTCTAAGGTATATTAATCATGTCATATAAAAGGTTGAAAATGGGTGGAGTTCCCCTTTAAGTATTTTTTTGTTATGTAATCTGCAATTAATGTGCAATTTTCCACGTGTTCCTGTAAACGTTTCGAGAAATGAACGTCCCGTTTAGTGATTCAACTTCATTTCCTATCTCAAAGGCAGCCCTATGGCTCCTAGACAAACCTTGATCTCCCTGGCCGGTAAATGCGCTGCAAGGTGGTTCATATTCAAACAGGTATTCGAACTCCAAATCTTCATCGGGGCAGTTCACTCGACTGAGCTTCTCCTCCAAATCGGTTTCGTCGTAAAAAGAGGTCATCTGTCTTAATTTCCAAGTGTTTCCAGTTTTAGTCAAAACTACAGGCTCATAATGTATATAAGTATAGGCTTATAAAAGTCTCTGCCCTTCTTTCACCGAGGCCATTAGAAATCAAAGGCGTAGCCGTGATGAGGTGAACGAGACAAACTATTGCGGGCTGCTTGAAATGTGCAAATGATGCCTGACTTGCAGTGAAAAGGCGACAAGCAGCATTAAAACGCGCAACAGGTTTCCTGGTTCAACTTCTCTACATATTTTAGTTGAAGGTGGGTCTAAGTTTTCTATCCAATTAAAACGTCTGTTCCGTTAATTGTCTATTCACGCCCACAAGATCATCACGACCAAAATCAAGAAGTGTAATTGCAGCTTTTAACATGAAACATTATCATCAAGGTAGTGTAGGATAGGCTACCGTGTCATTGCAATGTAAGCTGCTGCTGCCCCCGAGTGTTTGACACTTTGCTATTACGCACGAGGGCGCGCTGAACCTGCTGGAACCAAAGTGGCCCGTATTGTAGGGCAGTGGTTTTCAACCTTTTTGATCCCAGGGCCCACTTGTTCAGCATTTGAGCCACAGACCACCATTTGAGGACATTTTCACCCCCAAAGACCCAAAACTAAGATTTCTTTGTCAACAATGGATAGGTTTTCACAAACAAAACAGGCAAACATGCAGATCAAAATGGCTAATGTCAATTTAGTTGATGAATATTACAACGAGAGTATAAACATACATTACTTCTGGCTAACCAACTTTTCATCTGGTTAACCAACTTAGCTGGGGACCACCTGGAAGCCTCTCAATGACCACTGTTGCTCCCCGGTCCACTGTTTGAAAAACACTGTAATAGGCTGTGTCTTGGACACGACCAGCAGCAGCAGTTTATGAAGAGGGTGTGTGCCTATTAGAATATATACCGCAGGTGTATATTAGTAGGCTATAGGTTTATTTTGATGGGCGGACGGAAAGGTGCTCTGGTAGCTACTTATGTCTGGAAGGATGAGAATGGACCGTGATGCCAGCATGTCAGCATCCACCTGCTTTTACTCAGTCATCAGTCAGTGCCTATAATAGGCTACGCTATCTCCATATGTTTATGACTAAAGAGACGGTGTAGTAACATAGTCCTAAGTAGGCTATAGGCCAGGATTTCCACCCAGAGTTTGGAGCAAAACGGACCCCCTATGGGTCTGTAACTCGGAGAGTTTGCAGATGTAACCAAATGGACCACTTATGTTCATATACAGTATATTGCATGAAGGGGTTTATATGCCATAGTTAATTGTATAGCATGGTAATTCTCTTTTGTATACTTAATTGGACCTAAAGGGAAACATGTAGGTTACGCATGAGGCTACCACTGCAGTGACTGCAAGCAATGTGCAATTAATTAGTCTAATTCATGCAATCTACAATAAGTAAATACAAAGAAGCGCACTTGTTGCACATTTCGACACTTGTTCATTAAACAAGTATAAGTATAGCCAAATCAACAGAAGAGAAGATACACTAGGCTACTGGTAGGCCTATATTCATTCTACTGCTCAATTAAGTGAATGTGCTAAGACAGTTGTGACCCTAAGTTGTATGCGGCCTGTGAGCTCATCTCCGATCACAGAATAGGTCTTACTGAAAACACATTGAATTAATAAATTCACAGTCTGTGTGACAGACATTGGGGAAGTTAGGCTATAGGACAAATTAAAGCATTTCGTCTTTCATATAATATGATTTGGAACTTGTATGTGCTATTATTTACTCGCAACACAACACGAATAGGAGAAATGGACTTGCATGATGATTATCTATTGTTAGGCTTAGGCCTATAATGCCCCTATAGGAATGTCAAGACCTTTTTACGATGAATATTGTCTAGGTAATTTCTAACTGGGCTGCTATTTGCTGTTTTGAAAAGGACTCCACTGTGGTGACGTGACGTCTGTGTGTTGCCCAACATGCGCTCCTCTAGGCGCGCTCTGTCCCGCATCAGAACAGACTATACCTGACGCGCGTACTTATAATAACATGATATAGCCTACTACTGAACCGTACTGTTACATAATGAAACAAACAGCCTATGGTGGACGACAGGAGCACAGCCTAATGTACAGTACAACAAGCAGCGAGTTAGTATGGTTCTATCAATTAAAAATCAAATTGTTTGATTACCAGATAATCACACACAGCGCGGCATCATCCATACCTTGATCCATCGACCGCATGGTGTGGTACTGTGACAGTCTCCAAGTCTCTCTAAACATTTGGAGCATAAGTCAAAGTATAAAAGCAAAAACGAAACAAAAATAAAAAATGATTAAAAAAGATGATCCTCTTCAAATAACCATAGCGGGAAAACAAACACTTGATCTCCAATCTCAAAATCAGAAGAGATTCAAAAAATCTTCCATATGTTTAAAAAAATGTTAGCTATTCGTAAACTCTCTTTATATGTTAAGAAACATGTTACTGCTTCAACTGCAACAATGGATAAAGTCCCTTTCCTAGCTCTAAGGATTACTTGAGTATCAAGAGCGGCTTCCTTCCCCGCTCTGGGTGTTTATAATGCTCCAATGCTGTAAAATAACGGGATTCCCTCAGTGTTTCCTCCTGTTTATGCGCTTTGCCATGGAAACCTGGACCGGCTCCATCTCGGAGACTCAGGGCTTTCCTGCAAAGCCCACACTCAGGAATCCATGACGTCTCCGCAGGCTGCGCCAAGGCATTTCTGCGGCTTCTCTCAGACAGTAGCGCACAAGACCTTCATTGTAGATGAAGAAATTGCTGTGGGACATAGCTGGTGAGAAGAAAAATAAAAAAAAATCTGATGTATGATACAGTATACACTACTACATAAAACTTAGTGACACAGTTTGTGGACTGCTCTGTGTATACAGCTTAATTACTTATTGTAAATGATTGTAGGCCCGACTGACTGCTGTAAAATATCAATTACTGTATGACCATGATGCTGCTGGGTAGCTGCATGCTGCTGATTTCAACATGGAATATAAAGAATTCCATTGTTTCCACTGGTAGCGAACTAGCATCCATTAATGGAAAGCTGATACTTCTTTATTTTTTGACACATTAAAGTATGTTACTTAACTGGAAAAACTTCTGGGGGGAAAAAAAACAAACACAAACATGATCACTTGATATAGGCCAATTAGTCATGAGAACACATTTTCCACTGCAATGAGGGTTATATAAGTGAGCATCCAAGGTTCATCTGAAGTTTCCCCTTCAAGTTTAAGAACTATTCATAATTTCATATATCATATAATAATAATCATAATTACATCTCTTGCTATGGATTAAAACAGTTATGTTAAAGGTCTAATGGACGTGGCCTTTGAAATATGCCATATTATCTTGGCAGGTCTTGGCATAGAATTTAGGCCAGCAAGGTTAAACAGCTACTACTTGCATTCTCACATGGTGATTATATTATCGATGTACTGCAACTTAAATAGAGGTTATCCTGATCTAACATTAATGGCATGGGTACCACTATATACGCACATTCAAATATCATCAAGATACACTTGCAACTATTTTCCATCTCAAGTGATACATTGCCGTTTCATCGGGTAACCAGGCAAATACATTTAAATTTGGAAAGTTCTCCCTAAGTCAACAGGAGCATGGTTATCCAAACTAATAAATGTTTCAAGAAAAGCTAATTCGCCACATTAACAAGTTCATATGTGACCCAGAAGGGGAAGCTGTGAAATGGGCCATCCACAGCAGCCAAGGTAAATGAGACATTACCATTTACCATTCTACCATGTCCAAGCATTGCTGTATATCATGCACCTGTGCCACTGCTTATGTTATAAGCTTTGGAAAATGAGATTCTCATTGGTTACAGTATAGAATAAATCTCTTCTTATGTGACAATTTATGTTGTAGAAAACACATTTCTACAATTGTGGAGAATGCTGTGTGATCTAATAATCATAATAATAAAATGTCAAGATGTATTATAGTCATAGTTGCTTTAAAGACAAAATAAGACAATAGTCAGCAGTTTGCCAAAGAACATGAAACCCAGACACTTCACACTTGGGCGTCTTTGCAGGCGGTTGGCCCAGTAAATGATATACAGCGTATATTATCATTGACGTTGAATTCAAGGCTGGTCATAGGAAAATCTGTGCTTTGGGGGCCCTCTAATGAGTGGGCCTGTTTTGAATTGTTGTGTGAGTCTGTGCTAGACGTTGGAGTGAAAAATGCTGCTGTAAAAATGCAGCATACAGAGCTCACAGGTTTGAGATGGCGTACTAACACTTAGACTTGTCTATGTAAATTCCTCCACTGCAAACAGAACTCTTATGCAAGTGAAATTATGAATGAGTAAATGAACATGGCACTAACTTGAGAAAGGAAAACTACATTTGTCCAGACAGCAGAGTTTGCACTTCCGTTTTTTTTTTTTTTTTTTTTTTTTTTGCTAGGAGAGCACACTTTTTTCCAAGTTATTGCAGTTTTTTCCATTATTGTATTTTCCATCAATGTAAAATAGCTCATTGAGGCTGTGTTGTCTGGGTTAGAGCATTAGCTCCTTTTAGTTTTCCAAGTGTAACATGTGTGAGCGAGTTTTAAATCCAAGCAGTGGAACTTTGATATGGAAATGGCACATTATATCATGTCTCATGGAATCCTTTTCAAGGAAATTTGGATTTTTGCCTCAATCCCAGCAATTGCCCATGGTCCTTTACTGTTAACTATTCCTTGCCTGTTCAACTTGGTGATCTATATATTTGGCAGATCCTTGTTAATTATTAATATAATTACTAGCTATGTAGAGTTGAGTGACTGAAAAGTTCAATGGTTAGGAAGGCAGTCTTCATGTTTCTGTAGAATACTGTAAAAGAGATGAATTGCACTTTAAATGAGTAAAAACATGTGTCTGAAGTTGTTCTGTTTGTAACTGTGAACTGGACAGACCACTACAGTACAGAGAGTTCCAGCCCGGATAGTACTGCTATGTTATTGTGCAATAAGGAATCTTATTTCCTTCCTGCCACAAATTGTAATCACTGGAAAACATTTTCCCTCTTTTTCCAAATTGTATGAACTAATGTTTCCATCAATATGGAAACGACATACATTCACATTAGAGAGAATATCCACATTAGGTAACATGATTCTGATCGATACCCAACTGTTTGTATAAAGAATTCTGGTGTCTTAAGTCCAGTGGAAAGTAGTGGAGCAGCTCACGGATTTTTCCCCCCTGAGCGCAGCGTTAGAAAATTGGCTCTCCCTTGTTGACACTATTTTCTGTCTCGTGTTTCCTTTTCCAGCCCAAATTCATTCAAAACTTTAAAATATATCTGCAGTACAAACACGACTTGAATGCAAGGCAAGCTTGTCTCTTTTGTGTAAACGGTAGCCAATTGCAGTGGATTAACCTGTTGAATATAGTCTGTAGAAACCAGCCATTTAACACTGTCATTCCTATGAGGCATTCTATAACAACAAAAACCAACAGTATTTCTTTCCACTTTTATTTACTCATTGTTGCTCCACGCCTGTCATGTGCCTGAATTTAGATGTGCTTAATCTCCAACCCATCTCAATGCCAGGATAATATTTGGATAGTCGGCTGCAAGGTGATTTGTGAGGCATTCATAAGTGTTATTAGAGATCACAATAGGCAAGGAAATACACGGGAGACCCTTCCTTAACAGTAGTCGGCGCTAAGATGAATCAAAGCATTCCAGTGCATGAGCTATAAATAGCAATAGAAGAGGGTGTGTGTTCATGCTGAGCAATGGTTCTGTTAGGGGCCTGTCATCGTGGAGATCCTGTGTTTACACAGCACAATAACAATGTGTAGTAAGCAATTCATCTGCTCCCACTGGTTTGATGTTGCTTTATTGTCAGTCTAAATGTAGAAACATTGTGGCCAATTAGGCTTCAAATATTTCAAAAAATAATGTACATGCATTGGCCTGGGCATGGATTATTGCTTTGTACATACACACATAATTCATATTCATAAACATGAATATAAAATATTATTTTACAATACAATTACTGTATCATTTAACATGAATCAGATGTGGAGGGTTACTTGCATTGGCTTCACCAGTACCACCTGTTCAATATAACAGGAGTTGACCCTATTTGTCATGACCTATACAGTGGTCTCGATTCTATGGCTAAAAAGACCCAGTCATCCCATGTGGTTACTCTGGTCGATTTTCAACTTAAAAACAAATTCAAGTAATGTTGTCTTGAATTTAAATTATATTAGGGGTTAGAGCTGCACATGCACTGTAAATAATTTAGCTAAATCTAAAGATTGTAAAATAAATAGTAAATTAAAAAAAAATTCACTCACTGGATTACGGATTTGGAAGAAATCCATCCGGGGTCTCGAAGGCTCAAAGGAAAGGCATTTAACGTTGAAGTCAGGAGTAGAATTTCAGTTTTCAGTCAACTTCAGAAATTATGATGGCTGATGTGATGATGCTTGATACAACCAGAAGTATCCCCTAATATGTACTTTACTGCACTAACACTGTTGTTTAACACGTCAGAAGAACACTTTTGGAACTATGCCTTTCCAATGATTGCAAAAGCTCTTCTCTGGAATAAACCCAAATAATATTAATTTGATTGATTTGGTTTGGTCTGTAATTTCTGTACTGCAAGATATGAACTGGGATTCATAAGGTTAAGTTACTGTTGAAACATGTTTGGACAATTAGCATGTTCATCCACTATTTGTTTATGTAATCTAGGCCTTTAAATTTATAATTTGTGCAACAGGTATGTTTATGAGGGTCAGCTACTTATAATAACTATCATTTTCATATAAGTAAAGATGAATATTAGTATAGAGATCAGACAGACATGTGTACTAGTGGCAGCGACTCCCTCATCTGGTGACTGTGGGCCAAACACTTCTGTCTTCACCTCAGTCAACAAAATCTCTCTAAGCTTCCTTGTACCTCTCAGTGGCTAGCCGGTTTCATCTGAATTTACACACTGGCACTGCTCAAAATAATGACCTGCTCAACAATGGTGCTAGAAGTTGCTACTGCTACTTTGTTTAGGGATGTTTAGCAAAGTGTTACTTTACTAAAGTGTATTACTTGGTAATATTACCATTGTATGGTTGGTGGAGTATCAAGCACATGCCTTACCTGATTTAAAATCCGTTTGCTCTTTGTGGAGAATAGTATTTCATGAACTTCTTACACCTCAAACCCTGCTGAAAAAACCTCTTAAGCAGGTGATTGGTCCACTTAACTTTATGACAAAAAACATGCACACAATAAATTATATTCTTAGACTATATAATAATTTTAGAGATATGACAAAGAAAGGCAGCATTAGAAAACAGCATGACATTTATTAATCATCATCATCACCAATTGACATGTACAGAATCCTCCCTTTTTGTTCTACTAGTTATCCAAGTGCAATTAATGAATTAATAAATAAAACCTTAAAACATGTTATATTTACAAGCAAGATTGCAATGCCATTGGCCAAATAATAAACCTTACATTTACCATAAGTATAGTTTGCAAATCCACAGCATATTAAAAAAAAGCAATAATGAATCTGTTGTACAAACACAATTCTGTGCAAAATGCTTGGAGTTAAATGGAAGTTGGAGTGTAGTGTACATGAGTACATTTAAATTATTACTTATGGCACATTTAGGATTCACCGTAAATTCAGCACAGTAATCTTTCAATGATGCACAGCACTTGCTAATGGTCCATACACATTAAAATCCTCAGTGCTCACTGCTCATTTAACTCAGTCAATACTGACTGAGTTAAAGACTTTTACATTGTATAAGCAAAGACCAAGGGCTAAACAAAGGAGGGCATTAGGTTACAACACTTATTATTTACACTGTTTTCACCGCGCCACCATGAGGAACGGATCAAAAGCAATTCTCTCCTTTAAATTTGACGAATGTGCAGCAAAACGTCAGCGAGTATTTTCGAATTCTACTTGGCAGCGTAGTTATTTGTTCTTGTGTCTTTCTACAGATGATCAGTGGGTGTTAGTATAGCAGTGGATGGGATGGGGGGTTGGGGGGTCAGCCGTACAACGGTCAGTGGAGTATTTTCGGTTATGGCTTTAGGTCACAACTTCTGTGAGTCACCATGCAATGCTAAAGTGTGGTCAACGTCTGCCTCTGTGGTACCCACATGAGAGGGTCAAGACCGCCAAGCCACCGCTGAACACGCAGGCCAGTGAGGAGACATGGCGGAAGGTCTGACTGCAAATAGCCCATACCCGTCTGTGGCTATTTTGACCATGCTCAACACACAAACAACTTTTACTATTCAGCATCCATACAAAAAGACAAAGACAGATTTAACATCAGAGACTGTGGGTCATGCTAAATAAACAACCGCAACACCTCCGCCATGTTGGGATATAGCACTGGAGTGACGCACAAACAAAACTACCAGGAATGGTCGGTAAAACATTTTTTTAACATATAATTCTTCGGTTTTATTTAGATGATCATCTGTTAAGGATAGCGCAAGTCCTGAGAAAATGCTACGTCAGTTCCAATAATAAAAGCTTTGCTTTTTAAAGCACCTACTGTAATGCATAACCGAGTGCTGTGTCGTAAGTAACCATTTTCAAATTTGTTCTATGTTCTTTCTTTCTTTCTTTCTTTCTTTCTTTCTTTCTTTCTTTCTTTTTTTGCTCAATATCCATAGGTTGAATTAGAAGGAAAAAATATAAGCGCCATGGTAGCCCCCAATTACGACATCCCTATAATTATATTTCACTCTTCAGAATATTTCAATGCCTGTAGTTGCCTGTAGTCTGTATGTACACAATACAGATGTACCCAAAGCTACCCACAAATCTCTGAGAGTCTTGTCAACCCGAGTACTTATCAGCCTTTGCATCAAACACAAATCGCCAAAGTCATCCCAGAGTACTTCATGTACACACATATAACACTGTCAAACTCTACACACCCTCACCTCCAAAGTCAAATGGGTTATCAACAGTCACTGGTTTGCAAATGCAAGCCTTTCACAATAAATTAAAGGGGAGGAGGCCATTTGTGATTCTCTGGTCCAAGTGCAGCCTGTGTTAGACAAGAGAGGGACGCACCTCTGGGTTCCTACAGTTAAGCGAGGCTGGGGGGTGAGAGGAGACTCCTCTGGCTCTTTAGGTAGTGAGCTTGGAGTAGCTGGGTGGGGAGAAGCGCCGGCGCAGATATTTGAGGATGTATAGCGGTAGGCAGCTGACCAGGGTGATTACAGTCACCTTCCACAGGAAGGACACTGTCATGATGAAGTACACATCTAACACAACAAAACAAAGACACAAAGGTCAGTCGCATGCACTGTAGAAATACAAGTTGTGAGTGATTTAGGCATATAAGAGCTTGTGACTATATAATAACGAAATTGCATTAGTTGGAACACAGGTAATTATATTTTTATATAAATATTTTTTGCATTTCCTGAAAAGTAATTTTGCACATTGGTTTCTGTCTGACATTGCCAATATAGCATTTAAATGAATCCTCTTGAAAGATTAATTGCATCATGAATCAAGCATAACACTCCTGTAGGACCTCGTTACATGAATATTCATGCCTTGACTGGAAACATCAAACTCAATGAGGATTTTATTTTGCTGACTTAACAAAAAAAAAAAAAAGATCTTTACAAATGTTAGATTAGAATAACGGTCATTAAAATCTAATTTCAGTTTGACCTCAAGAGCCAACAAAAAGGGTACTTTTGACCACATTCCAGTCATAATTCTCAGTGGTCGGGATTCCAAGCTGAAATTGGAACTTCATGCCACACATAAAGGCCTAAAGTAAAGGTTGGGAAGGCTCCATGAGAGTGTGTTGTATGTGTCACCAGTCCCAATATGGCAAAAGTAAACATAGCCTTTTTCACATGAAGTAAATACATCCCACAGCCTGGGACTGTGATGGAAAATCTATATAAATAAATATATATATATTTGTTCTCAATTAAAGTACATTTTACCTCTTATAGGGTCTTATAGTGCTCATAAATATGGCACCTAGATGTCTCAAATAAACACATGGACCTTGGCAGTAAATGGTAGCCGGGACAGGAAACCGACAGGAGTGCTAGGCATTTCCCCTTTGATACTATGGTATGCCCATGCATGCGCCACTCTAGCACAATGTGTCACTATGTTCACCTTTAGCCTTCCTAATAAGGGACAAACTGGACACCAGAGGCATGTCAAAACTGGACTGGTCCTTGTCACTGCCGAATGCTGACGTAGTATTTCAAGGTCAGGAAAAGCCCAATATCAATCAGTCAATCAGAGGGTGCATCGAAATAAATGAGCAGTTCTTTGTTTTTCCCTTTCCTTATTTGAAACGTTACTGACCTCAATATCAATATCCGTCCACAAAGGTGTCACCCTCTTGACTTGGCAGAATGTTTTGTGCATGTGTGCATGTGTTTTCTCACCTATGAACTCATGTAGGAAGACAAGAGATGCGATGTAACACGCCAGACTGAGGAGTTCGGCGACTATCATGAGCCAGTGCCACGTCTGGATGGTCAGTGCTACCATTAGCAGCTCAGTTAGAATGAGAGCAGTGAAGGAAATGGCAACGATGTGGACAAACTCCGACTCGAAGAGCAACATGGCACCATACATGATGATGCTGCCTGTAAAGCAAACACATTATGATTATTGATGACAGCGATGATTCTTCGTAATATTTGTATGCTCATGTTGATCATTGTGCCATATCCTTTAATCAAATAGTATGATTTTATTGAATTGGGATAACTACTAAATTGAGGAGAAAAAGATGGTTAAAAAAGGACAAATCTCTTTTCGATTGTAACCCTAGGCATTCAAAAACAACTAAATTTATTCTAAAATGCTAAGAAACTGGGACTGGTGATTCGGAAAGATAGCACTCCAGATGGATCTGGAATAAAGTAGAGCATCCATCAAATAAAGTCTGTTTTGACAGAGAGACGTTTGTGAGTGAGTCTGTACACAAAGGGCACACGGGTGTAACGTTGGATGGCTCTGGCAACGCCTTTGCAACATAAATGGCCCATGTCGGAAAACCACCTCAGGTTATTTAACATCCACAACCACCACAGACATAAATAAACTCCTCTAGTAATTAAGACGAAAGTGTGTGGGCAGTTTGGGAGATTTACGCATGAAAAATGCAGAGTGCAGTAGTTTCTGGTGGCTTTGTAAGGGCAGCTTAAGGTAAGCTTTGTTTGTAAAACACTGTCTTTTAATCCCACATACCACAGTCTCACATAAAGTATAGTAGAATATCTCATGCCGTTACATGTTAGTGGACATCGCTACACAATGCTGCTTGAAAACACATACATACAGATGTGCATTGTCCAGTTGTCTTGGTGCCATATGTTTGTATGCCTCTGTACTCTGTACCAATACTAGTTTTCTGAGGTTTTTACATTTACTTCTTCTTCCTTACCTTGGTAGATGCTTATTATGACCCATATTAGAAATGTCTTGAAAGACAATGGCCTGCCCTGTGAAGAAGCACAACAATTTGTAGTAGATGCTGATTAAGAGTGTATTCAAACTGAAACAGATGAGGAAAGCTGGCTAATACTTCATTACGAGATAGTAACCAAAAGCATAATCGCTATTTTTGTCAAACCATAAGGACCCTGCAACAATGTATGAATGAAATTTGATTGTAAAATGAATACCTTTAATAAGTCTTTATATAGCTCTGGGTAAAGCATGGCGACTTCTGACTTAACATCTTTGTCGAGCACAAGAGAGAACACAGGGAACATGGTGTAGATAGTAGAGTAGCTGAAATAGAAATGATTTTGTTATTTAAACTGCTGAAGTTTTGGCTTACTTGATTTGAAGCTTAATTCTACACATTCAGGGATCTATCTTTAAGCAGTTTTAGCCACTCACTTCCTTTGATTTTGTTCCTGGATGCATTACAGTAAAGCATAAAGATTGCATAGTTTCCCATCTTGCCAATGCAACACAAATGAAATGCCATGGAAACAGCCGCCAATTGTTTTTGTGTTAAGTCATTGCTATTCATAATGCTTTGCTCACCCGATAACTAAGAATCCTTGATAGAGGGGGACAGAGGCAAAGTAGAAAACAGATGAGAAAACGGCCTGCGGGGAGAAGAAAAAAGCAGAGATTATGAATGAATCATCATTTATATCTGATGTCATGAAAGGAAGAAGGCCGTTTCCGTCAACTTTGAAATGCTAAACACAAAAATATAACAAATGGCCCAAATTAATGATGATTAAATGACAAATTTAAAATATACAAGAAATGAGAGACAGTGAGATCATTTTTCAACCATGACTGCTGTCGTAACTTTTTTAAAAAGGTTGGAAACCCTGACATTTTTCCGAAACCACCGTGACCATTTTACAAAGTGTCGCAATTTTTTTTATCGGTCGCAACTAAAACTTACCATAGCCCTAAACTTAACCTTAATAAAACCTATACCTAAACCGAAGATGATAGATTTTGACAATGTCAAAATGTTCATACAGTAACGGTCTTTTCTTTTTTAGGTGTTGTTTCTTCACTGTCATCTGGTGACCCCCCCTCACATCCTTTGGAGCCACACCGACCTGGAAAGGTTGACTCCCAATTCTAGGCCACCATGGCTGGCAATTTATTCCAGGCTTTCCCTTTTTACGCAACACAGACGAAAATGAAAGCCTGGGTGTCGAAGCTAATTGTAGTAGGATTCTTTAACATAGTCAAACTAGTCAGTCAACCAGATTGGTAGGTAGGTCCCATAGCAAACAGGTCACAGCTGTGGTTGTGGTTGGTGTTAATGTGTGCCATGTGGAGGATGGCCTCTGAAAAGCCAAAATGAGTCATGGGCTCTCCCGCTACGCCCCAGTGTAGGCTGCTGTTGGATTGCACTAAAGATGTAGGTTCAGGGCCCACTCTTCTGATCGAGAATGTTGACTCAACTCCCTGCCTCATCTCACTGACCTCTGATCAGATCTTGTTAGATTGCTGTCAATCCTCAATCTCATTGTTGTTCATGCTCTAGATTTATTTATCCCGTTAGTGGATTGCAGACGTTTTGAATTAGTATGCATTTGGCCATGGACCCCAGATTTTCCAAGGGGCACCTTGGTGAACGTGGTTCAAGTGATAGTACCCTACCTACTGACCTACATCCTGTAGGCTTAAGGCTCATTCATACTCCACAGTGAAGTGACTCATGGTGAAAGGGTTTCACCGTGGTGTAGTTTAAGGGTTATAAAACTACAACATTACATCAATCACCATGGTGATAACTGATCACCGCAAATCTCGACATGTCTCTTTCACCCTGTCTAGAACCCTTTTCATACCAGGGCCCAGTATTTATTCAGCATTTTAGCCACGGAGCACCATTTGATGAGTTTTAATCTCTCAAGAGCCAAAAGCAAGGATTTTGAACTTTTTGTCTACAATTTAGGAGAGATAACTGGCAAAACGTTGGTCAAAATAACTATTATTTTATATTTTCTAATTCTACATTCTTGACAATTAAGTAATTCAGACATTTAAATTCATTTTATCTCAAGACTTACCCCAACCACACCTACGCGCCGGACCCCCCCACCTACCTGCATGGTGCTGATGCACAGGCTCCTGTGGATGACAAACTGGCTGAGGGCTGCAGACCTCTTGTAACTGTTCCGCCCGTGGACCATGAGGAGTCGGCCCAAATGTTTGAACTGAGTCACAGAGAAGTCAGCGGCCAACGACGCCTGCTTTCCTTCCTGTCAGAGAGACACAGCAACAGAGAAAATGATGCAAATACATGTGCAGAATAGAGTAAATGACTCCCCATGGTCTCCCTTATGTCCTAGAGCCAGGTGTAAAACTGGACAAGGCACCCACACTCATATGATGTGGACATTCCCACTAATCAGACTTTCTGGATATCCATTCAAGATGAAAGGCTGAAACAAATTGGAATTAGAATACCATTAGATCCAATTTATTAGGTCTTCGGGTCAGACCATGGCTAATCTTAGAAATGCTTTCTAGATCTTGATTCAAGTTTTGTAAAAACCTTCAAGTATTTAATTAGAACAAAACTATAACAGAAGGGGGTTCCCGTTCCTTAGTGTTATGTTGTGCCCAAGTGTTGTTATGCATTCATACATTCATACATGTCCTTTTATGTTTAATAAAAATATTGAAATGCAGGATGGATAGATCAGTTAGTTAGTCTATAGAAGGTCAGTCAGATGCAAAATGAAATTTGCAAATGAACAGCAGTGGAAAAATAACTCTGATTCTGTGGTCATGGAAACAGTTTGGTGGATTATGGTTACGATCCAGGTATTTTATGGGCACCGATAAGGATGATGACTCGCGTTTGGGTTTTGTCTGTGCGGTGTGTGCACACAACAGATTCTCACAGGAGAGGAATTTGTGCACGTCCCTCGACATCTGGGACAATCTGTGACAGCCATCTCAAAAGGAAACATGCACGCACGCACGCACGCACGCACACACACACACACACACACACACACACACACACACACAGAATGTGAGAGCGGCAGCAGCGTGAGCCCATGAGATGGAAGAGAGTCTTACTTTGCCCTCCACTCCCACGCCACAGTCGGCTTCCTGGATCATGCTGACATCGTTTCCTCCGTCCCCTAAGAGAAAACAACAGGCGTGGAAGTGTCAGGATTCACATATCTGTGCATGACATGCCAAACACATTGTGTTACATTGCTTGTAAGACACTCCCTTAAAATGACATGAACAGTCACCTCTAGTTTCAGGGTGGTTAACTGGAAGAACCAGCCAATATAGGCTCTGAGATCCATATTGAAGGCAAACTCATTGTGAGCCATGAAGTTCCTGATGTTGGTGTGTAAGCAATATTCCACTGGCAATGTCCAAATTTGACTAATTACAGCCATATACCTAACCTGTAAACAAATATTATGTCCATCTTCCCCTAATTTGTTGAACCATGTGGAGGTTGCACAGAACTAGCTGGCAAAATACACGTTGTATTTTCATACAACGTACAATTCAGCATTTCATTATGAATGTGGACATTTTAGAGAAAGGTAAAGTGTTCCTGAAATGCGATAAACCCTGAACAAAAGCTAATGTACCTAAAAAGTTGCAGAAGCATAATATGGATTGCGTTTCTAGCCTGTAATAAGCGTGTAAGTAAGGCTCGGCCCAAATAATACTTGGCCCTGAGTATAAACAGAGCTATGCTGTCGCAAACTATGTTCACTTCATGGGATCAGTCAATGGCGGCTATATCATCAAGTTGTTTCACCAGGTTAATGATTTTTCTTTTACGACCTTTTTTTCTGAGAGTGTACATTTGTACACTCTCAGGAAAATCTCCCTCAATGTTGTAACATTTCAGCTGGTCCAAGTATTATTTGGGCTGAGCTTTCATGTATTCCTTGGGGCTACTACTCACCTACAGCACAGGTCAGTTTGCCTGTGCGCTCCTGCAGCAGCCGCACTATCTGGGCCTTCTGAGTGGGAGCACAGCGGCAGCAAACCACAGCGGGACACTGACACGCTAGCTCCATGAACTCATACTCGTAGAACTTCAGACACACCTTGCAGGGGAGCGGAACATACATGTGTTGAGCGGCACAGTGCACAACATAACGACTGTGGGTGTTTATCTTCAGTATGTCAGAGACACACAACTTACAGTTGGTGTGTGTGTGTGTGTGTGTGTGTGTGTGTGTGTGTGTGTGTGTGTGTGTGTGTGTGCGTGCGTGCGTGTGTGTTTTAGACAATAATGACAACCACATGCATACCACTAAACTAGGAGACACACGTGGCACTTACCTCGAGTGAGTCCCCCGATATCACAAGTGCACAGTCGTGTTTTCTCCTAAATGCGTTGAGCTCAAGGTGAGCTTCCCCTCGTGTTGTGACCTTTGACAAGGAGAACATGTTATAATACATACTAGAGATGCCCGATATTGACTTTTTTACCGATATCCGATATCCCGATATTATCCAACTTCTAATTACCGATACCGATATCAATCAATATCAACCGATACCGATATATGCGGCCTCCATTGGTGGAAAAATAACAGAAACTATTACTATACAAATATTTAATAGAAATAAACATTTAGTATAAATACGAATTCATAAGTTCATAAATTCAACATGTAGCCTACTTGAGTAAAGTACAAAAGTAATGGTATAAACATGACCGTAGCAGTGAGTCTACATCTCTGTAAATAGTCATAATTTCCAGTTTGTAAATACCGATACCGATATTTTCCGATATGAAATTTGAAAGCTTTTATCGGCCGATAATATCGGAGGGCCGATAATATCTGGCATCTCTAATACATACAGTACATACACAACACATACACGTGCATGTATGTATGCAAGCCCACCTACAGTAACATTTGCTTTACAACTTAACTGATGGGGACGAAAAAAGAACTCCAAGAACATGCCACTTTCAAATATAGACTTAAATGTTTTTAAAAACGTGGCACTGACGTGGAATGTGATCAATCCGTCAGCAACTGTTGATGCTCTGGTATGAATATCCTTCAGCTATTAACAATTCATACGTCAATCCCGATCATGCCATTGGTGTCAACCAGGAAACTATTCCAGATGCATGTGTTACAGGGCCCAGTCAGCACTCCCTGTGTCCCACTGGGACAGCAGTTTTCAAGCTGTGCCAGCCATTGTTTTTGCTCTTCCAGTAACCACTGTTGTACGCAATTTGTAACCTTCCTATATGGTCTGCTCTCCGCCTGCTCTGGCGAGGGTCCAGAGGGGAAGTCAAGGGACTATCAAAGCGGTTTGAGAAGCCTAAACCTGCAAAACAAATTAGGAAGTGAGCCCTCAGTGCGTTCCCTCTGGGAGTGGCTCAGCTGGTCTCCACACTCAGTGGTCTCCACACTCAGTGTGAGCGACGGCCTGTTTGTCCTGTGTGACAGTGACTTGGACGGGCCACACTGGTGGGAGGTGATTTATTCAGCTGTGGATCCTGGCCTGGTTGCTTGTGTAGTCGTGCGGGACCGTATGACCGCTAGCAAATGGGCCTTGGCCGTGCAAAGGATGGATGCCCACAGGTCATCGTAGTCAGGAAACCATGAGTACCCCTTTGAACTGGGGAAAGCCCTGGGACAAGTACTAAAATCAACCATTGGTCACTTAACGGTATATGCACATAAGAGGAAGAGTACTCACAGGTCTGAAGATATGGATGTCCTGGTTCCGTGTGACCAGATGGGCATTTTTGGCGGTGCAGGTGGCCGTCTCCAGCTTGTCCCCTGTCAGCATCCACACCTAAATGGATTGTAATCAGATAATAGTATTTAGATTTGTACTCCAAAAAAATAACTAGAAATTATTCTCCCCAGAGCACGGTTACCCATCGGCACTCCGACGCACCCCCATTCCGACACACCTCCCTTCCGAAGCACCCCCATTCCGACGCACCCCCATTCCGACGCACCGCGATTCCGATGCAACACAACCCCGCTCCGCCCCCTAACCATTACGCACGCTAGGCAAGGGCGCGCAGAACAGCAGAAAGCATGATAAATGAATGAAACAACAGCAGACACCCACTGCGATATTTGCTGATCTGATTCCCGAATGAGTAGGCCTATGGAATGGATGATTAACCCAATGTATTAAATAAAATGAAACTGTATATGATACACCTATCATCTGTCTCGCCTGTTTTTCTTGCTTTGTCTGGGTCAATCCGTTTTTTCCCAGAACTGGCGTGGAATATATAAACTAGAACTATGGGTCTGCTTGCGCTCAGAGAGAGAGAGAGAGAGAGAGAGAGAGAGAGAGAGAGAGAGAGAGAGAGAGAGAGAGAGAGAGAGAGAGAGAGAGAGAGAGAGAGAGAGAGAGAGAGAGAGAGAGAGAGAGAGAGAGAGAGAGAGAGAGAGAGAGAGAGAGAGAGAGAGAGAGAGAGAGAGAGAGAGAGAGAGAGAGAGAGAGAGAGAGAATACCATTAGGTGTCATTAAACGTCTGAGGCTTATATTATTAGTAGTGGGCAACCACACTGTCGTTATTGTGATGCGTTTTATCTGCACGACCTTGGACCAACAGAGTGAACGATACAGCCGACCCAGCGCCACCGCTCTGGCCCTGTGGGGGGTCGCCCCGTCGGGGAAAGTTAAGTAGCGCTTATATTTAAAGAGGACATTTACTCTGTGATCAGATGGACTGTGCGTAGCCTACTGCGTTATTTAGTGGTTTGTTAATCCTGTAGTTTTAGGACTTCATGCATGTTTTAGAAATGTTAATGTGATGAAATATTTTGATTGCACTGAATCGTATTAGTTCTATGAATTGCTGTAGTGGGGGGGGGGGGGGGTGTAGGCTATGCGTTTTATTATTTGTTGTTGACGTATATGAAATGAAATAGCCTAAATAAAGCAGTGTATATAGTTGAAGTTTGGAATACTCAGCCTCCATTATTGATGCTCACAGTAGATTTATCCTGTGAGCGGGCACTTTACATAGGCTATCTCATATCTGAGAAGGTTTATTACAATAGCCTATATTAGGACATGATGGACATCCAAGTACAGTGAATCACACTGACTATATGCGTGCAGTGTTATATTGTGCATTAATTATAGGGCTGTGAAATAATTATAAAAAAAAATCAAATTAATCACATCTCTCAAATTAATCATGTTTCATCACCATGTCGAAAATATGCCTGTTTTCCTTTACAGGGTTTGAACATTAAAAAAAAAATAATAATAATAATAATCTGGGGGAAAACAACTGTTCTTAAATATTTATCAAAATAGGTGACCTATACAAGCCCCGAATGCTTGTGGATATACTCAACTGCAGAGACACACAGCCATTGTCTCCGTAAAACTGTGCTCTGCCCATTTTCTTCAATGCAATATGCTCAGCGAGTCGTTTTGAGTTAATCCCTTTTTTTTTATTTTATGAGATTAATCAGAAAAATTTAACAAATTAATTCGTTATTTTCAACAGCCTTAGCATTAATGTAATTTTAGGTTTTCATGAATATTGTTACTTTAAAGGTAAACGTGTGCAGTAGGCCTACAGTCTAGTCTAGTTTATGAAACGATGCTTTGAATTGACTGAATTGGACTTGTCCTAATGTAAGGGGATTGTATTGGGTGGGGGGAAAGCAATCTGCATACGTTTTAATACTGTTGCCATATGAAATTAAACAAATGAAGCATTGTATAGTCAATCGAGTTTACAGTTCTACTTGTAGAAATGTGAACGGGTGCTTTACATTGGACATTGTTTTTGTTTTTGTTTTGTTTTTTTAACTATACGAGTATATACTGTAACTGATCGAATTGATTGGTATAATGTGTCATTTTTCTCTCATACACTATTACCATGCATGGTTAGGAATAATAAGTTGCGTCGAAGCAAAACTGAACTTGTATGCAATGTATCTGTTGCACCGCGCATGGTCATGTTTGGAGAGGAACTCGTCCTCCACAGTAGCCTATACTCTCCACCAACAGTGACCTCCTCTAACGGGCAGTGTCAGGTCCGCAGCGACCTGCAATTTAGAATTAAAATGTATGCGTTGAACAGTCTCTTTAACCCAGAGCGACATTAAGCAAGTGCATCACATGCTGATCAGCACCATGGACAGCTTCTGATCGCCACGTGGCGGCGTTCGTGATGTTGATCAGCCGCGATGCTGATCACAGACTGGTCATCATTAGAATTGACCATCAACAGGGTGGTCATTATTGAAATGGATCACCCCTGGCTGCCGGTCAGTATTTGCGATGGCCAATGGGGTTGGGGCAGTCAAAGGTGCACAGGTCATAATCAATCAAGATTTGTCTATAAAATAGTGTCCCACCAGTAGGGTAATTCTTTTTCAACACTGGTAACGGACAATGGCAGCAGCACCCAACCCGGTACCACTACCCCCATACCTGCAAGTGTCTAACATACTATATAGACCTCCAAAAAGTCCTGGGTTCTTAAATGAGTTCTCAGAGTTATTAACTATCATTATGCCCCAATATGACAGGATCTTGATTCTTGGGGATCTGAATACCCACATATGTTGTGCATCCTCCTGTGCTTTAGCGTCAGATTTTATTGCACTTTACGAATCCTTTAACTTTGTCCAATCAGTCACTAGTCCCACACACAACAAGGGTCATATACTCGATCTGGTGTTATCGTTCGGTTTTAATGTGGACAGCACTAGAATTATGGAATTTCCAAGGTCTGACCACAGAGCTGTGACCTTCCAGACCCGGCTCCCCTTCCCTGGCACTAAGCCCCCATCGTCCACCCGCTCCCGTGTTTTTAATTCAAACACAGCTGACAGGTTTCACCGGGCTTTCTCATCTACCCCTTCTAGTCCCACCTCTCAACCTCAAAATTCTGTTGATGAGTTGCTTCATAATTTTAATAATAAATGCACTACAATTCTAGATAGAATTGCCCCCTTTAAAACAAAACTTTTTAAACCAAAAGCTATGCTGTGGTCTAATGAGCAGACTAGAGAGATCAAACGAGAATGCCGAAGGGCAGAGAGAAAATGGCACAAGGACAAACTCTCTACCTCGTACAATCTACTCCGTGAGCGCATGACTGCCTACCAGAATGCTGTCATGGAAGCAAGAAGTTCTTACTTCTCCAATTTAATCACTGCAAATAGCCATAATCCCAGAGTCCTTTTTCAGGCCATAGACTCTGTAGTTGGCCCACCTCCCACTCAACAGCTTGAAGAATCCACTGAAAAGTGTGAAGAGTTCCTGTTACATTTCATAAAGAAAGTAGAGGACATTAGACAACAGTTCAACCCGGTACCGGGTTCCCTCAGTGTGGGCACCCCCCCGCCATCATTGTTGACAGAATTTGAACAGGTTTCGCTATTAACCCTGGAAAAAGTCATCTCCAAGATGAACTCCTCCACCTGCCCCTTGGACATAATGCCTTCTAAATTTTTAAAGGAAGTACTGGCCACATTAGGTCCCGATATTTTAACTATTATTAACTGCTCTCTCTCTTCAGGCTTCTTTCCCTCCTGCCTAAAGGCAGCTCTAGTTCAGCCGCTCTTAAAAAAGGCTACGCTGGACCCTTCGGTTCTAAATAATTTTAGACCGATCTCAAAACTATCATTTTTATCAAAGGTTTTAGAAAAAGTTGTATCTACGCAACTCATTGCCCACATGAATTCTAACAGCCTCTTTGAGGAGTTTCAATCCGGGTTCCGTGCATACCATAGCACTGAAACCACGCTAGTAAAGGTCACTAATGACCTACTGCTTGCCGCGGATGCCGGCAATTGTTCAGTGTTGCTCCTTCTCGATCTGAGCTCAGCGTTTGACACAGTTGACCATTCAACTCTTATTCAGCGGCTAGAGTCTTGGGTTGGTATCAGGGATCGAGCACTTGATTGGTTCCGATCATACCTCACAGACAGGAGTTTTTCTGTAGTGATGGGGAAGGCCTCATCGGCCCAAGCCCCCCTACGCTCGGGCGTCCCTCAGGGTTCAATCTTAGGCCCACTTCTATTCTCAATCTACATGCTTCCCCTAGGGCAGTTACTACGCAGGTATAACATACTTTTCCATTTCTATGCCGATGACACACAGTTATACATACCACTTAAACCCGGAGACACCAGCAACTTGACCCATATTCTCACCTGCCTATCTGAAATTAAATCCTGGATGTCCCAAAACTATCTTCAACTCAATGAAGGAAAAACTGAGGTCCTTCTATTTGGTCCTTCTCATGTCACTATTCCGTTTCACGCCCACCTCAATAACCTCTCTAACAATGTTAAATCATCAGCCCGCAATCTGGGTGTGATATTCGACACTGATCTATCGTTTAGTGCACAAGTAACTAAAGTGGTACAATCATGCTTTTTTCAACTCAGAAACATTTCCAAAATTAAATCATTTTTATCTTTTGCAGATCTTGAAAAAGTAATCCACGTTTTTATATCATCTCGTCTTGATTACTGTAACTCTTTATATTCAGGTCTTAGCAAAAAAGCTATTTCTCGTCTGCAACTCGTGCAGAACTCCGCTGCAAGACTCTTAACAAGGTCCCGGAGGCGAGACCACATTACTCCAGTGCTAGCTGCTCTCCACTGGTTGCCGGTGACACTTAGAATCGATTTTAAAATTTTACTTATTACATTTAAAGCCCTGCGAGGCTTAGCTCCCAGCTACATCACCGCCATGCTGAAACCCTATAGGCCAGCTCGCACTCTTAGGTCGTCTGGTCTGGCCCTCTTAGAGGTCCCCTCAGCGCGTCTGGTCACCATGGGCAACCGGGCTTTTGCCGTCCGGGCGCCCAGACTTTGGAATGAGCTGCCACTGGCAATTAGACTAGCTAGCTCAGTGGAATCATTTAAATCACTCCTGAAAACATATTTGTTCACCAAAGCATACCCCTAGCTTTCCTTTGTTGCACGTGCAGTGCCTATTGATTTCTATTTATTCATGTATTTACTTTTATGTGTTTGTTTTTTACTTACCTTCATTGTTTTCTTCACTGTCTGTCAATTGTTGTTGCCTTTGTAAAGCACTTTGTAAACATTGTTTTAGAAAAGTGCTGTATAAATAAAGTTTATTATTATTATTATTATAACAGTCACGGAGGGAGGGTGTTGATCATTGATAATTACCGCTACAGTTCCACAGTACACTGTCAAGTGTCAATGTGGAAGAAAAACTTTTTTATTGGGCCCTCTAATGTAGGCAGCAGGCTATATGCCTAAATACAGTAACATGTTGGAAATGGAATTCCCTATATTGATTTCGTAGGCTAAAGGCATGCACACCTGGTTCATCTCTGAGCTGAGCACAGTGAAGTTCACTATAGCGCTTGGATTTTTTTCCTGTCTATAACGTACCGGTATTCTGCCTGTTTGAACAGAACCCGTGAATGACCCTGGACCGGACCAACGACGCACGGCTTTCCAAATCCCCTATCGGACGCGACGCTCATCACGGACTGCCTCCCCGGAACCCTGCACGCATTCATTTTCGACGACGTCTCTGCCTAACCCCCATATATATATATATATATATATATATATATATATATATATATATATATATATATATATATATATATATATATATATATATAATCTTTTTTTTTTTTTTTCATTTACACAGCAGAAGAGACTTTAGTTGTTATTATATGCAGTTAACACGCACCATTTTCGTTGAAATTAATAATGTATATTCTTTTTATTTCAATTATTAATATTATTATTAGTATTATTTTGTTAATAAAACTGTCTTGAATCCAGTCTAAGTTTGGTATCTGAAACTATTTCTGGAAGTATTTTACGTGTTTCTGAATCTATGTATCTAATACATCTCCGCTAATGGGTTGAATTCAAGGGTATTCTTGAAGTAGTTAAGGCAGGCCTAGGCCTATACTTAGGCTACACTATCTGTTTGCATATTGAATGGGTTAAGTCACTAACGTTGAGATTCCTATTATGCTTTATGCTGGGTCTTAGTGGTTTGTTCGTTCCTGCAGTGCTAAGAGACTCATTAGCGATGGGACAGACTTGAGTTTTCAATCGGTGGTCCGCGGACCCCACGACCCTAAAGAAAAAAGGGGGTGCGTTATTGTAGGATAGGCTATTGCAGTGATATTTCAGGACACGTCCGGGATGTGTGGCAGCCCACCCCACACACCAGTGATAATCATGGTCCTCAGGTTGCTCTTAGAATGGTGGTCCCTGGTCAAAATCAGCTGAAACCATCTGGGATGGAGTAGCCTATAGACTTCATCCATGTGCTAGGCCTACGAGCCAGGACAGCGCATTATAACGGGTCAGTTAATTCGGCAAAAACAACACATCAGCAAGCTATCCCCACATTGTGATACACTGTAGGCACAGTAGCTACCATGCATACATTGGTTTAATGGTAATTTCGTTATCGGTACCTATAACTCCACACGCATGCACGCACGTACACCCGGCATGCCAGCAATGCGCACAGAATATAGCTGATATGAACAGATAAGGCTGTCCTGCAAAGCAGCCAAGCACTTCACTATTCTTTCTAGGCCCACATGCGTAAAAGGGTACCCAGACAGACACAGCACCTGCACTTCTTTACCCATTTATTAAAAACATCTAGAATGTTAGCAGAAATATGATGGACAGGAGTTATGTGGTCTCATTAAGCATAGTGGTGGTAAACGTTTAAACCTAGTAGGCCCCTAGGCCTATTTATCGTATGTTTTGTGCTTTTATGTGTGCATGATTCGCCTCTGTGTCATCTTACTCATCTATATGTATTATTGAATATCTATAACTTCCAGGCATTTAGTCTGTTTTTTTTTAAATCGGTGCTGTATTCAACTAACAGGTTTAATACCGATATTCCCTCTTCAGAGGTTAATGTTTCTCAGATAGGGGATGGATCATATACATTATCCATTTCGATGACAGATCCATTATTTTCTTAATACCTTTTTTATATAGCTTAGAACTGCCATCATTTTTAGCCGGTGGAAAATTATCATTTTACCCCCGATTGGTATTGAATTGAGATAATGTATGCATATCAAGGAATATGCCACAACATGACAATAATAGTTAACAATATAGTCCTGTAACAAGAAGAGGTTGAAGTCACGTGAATGCTTCTTCATGCCGAGGTTAGTCATTGAAGACTCGCTGTCCAGCTATCAAGTCTCTTCAGTGTCTGTCTGTTTGTCTCTTCAGAGTCAGAGATCATGAGTAATAATGTCATATTTCTCGAATGTGTAATGAATCTTGCGCGCGCGCAGCACACACTTACGCACACACACACACACACACACACACACACACACACACACACACACACACACACACACACACACACACACACACACACACACACACACACACACACGCGCGCGCGCGCGCGCGCGGGCGCAGCAGCAGCTCTATCATTTGCATGCATTCTGTGCGTTCGTCCTTAATTGCCTGTGCATCGAATGCTGTTGTTTGTTTGTGTGGAGGTTGATGTATCTTTCATGTGGTTCATATAAGTTTGGGGGGGGGGGGGGTGTCGGAATAGCGGTGTGTTATAATCGTCGGAGTGGCGGGGTTTTAACTAAAGGGGAGAAACCCCGCTATTCCGATCAATGCCAGTCAATGGTCGGAATAGCGGGGTGTCGGAATGGCGATCTGTTCCCCCAGAGCACAGGTGTGGCAATAAATCAATCATAGGCAATCAGTGTGGAATATGAAAAGACAGATCCATCATGATTTAATTCTGTCCTGATATGAAACAATTTACATTTAATTGGAAAAATGCGATATACCGGTAGGTATGCGGTTAGGAGCAAGCTTGATTCAGGGAGGAGGATGCCTCCCTACCAGACTCTGCAGGGAGTCCAGGGTACTTTTGGATTAATAACATCATATGTAAAATATAGTGGCAACATAATAGCTACTGTAATGTTAGAATAGTCGCTCATACTATAACTATTTTAACATTTGAAGTTGATGAAATCATTGTGAAATTGAACTGCTCCTCATTATTCTGGTATCCCCTCTAGAACCCCCAATCAAAAACCAAGAATCTCTAGGCTGTGAGACCTTGATGCCTGCGTTACGGAGGATCTCCAGGGTGGGCCTGACATCAGCCTGGAGCTGGTCCTCCACTCCGGTCAGACACAGCAACTCCATCTCCATCTCTAGACTCTCGATCACAGTGGCTACTTTCAGGGAGCGATCGTGGACGCTGAGCTTCGCTTGGATGTACCGCGCCTTGGAACAAAAGAGGAAGGACTGGTCAACATGGTGGGAATGTGTGGTGTTGGTGAATGGATATGATTAGGAGTGTGGTGAAACCATTCGGAAAAACATGGAAATAAAAGTAAAAATGTCATATATCTGCCATCACTGGGATATAAGACTGGGGGCATGAGGGCAGCAATGTTTTGAGACCAAAACAAGCTGCATACTGCATGAATAACTTGTTGGTTACTGCCAACTATGAGACAATGTACACCCTACATAGCAACACTCACAGAGTCAAATTAACCCTATGGATTTTGCTGTGTGTCTGATATACAGTATGTTATTGATAGTAATTGCCATGTCAACGCCTATCTGAAACGCTTCAGAGCAATTTTCTGGTGAGATAAAGCAAAAACAATTCTACATGTGACTCATACAGGAACGCAAATTGTGTGTGTGACTCAGTGAATGACTCACTGCTACCCACCAGCTCAGCCCAACCCCAAGTTCACACAATTACACTTCACAAAATGGGCCTGGGGCCTTCGACTGCCGAGGGGAGGCACTGCCCTGCCCAGCCCAAACAATGGGAGGTAATATGTATGTGTGGGCTGCGGGTCGGTGGGATATGGGTGTGTGTGTGGGAGGATGGGGTGTCCAGAGGGTGAACCTAATCGCCAGACGACAGCCTTTGACATTTAAAAACAATGTTAATGAAATGCAAAATTCCATATCCCGCGGAGTACATCCCTGTTTGGAGTATAGTGTAAGTACAGTCAGCCAGGAGACCTCAATTAGACATTCTCTGATATGTGAACCTAAATCTAAACCTACTGTATGTCATAACCAAAACAAACTGAAACACACATTTTAAGTTTGACAGGGGGAGTCAGAAGGGAGTGGGACCATACTTCTTCAAGACCGTCCAGTTGCAGGCTGTGGTTTGGCAGTGGTCTCATCATCATGTCAGATCTTTGTCATGTGCGCTTATAAATATGCTATTATCCTTAACTTTTATGTCCTTCCTGAGATTTGAACCTGGGGATGATACATAAGGACTAGTAGCTGCACACTGCCACCAGGTACTTCTCCATGACAGAGCCTGTAGCTACCAGGCCCCTTGCCCGGAGCAGATAAATGCACCTGTGAGCTTCAGGCAGTACTACTTGTTTTACCCATCAGGGGCTACAATTGCAATAGTAGGAAGACCACCTCCAAAGTGCTAGTTAATTGACATACTTTGGTTTACCATTTACCCGAGGGATCTTAAAGTGATGGTTCCCATTTTTAATTTAAGCTGTATGAAATACTTGCCATCAATGTAGTGGCTGAAACTGTATTAGTTGATTGCCATAGTCCCATGGTGGGAGTTCTGCTCTGGTTTTGGTGAATATTAAGCAGTTGTCTTATTTCTAAAATATTAGCATTATTTTGTGACCCCTCTATCACATGGAACTATTTTGTGGTGTAGTGTTTTGGACACAAAAAGCATAGTATCATTATTATTTCTTATATATTAGAAATACCCTATTGGCCTGAATATATTTCCTTTTTTCCAAAGGAAATATCCTTAACATTTCCTCTACTTATATTTGGGGACTATATTTTTTGACATTCAATGCTATTTTTACACACATGGGGGTTGTCTTATAACCAGGGTCGTCTTATATTCGGAACAATACAGTAGTTCAACAATACCAAACTATGTTAGTTTTGTTGATTAAACAAAAGCTCTCAGATCCATGTAAAAGTCAACCCAATGAACCCATGCTTGCTCACCTCAAAGTCCTGGTACTGCTCCTCTGTCAGAGACTTCTTGGAGACGACAAGCACCCTGAGACCTTCCCTAGCCATGTTTCCACACTTGGCACAAAGAGAGCCCATAACACATTTACAACGATATTAGTGACACAAACTGACACAAGATAAAAGGATGTTTAGAATGCGGTTAAACTCAGTAACAGCATAAGGTGAGGTGCTCATTACCTCCTCTTCCAGCCAGTCATTATATTGGACAATCCCAGCCATCACCACATCTGCTCCCTTCATGTAGAACGTGATTTCTCCTGTCGATTCATCCTGGAAAACAAGTCATTTTCCATCACTGCACTAGAAGAATTGTATTGTTTCTGTCTGTAACACTTTTTTTTGTTTTTTTGTTTTTTACAGAATTAATAATTTTCAACCTAGCGTCCCTATTTTGGATGTGTTATTATTGTTGAAATGTTTAATGTGCCATAAATATGGTGTTGATTAATTTATGAGAGGAAACAACAAACAAAAGATGTAGCTGCAGAGATAACATGTAAATATAAAACATATTCTTCCACTGTAACCCCACTGGTCCATGCACGCATGAACCAGCACAGTTTTCTTGTCAAATCACAGGTTTGCAGGTTAAATTAGGGCTTCTTTTGCAAACTGCTTCTTTTCATTGTTTTCAGGAAGAACCTGAAACCAAGACTGGTTATTTTGGTATTCATAAGGGACATTAAAAAAAGATAGAAACGATTATGATGAGGAAGCAAGGTTTCAATCGCAGACTTCCTGACGTTTAGAAGATCTCCCCAAGCCAACAAAAATAAGGTTACGTTAGTCATCATCAGACTTAGTCAGGGTTCACTGGAAGTTGAACGCTTTCTCAGATAAATTCATTTTTTGATCGTTTAACATAGAATCCTTGGTGGAGTCCCAGGGTGTATGCTGTTAAAACAACCACTGATCACTGACAGTTATCATAAATTCAAACAATAGCCAAATGCATATACATCCGTCAATCAATCTTAATGTTGGCATGTAATGCATAATTGCTCAATGGAAATAGCACATGCATAATGGAAATCTAATATTAGTGGTGTAATCTCTGCACTCACTCGAACTATGATGCCCATCCTTTTACTCTCATAGGTGAACGGGAATATCTGCAAGATGGTGAAATTCAGAATTTGACCACTAGGGGTCCGTAGCTGCATGGAGGACTGGTCCCGTCCCACCAGTGTGAGGCCAACACTCTCAGTCCACTGCACCAGAGACACCTATAGACCAATCACAGCCCAGGGATAAGGAGTTGGGTTAGTGAGAGGTCACACAATAAAAAGACCTTGATTGACAATGTAAGGGAAATGATGGATAGGTCTAATGGCTGATATTGCTTCTTTCGCCGATGGGAAAAATAAAACATAAAAATCAATACCATTATGGAAAGCTTTTTGTATTGTGGGGCACAGCAAAAAGCAAACGATGCTGCCAAAGTATAGATAAACCAAGAATTCGCTTTATTTATTTTCTAGTTTGAACATTTCAGAAATTAGACAAGCAACACATTCAAGGACACTTTGATCTGAGCAGTTTGTCCAAGAATACAGCAACCTAACCATTCAGCCCTAATCAATACTCAAGCATTTTCAGCACTCAGGCCCATTGATTGAAAAACTGGGAGAGACGATTATATATTTTATTCTTGATGAAAACACCGGTTTTCTGTCTTCTGCCTCATCCCCTCTGAAGGTCACAACAGATGACATCCATTAGTGTATTGTTGGGGGTGTATGTATGGGGGAAGTGTCACACATAGAGGGGGGCAGACCAAATTGCCCAATAACTTCCAGACCAGGGATTAGATCAAGATCACAAACCCAATACATCAAGTCTTCTGTGACAGAAGCCTAATGACATATGTCAGTGCACACATATGTACACAGATGGGGGTTAGGGATAACAGTTCTGAGAAGGGAGGCCAAAGGGGCTTGGGGGGACCAAGGTTGAGGTTCGATTCTGATCCCAAAATCAAAGAATTTGCAGCTCCGGAACCACTTATTTAAGTAAACCATCCATGACCATGCTGTCTGACAATGCCTGGCAGAGTACACTCTTAACGTCACCAAACGTCCAACTACCGTAATGCTTGTCATCCAAGTTGGGAACTATGAGGATTACGTCTTAGTCACAGTCTCGAAATATTCACTGTGGAGGCATTTTTATGAACTGGCCTCCACCGCAACACACCACCACCTTGTAATGCCAGTGCATTTGGCTTGAATTACAGCTGATTGCTACCGAGATGAATGCTACTGCATCTGGAGTTCTAGACGGCTTGAGTCATAATAACCACTATACTTGACAGGTTTTCATGAAGAAAACAAAGAAAATGATTCAGAAGTCCCTTATTTGTGAATCACTTTCAATCAGCCTGATTGTCATATTTTTCATCCAGTTGATCCAGATAATATTTGTGACATGTATAACTTAAAAATAAATGTTTTTTTTTCCTCTCGTAATTTGCAAATATTAATAGAATCTAGTGCATTGTCATGTAACACAGCAGTCACACACAGCTGCAAGCAGCCAATCATCCTTGTATCCCCCCTTAGATCATGTCCTATACCAAAAAACATGTAAGTGACGTTGCTTGCATTGTGACTGTGACCGTTACAGCCAAAACCATGTCCATATTAAGACTTCCTGTAAGACATAGAAAAGCAAACTGAAGTTCAGCTTCTTGGATCATTACATCAAGCTCAAACAAGAGCGGAGTGAATAATAATCACCAACCACAAATCCAAGTGAGTAATTCTGCATTATTGATGAAGACAAAGTGATTCCTCAACAGCTTTTCACAGGGGTTTCATGAATAATCAACCCAGTATCACATGTCAAAAGTCAAATAGTGACTTTTTTCCAGACCCCACACAAAGTCACTATTTGACAAATAGTCAAATAGTGACTTTCTGAAGAGGGCGTGGCTTTCCTTTTGTCTTGAAAAAAAATAAATAAAAAATGCATCAAAACAGTAGCGGCACTGATTCGAACCGCCAACCTACTGACTACTGGCCAACCTGCTTTACCTCCTGAACCACCGCGCCCCCTGCTGATTTGGGCATAGTTTTACTGATATTAGGGTTAGGTGTAGTAAAACTATGCCTAACCCTAACTAACCCTAAACCTAACCTCAGTAAAACTATGCCTAAACTTAACCATAACCTTAGTAAAACTATGCCTAAACTTAACCTCAGTAAAACTATCGCTAACCTCAGTAAAACTATGCTGAAATCAGCAGGGGGCGCGGTGGTTCAGGAGGTAAAGCAGGTTGGCCAGTAGTCAGTAGGTTGGCGGTTCGAATCAGTGCCGCTACTGTTTTGATGCATTTTTTTTTTTTTTTTTTTGCAAGACAAAAGGAAAGCCACGCCCTCTTCAGAAAGTCACTATTTGACTTTGGAAAGTCAAATAGTGACTTTGTGTGGGGTCTGGAAAAAAGTCACTATTTGACTTTTTCTGTGATACTGTGTTGCAACAATATTAACATACATCTATCTACGTTGTATCTTTATTATTAAAGGTTAGGTTTTATTGTTAAATTATTGGCTTATGCTACGATTGTATTGTTTTAATTATAAGCCTATAGTGAAACAATTTCACTGTGTGGCATAAGGCGATCACACCACCATTAGAGAATGGTGATGATGGTGATAAGTGATGTACTGTAACTGAAAAGGATTCCCAATTATTCCCGTTGTTTTAGACATATTGCTGACATTCTCAACCAGATTCATTATCAGTGTCAGAATATCAAAACATCAGAACAAGTTTAAATCCCAAGGCTGCCTACATTACAATTAACCAATATTAGGTACATTTTGTTTTTCTAACGACCATAAAGAAACAGATGAAGTGAGCCATATTAAAATATGTACTATCATGGAGAAAATTCATTGGGGGATAAGTGCAATGGGCTGGGGAGCACATTAAGGAAATCCGTATTTACAATGCAGGAAAGGGATCAAGTCGGATTCCACAGCCCACTTCCTAAAGTTCAAAGATCCATAATGATCAAGGACATAAAAGTGGAATGCAGTTTGTCTTTTCAAGGTTCCACTTTAAGAGGGGAAAAAAGCAGTGAAGAGACTCAGATAAGGATCACGACAGAAAAAAAAAAAAAAAAAAAAACGAATACGTCTCCATCTCAAGATGGGAACTCTATTCCCTGTGTTTGGCCTTGAGAAAATTAGCTCTCGTTGCTTTAATGGCGACTTTCCGACAAGCCTTCTTCTTCAAGTCAGTGTGTGGGCGTGTTATGTGCCATATCAAACATAACCATGATTTTTCTTTTCTCTATACAATCAAGAGTGTACTGTAGAATAGAAAACGTATCCATCTAACCTGTCCATGGTACAATAGATTAAAAATAACATCCCCCTCTGGCCACATACCTCATCTGGACTAGCAGCCTGGTAGACCCTGCAGGTGTCCTCATAGTGCTGCTCGGCCTCAGCCTGGTCCGTCACGCCGTTAGACTCGTACGCCGGCGTGACGTTGTGGACCAGAGCGATGGCCTTCACCGCCTCATGGACCCTGCTGCTGATGGTCTTACGGACCTTGGTGGCCGCTGGAGCTCTGGAGGCTGGAAGGTCGTGGGTGGGCTGAGGAAGGAGGATGAAGGAAAGGAAAGAAAGACACATTTTATCTAATGGGTTCATGCACCTACCATAAAACGGAACATGAAACAAGCATGAAAGTTTGCACTCAGTTCATGATTGCTAGCAACGCAGACAGTGGAATTCTTGTATATTTTTTTTTATTAAATAGTAACCTCAGGAACATAGTTAAATAGATTTAGTTAAATAGATTTGTTTAAACAGTGATGAACAACTATATATTACTGTTTTTCAATAATAATAAAATAATAATATTAATAATAATAAAAGAAAGAAAGCGGCTAAACTCTTTCTCAGATGAGCATTTTTTCCACAGGATGAAGAACCACTCAGTTACCAGTAACCGTATCATTAGTGTGGCAGTAGCAGCATGTAAACATAAACAGATGTGTGAAGAAAATGCGATCAATTAGCTTTTTGCATGATGGCCCTGCTATTTTTGGAGTTGTGTGTTCCAGGGGTTAATGGTGGCGTCATTAAAGCAGTGGGCGGCTGGTGCTTCGCTAGTGGCCTAATCCTGTTTCCTGCTTCGCTAACCCCTGGTGTCAAATGGACAAAGAGTGTCATCTGAGGTCAGGAAGCATTCAACCAAACAATAATCACAAACTAATATGTATCTTAAAACAATGGCTCTGACTATTTTCTTTACCCTTTCCAAAGCATTTGAAATGAGGGTATTTTCTCTACCATTCTCTTCCCAAAACAATCCAAAATATTTGAATCTTCAGCAGATTTCTGTTCTTGCCCAAAAGAGGTATGGAGCACTGCCACTTGATGTTCACTAATACTTAGTTGCGCAGGGCATTCACGCACCAAAAACAGCCACATTAAATGTGTTGTGAGATTGTAGATATGCTATTTTTCAGTGCACAACTGAAATTGCATGTCCGCAAATCCAGATATTAACCCCTTGATTGCTAGCTTAATTATTCTTAAATTATTCATTGCTTGTTAGCGATTTTCATATTTCGTATTCATCAAATTAATCCCAAACAAATAAGGTCTATAATTCAAAATATATTGTGGGTTATTCTTATGATCTTCATTAATGATATATAGTTAGGTGGCAGTAATGTGGACGATCTCCGGATATGGCCGCAAAAGTCGGTTAGGTTTAGTAGTGGCTGGTTAAGAATGGACGCGACCGTTGGCCCATTGGTCATGACTGTTTGCGATCGGTTGCGAACATCGGTCACGGTCAGGAAATGATTTCACTGTTTCTCCCACAAAGGGTTAAAACAATGTCTATGGTGATCATGCTCATAACCTTAGTTACATTACCTGTGTGTATGCGCTGAAAACATGGCTCTGTACTTCATCCATTGAGTCCATTCCATACGCCACAGTACCAAGATGGAGACGTCTAAACACCATCTCATTTTGGGTGAGAGTCCCTGTGAAATACATTGTATGTTTTTTATAAAAACAAACAATAGTGCAAAAAAAGAAAATATATTAAATTCAATTCAAATTAGGAATGCAACAACAATAACAACTTGGCCAATAGCCCATACCAATACCGACATTTACTGTATTTAATTATTTAGTTTTTGTTATTTATTTATTTATATCCACTTTGGTGCCAGGGAAACAAACCCTTCTGAATCTGCATCAAGCAACACACAACAAATACATACGGCCATCGTTGAATGACTTATTTGCCGATACCAGTCAATGAGGTAATATCATGCGATATGATATACTGCCCATATATCGGCACGTTCCTTATGCCTTATACAGTAGTACTGTATGTACAGTAAAGAGCCCTGAAGTGATAGATATTATGTGATCTTTTCATATTTTCACATTCATATGTACTCAGAAACAGTGTGTAGAGAGTACATATTTGTTTAAATGTGATTCCAGTAGGTGAAACTTTACAATGAAAAAGAAGGGAAAAGAAAGGCTAGAAGCTTCTGTGCTACGTTATACATGCCCTTTGTAACCTCACACTCACTTTAAAAGCAGTTTCCGTCAGTATATCAAAATGACCTCAGGGGCCCCGCACATACATTAGGCTGATGTATGAGCCTGCACACCACACTGCCCTTATTCGCGCTCTGGATGGGAAAATGGCTGATCATTTTATTGGGCTGGGTGGCTGTAAATCTGACAGGTAGTGCCTGTTGTTCATGGGGAAGTATACTGCAGAAGGCATGCTACTGTGTGTGTGTGTGTGCGTGTGTGTGTGTGTGTGTGTGTGTGTGTGTGTGTGTGTGTGTGTGTGTGTGTGTGTGTGTGTGTGTGTGTGTGTGTGTAAGCCTTCAGGGCTTTTTTGATTTAGGGATCCAATAAGAAGCATGTCTCTGAAAGTAGCACAGAGCAGTTCTCCCCAGGGAAGGAAAACACCCAGCTACTGGATATGGCCTCTCTCATTGCACTACATTTTGGCTTTTTTATTTCAATGCTTACTTGGCAAAGCCAAATACAAAAAAACAAAAAAACACACAAACAGTGAGTGGAGGTATATAATTGGCCTGCCGTGCACAATAAATGTTATAGACAGCTGGGCTACTGCAAAGCCATGAGTAAAAAATAAAATTTAAGGATGTTGAGTTAATGGCATTAATTAATTTAGCTGAATAATCAGATTAAAACTTTTAACGCCATTAACGCATTTGGACACTGACTCAACCCACTGGACATTCTCTCATTGCCAAAAATGGGTAGAGCACAGTTTTACAGAGACATATAGCTGTGTGTCTCCCTGTAACCAGAGCCATAGAGTATACTGTAGCTCAAGGCAACTACAGGCAATGGGAGCTTGTAGATCACGTATTTTGATTAATATTTAAAAAATAAACAGATCTTTTTTCCCCCAGATTATTTTTCTTCTTTAAATGTTCATATCCTGTACAGGAAAATATGGCATATTTTGACCTAATTTACTATGAATGATTATTAATTATGATGTAACTGTAATCAATTAATCAGAGCTTTAAAATTAATTTAATCATTCAACGGCCATGATAAAAATACATTTAATTATTGGACCCATGAAGGAAGAAAAAAGGGGGGCCCAATAACGGAGAGGGTCTAATAACTGATGTGGCCAGTCAATGATGTCAATACTAGAACGTCAGTTAACCAATTAACGTTTGTTAATTGGTATACTCCAAGGCACTGGTTCCCAAACCTTTTCATGTCAGGGACCCTCAAATTGACACCAATTAGCCCGCAGACCCCCAGAAGCGAAGACTTTTACGCTTCTAGCAGTAATTATAAACCTGTTTAATATTAAGGACCCCCAGTTTGACATGAAATGGTCTACGGACCCTCGCTCAGAGTTACAGACCCATACGGGTCCATTTGGTTCCAAACTATAATTTAGCTGATGACTCCCTGAACCCTCCAATGTTCTAACCTGTTTTGTCAGTGAGCAGGTAGGAGATGCGGCCCAGCTGTTCAGGTATGGTGCTGGCTCGAACCACTGTTCCCGGTATCTTGGAGTCTTTTCTGATCATCCAGCTGAAAACCATCTTTCCCATATCCAGGTTGACACGCAAACTGGACAAATTAGTAAATTAGATTAGACTAGATCAGTCAATACGATCAAAACTACAAAACTGAGGGAAAAACAAAATGGGCTTTGTTGTGAAAAGATTCCAAAAGGAACGTTTTACGTAATCAGGTCTACAACGTAGACTACGTATGCCTGGTTATACAACATTTCCCAGTAAGAGACGAGTCCCACCTGATTGGCACAATGTTAGAGAACAGCAGCAGGAAGCGGAAGATCTGCAGGTACCAGCGGCCGGCAAAGTGCTGAAGGGCCACCATGACGAGAGAGACCACCACCAGAGCTCCAAACAGGATCTTGGTTAAACAGTTCACTTCCAGGTCAAACAAACCCACCTATTACAGACATAGGTGGTGGACATGCAGGGACAAGCTTGTATCAACACGCTCAACAAAAGTTCATCAAACGTCACTGTTCTCTAAACAAGTAAATGTACACTAATGTCTACCTATATAGTATATATAGTCAGCTATTATGAGGAAATAATTGAAGGCAGGCCTTCAAACTGTGCGTCACACAACCGCACCTTGTGCTTAGGGTTGGAGGTGTTCATAACACTTCGCAGCTCCTTGCCTGTATAAATCACCACCCCCACCACAGTGCCTGGAGAAAAGAAAGAAATACAAATCACCTCAGGCTATAAGAGAACCCCCCGGTCTTGATAGGATGTTTCCCAGACTTACACTCTGGATGTGAAAGGATGACTTCAAGCGCAAAATGACAGTTGAGCTGCAGATTTTACGAATGCTTAATAAGCAACATATGTTTCATTGGTTAAAGCAGAACAAATCGTCTATGAAGGAAGGATGGATGCTTGTTTACACTATTGCTACAGTATTATAGATGGCCAATTCTCAATGGCCAAATGGTAAGAGCATCTTTAACCTATACTGACCTACGTTTTCTGAAAGACTTCAAATATTTATATAGCTGTGAACGCCACACAGTATGTACAACGTTCATTTTCTTTTTCTGATATTAAGTATTAAGTATTTGACAACATTGGTATCAGAAATTATGCAGTTGCCATGTCCCAATAACCACTAAAGCCAGTATTTGGGAATTTAAAAACGTGTTGAAAAGTTTTTAAAAACTAACACATCTACATGCTCACACCATGTTGTCTTGAGACACACTGTGAGCTTGTAGAGTTGACATTTCAGTAGTGTGAAGGTTTTCAAGGGTCGAGTGCAGGTCCTGATTATTTCCTCTTTCCCAAGTGCTCAGTCAGATATTTACCAGAGGCGATGACAGTGCTGGCCCATAGTGTGTTTTCAATGCTCAGACTTTCATTGACCGGAGGGTCCCCATCTTCCTATAAAAGATAAGATGACGTACAAATACACTGAGTGAAGGATCTTGGCAAAACAACAAAATACTGTCAATCAAAAACATAAAGGTAGCTATGAAATGGGGATATTCCTGGCGACGGTCAGAACTCACCCTGGTGAAAGTACCAATAAAATTGTGGATATCGATGTTTGGTTCCTCGGCATACACGTATGATCGGATCTGGAGAAGATCCTGTGAGGCGAAGATAATGTGTCTAAGAAATACGTGTCCTTTGTGATGTATGTGCAGATTAGAAGAATGTTTATATTTATATTATAGACATTGACTTCATAGACTGTGTTACTAAAGTTATAGTAAACGTAACAGTACTCGGGTTGACTTTAACTAAAATTCTTAGGAAAAATATGAAGTCGGTTATTGGTTCAATATATTTTTGGTTAATTGCCAGGTCTACTCTGTATGTTGGACTCACTGCTGCAGTGGGCAGTCTCTGTGTGCAGGCCACTGGGAGGCGTAGTTTCCAGTCCGTCTCTCCATCCAGCTGGTCAGTCCTCAGGAAACAAGAGCCTGGAAGAGGAGAGAAAGGAACCAGCTGCTACTTATGTGAGATGTGAACACATCACCTCTGGGGGGCACTGCTACATTATCTTGTAGCTCAGACACAATCCAGGGAATTGGCATTATCCAGATGCGGGATACCCAAGTAATATTCCACTACCTATAAAACCCGCTGAGTTAGCAGCCAACTTTTTGTCATTTTGTTTTGTACATGCTAAATTGATTGCAGTTGTACTTTATTTGGAAAACCAATAATCCAGTGCACTTCCTATGAATGGCTTTCAGCTGCATGCTACTGTCTGTTGGGATCAAGTTGGGAGTAAAAAGTAGAGAGGAATCCAGCCTTGCCCATCCCCCCACCAGTCTGCATGCTTCAGCCTGCCCACAACTCCCAGTCCTGGCCTAAACTCTTCATAATTGACCTAATGGCCTCCACATGGAAGAGAGATAACCAAGCACTATTTCCAGTAAAACAAAGCCGTTGTTTTTCTTCCCCCAACAGGAAGAGGTAATGACAACAGCCATCAAGCTGCCACCTGATTGAAAAGCTAGAAGTCTTAAGCAAAGCAACCGGGAATGTAAGACGGAGATTCCTTTGTTTGTTTGTTTTGCTGCGCCTGCTTGTTGTGAGAGGACATTATTTCGGATAGGACTGGAGTGGTTTTTGTATATGTGCAAATGAACACTCCAATGCGCTTCACTACATCTGTGTCTTCGCCAAGCCAACAAATCTTCTTCTGATCCACATTTGTTTATTCCAATGAGGCGTCTTGGCCTGATGGTCTGGGTTTTGTCTTTGCATTTTATATTTTGTTTTACCGGCCTTGATTTTACTTTTCATTATCTTATCATTTGAAAGACAAAATTTGCCTCAGTACATGGCACAGACTAAAAGAAAGGCTCTGACCACACCCATCATCACCATCACACTACACACCACACTTTTGAGCGATAACTGGACCCAATTACAATTTAGACATTGTAGGACTTCCTGTCCTGGCTCAGGGCTAATCCCTGCACCTCAGCGCCTTTTTAAACAGGCCACTTCCCCTGGCCAGCCCAACTAGCCTGTTGTGGAGATCTGGATGAATGACCAGCAGATGTTTACCATTTCTTTCAGAAGTCCTTAAAAAGATCATGTCAGCAGGAACGCGTTGGTTCTGCAGAGAAAGACAGAAAGAAAAACATGCCTTCAGTATGACATCCTGCCGCTGCACTTTGCCTCCTTTTCTGCACTTTAACTGAAGAAAGCAGTGAAGCAGGACTTTGAGCTTTTCATGTGCCACTTTACCTGCATGCAGCCAGTCAAAATAATAAGCTCTCCTGCAAATCATCCTGCCATGGCCTAAACAGGGCCCTGACCAGGTTTTACACTCTGCCTGACCCAGTCCCTCGGCTACAAAAACTACATAGACTTATTGGAAGATGAATACCCCATCCGATTCATCTTGACAGATTTCCAAACATTGGACTGGGCATGGATTATTGTTAAGTGGTCGATGGTCTTAATAAAGATGTATTATGGCTCTTGAGTTGGGGTAATTTGCAAAAACCTCTGGGCTTTTGTTTTGTCTGCCACTCATTTTAACGGATGAGGGGCTTCCATATCTTATCATTTTAATTCAGCAAACTCTGAATCACTCACTCATGTGAGTGAAATGTGCAGAGCAGTAACATGTGTGACCTTTCTTTCAGCTGTGTTGAAGGGAGTGATTACAAAAGAAGTCCCCTGTTGGAAACAAGACTTGCATCTCATATTTCATGTACAAAGACTTTAGAGAATCCAGTCCACAAGATAGCAAGGACACAGATAGCTGAAGCCAAATGTCACCAAAGGTTGGCTTAATTACAGCTTTTTAAACAATTGAATATTGTTCGTCCGCTTTCAAGTAAAAAAAAATGTATCAATAAATGGTACTTCATTAGATTTGTTTGGGAGCCAATTATAGCCAGTAGCCACATAACTTTGTGTCAGTTGTGTATGCATTGAATTTGACAGGCTGAATTGATCACAAGATTACAAAATCTTTACTAACTCCTTTCATCTCAACCAGCACAGAAGATTAACAAGGCAAACTTGTGCTTTGTCATATAAATGAAAACTTTAAGAAACAGCAGTATTTAGATATGTGACTGAGGCAACGTTTCACAAATATCCACTATCAGCATACAAACCTTTTCTACAATTATAAGGTCTCCGACTTGGATCCCACTGCTTTTAACCTTCACTGTGCCTGAAAGATATAATATTAAATAAAGTGAATGGATATTCACTGTAGTTTTGATTGATATCCTATGCATTTCATAGGGCGAAGGTAAGCTGAAGAATAGAAACATCTGAGATTCAATGTTATCAATCACTCAGTGGACATTCCAATCTGATTTTGAGTGAATGCAGACAGGCAGTACAAAGTAAAAATCCAAACCATCCATGTAAACGTTCAACATGGATTGTAAGCGATTTTATGACTGTGGAACATCCTGTTACCATTAATGTCAATCAAAGACAAAATTAACCAATTTGAAGCTTGCATTTATACCTAGCATATCATTGTAGGTAGAACTCTTCTTTGTTTTTTTTAATAGCAGATTGGCTATTTTTGTTGTTGAAATAGGATTTAACACCCAAATATACCCTCTATACTCTCTCACTTCCTATGGTCATGCAGAATACATTTAGTGTTCCACTCATCTCCTCTTGGTAACAAAGCAGAGTGAGCTGTTGTTCAACATGCCCCTCCAGTCACCCCATTGAAATTTGGGAAAGTAATTTTCCATGCAGATTTGAAAGAATGCTGGGGGAGTTGAGCCTTTTCTCTCATTCCATTTGGAATGAGCAGGCAAAATTGTTTGGCAGGGGTCACTGCCCCATGACCTCTGCTGTGACCTCTGGGTTTTTGCATATGCAAGACATTAAAGCACATTAATATTGCCATGCATTAGTTTCACAAAACTTCCAATAGTATTCTGTTCCATTAACAAAATGAATGAAAAGATGTTGGGGAGAATAGATACCTGCAAATAACAGACTTCTTAAAATTAACTTGAGTTGGTATGAGGCATGACACACTAATCAAACTAAAGATTGCAGAATATTACTGAAGTCTAAATTGATAGATGACAGGCTATCATCAAGGGAAAGCTATGCATGAAGTGATTTATTTATTATTTATGATCAAGCAGATTGCTGTGATGCTATAGCAATATCAAAACATTATGCACACTAGATCCTAACCTTCCTCATAAGATAACTCATGGCCGTTTTACCTCACAGAGTTTCCATAAACCACAGACCCCCGTGCACCGGGGGCCACTATCATGGAGGCAACCAGTCATTGTGTTTATGGGTAAAACAAGCTGCCACATCAAAGGGGCAAAGTGATGGAAACCACAAGAGGTCTCCTGCTTTTTATTGCTAGTAGCACTTTATTCCAAGCCCTCTCATGTACACTTTTACATTTCTGCTTTCAATTACTCCACATTTCCCCTAGCCCCTATAAGTTTTAACAGGACCAACTTCCTACAGTTAATAGATACTAATGCTGGAAGAAAACAAAACACCAGGTTTCTTTTTTTTCTTTTTTTTGGAGCGAAAGGTGTCATATTCTTACCTCTTGTGGAAAGCTTGCTATAAATCTGTGAATTCACTTCTTTATCTCGGAGGTAACATCGTATCTCCTCAACTGCCTCTCTTACAATTGTAATAGCCAAGACAATGCCCTACAGAAGACGAAACAAATGTTAATCCATTTTCTTCAAAATGTCACAGTAAGAAACACATAGCTATACTATAGTATGTTATACTTGTTGAATGTACCGGTACTTAGCCAACACCTAATAAATCTAATTCTTTAGCGTTTCACAGTAGTTGCACACAGCAGTGTTTTGTGACATAAAATATAACCTACCAAAGGGACCCAGTAAGTGTAGAGGGCACCCAACCGAAGCTCATTGACAAACTGAGAGCAGGCCAAGAGCAAAAAGTACAGGTTGAAAAAGTACTTGAACTGATTGAACAGCACCTGTGAACACACAATGATATTTTATAGAAACACAGAATGAACCGAGATTGTTCTCTTGAAGTAAAGGTATTATTGTTATAACTACACACCACATCTTCAGCGCTACTTTGCACAGCAAGTCCCTGAATAAACATTTTAGTGTGTGCATTACAGTATACAGTATTAGAAGAGGCCAAAGTCAGCCAAAGCATGCCATGCACTCTCTATTCCTCAATTTTCAGATTATTTACCTTAAGTCAATTTTCAGATTCTAATACAATATTCATACAAAAGTTTAATACACTTGTACTGCACACCATGCAAACAGCTAAAATATTTTACACCAAAGCTATTAATAATTTAGCTGTCATGTTACATTGCAACTGAGATCAATTAGATCTGAGGTGCAAGTTTACTGTGAAGGAAATGCTAATGCATTCTCATACTGTAGCCACTGCAGGGAATTTTCCAAACTGTTCAGTTTTGCAAACTGGAAGAACAGAATAAGCAGATATGCATATCTATTGAACAGATAGACTTACACATTAAGTGCAATATATTGTCCCTTCAGTGTAAGTAAAATAATTTGCAATTCAAAATACCATAGTCACTTGATTCTCCCATACAAATCGGAGCTACTTTTAATGTCTGACTTCATATACAAAAAAGCCTCTCAAGATTTAAGAGTAGTCAATGTGGGAAACAAATGCATATGTAAAGTATGTTCAGTCAACCTGGCAGTAAGAAACCATTACTTCCCTTGACTTGAAGTTATTCCCAAACATGTGTTTATGGGAGATCTTCAGTCACACTTTGAATTTTTAATTTTTGGGGGATGGGTTCCTAGTGTTGTTATGATGTTATATGCCAGCATATGGTCAACAAGACATTGTCTAAATATCTGTGTGCAACACCTATGACTAAATCCGGGGCCATCAGGATCTCCGCCCCGGTAAGACATTATCCCCAGAGCACAGCGGTGCTATCAAAATGCTATATTAAATGCTCAGTCAGCGATGCATAATGATGCTGATCCTCCCCTGTTACTGTATCAACACAAGGAGAGAATCTTCTCTCCAACCGCTTGATGTTGCAACTCTTCTAGTCTGGGCACGACTAGCATCAATGTGCGCATGCGTGTTAAGCCTGGCAAATGCCAGGTCGGCATATGCCAGGCTGGAAATCTTCTATAAGGCAGATATGGAAAGAGACGTTTGTCTGCCACAAGTATGTGTGAAAATGTCTGCATATTGTATATACGGTACTACGAACGACAAATCCAAGAATGTTCAAACCCATGATTCAGGGTGGCTGATGGGCTGACGGGCGGACACAGCACAAACAATAGTTAGTGCCAATTGATTCAGAATAATCAGGTAGCTTTAAGGTATGGCAATGACAGCCCTCCAAACACACACACACACACACACACACACACACACACACACACACACACACACACAGACACAGACACAGACACAGACACAGACACAGACACACACACACACACACACACACACACACACACACACACACACACACACACACACACACACACACACACACACGTGTGTGTGTGTGTGTGTGTGTGTGTGTGTGTGTGTGTGTGTGTGTGTGTGTACACACATGTATGTGTGCGTGGTGGGATCTATAACATTAGTCATATAGCACTATTCAGTTTCTGGCCAACTGTTTCCTATATTAGATGTTTTGGCCGGGAATTTCCCTTTCGGTGCATCCCTAATACATTATGGCTCATATCTAAATTACTGCATCTACATAGAAGCAAGTGCTGCTTACAGATCTGTCCTCAAAGAACCTATAGCACTGCAGACCACTGAGCCTGTGTCACAAAATGACTGCTGGTATGACCTGATGACAGCAGTCACAACAGTGTGACAAGGCCATTCTTCCAGGCAGCTTGAGGTATGCCAACAATCTCATATTACATTATATGCATTTGTAGATGTGTAGAAGTGTTCTCATCAAGGGTGAGATATGAGTGCAACAAGGCTAAAGATCAGCGTCTTATATATAATTGTACAAATGCACCAAATAGGCATGTAAGGACACGTAAATCGCTTTGGTAAATGCCTAAACTGTAAGGTTCCATTTGACCACTTAGTGAAATTAATGGAGAATTTTCCTGTGCAAGCATGAAAGCCACATCAATAATTTCAAAGAATATCCCAATGTTATGGATCCCTGGATAGTGCTCCTTTAGGGAGAGGTGAGAGAGGAGACAGACAGAGAGGGGGGGGGGGGGTGACCCATGACTGACACTCACCCCAGGCAGGAAGGTGAAGAAGTTGTACTTCTGGTTGTTAATGACGTTCCTGGGGTACCTCTGTTCCCTTTTTTCTGGGTGGCCCAGCCACACCGTGCGGGGACGGAAGTCCCCCATGCCACAGCATCTCGACCATGGACAGCACCTGGGGAAGAGCAGCCACATACAGTAGATATCAGCTTTTCCTGTCATAATCAGAAACAGCTTTATTGTCACATGATGGTTTACAGTTGTAAAAATAGTGGGTGCTTTTTTTTTGTTTCGTTCAAGAGACGACTTCACTTTGAGATCATAATTTTGCCATTTTGCCAAATTGAACACAAAAAACAGACAGCTTTTTAATGTGTTGGTTATTGAAGCTACAGACAAAGCTAAGCAATGTGACCAGTAGGGAATTATGATTGGACTCTCATATGCAATAGGCTTTCCAAGTCCCTCCACAGCTCCACCCTACCCAAACATTCCATTTTAGTTAACATAGAGGCCGTTGAACTCATAGCATGCAGTGATTTCAATACTCGCCTTACTTTCTCGAATATCAAATACTGACTGCAAACCTAATAAACCATGTTTAACATAATTTTGCTAGTACCTTATTACTAAGAAAGGAGTGGTGGAAAGTAAGAAAGTACTGTACATTTACTCAAGTACTATACTTATTCATAGTGATGAACACCATTTATTAGTTACCGTTTATTATAATTTTGAAGTACTTTTAGTTTAGTTAGTCAAATCAACTTAGTCACTTGACAAGCTCACAAATTTGTGAAGCTTTGTGAGATTGTGGAAGTGGATTGTCAGTTTCTCAAATATATGTAATATTTAATACTAAAGTGTTCATACTGCTAAATAGACTACAAATTAGATCAAGATGTTAGTTGAAAAAATACTGTCCAAAATATAAATTCCAATGCTTTGGTACTTTACTGTACATTTTGAATTTAAATTTACTGTAAGTAGACTACTTCCTCCACCACTGTAATAAAGGAACTGTCACTTCCCAGATAGCAAAAAGAATTGATTCAACGTTGAATTTTGGTTGAATCAATGCAAAATGCATTGATTCAACATTGAATTTTGGTTGAATCAATGCATGTTGCTATCTGGGTTTGAAACAGATGTTTCTGTCGTTGTGGTCTTTTCTTCTTAATACTTATTCTGTAGCCAATGGGTAAAATAAAGAACAAGACCGACTACAACTCGCTAAATACCATTTGAGGCATCTACAAATTGGCTGACTGTAGCATATGTTCTGCAAGCCACATGTCCTGGCCAGCACAGATGATCCCCAGTGTAGTGTCAGTCAGAGATGACACTGCACAAGCGATTCTTGCCCTCCAGGGGTTCAAGTTTTGCACGTTTGTCTAGTATAATCCTCTGTATATTTTATTGTAGCATCTGCTCAGTTCTATAAGCCTTAAGCTTTAAGGTATATGGCCTGGGCTAGTGAAACTGCAGATCTACTTAACATTGCAATCACATCTGAAATGAAATAACATTATGTATCTTTAATATTTATTAATATGCACCATATTTCCAACTCTGAGGCAGGTGAATTACTATATACCCACAGTATTTCTGACACAATTCTACACTAGTAATCAACATTGCTGTTTTTGTACAGTTTCATGATAAAGTTTTGTGAGCATGAAAAGCTCTCAATGTGTTTCTCATTTGTGTGACATCATGATGCCTACTGACAGTAGGCAGCTTAGCTTGTCGCGATATCAGCAGCTAGGTGTTTCTTCATCATCAAAAGGCCTGGTGGTCATGATGTGCGAGTTTAAATAATTCTACAATAATTCAAAACACGCCACACAGACAGGAAACGGTAGCTAAACTAAATCTAAATTGTGGTCTATAGTAGTAATAATGTGGTCAGCCCTCTATAGCGAACAGAGCAAATATTGGCATGATGGGCGTCAATTGCACTTGTCTTGCTCCACGATAGCAGCAACCGGAACAAGGATGTCTTCTGGCGCTGCTGTAGCTATTTTGAGCTTAGCAATAATGAATGGAAACATACATAGCCTCGTCAATATCAACGCGTTTATAAGTGAACCACAGCGACTGGCATTTGAGTTTAATCCGAATTTAAACGCGATATTGTCCAGTAGTGCGAGACAATGCCGAGCCGCCGCGCCTCTGACTGTAAACAAGCGTCAACGGCGTTAGCGGACCAGCGTCAGTCGCATCTGCCTTTTGCCAAACGATTACTTCATGTTATATATTGCGCATTCGTTACCCCTTACCCATTCCTGTTTTTACTGTCGTGTCTTTTCTGGCGTCTCACGGGCTGTAGCGGAATATTGTCCGTCATTCCTGCTGCAGCTCTGGACGGACGGTGGAAGCTGCGGGTACAATCACCTCGCTGTCTCTAATGTTACGTTCTGTTCTGGGCGGAGGCTTCTCTATCTGTCACTCTGGGATTGTCTGGTTCTGTTAGTAGGCAACTGCAGGGCGACAGTAACCAGGGCAACTATAGTATATTCGTTGTCTTCCTAGTGAAAACATTAGATTAAGGCCTTAATCTATTAATATTAATGCACTCATGTTTAGCGTAACAATTTACATTAGTAGTTCTTGCACTTTCAAGATTTTTAAGAGCCATGGACCATTGTAATTCTAATTCTCATTGAATAAAGTCAAAGGCTACCTAGGTCTGCTAGTTTTGTTCCCACAATGTGCTTAGTGTGATCCTATCAGGTATGTATACACTGTAGTAAACAGGCTAGTTGACTTAATTTGGTTGTGGAAAGAAAATTATGTTGGCCAGCATCATGCTTTGTGGATGCAAATGTATTTCATTGAGGATGCAAATTGGTAATGGGATAATAGACTAAACATGAAGTCATTGGATAGCCAGCAGGCTCCTGGAGATCAACAAGTTCCAGTCTGAAGGTGACTTGAGGGAAATGAGGGGCAGATGATGCAAATGTTATGATCAAGCCAACATGGAAAATATTAGGCTTTAAAAGGGACCAACATATTCAAGACTGCGCTCAACACTGACTGTAGAGTCTATGGTTCAAAAGTAAAAAGCAAAAAACATTTGAAAAGCCACCCTGATTTTATTTTTCAAAAAACCAAAACATGTAGATGAGGGAACAAAAATTGAGAGAAACATTTACAATGTAAACAAGCCAAAAGGGCTCACTTTCTTGAATTGTAGGAGACATCTTTAAAGCAGTTCTGACACATTTGAAAGGCACAACATGGTAAATGCACATCAATGGGGAATGTACAGTAGGAGCCTATAACTATTCTGACCATTCTGAGATGCGTAAAGTGTCCAGTGGTACATTCAGCATGATCCAACTCAGCAGGTTGAGAATGAGATAATATCACATACTCAATGTATTGGAGAATGTACAGGGCACGGAGATTAAGGCTCAATGTAAAACTAAACGAGGTAGAAATTTACCCTTCCAAAACATATTACAATATAAATAGTACACATGCTATGACAGTTGACACAGTAATGTAAGAAAAATATATATCGGAATTAAACTAACCTAAGATTACAGCGTTGGAATATCGGCAGAAGATGTACATTTGTTTTAAAACTTAACTTTCAAAAAATATATATATAAAAACACAAGTAAAGAAAATGACAATGTTTATTTGCCCTCTTCCAGTATGACCACCATAGTTATAACAAAGCAAGGAAAAAAAAGAGCGGGAGAAGAAGAAATAAAGTGCAGGTATGAAAACATTTGGGAGGTTTGTAGCCTTCAGCAATCCAAAGTGAGTCTTCAGCAGTACAAGGAGCTGAAAACATTAGGGATTTATTGTAAACTGAGATGAAAAACTACAATGAAAGTTTAAACGCTACAACATATTGAAGTATCACAAACAGAACCTTCATTACAATCTTATGGTGCATTAAAAAGTCAACAGCAACATTTACATCTAGGCACTTAGCAAAACAGTTTCCTCTACAGGCAACTACTGAGTCTCAGCACCCAACAAGACATTTGTGAATTACACTACTGTAAACCATACTACATAAAAAAAAATGTGATGGTTGCACACGAGTGCCTTGATGTGACAAGGAACAAGACAAAGTTTGCCAAAACATTGGAGTCATCATGACAAAACTCTTCAAAGAACATGTAACACTACAAAACTGTACAATTCAAAATTGGCACACTAGAAGAGTAGTCATGAACAGATATACATGGTTAGCTACACTATTGTTCCCCATCAACACTAAAACATCATGTCTATAATATTAGTCACTCCCTGAAACTTTGCCTCCACAATTTGAGTAAAATAAATCCTTCAAAAAGTACGTCAGGGAGACAGTCTGAAGTAAAGCAGTTTCAAGTAAGTTATACATTCAGTTTATATGCAACTAAAAAGTCACAGAGCAAAAATACCCGCATTAAAAAAAAAAAAAAAGTAAATACAACTACAGTAGTTATATCAAGTTGAACTGAGAAAAATAACACTTGTGATTTGTTCAGCGGAAAATGCAATTAATTTAAAACAACTATGCTCAGTACTATGGAAAAATGATTGTACCCATCATTGCCTCTGAACATTCAAAATGACCTGTGCGGTGAAATCACAAGCCTAATTAACTGCAATTTTACCCTCTTCCATGAAATGTGGGAATTGGGATTTTGGCACACTTTCAGGGCTGTTCTTTTCTATTTCAGCCATGGTAACTGGCAAGCTAGAGTGAGACCCATCCATCTTCATGAGGCCTCCAGTAGATCCAACCAGGGGCCCACCAGCGAGGCTCCCTGGGAGGGGTATGCCTCCACCCTGAATGACAGAGATCTCATTGGTCTTCATAGTCAGGCCACTGCTGAAGGCAGCAGCATACTGATTCCACAGAGAGGGGTCAAAGTTAATTGGTGGAGTGCCCAACTCTTTGGGCACCTGCATCATCTCAGGCAAAATCTTGGCTTCCGAGTTCATTGCCATCAGGGCCATGGGATTATCCAAAGACAAACGCTGTCCCCGCCTTGATGTGTTGTTCCACATGTGTGTTCCAACATGTACCTAAAAAAGAAACACACAGAAATGAGCATGATTTTTTTTTTTTTGAATAAGTACTTTTTTTTTTAGAAAACTACCAATTTAGAAGGCATTTGTAGAATCTGCCTTCGGTCGTAACTTTTTCTATTGAGTCACTTTGTTCATCTCGTGCCACCTGATGATCTGAACTGAATTAAACCCAAAACAGACTAGCAATACCCAAACTTTGCTTTTCGTCAATGCTAAAGGGAAAGCCAAAACAAACGCAGTGATGTGGATTAACATTAAAGGTGCAGTAACTCAATGTTATATGTATATCACTATAAAAATATGTTAAAGGCGTACTTGGCAAGGATTTACTTTGCATGCAATAAGTTAAAAGCGCCATTAGCGAGTACAATAGGCAGCCATTACAGTACGACCATATGAACTAGGTAAAACGTCTTACCTTGAGATTTCCCTTTGTTGTGAAAGCACGGTTACAGATGGTGCAGGCAAACGGCTTCTCCCCTGTATGGGTACGCTCATGGATCTGTAAGGCACTGGCTGAAGAGAAGTTCTTCCCACAGGCATTACACAAATGCTGTTTAGTTGATCGCCGCGTCCCACTGGAGTTTGTAGACGATATGCCTGTGCCCTGAGATATTTGGGAACCAAACAAGCCATGGGGTCCAAGGGGATTGTCTTGAGGGATCTTCATGTCGAAACTGGCCAGACTTGGAGTCATTCTCATGAAATGCATGTGACTGGCAGCTGTAGAGATGGGAGGGAGGGGGTTAGATCACATATATTCTACATTCAACCTTGCAACTGATCATAATTTTAATAAAACAAACTCACCGTAGTCCCCATTAGGATAGTCTCCGTTAGATACGGGCAGATCTGGTTCTTCTTTAATATCTTTAGGTGTGAAGCTATTTGGTGCCGTCAAGTCAAGGGCCCCACTGGACTCATTGCCATCTTGAGCGCCACTGTCGGAGTCTGGCCTCGAGCCATTGTGGGAAAAGTCCTCAGCATCAGCCATTCTATACTCAGGAGACTTTGACAGGCTGCTTCCCATATTGTAATTCACAGGGGAAGAAGAGTGAAAGGACATGGCCGAGTCCGAGATGGCGGGACTACGGCCGTTCTGATATTCCAGAGCTGAGGGGGATTCTTTGGGCGTCTTCTCACTCTCCGATGCTGTGCTGCTCTGCCGTTTCAGTGCGAGTGCTGATGTAAGATTCTTTAGAACATCCAAGCTGGAAAACATGGATGGCATTGGAGGAGGAGGCTGCTGCTGTAAAATGGATGGCATTGGAGAGGGAGGCTGCTGCTGCAACATGGATGGCATTGGAGAAGGAGGCTGCTGCTGCTGCAACATGGATGGCATTGGAGGCGGCTGCTGCTGCAACAGGGATGGCATTGGAGGAGACTGCTGCTGCAACAGGGATGGCATTGGAGGAGGCTGCTGCTCCTCCTCAGATGTTGGCGGAGGGAGGGAATCTGAGGTCTCATTCATCTTCTCTTCAGAATCCAGCTCGGCATCCAGCTCAGCCTCGTGTTCATCTATCCTTTCGTTGAATCTGTTGGCATCCATTGGCTTCTCGTCTGCTACAGATGAATCCATTGGTCCGGTGGTTTCATACTGGTTTTCTGGCACTGGGGTGTTGGGGATCTGCCCGCCCATATGCATGCGTATGTGCTGCTGTAGAACCACCGCATTTGTGAACTTTTTCTGGCAGATTGGACACGAGTGCTGCATTTTCAGAGGGGTATTAGCCCTGTGGACTCCGTAATGGGCCTTGAGGTTGCCCTTGGTAGAGAATGCACGGCCACAGATCTTACACTTGTAGGGCCTCTCGCCTGTGTGCGTGCGGTAATGCATCTTCAAGGAGCTCTGGCAGCTGAGGACCCGATGGCAGATGACACACTCGTTTGGGTCAGTGGTTTTCTTTAGGCCGTCCACCATCTGTTGGAGTTTTGCCGTGCCGGAGCTTTGCTCTCCTGAGACGCCATTTCCATTTGTGTTGGGATCCTGGTTCTGATTCAACCCCATCTCGTGGCCAAACATGTTTGAGGAAAGTGATGCCCCATCCCCTGTGGAAGGAGATGGTCTCTGGCTGAATGAGTCAGCCCTAAAATTCTCAAATGTGGGCTTGAAACCCGGCATGGGCGATGGGTGGATCCCGGTAAGTGGAGGACCTAGTATGGGCTTCATATCAATAGGCTTTACATCAACCATGTTGGAAAGCTCTATGGGCATCGACATGCCATATGGAATGCCACTACTTGTGGGAACATTGTCAAGGTGCTCTGGCACAGGATATGGGTTCATCTTGATATTGGGATACTTATCCCTATGCCTTTGGAAATGCACTTTGAGGTTTCCTTTGGTTGTGAAGCGGTTCCCACAGATGTTACATTTGAAGGGCCTCTCTCCGGTATGGGAACGAACATGTATTTGCAGAGCACTGTCATTCCCAAAGGATTTCCCACAGTATTTGCACTTATGTTTGATTACCAATGACTCACCATTCTTTGAGTCTAACGGCAGGCTGGCATTTTTTGCCTTTACTTTCTTAACTGATTCAGCCCCTGCTTGGAGGCCGGGGAAAGAATTGGGGAAAGCCATAGCTGCCGGAGAAAGGGGCAGCAATGCTGGCATGCGGCTGGTCAGATCTGGAATGTCCTTCGAAATGTCTGTTTTAGAAAAAGACACTGTGCCCGTTCCTCCGCCCAAAGAAGTAGGCATGCCGTGGCCTTGAGGTAGTTTTCCCTGCTTCAGAGTCTCCATAGAGAGGCTGCCCGTTCTTTTACCAATCAGAGCTGCTGCAGCAGAGAGCTGTTGGGAGAGGTGAGCACCAAGGGCTTTCAGGGGATCCACGACTCCCCCTACTGCTGAATGGAGACCCTGGGGAGCCATCATAGCCACCTGAACTCTGATCTGTTCGGTGAGTTGGATCTGCTGGAGCTGCTGTTGCTGTAGACAAACCAACTGTTCTAGAATCATTGGAATAGCTTGCTGTGTGATCTGGGACAAGGGGGCAGATATGTGGGTGGACATATGCTGTGTGACAGCCACTTTAGTGGCAGGCATTGATTCAAGGGTGACGTTTGAATTTTGCACCTTTGTCAAGGCATTGAAAGGCCTCTCTGTGCTCTCTGCTTCTTCCTGTTGGTTTGAATCCTCAGTGTTCAATTTCATTTCCTCTTCCGCCCTTTCCATAAGCTCTGTGTTGTTATTTGATGGGGAATGGCTGCTGGACTGGCCATCGTCGTGGTCACTGGTGAGGCCATCAGGAGAACCTTGTGAATATTCCTCAGGCACTTCATGCCCGTCGCCATTCTTCATGATGACCACCTGCTGACTTTTAGTGCAATTTTTCTCATGGTCGACAAACTCAGCCTCATCAAAGAATTCAGCACAGCACTTGTTGCAGACCCTTGTCTCGTCCATTTTGAACCTCTTCATCTCATTCCCTGCCTCTTCACTTCCACCATCTGGAGCAATGCCTAAAAAACAAAAAACACAATGACATGTTTAAAATTCAGAAAATTCACATCATATTATGATTGCCAAGTGTAAAAGTGCAAATGATTGCCATACTATGATTGCCAAGTAAACTACACATAATTTGATTGCTATTGCTACTACACCATGAATTTCAAATCACGTCCCATACCTTTAAATAAATCACATATTGGATGTCTAATCACACATAACTACTAACTCAGGTGTGATCATGTGAACTTTAAACCTCAGTTGTGGACAGTGCCAAAGGTAATTGACAAGTAAATGCAAAGCAATGCAGCTAGACTAGTCTAGAAAATGTTCGTTCACCTTAAGGCCTTGCTACTTGAACTAGCAATATTTTGAGCAATATCAACTAGCAATGTCAACATCAACAGGCAACATGATGAGACACATGGCAACAGGCAACATTAAAAGGGGAATTCCACCCATTTTCATTTTTTCCTGAGTGCACAAATGTGAACCAAATGGACCCTAGCGGGTCCATTGGTTCCAAAGTCAACGTTCATAGTTGACGTTGCTCAAAACATTGCTAGGTGTATCAGGGCCCTTACAGTTGAAACTTGAACTTGCCAATTGCACCTAAGGGCCAGCAGAGGGCATCCAGCCATTGTAAAACCCCACCAGGAGACACTGCACTTATTTGCAAGAGAGATAAACCTTTAATGTTGGCAATAGCATAACCAGACAAACTCCAAAATCGCCGATCAAAGTACAATAATCAATAACAAGTTAAACCACTTCAGAAAGCTATTTTGGGGAAACATTTTTGCAGCCAGGTCAAAAACATTTAACCTGAAAAATCTGAATTGTAGCTATAGGTCACCAGGGCTCATTTCACACAACCAGTTGCCTTGCCAAAATGATAATGTGCTCCCAGAAAAGGTGCAGTCATGTTAACATTCTTCAATGAATTGGCACACCAGGTGACATTCAAGTGAAAAGGAAACATGCATATCGCATTCAGAGGCACAGATGCATACCATTTCAGGTATTTCAATGCAAAATGATCCTGTGCCAGGCAGCACACTTGTTGGCCTAGGGCCAAATGAATACACTACCCAGTACCCACTGGCGAATATCCCAAAACGAATAGCGTAGGCTATAGTAGCCTATAATAACCTAAACCAACCAAGTCAAATGGGTTCCAACAGTAACCCGTCTGAAACATATTGCGGACATCACCACTTGATGGCGCATGGTCTGAATCGGGGCACCTTTATATTGTAGGTTCATGACACGAGGTGAGAGACTACAATACACTACTGGGACTCAACAAGTTAAAACTACAAAAGTCCCCAAATGCAGGGAACTGGGTCCTTCACTGAACCCTTCGCGATTAATATAGCCTACAGCTTAACGTCTCCAACTTGAACAAAGGTTTCAATCCATTTCATGATCCAAGGCCCATTATCTAATCAGCATTTGAGTCACGGACCACAATGAGATTTGGCCTCTCATAACCAAAAATTGAAATATTTTGTTGTGTTGGATTCTCTAATTGCGTATAGACTCCTTTATCAGCCAAGTAATGCATATGTTTAACAATAATGGAACTGTAAAAAATGAAGGAAAAAAATGGTCAATTTGGTTTCATTTTATGCTCTCAAGGGACAAATACCTAAAAGTGACCATTTTGGTTACCAACTGTCCATCATGGAATCCCCTTAAGGACCTCTAGTTGAAAAAACAAAAGTCTAACCCGGGGTTTCAGAATTGTAGCCATTAGGTGGACTGTATATTAAGAGCATTGCAGGCCCAGGGGCTTGCATTGCATATGGCAACACCATACGCACCCCCACCCTGGCTGTCTCCACAAAAAGACCACTGCTCCATCCCCCACCTCTCCACAGATGTACGAAAGGAAACAGTCATGCATTAAACTGGGGGATTTATTGCCTTTTAGGTCAGCTTACTCTCCACTAGTCACATTTCATACACAGTTGGTTACCTTTGTTTAAAAAAAACGTAGTCTATAATAAAAGACTCGTCCGCGTGTCCAAATGTTTAAGCAACAAACGTGGGAGAACAATGATTCAGTGTTTTTTGTCATATGTATACCAAAATGCAACAAGTCCCTAACTTTAGACGACCATTCAATAAACAGTCAAAAAGTACCCATTCCCAAAATTCACCAGGGAATCGCAGCCAAAAACAAAGGGAAAATGCATAACCAATTAAACCACACCGATCAAAGTTATGCCATCATGCCTGCTCTAATCTGATAAGCTATTTACCAATCAAATAAAAAGAAACCACGCAGCGCTAAAATTAAAGTTACACTGTTGCAGGTTATTGGTGAAAATTGTTTCACTGTATTGCATACATACACTTGGCAAACGACGACGTCTGATTCAAAGCTTAATACGTATAATTCACTGTATTCACAGAAGTGTGTAATATTAAATCATAAAAAGTTCACTGTGAATGATCTGGTATACTGTGGTAAATCGACGGCGTCATTTGCCATACCGTACATGACCCCACCTGCACTCGTTAAAAAAAGTTACCATTCTATCTCATCTTTTTAGCCAAAATACACTAGTGCTTTATTCTCGGAGCATGACCACTTCCAATGGTCAGCATAAGGCTATACAGGTCAAAGTGCGACAGAACAATTCTTCGATAAAATATAAATAAGTTTACAGCAACGATGTGGTCAAAGTAAAGTTCTCGCTAAACTTTTGTGTTAAGTTTCTGTCCAAACTCACCATTTACCGGCGACCCATGAGGCTCATCCGAGTTGATGTGCTGTGGCTTGGATTGCTTGCGCCTCGACATGGTGCAAGAACCATCGGGGGCAAATAAACGCTACGATTTTTTCCTCCCTTCTTTACAAATTCTCCGGGTTGGAAAATTAGCCTCTGGAGTAGAAATGCGCATGTCAACGTAATTATTATTATCAATAATGCATTGCGATTTATCATGGTCCTCTGACAGCTGATTGGCTCCAGTCCAAGAGCTCACACATTATTCAAATGGGTTCCTATTGATGAGAAAAGCAGAGTGCCAGGAGGGGGCGGGTGTAGAGCTACCAGTGGATGAACGCGGTGGTGGGAGGGAGGGCAAGTCATAGGTCTGTCCTATGGGTCTGTCTGTCCTTGTTCATGATTGTGTTTTGTCATAGCCAAAAAAAAAGTTCAGTAAAAATATATACATTTAATTCGATGTATTATGTGCGACATATGATCCTAATTAATTGTAGTTGCATATTGTTTTCAGAAGGCCACATTATAACCTACTTAAAGGGGGACTCCACCCATTTTCAACATTTTAATACATGTCATTAATATACCTTAGAAATGTTGTGTGGTGATGATAAAAAAAATCCCCCAATTCTGTATTTCCTAAAAATGGAGGTCTGAAAAAATCATTAACATAGTGAAATACATCTGATGACATCATCAAAGATCATCATATACAATACATCTTGACATCATCAAGATGTATTTCACCATATTAGCGATTTTTCTTTCAGACCCCCTGAGAGGGTGCAAATGGAACCAGACATTTGTATCCTCTCAGGAAAATTTAGAAAATGGGTATAATTCCCCTTTAACCTACTTCAGCACAGCTTTGATTTTTATATATATATATATATATATATATATATATATATATATATATATATATATATATATATATATATATATATATATATATATATATATATATATATATATATATATATATATATAAAAAAAAATCAACGCATACCGACATACCATTACAGTTGACCTTAAATTGTAGTCTTAAAATTACATCAGTATACAATTCAGTGTATTGCACCAAACTACCTTACTTAGATACCTTGTATGTAGGCAACAGACATACAAAAAAAGGGTTTTTTGTCTTCCAGTTGGCTTGGCAGATGGCAAAATACAACCAGATGTATGATTCTTCATTAAAAACACTATACTCACATATTCAATTAAGACTAAACACAATCATTATTGGTGAATGTTTCTTGGCAAGAAATAAATGTTTGCAACCATTGAGAAAGTAGATATAGACAGGCTATCTGGGTATTTAATTCACAATAAAAAGAGTAGAGTAGACAATTGGCCGTGCTCTCCTCATAGTTAAATAAACATTTAACTGTGTACTACAGTAATTCATTATGTTATCAAGATGCAAAAGACTAATATCAGAATATTTTATTAGTTTGTAAATTATTATGGCATGAGAAGTTGCTATTTTACAGATGTTAGGATGTTAATTTCATCTCTAAAGTTAAATGAAGCATGCATAAATCCAGAGTAAAATTTATGATACCTTGGCTGATAATTATGAGACAGACAGCCAATGTATTCAGAAAAAGCAACAAATGTCCTTCAAGGTGAAAAAGAGGGGAGTGTTGTCTAGACAGTTTATAGCCCCAATAAGAAACAATGCTTGAATACACAGTTTCTGCTGCGTTCAGTCCTCTAACAATTCAGACTGTGCACAATTGTGCCATAAAGTTGCAGTTGTGGGAACCAAAGGATCTTGGCCTTTCCTTACGAAAGTGAAGCAGCATGATTTATAGAACATGTTTTGTGTAAGAAGAACACGATGGACATACAGTATATGTAAGATATAGAAATTCAATATTCCTCCCTTCTTGTTTATTTATTTATTCAAGCAATGCAAATAATATGTAGGCCTATGGACTGAACCTTGGCCTTTTCATGCCTATTGTTAAAGTGGCCAAGTTAAAGTTCTTTGCTTTCGATGTATAGTAATCTTTGAATTGGTCAATGCCATCATTTTTATATATTTATTTAGAAAGTCTTTAAAAAGGCAATGTTCCAACTTCCATGGTACACAAAGCCAACATTATACAACTGAAAAATAAACCTTGACCAGGCCCTGCATCTATCTGAAAATGCTGAGTGAACATATGCCACTCATTGTACATGTTCTATATCATGGGCCTTCATGCCCTGTTCTCTCACTCATACTTTATACATGGAGTTGTGGGCACTTGAAAAATGACAAGAAAATCCTGGCTGTTGGAGAGGTTTCTCATAATGTGTACTTTTCCAGCAGAACACTCAAAGTCTTTACAATGGAAACAGACCTTGCAGCTATAGTGGACCAACGATAACAGTCTTAACACTTGCTGATGAATTGTAAATTGCACACATGTTTTTAGGACTCAGTAAAAGATGAAAGGCATGAAGGAGCATTGGAATGATGAGCTAGTTCACATCAGCATGACAGTCCCTAAACTAAACACTGTAATAAATGCCATCAAAACCTCCCTGATTGCTAACGGTTCTTCTAATCTAAACAGTCAATATTCTAAGTCATTACTATCTTACAAGTGATGCCAAACACAATCCAAAGGAAAGTCTGTCTTTGTGTGGTCTTGAAAACTGAGATTGAGTTTAGAGCGTTGTTTTAGTAACCCAAAGCAATGTGTGGACATCTTTCAAAAAAAAGAAAAAAGAAAGAAAAAATCGAAATAAGGTCATGCATCCTGTCATTATGAACAATAACCTCGGAGTAGCACTGATTCTGGTATTTGTGGCATTTCAGAAATGCCACATTGTGATCTATCTAGTGTTTCATTCAAGGTGCTTCATTAGTTGCCTCTTAGTGCTGCATTCAATCATACAATTTGACGAGTGATTGACTGCAGAAAATCGTCCATCAAAGGTATTATTGCAGAGAAAACACCAGGAAAAGGGCCCTGAAGACCTGTCCTTTGACAATTTGTACAGAAGGGCAAATGAAACAAAACAGGCACGGCACGTACAAGCATATATGCATCATGTATGCATTTTATGAAACTTGTGATTTCTGCCTTTAAAAACATAGAAATAATACAAATATAATTATTACAATATATATAACAAACAAGTCCGTGTGTTATTTGTGGAGCACATAAATGCTTATATAACATCTGGAAGAAAGGGAGTCAGTAGTTAAGGACACAGGAAGTATAAATGTCTCTGCCTGTCTTAAACCCAGAGATGTGAGTTGTCAGAGATAACAAAATGACTGCTTATTTGTCTCACACCGTTGACTTGGAAGTGGGGGTTGGGCTGGAGGAAATTATGTGCCACAGCATTCCACAAACAACTGAACTCTGGTCAGTAGGCTAGTTTATAAGTAATTATATTTATAATGTATGATAATTTCTTGTTTTAAATGATATTCTGTTTTCATCCTCAATCACTTTTCATTTTAATTTTTGTGGTTTACGAAAGTAAAGCACAGTGGTCTTTTCTTTTATCTCCATTTATAGCATTAGCAACACATATCTTTGTTCAGCCATGGGTGTGAGCCTGTGCTTCTGTGGCAGAGGGGGCTAGCGGGTGAGATCAGTGGCCCACACATGGCTGTAATTTAATGGAGAATTGCCCAGTGGTTCCTGTCCAGAGGTAAACACCCTAATAGTCAAGCTTTTGTTGTCACATGACTATGACAACTGCTTCCATCAACAAACAATAGAAGATTGGGGGAACAAGGACTAAATGTATTAGGTGAACCCCATTGTTGTGTCTTCTCACCTTGCCGAGTGTCGATTATGATGAGATTGTGTGGTAAAACTATTGCTAAAACTATTGCTACCAGTAGTCCCATGTCAGACAAAATACCGGTAAAACCCCTTGCGTTTTGTCACTTTGTATGAACAATAGTGTGAAACTGGATGGTGTGCTGTATGGATGAAGTTAGAAGCAAGATTGAGACACAGCAAATTCAGAAAGAAATCTGGGCAGTCACCATCAAGCTGTGAGTCAACAGGGGGCCAATCCTTCAAATCTGAGATGCAATCTGGGCCAAGGCCATAAACATTTACAGGGTGGGAAGTTCTGGAGAGAGGGCCTGCAGCCTTGTCCAACCACATTATCCTATAGTAATCATATAATCATTAAATATTACAATATTTTATGCACAATGGAAGGAAACAATGAAAAGTAAAATCTACAAATATAAATGTTATACAAATGGTATATGTTTAATGGAACACTAACATGATTCAAACCTTAAAATGTAACTGGACACACAGCCTAGATAACGATAAATAAAATAATCAAATAAATCAGTAAGACAGGGTCGCGTGCACACATCTGCCTGAGTGATGGCAGTCTGCTGATTTTGCAACAACATATGGAATGAATTATGTACCTGCTATATATGGAGCATGGCTTGAGTGTACAGGGTTTGATTTAATAGATATAACACAATTAATAACATCAATCCATTTACATTCTCAGAACACATTATATAATGCAAGATGAACATTGCTTGAATATTGCTAGTAGAAAATGACTATGAATTCCAACTACTACAAACATAAATATTGTTTCTCATACTGTATATTTTAATGGGTTGGATTGCATTGCACATACAGTATCAGAGCTTGTACCTGCTAAAGAATCTACAGGCGCCCTGACTGAGGTCTACTGACCAGTCACTTCTTAGATCACAAAGACAAAGCTGAAATTCTGGTGTGATACTGATCTTCCATCTCACGTTAGCGCTTCCCAAGCCTGGCCTGTGTTTTAATTACGTTTGAAAACTCACTTGCTCAAAGTCACAATGTGTCAGCTTACTAGAGGTTCAGGCCACAGTCGGAACCTGCCCAGCATGCCCTCACACCTACAGTATGTCAAGGGCTTTGTCTGAGTACCCTGTCTGTATCCCTTTTGTACCCAGATGGATATATCACAATTGTTGGACCATCTTGATTTCAAATTCTTGTAGATGACGTGGTTTAGATCTCACATACAGTACATCAACATAAACAAGAGAAAACTTGTAATCTGGTCTGAATATAAACCAGAAGAAAACAGAGCTGATGATGCTGAACGTCCCAACCCTACCATAAACCTATTCACAACTAATCATTTCACTGCTAACAACACTGTCTGAAACAATAGAGCTTTGCACTTGCAGGAAAAAAATCCAGCTCAAACATTCATGGACACACAGACACACAGACAGAGACACGGACACGGACACACATTTACTGTAAACTCTCCACTCACTACACTCACTCAGCTGTACACTGACACACAGAGATACATATTCAATATGTGCGCGCACGCGCGCGCGCACACACACACACACACACACACACACAGTGTACTTTGTTATTCACAATCAGCTCTTGTTTAGTTTTTTAAGACCTCAGAAAACTTTGGTGATTTCCTTGATACATCAAGGCAAAATATAAATTATTAGATGAGCGTAAGCTGTCTATACAATAGTTCAGATATTTACCACATGAATAGAGAATAGTGATTTATGTGAACAATTATTATCTCTAAAAATATACCTGTCACGTTACGGAAAAGACATTTAATATATTTTAAAGGAGCATTCAGTGATTTGGAAGGAAAAAATGATTCACCCTGGAAAGAACATATGCACATACTCTGCAATGGGGGGCAGTGTGCAACAGCACGTGCACCAAAGCCGTCCCAGCTCCATCTGAAACTTCTTTTGTGTGTGTGTGTGAATATAATGTATGGATGTATTATCTTAGAAATGACAGATTACCATTGTACAAGTACCATTGTACATCAAAGATGAAGTGTCAGACATAGTTGAGATAGTAGACATACAGTAACTATTCCGATTAGAGATTTGATGTGTTTATTGTGATCAACATTGTTGATGTATAAGCAATTCCAATGACTGACTCAAAAAGCAGCCTTCAAATTCCAATTTAAAATACCAATGCCATGAGCACTGGAAACTAGAAAAATGACTATTTAAAAAGGTCAATATACTATTTGGCAGATGTACAGTATTTAGCATAAGCAAAGGTCATCTGCAAGTGAAAAAACATACAGTACAAAGTATGGACATTTTAGTAGGGCTCAAAGACTAAGACACCTGGTGTATTTTAAGGCTCTTCACTGTAGGTTTACAGCAACCATCGAGACAGACCCCTCGACCTGTCAGCCTTCTGGGACCACTGAACAGGAAAAGTACTGCTCACCACTTTGGCCCCAGTCATCCCACAACAATTCCCTCTCATGAGCCAATCTACACGTTGTAAATATCCTCTTCAGTATTCTAAACACTCATTGCAAACTAGCATAAATGTGCTTTATCAATGATTTGGATATATTTCCACTTGCATAACTTAATAGAAAACAAAACTTGTTTGGCCATCACAAGAAATGCAAGCTTGACTGTGACATCTTATATGATCATATGCCCCACGGGGAAATGGATGAAAGTGCATTATTGTTGTCATGGAAACTACAGAAATGGCTCTGGTGCTGCACAATAGTCAGACAGGCCTTAGGGAGGCCCAGTAGCACCCCCTCCCCTCCACCTCCACATCTGCTGTTCTCCATTCAGAATTATGGGATGTTCTGCCGATTATGTTCTGTCCTGCTTCCCCCTTTCAAAACTGACAGGGTGAGAAAATGGGAGCGGAATTAGGAATTCTGCCAACATCTGTCTAAGAAGTGTGATTTGGCCAACATGCACAGTAGAGCACCAGAGAAAGAGAGAGGATATTTCAAAGTTATTCATCTCAGCGGGTCAATAAATCTGTGACAAAAGTACTTATATATGCTCTCCTGAGTTTACATCAACCAAACGTTCCCAATGGAAGTGGCAGGATACTGTAAGCTTTAAATAACAGGACATGGCAACCAAAAAGGCACGCAGAGTTAGGTTAGATGCATAGTCCTGTAACTCTCCTATGAATTGATTTGGAGTTTGTACACCAGAAGGCATTTTATCCTGTGGTTCCACATGGACAGCAGAGGTAGAATAGGATTCAAGCCACCTGCCTGTATGCTAACTAAAGCCACCATGCACACCAAAGCATAGAGACTTCTGTTGCTTTCCTGTGCCAGAGTAAGGATTTAAGCTTTTTTCTGAAAGAAAGCATGCCGAGTGCACACACATAATACATTAATGCTAGCAATTGATACTGTATTTCTTCCTGAACATCACAAACAATGGCAAACTAATCAGAATCACTTCCAAGGAGACTGATATGTGTATATGTTTTATGTGGATCAATTGTTTTAAGACATCAATAATCACACTACACAGTAAAGTTTAAAGTTTCTGGAAAGTTATTGGATAGAAACATTCTTGTTATTGTTGACTTCCTTGAATCAGAAAGCTTGTTTGACATTTTCTGATGTGTTACTTCCCTTTGATCAGCTATATATATTACTTATCCATTCAGTAATTTTGCTCAACCACACAGAGACGGGCACACCCACCAACCAAGTTAGCTCTGAGCATCATGAGCTCCAAGCTATTTAATGCATAATGACCACTGATGCATCCCCAGACACAAAGAGAAAGAAAACAGTGCACAGGAGGTATCCCAAACCCCCGCATCCATATTGATTAAACAAATTTGCCACAAATCATTTTACAAATGCCCAGCGGGGGGCTATAGAGCCTGGTGGAAATGCTCCATTCATGCGCTGTCCTCCCCCATGGGGCTGAAGCCCCGACTCTTGGCTCGTTTAAGTGTGCTGACAGCCTCTGATCCTCTCCATCTGCAGGGTGGGCTGGCCTGCACCCGAGGGGTCTTTTGTATCTTCAAACTTTAGGGGGTGTACAAAGAAAGTAAAAATGTTTCCTGAAACTTTCCTGCAAGTACAAACTTCAATAGTTTACTGCATTATTCTGGTAACCTTTATGGATAATGAGTCTTTTTATACAGGTAGACTTCAATTAACACTTTGGATTTTACGCTGTTATGAACCATACAGATGAACATTTCCAGTCAGTTTGGTCAAAGAACACAACGTGTGAGTCTTGTACTTTGACTCGCCAAAAAACAGAAGAGAGCAGGATTGACAAGTGACTTTCGCTGCAGAACAGGCGTCTGATGTGCTCTTTCAGTGACACATACAAATTTAGGTCAACTTTAGCTCCACCTCCATGACCATGTATCTCTTTGTGAATGAAAGTGGGTGGGCGCAGCTATGTAGTGTGTGTGTGTGTGTGTGTGTGTGTGTGTGTGTGTGTGCGCGCGTGCGTGTGTGCACACAGAGGGGGTTAAGTATGTGTGTGCATGTGTAGTGTACATGTGCTGAGCCCTAGGGAGCCCCACAGGGGAAGGTAAACAGGAAGGCTGTACAGACTGACTTTAACACCCACATGTACTGACATTTTTGGAAAATATTTATTATTGATTTACATTAGTAAACTAAAAGCACCACGTCTGTGTATGTGTGTGTTGTAATCCACCTCACATGAGAACCGTTAACCCAACCAACATCATGCTCTCCACACGCCCACAGGGAGTACAGTGCAAGTTGGTCAGAAACACGTTTTGTTTACAAACGCCCAAAGGCTCTAGACAGGCTCCTGCCCATAGGGTCCATAATGGAGCTGTTCTGTACTGACATCATTCTGATGTCTGCATATTCTCCATATTGGACATGTCTGACAAAGAACTCAATATATGGGCATAAAAGAGACACAACATGATATCTGGGTGGGGCATGCATTTCCAACTTGCACCGTTCCAAGTATAGGGGCCATCAGTTAAATTCAAAACATCCCTTAGTAACAGCCACAATAAAACCATAGTTTGTTTCAGATACTGAAATATTTGGATAGACTCACTGTAGATTCACTGTAGTTTCATTATAATTTTTGATTTAATCTTTAGCTAAGTGACTTCAGTAGGTAGCTTTTGTGTAGTGGAAGACAACTATTATACAAAAACAATCATACCACACACAACTTTTTGATCCATATTTTGCACCTTACAAAGAAAGTATTGTAGTCCATTCATTTTATAGAAGTATATTCTCCAGATTCTCATAATTTGTAGCCAAACTGCAACTGTTCCCATAGTGCTTGTTTGGGGTCTATGTCAGGGGGCCAACACACCCCTTCTTATAACCTCAAACACATGGTCAGCTCCTATTATTTTAACTGCTTCCAGTGACTTCAGATCCTGCTCCAGTGCAATCAAGAGCAGGAATGGCCACATTAAAAACGACCAGGCCGGGGACAGCTTAGGTTACCCCTGTTATGAATGGTATAGCAAACCAAGTTGAGTAAAACTTTGAGAAAAAAAATACACCGTGAGTGATTGAAGTGTGTGTTTTTTTTCTCCAAATCTCTGATTGATTGTTAGATGAATCTGGTGATGTAACTATGCTACTACAGAGCTTGCTTATCTCAATTTATCACACATGAAACATGTGAAATTAAAAGATGGCCATGAATTTGTGTGCTGTGGACAGCAAACTTGTAATGCTTACAACAGCTGTGTCTGTGTGTGTGAGCATGTGTGTGTGTGTGTGTGTGTGTGTGAGCATGAGTGTGTGTGTGTGTGTGTGTGTGTGTGTGTGTGTGTGTGTGTGTGTGTGTGTGTGTGTGTGTGTGTGTGTGGTTACAGTTACATCCTGGAGCAGGTAACTACCACTTCACAGACAGAGCAGCTTGACTGTCGCCAAGCTCATAAAATGGCCAAATTACCACACCTATAACTACACACAAACAAACATATTGGCTATGCATAATAAACCTACATTTCTTCCGGCATCTCGGCCACCACATGTAAATAAACAGTTCTTATACCTTCCCTCTGTTCAAGCATTGCTGTGCCTATATACCTGAGCCTGGAATGAATGGTCCCCCAGAAACCTAATCCAACAACACAGCCCATCGCTCATAAAGACACCACATGAGTGACGTGAGCGGGGCGAGTTATAGTGACCCAGGGACACACAACTCTTCTCCTCTCCAAACATGAAACTGTAGTAAAAAAAATACAGTTTTTTTGTTATCATTAAAAAATAAATATATAAAAAATAAATGCGCTGCCTATATATTTTGGCAGCATTTGTTTCTAAATGGAAGATGGAAATGGAACTATTATACTAATTAACCTCTTTTAGAATCAAACATCTATATGCAACACGTCATAATGATGCAGCAAGCGTGGTTACTGTATTTCAGTTTCAGACGTCAAATCAAGATTGCAGTTTTGTTTGTTGATGCTCTTAGTGCTAGGTGGTGATGAAAGACAATGTCAATAGACAAAAAATAAAGGGCAACTTGAAGATTGGCTTTGAAAAGAGCCCCCTGAAGCAAACCACTGCAAATCAGTAATATCATAAGCGTGTAGTACATGGTGTATGTGCTTAAGACACAAAGGTAGAAATCCAAGTGGAAAGAAATGCTCAATGGATTTAGCTAAAATAACTTTTCATCTGATACTTTATATTTACCAAAACAACAGAAATTGCCAAACTCTTATTGGTAGAGGTATGCACATGCTCGCACCACCCGTCCATGTTTTCAATTCCACCTCAACCCCACTGAGTCGGAAGTTACAGAGGTTTCGTCCTTCACACAATGAGATAAATATACTACTCCACTCTTGCCTGCAGATTTTTCTCATAAAAAACCCTTTGATAGTTTAGCCATCTGGCCGGAGCCGAAAAAAGTCCTCATAAAAGAGGCCCAAATAAGGTCAGGGGTCGCCCCCTCCCTGGGTCAGGGGCCCTGGAAGGTTGTTATAGTGGACTTTACTAAAGTTGTCAGCTCAGATCCCCTTGACAAATTAAAGCACATTCTTCTCTTTTTAACAAGTATTCCATTACAGTCAGCCATCTCCAAAGAAAATGTTGTTCATTCTTTGCAGTTTGTGAGGAGGAGAGCAGAATATGATCCACAGGACAGATATGGCACACCACTTATGAAGTTAGTTGAAGTGGTCGCAACAATTTAAAGCTATTTTTTATATCATTGTCATGATTGTGGCAAAATTGTTGGCTAGAAATGCCGTAGATGTCTGTGATTCTGGATGTACAAGACGATACCATTGACTATGCAACATAGTTATCCATGTTGGAGAGCGGTAAATAGCCTTTAATCAACACATAGTACATTAAAAGGTATACAATGGCAGCCTGTCATTAACTCTGACCTGTCTGTGTCTCAGTCCTAATGTCCAGGGGATGAAAGGCCTGGGGTTGAGACTTATCACAAAGGCACATTTAGCTGACTGCTTTTTGTGTCAGAGCATGGAATCTGCCCCCCCCCCCCCAACAAAATACAAATACAATACAGTCACTGTGAAAAGCAGATAACGATAGATGTGTAACTATACATTTCAGCCTTAAATGTCCATTCCATCCCACCCATTGTAAAAGTGTGAAAACCGGGATTTAAAATGTGTGGATTTGTACTACAACCCACTCAAGTCCAAAGTTTGTTTTGCAGCTAAATATACAATATCCAAATTCCAGTCAATTCAATCGTGGAAAGTTGAATCTTGCATCAAAGTTGAGGAGTGCGGAGACAGGGGCATGGAATAATAATGTGTACATTCAACTTCATACCATTCCAGTTCTCCTCCGCTGACTGTGAATGCATGCATGTGAATGTGTTTTGTTCCACCCAACATGCTTTCAAAAACCCATCTACAACAGTCAAACAAATACTCAGCATATGACAGCCCCTATATCACAGTAGGAAGGACCAGACAAAGGGAAGTGTTTTCCACCACACAGCTGGTCAGCAGGGAATTTGTCTTGTGCTTATTGTCTTGCTCTTAAAAGAGGTGCGAATGCTCTCGCTCCATGCTCCAGTCGCTTCCTAAGAAAAGGTGCTGCTGGTTGATACATAGGCCCAAGTGTCCAGTTTCAGGGGAAATGGTGAGTGAATTGGTAGAGGATGTTGAGCTTCATTAAACACCACTGAAGAAGTGGACTTTGCTGGCCTCTCTCAAGCAATCAATACTGCGCAAGCTACAGGTGGGGTTTTGGGAAGTGAGGCCACACAACGATCAAGTCCCATGTCCTTTGTCATACTAAAGTGCGGTTGAGGATATAATTTCCGCTCCACATGCATCTATAAACAAGTGCCTCTCATGTCAGAATGGGGTATTATACATCATTATAAGTATGTGTGGATGTAGGTAAAATGGGCTTTCAGGATTACATAAGTGACACATGCAGTTCTTACTTCAGAAATCCTGAGACAATTACATTTTAAGTGTATAAATCAAAATGGACTCATGCGTACACTCTCATTCATAAATGGTTTACAAGACCTACGCTTTTGCCTGCTTTTATTACTTTTGAAATGAACTGACGATGAAAGGTGATGGGGGGGGGGGGGGGTCCTCAAATTCCATGCAGTGAAGAATGCGATGTCTCCAGTTTCTCATAATCAGCATGACTATGAATGGCGAAAACAAACAAACACTATGCAGAACTTTGCCTGGGGGAGCCAGTATAGAGGAGGGGCAGCATCAGACCACACCATTATTAATCTTTGTTAATTGTAGGTTTCTCTATTCAGACATCCCACAGCTGCATTTCTCCGTCATTAGCCTGTGTTTATAGTGCCTGGAAGTGGCTAGCAACATACATGACAAATACCTAAATCATCAAGGAACGTCCTGACAAGAGGTCATATAACGGCACAGAAACAGTGCAGCTTGCGGACAGCTATTTGCACAAAAAAGTGTGTAATTACATCACTGAATAACCAGTATAACATTGATTATTTACCTTCACCTATAACTACTTCACCTATAATAACTAAAATCACCATGCCTCCATGACAAAACATTATAGAATATACTGTATATGAAATTAATATACTGTATTTAAAATGTCCAACGCTATCACAAATTGCAAACGTTATTTAGTAATGCATATTTTGGTTGGACATTCTGGAGAAGCTTTGATATTCTGTACATTTTGTCCAGTGCTGGGATTGTTGGTTTTAAGGCAAATATGTCAAATGTATTATCCTCCCTCTGATTGTGACCTGTGCTCACACCACTGTCATTATTTGTTGAATGTTGTGAGCACCTGTTTCTCTGTTTTTGCACAAGCACACAGAGGCATGCCATAAATGCCCATAACACAGCCTGCATTCCATGTGTTGCGTAGTGATGGCATCCTCTTTTGAAAAGGAATGCATTACTGTGGAATAAATGCCCTACTCCACTCTGACCACTTAGTTAAAAGGTATTCAGATGGTTTGGGATCCCTCCACCACCCCTCCTCCCATAGGGCCGGGTGAGGAGAGGAGGGGGATGGGTGTATTTGACTTGGGAGAGGTGAATTTGGAAGGGGGTAGGGGTATCTACATAAAAGGCCAAACTAAGTTTATTTTTGTCTTCACTGCATATCCACAAAGCTATGGCCTAGTTAGTTAACCACTTAAGCTCTACACCATCATACAACAAACATTTAAAATCTGTGTTGAGGGATTTTGCATAAAAACATCATTTTTTAATGCAAAATCTTGGAAAATCTGATACATACTTTGGTATGTCAGAGTAAAAAACAAACAAACAGCCTGTTGCCCTGTTCTTCACATGATAAAGACCTAGCAACATTTTGTAAAGCAGGATCACTGACTTTGGGTTGCATACCACAGGGATTCCCTAAATGGAGTTCTGGAATGGGACCCACAAAAAACAGGGATATTGGATTATAGTATTTTAGTAGTCACATGATCCTCTTGGATCACATAACGGCTTGCTACTTGTCACCTCTTGCTGGCTGCTGGGAGGTCCAAGTGGTCCATACCAGGAAGTTTTGGAGACACAAGCATCTATAGCTTATCTACTAGTAGTACACATCCAATACACACACACATTTCCAAGTCTGCTTGTTTCCAGCCAATGTTGGATTTGTTTCTTTCCAGTGTTGCGTGTCCCAGCCCCCGAGTTGTGGGTTTTTGAGCTTGCTTTAAAATAATAGGTGGTACTGACACACATGCATGCACACACACATGGTTCAGTCTGAGTGTGGTCTCACTCTAGCTTTGCTCATGCAACATGAAGTTGGACTGGAAATGCAAAGAAGAGTCACATAATTGAATTTGTTTAGTGAAGGAATAAGGACCAGCAAGTCCAACAGGTTTAAAGGTTTAGCGATCAATAATGGCAGGTGACAGATGAAGAGAAAACCAGTATTGTTTGGACTCTATTGTTGTCTATTTATATATTGTCCACTTTAAACATTCTCTGCTGACCAAGGAGTCAAAAGCACATCAGCGGCACCACAGTTGGAATTTCAGATACATCGCAAGTACATCTAGGATGTACAGTTTCCCTTGATTTCAAGTCAATTTACAGTTCGATTTACAGTCATAGTTACGTTGTACATCAGGAGTAGCCTATTTTTATATAAAATTTATCTAAAATTTATTTTTTAAATCATCTACTTATTTTTGAAATTGAACACTCGGATACGAGAAGCCTGAATATCCCAACAAGTCTATGTATAAATATGTTATTATCATGCATTTTGACTCAGCCCATTGTCTGTATGCACCATGTGTGTCATCTCCAGGCCTGTAGGATCATGCCCCTGTGATTTTGACAATCCCATTGAGTCAGTCTTATGTTTGAAACCCAACCCCCACTGAGAGGCTAATTAAAACAATTTCAAGGACAAAGGAGGGGCGTCTATTGTATCACACAACCAGCAGTGCAACAGATATGATGCCAGAGGGGCACAGTTGTCAAGGATTAGTGCCCCTTCGTGGGCGCAGATGGATACATCAGCACCACTTGTCCCAAAAGAGTTGTGAGGAGGAATGTAGGTGTACTTAAACCACTAGAACTGGGATAATGAAACATTTTGTGCAATCATTTTGCCTATCTCTCTTGTTATTTAATTTTGAAACAAAAATGAAGATCACACCTGTACATCTGCACCATGTGGTGTATGTGTGCGGGAGATGCTGCTGCCTTCTCACATCTGTAACAGTCTAGAAATTACAGAATTACTGTGTTGCAGTTTTCCATGCTTGGACATACCCGAGGACAGACACTGAGACAGACATACATAGCTACTTAATGGAGCAAATGCACTGCTCAAAAACTCCAGAAAAAATATTTCATGGCGCGTGCTATGATTTGAAAAAACATTATTTACGAATTATGATGTACAGTATATAACAATTTACTAAGACATTTTGTGATCAATAATCATTTAAAAGTAGAAGCTCCGTGACCCCAGGTTTTTGGAAGGTTAATTTTCACATTCCTGAGCTGTGTACAGACCACCCCCTTTCCAAAAGACAGAAATCTGCTGGTGACAAATCTTCCTACCTACTTCCCCTCTTTCCTTTCAACTCAAGTAACGGACCACTGCTCTGGATTCTTCTGTCCTGACTCACAGGCACCCTGCCTTAATGTTTGTGCTGTCTATTCAAAAACTTTGCTAATCAAACGTCTGCTTGGATCACCCCATAGTATCCACGTCCCTCTGTACAAGTATGCTGGCAAAGTGTGAGTGAGTCAGCGGTTAAAAACCTGAAGGGATATTCAAGACAATGGCTTGACTTTGCAAAAAAAAAGTATAGGTATTAAATATGCAAAAAAAAAACATATGTAGGCTATGTAAGTTTAAGATTAAGATTAAGTTGAGTCATATTGTGGTTAGTTTAATGTGTATTCAATTCACAATCTGACAAAATAAACACCAAAAATATATATATTCCCTGCATTTCATTCATTCACTCACACTATCCCTCTAACTGAGCTTAATCTTAATCTGGGAATCTCACAAACTGAGATGTTGACACTAATTGTCTCATCCATACTAGGCATTGTTGTTATCTTTGTGGTCAGTGCTTACTTATCTAACAGAGAGGAACTGTATGTGTCGAGAAACAATAGGCATGATTGAGTGCATTCCACCAAATAGTGTTATGTTACATTGGCTTGGCCTATTTAATAGATGATGTTGGATCACAGTGATTTGGAGAAATGGTGAATGCTTCACTAATTTATTGTCTGCCACGAATATGTGCAAACAGGAGGAATTGTGATGCCATGTGTTGAAAGATTTTTTTTATAATAATTTGTCTGCAAAACTTCTCTTGACCTATGTAGCTATATAAATTTGATCTGTAAATGTAATCTGACATCTTGTTTTCATGTCAACAATTCATTTCCATTGCATTTACATAGGAATAATACAGAATCTTAAGCAATCATGCATTCATATAGCTGCTAGTGGATTTTAAAAAGCCACACTGTTGTTATTAGCCTAACAAAGGCAATGGTAATCCATGAGCCAATGTGTGCATGGGTGGGATGCATCCTTAATGACTAGAGAATGCTTCTGAGGAATTCACACCAATAACCTGCAGGATGCCATAACAGAGGGATCCTTTCGGTCACTCATTAATTTAGTTCTAATCTCAGTCTACTCAGTCAAATTGAATCTGAAAACACACAAATTGAGTTTTCATAATGATTGTTAAAAAATATGGACAAACGCACCTCTTAAAATCTGCGAAAACATACAGATTCAGTGTTTTAACAGATTTTCGTAACACTACGAAACATAATCAGACCACCAGCAGAATTATAGCTGGGAGAGGGATGGGATCACATTATGCTAATAAAGCAGATGTTCACAGTACTAAATACATTCCAGGCAGCCAATAAAAACAATGTGTCTTAACTTTATTCCCAATGGAGCAACCAACCCCCATAATCTTACTTACTAATATAACCAGAAGATCACAGGTGCTTATTCTATCAGCGTTGCACGACACCACCGTCCAACAAAGTATAAATACGACTTTACAGGTCAAGGTAGAGGCCTTTCATTTTGGGAACTCACTGTGTTTGATCAAGGCTGGGCTCTCATTTCAAACTTTCCATGACACTGGAGTTTTGGGCCATGTCTCTCTGTGTGTGTTGTGCACTGTGCCTGACGCTTCAACAGAATTCATCGGCCATTGTTTTCTCTTCACAGGCATTTATGATGTCACAGCAAACATAAGCTTTGTCCTCAGATGAAGGATCAGCCTGGGTTCATGCCCTTATAGGGTCAAACAAACAGCAAACTACGGACAGGCTATGACTTAAATCCACAGCATTGGGTGGACATGACTGTGACAAAGGCCTGGGATAACCTGATCTAAGGATATAGGAAAGTATGCTACTAGAATGATGCTTATTTGTGATTTTAATAGTAACACACAAAACCACAATCTTATCTTCACATTGTACTCATCGCCACTTCACGGTGGTGTGGCGTTTCCTGAGAAATACCATACCATATCACAATGAAAACAACGATCTGCTTGTATCTGTGAAGACTGGTAACCAAGTTTTTAGCCACAACCTTGAGTTAAGATGGAGAAATACAATGCAGTGAAATGATGCAACATGTTGTTTGATCTGTTATTGTGTACTATATTCTCACGAAACCAGACTGCTGTATGCCATGAAGATGAAACAATAATCATTTCAGCTAGAAAGTATTTCTTCAACTTCATCTCTGCATGAACAAAACTAATTGCATGATGAAGAACGACTTTCCCATTGGTATCCATGCCAGCGGGTGGTACAAAAGTGTTTTTGTTTTCAAACTGAAGAACAAAAGATTCTTCTTGTAAGCCACCAAGGTGCTCAGTAAAATATGCACAACAATAAAAGACACTGACGTAGGTCTGTCCTGTTGAGTGTTCACTTGAAAAGAGTGAAGACAACATTCACATTGCCAATTACCCCAATTCCACCCTGGATCTTCCTTTGATTGTGCAAGTTTACTTTGCAATCAGTAAAATCTGCAAACAAAGCATGCTTCATTTACAGATTTTAAGTTATGGTATAGTAAACATGCACAAAGTGATTGTGCGTGTGCATGCGCGCACACACACAGACCACATGCATAAAGATCGGATTTCCATCCTGTTTGTTTTCTTAGGATATGAGAGGCATGAGTGGACAAAGAAAATATTTTGCTTGCTCATGGCCATCTGTTGAAAGTAACATAATTTAAAATAGGCATATTTCACTATTGATATAATTGGGGTAAATGTAACAATACACTGCCGCTTAACATACCAAATATATGCAAATATGTGTATATATAAAATAAAATCATGGGATAAATTATTTACATACAAGCTATGAATATGACTATGGGTTCATAGTTTGGCTATACAGTGCTATTATTGTACATTCTACAGACCAGGCTGTGTTTATAGACAGTTGCATCACCTCTCAACCAAGCGTTTACCCATTAGGCAATCTGAATGCAAACTCTACCCGCTAAAATGTTTTATTGATGTGACAGGGGCAGGTGGGCAACCCTTAGGGTCAACCCTTAGAAGTGGGAAAAAAGTGTTATATTATTAACAGATAGTTAGAAAGGTTTTCTTACTCTAATATGCAAACTAATTGACAAGCACAAACGTGTGACTGTCCTGTCCCTCCAAATATTGCTAATGTGGATGGAGATGACAGATGATACAAAGAAATGTGCTGACATGAACATACTCAGAGGTTGTCACAAAACGATGAATGCATACAGTAAACAAAAATGTCTGCGTAGAGCTTGAGAATGAACCTGATAGCACAGGCAAAACACATTTTCTAAATATTCTACCCCAGCTCATACTGCAAACGCAAAGCATCGCCTAAAAATAGGAGTATCGGCAAACAATTGGGTAATTGTTCCTCTTTCAGTGCATGTGCACAATGTGTGTACATGGTCAAAACATGCATTTGTTTATGGGTAGTGGCACAGAAACAGGACAATAAAACAATGGAAAAATGTCTTTGTTACCGAATCACAAAAGCTGATAGCTGCTTATTTGCATTCACAAGATCACACTAAGCGCTCATTTCCAAACAATGAGACTCACATCGTTATAAAGGACATTGTAATAATGCCACTGCTTCTGTGTTTGTTTCAAAGGACTACAGAGATATTGTAGCATTCCTTTGACCATTAAAGGATTTTTATAGGCTTTAGTCAGCTCACTGTGGCCATCCTCATTGGCTCAAAATTATACTTATTTTTCTGCCCCCTGAGGACTGCTTTTAAACCACTGCATTCAATCTTAAAGAAACAACAACAAAAGACCCTGTCAGGGTAATGCTTCCTGACAACCCAAGATAGACAAAAAGACAAAAACAACACCCTAAACACTCAAATGCCAAATCTAGGAGGCAATACTTTCAGGACCAAATGGTTAGTAAAAAAGGCTTAACTTGATTGATTGGCAAGAGTTCTATAGAATCAAACAGGCAATCACTCACATCAGTAAACCTATTAGGTCAAAAATAGGCTACATTTTAATCAATGTGGAATTCACTGCAGATAACCTAACCTCATTCAAACCGATTGAGCAAATGTGTCTTTAAATCTGGTTGACCATCAAATGAGCAATCATCTTCTGTACTTCTCTCACATAGACAAAAATAATTGAATATGAATAATTAGAAAATACCCTGGTGTCATAAGGGAATAAATTGTCACTTTAAGTGTCAATATAGTGTCAAAGCAAAAATATGGGTATTGTATAACAAGTGCATGGCAATTCTGGGCCAAACAGTTAATTTAATTAAAGCATTCAGGATGAGAAAGCATGTTGTGTGCAAACAAAGCAAAGGTGAAAATGTTTGACTGAATTAACACAAAAGAAGGGACAATGCAATAGATTGCAAGTGGGAAATTGTTACAGAGGTGACGAAAGGTCTCTAAAAGTAGTTTGGGATTATCTCAAGCTGTACTGAGGCACAACGTTATAATAATAATAATAATAATAATTTATAATTATTTCGTGCTATCAAGAGTATTTACCTTGTGTTAAAAAGTTCATGAGATGATAGTGCTTGTCATCCTCCCCCATCACTTGGACCTCTCTGGATCTGTTTATAACCAGAAGGAAAGCACAAAATACGATTTCTTTAGACAGCTGTGAGTGGAAATTGCTTTTTGGGGAGACATTTATGACCCCATTCAAAGGCTGACATCTCAAAACACAGGAAGGAAGGAACTGAGGAGTGCCATACAGACATACAGTATCAAGAGATCAATTTAAAATCCCTGTAACTTATTTGACAAAGCCCCCAGACCTCAACACCTTTACTGAAAACAGAATGAGAAACTATGGGTTTATGGTGTTGGTCAGCTATTTCTTCTTCAATATAATATAGGCTACATACCAACCCTAACTCTAACCCCCTACCATGCATGTACTTAACATGTGTTAACAAATCACACCTATCATTACATTTGACACTCAAAACCCTTCAATCCAATTTCGAATTTATCACAATGATGCGAATATGCACCATAACCGCTCAAAGCCACCCTCTGAGCTAGACTTCACCAGGAAGGAGCACATTTTGTTGTAGATGTAGAGAAAGCACTTAACCCAGCTATGACGTCTCATGCAGAGTGTGTGTGTGTGTGTGTGTTGGGAGGGGAAGGGGGGGGGGGGGGTACCTACCTCCTCAAGGGTGCTTGGAATTAGTGCCTGGAAGTCTGTGAGATAATAGATCAAAGAGATGCATCAGAGAGCAGCGTTTTGCTTTTCTTACATAACTAGTAGGTGGCCATATTTTTCAAAGACCCCAAACAGGAACCTGGGCAAAATCACTTACATTTAAGTTCACATGTTATAATGTGCTCGAGTTTGTATTTGTGGCTTTTTTATCATAAAAAGGCCCCTACCAGGACATCTGGCCACTGTAAGCATAATGGACCTGCAAAATAGAATTTCACAATCAGGAATACAGCATAACTGCATGTGTGCATAAAATAGCTGCCCAAAATGGGATTTCTCATGTAATTTCTTGTCCTGCAATATGCTCCACCTCAGGTTGCTGACAGCCATACATCATATTCAATTAATACTCTTAAATGACCAATGCAGAATCAGAGTATAATTCTATCATATAGTGGGCAGGTGACCTTTCCTCCACTTTGATTGGCAGGCATCGAGTACAAAAGATTTTCAATATGAGGTTTTATGTCATCTATACAAGTTTACAATGTATTTGCTTGCTTTGTTGATAAAGATCTTTCTACACTTTCAAAGCGGCCATAGTTTGTGGCCATCCGGAAGAAGGTGGTGCACACATGGAGGAGCAACCTTCAAAGTCTTTACTGTACTAAAAGCAAGTCTTGGTTTTAGAAATAGTCAAAATAGCTCACCAGCAAGATCAACGTGCAGTCTATTCTAGTCTACTGGGAGCTGAGCAAAGCGTTTAAAAAACAAGATGATATTGTGATATGGTCTGATAATGCCTTGACTTATTATAATGTCATCTGTGCCCATGTTTAAAAATGTCCAAGAGCAATTGCATCGGGAAACACTATCTGAGGCCAAACACCAAATGTAAAGGCAAATTGTACTGCCTCTGCATGCTCTGCTGCCACCCTCTGGACAAATTGGAGAACTTCAATATATAGAATTTGAGAAACAAGCAATTGCTGTATTAATTGATAACACTACCTTCGGTTTACACCTAAAACCTAATGTATGGTTCTGCGACAAAGTGCTGTGCGGCTTACCAAAAGCAACATTTTCATTGCAGGTGTTGGACAGTACAGTAATTATGCATTTTGAAAAAAAGAAAATCATACTGATTCGATGCCTCGGGGACAAGAATACACACTAGAGAGCAAAATTAAGAAATTATGTCCAGCATATATAAAATATTGCAAAGAGAGTACAAGCTCACAATGCGTTGCTCCGCATCGACTTCATGATTGGCCTATATGTTTATTTGAATTCCACAGTTTATTTGAAATGGAAACCACAAATATTCTGTCTTGGATTACAGAGCTAACATTATTCTAAAAGCTAAACCAGAATCATGTAACAATAAGAGCATCATCGAGGTGAATGATGAGTGGGTTACTGAAGCTGTCATTACATTTGTCTAGCTTGCAGCACAGTCAATGTCTAGGCCTCGGCATTCATATTCAAAGTCCTCATGAAATTAACTTATAAAAATAGCTTATGATACAACTAGTGTATAGGCTAACATAGCTTATTAAACCATTTGGGATGCATTTGGGATGCCTTCTATGGGCATGCTATTCTGAATAGAGGGTTTAATGGGGGGGCTGTTCTAATGCACTCTGCTGCTGTGGTTGGGCAGCAGACATTATTAACGGGAGGTTGTGGATGACCACACCGTGGCTGCCCACGCTGATGTTTGGCACCAGCAGGCCGTCCTCACCACAGGGCAAGGAACTGTCTCTATGCACCGCCGAGACGGTATGCTTGGACACGTCCTCTGACGAACCACCAGCCACAGGAGCTGCAGCTATGGCCGCCAAGGTAGAGTTGCCTTCCGTTACCACGGTGACCTCGGTCCCACCGTCCTGGATCAAGGCGTTGAGTCCCTCTAGGTCTGAGCAGGTGGTTATGAAGGTCTGTGTGCCGCCGCCGGGGCCGTGTGAGGCGATGGTAGTCTGCAGCAAGGCCTGGTGAAGCTGAGTGCTGCTGTCGTCGGGGCCAAGCTGTGTCAGAAGGACAGTCTGTGTCTGTGGCTCCAGTGGACCTACTGTTGACTGGGAGGAGCCGATGTGTGGCTGTGGCATGGGCTCTAGTATGTTGATCTGCTGCACCATGGAGTTCACAACCATGTCCTGGCTGTCAGGTGTTAGCAGTACCACGCTAGGCTTACTTTGTTGGCTGTCTGTGCTGGGCTGCATTAAGGAGCTTTCCTGGCCTAGAGGGTGAGTGATGATGACATTGAGCTCTGCATTGCAATAAGAGGCAATAAGAGGGCCCGCTGTGGCGGGGACTTGAAGCTGGGCACTGTCCTGCGAGGGCACGACGGGATCCAAGTCAATGTTAGCGGAATGAGTGGTGACTTGGAGCTGCTGTGGTGTATTCTGGCTGTCCCTGTGTTGCTTACGGTGGCTTCGCAGGGAATCCTCCCTGACAAAGGATGCGTCACAAAAGTTACAACGGAAGGCCCGCGTCGCATCCAGCTTGGCCCGGTACCGTGAGCCTAGGGGCTTGGGAGAATCCCCTCCCCCAGCTTTCAGCCCCCCTCTACTACTTTTACCACCGCCGCCTTTCTCTGGCGTATCCGAGTGGCACTTCTTCTTGTGGATGACAAGGTTACTACGCTGCTTGGAGGCGAAGTTACAGAACTCACACCGGAATGGACGCTCCTCTGAATGGATCCTCTCGTGGACTTTGAGTGCCCCTTTGCTGGAGCATGAGTAAGTACACTTGGAGCACTGGACAGGCTGCGTGGGTTGGTGTTCTCGCGAGTGGTGCCGCAAGGCGGTTTTGTTGCCACACTGGAAATCGCAGTCTGGGCAGCGGAAGTTGTTGTCAGTGGCATGTTTGATCTGCATGTGGGATTTCAGGTTACCTTTCATGGCACAGCGGTACTCACAGAAGTCACACTTGTATGGCTTCTCGCCGGAGTGAATCCGAATGTGCCTCTTCAGGTCTGAGTTAATCTTGAACTTTGCGTCACACTGTTGGCATTGGAAAGGTGAATCCCCTGGAGAAAATAAAAACAAGACTTTATTTTAATACACATTATCTAACACACATACGCCTGACCAACCTGTAGACTGCGCACCCAAGCTAGCCCTATTTGCTTAGTTCCCAATTATTATTTGTGCAAGCAAGCAAGAGCAGAAGGAAAGCGGTTAGTCTGACAGAAAGTGGTGTTTTCTATGTATGTTTATGGTGATGTAATTAAATTAGGTTACAGATTATATACAATACATGTAGGCATGATGTACATAGTATGTAAATTATTCTTCGATACTCAAACATTTCACCTGCAACACAAACACAGAGGACAGCATGGAGTGATCGAATATACTACAGTATATACAGTAGGTAGGTATATATGATTTTTTTAATATGAATACAATTATGCTATTGGTTAACATTGTGATGTTAGATCTGATGTCACTTTAGCTATATAGGGTGGCATGTTGAAAAAAAAAAAAAAGAATAAGCAATTAGTTTGATTTGATTTATTTATAAGAGCCCCATTAGCTTACTGTACTTGCCAGCAGTACTCTTCCTGGCGTTGCCCAAGCAAAGCTTTACGTATAAAAAACGAGTTTGAGGCAAGGGTGAATTATATTTGTAAGAAAGACATTTTTTGGGGGAAGTATAAAGAAGTAATTGGATTTTATATTAATGTCACATGTCTTTAAATTTTTGTTGATTCTTTTTTTTATATTTGATCTTGAGGTTTTACAAAGGGGCTGATAGTAAGACCACGGAGGTCGAGTGTCTGCGCACTGTAATGCGCAAATTGGCACTAGACTTAGTGCATTTCTAGTTAGTTCTTGGCACCTGGTCAAGCATGCACTATGGATAAATCAAACCACAATCTCCACAGTGACAGGCAGATACTTTAGTAATACCTGGACACCTCAAACTCTTACAGTACGTTTTAACGGCGGGCGATGGACAAGCAACGTTGGCCGACATACATTATTTGTCTATGGCAGCCGCCGAGTCGGGCAATAGCAGCAGAACGGGCGACGTTAGCCGAAAAGATAAAAAATGCTGAGCTTTTCGACCAAATCGGCCGACATTGCTTGCCCATCGCCTGCCGTCACCCGCCGTTAAAGCATAGGGTTAGAACATTGTGAGACCAGCAGGACGTTTCAGAACCCACCAGTGTGAGAGCGGAGGTGAACAGTGAGCTGGCTAGAGTTGCGGCTGGCATACGGGCAGATCTGGCATTTGAAAGGCCGCTCATCATAGTGGATGCGGAGATGCTTCTTCAGACTGCTGCTGTCTGCTGCTGCATAGGGACAGTATTTACACTTGTGCGGCTTCTCCCCTGTGTGCGAGCGGCTGTGCATGTTGAGCTTGTCTCGACGGCTGAATCGCTTATGGCACAGCTCACACTCAAATGGCTTCTCACCTGAGGACAAGCAACACACAAATTGACACAATAAGACTTATTTGTGATAATAAGATAATTGCCCACTAAGCACTGGCCTAACTTGGAACAATGCAAGTTGTTGCTCCCACCCACCCCAGATATTATGTCTGACTGTATCCCTTTTATGCCCAACTGTGGAGTATATGCAGATGTCAGAATGATGTCAGAACAGGGCAGCCCGGTGACCCTCCCCAAGCCGAGGCCTTTATGTGGCATTTCTTGGTCCGACTGACTCAACACCGGGCACTGCACCCCCTATGTGGTGTGGAACGTGTGTTGTAACGAATGCCTTCTGAGTGTCACACAAAAGTAGTGAGTACTGCAACTTATCTACAAGGTCACAACAGATGCATTTGCAGACTTGCAGATAAGCTATTTTAAAATGTTGTAAGACACAACATACTAGGACTTTTGTAAACTTAAAAAAATGCAATACAAATGATTGAATTGAGGGTCTAATTAGCTCCGACGGACCCCCACTCTTGCTCCTTCCGTCCCTCCCTCCGCTCCGAGATGGGGTTCCGTTGCATTACCCGGTTAATTCTTCTGGGCGAGGCGCCCGGTCGGTACAAATGCAAGTCGCATGTACTCACCTTAGGTCCTGTGGAACAACCAACGCGCTTGTCCGGGGCTCTCTGGGGTTTATGTTTTTTCGGCCGCATAAAATCCAACCGATGATGTCGGGAAAGTGTTTTAATCCGCCAATTCTGTCACAAATTTAGGTGGTTTTTGCAATGTTTTGTTACACATTTTGGCCAGAGGGGGTAGTAATGTGGCTAATGTTGATATTGACGATGACGTCATATTAAACATGGCGGCATTGCAAAAACCACCTAAATTTGTGACAGAATTGGCGGATTAAAACACTTTCCCGACATCATCGGTTGGATTTTATGCGGCCGAAAAAACATAAACCCCAGAGAGCCCCGGACAAGCGCGTTGGTTGTTCCACAGGACCTAAGGTGAGTACATGCGACTTGCATTTGTACCGACCGGGCGCCTCGCCCAGAAGAATTAACCGGGTAATGCAACGGAACCCCATCTCGGAGCGGAGGGAGGGACGGAAGGAGCAAGAGTGGGGGTCCGTCGGAGCTAGGTCTAATAAATCTTAGACATAATGTGGCCATGATCCACATTTGGACAGTTTAAGCCCAATCTGGCCTCCAGTATAAAATTACAGTTCAGAAAGGCAGAAAATCAAATGCGAAAACACAAATGAAAAAATGAATTCCCAAACCAATGATCCGTCCATAAGTTAAGGGGGTAAACGAACCCCAGACACGCAAACATTCTGTCATCAACATACCTGTATGAGTCTTGAGATGCCGTTCCATATCTTTTTGGCCATACTGTGTCTTAAAAGTGCAACCTGGAGCAGAGCAGATATGTGTATTTACTAGTTAATATTGTGCATGCGTGACAATCTAAGGATTTAAATTGAATAATCTATGTAATACCTAAAATAATAATAATAACAAAATTCAACAAACATAGCCTGGGGACAGCAGGTTTGGATGCAACTCACCTGAGAAACAACAGCTATGCCTCTTGGAAGTGAGTGTCGGTTTTGTTTTTTTAGAAGGTGTCTTCTGTGCTTTGGTTAGGATCTTTTTCACATCGCTCATGACATGGTAGGTTTCCTCAAAAACAAACTCTGTGTTGGAATCTGATCAGAAAGACCAGCAGGGGGTTTCATAATCAGGCATAAGCATAAGGCATTACATTATAGGATCAGATCCACGGCTTGCAAACAGAACCCATACTTTACCTGTAAGAGTAGGTGTCACAGTGGTGGCTGATATGTCAGGGTTGGATATGGGGCAGTCATTTTGCTTGTGGGCAAGAAAGACTTCAAAATTATTGTACTGTTGCTTGCAGAAACCACAGATGTGGATATCTGGGCTAACCTCCAAAACAACAGAATGACTTGCTGTGAATGACAGTGGAACAGAGGAAAAACACATATCATTAAATAAGTTGATAGGCCTACGACTGTCGACATAGAAGCATCAGCATGTAAACGGGTTTGACGCAGGCCTTTACAAGATTGTTGTTGGCCACATGTTGTCATAGTTATACTCAAATATCAACCATTTTAATGCATAGTTAATTATCGATAGCGTTAGTTACCTTCGGCGTTATATGTTGCCATTTTGCACGCTTGTTTGGGTGGTGATCAGCTCATTTTCAGGGTCCCCCAAAACACCTAAAACGTGATTTACGGAGTCTTACGCGAAAATAAAGACAGCACAATTTCCATGTGTTTATTATAGCGAGCGCTGCATCTCTATAATATCGATGTCAAATGTGCACAGAGGATTCAAGTCACTTACTTTCTTACTTTGGCAACATTGTCTTTACGGCAGCAATGTCAGGTTTGCGGCAGTGACACTGCCGCAAACCTGACATTGCTGTCGTAAAGACAATCTGGCAGTGTGGAATCATTACTGCCATCTGTTGTGCAGGAGAACGTCTATATGGAAACCATGATGCATGCTTTCACTGAAGGTCTGTAGTAACTAAAGTTGCAAAACAACCTAGAAATGTGTAATGTAACTTAACATATTCATGACCGAGTATACTTGGAGTAAACAAATAGTGTTGTTGTTGTTATGTGACAGGAAAAACTGTATTTGGGCATGATGCAGGTGCACTGCTGATCTTAAATGGAAGAGGGGAACATTAGCACACACCTGTGGTTCAGGGGCGGATCTAGGCATGGGGGGGGGGGGGGTTGGGCAATGCTCCTCTAAATGCAAAGTCTGCCCCACCAAACATGATGGCATCGGATGGCATGCAAAACAACCCAAGATATTTCAAATTAAAGTGCCTATATTTAAAAAAAAAAGAAAAGAAAAAAGAAACACTACTACTGCTATTAACTAACTACAGCTGTGTCACCACTAAACCAACAGCATTTCATCATTGAAAACAAAAAACTCTCTGAGTCAGACCTTTAGCTTTTTGCATGCTGTGTGTCTCAACAACAACAACTGATGTTATTATTGATGCTTTACTTGCCCAATAAAAGTCCTTTCGCGCCACGGTGCGATGAAGCCGCCGCCATACCATTTTCTCGAAATGTTATATCCGCCTCTGCTGTGGTTCCCAAACGGTTTCATGTTGTTACTTGTCAAGCAGGACTCCCAAATTGATAGTAATTAGCACACGAATGCCCCATTTGAAGAGATATTCTAGAGATTTTTAAATTATGAGACCTATCTAGCTCTGATCCAGAACGCGATAGTTTTTCACGGGGAAAAACATCCAGGATTTGCGCCCTCTACCGATATCCCCAAGAAAAACCTTCACGGGGAATATTTTTTTTCCTCGGGTGAAAAACAATCGCGTTTTGGCCGAAAAGTCCATTTTATCCGTGCAGTGGGCTGTGTGTTTCCACTAAGGAAAGTAGGCTTTGTTTTAGTGAGTAGGTAAAACTTTCTTATATATAAAGAGAGAGAGGCTGGTCGGGTCGAGTAATGGCAGATTTCATTTTATGCTACAGAGCTCCAAAGCAAGGCAGACTCATAGAAGCAGTGGACCTTTGGCCCAGATAGCAAAATGCATTGATTCAACGTTGAATAATGGTTAGATAACCAGAATTCAACGTTGAATCAATGGATTTTGCTATCTGGGTTGGACCAGAGCTATTTGAGACCACCAATTTGCAGGGTACAGAGGGAACCAAATTTTTATTGTTCAAAGTTGCAGAACCATAAGGGTCCATTTGGTACTATAGGCTACTAACATTTAGTTAATTGGGGACCGCCTCAAGGACCCTTGGGACCCCCAGATTTGGCTTTTGCTGAGTCATAGTATGTGTGTAGTTTAGAACCTCCAGCTGTAAAGTTCAGCCCAACTAGGTTAGAACATTTATAACAATTTGCCTAATAACATTAATTAACTCAACTGCAGGTCACTCAAGTGCTAGCCTTTGAGACCCCGGTCCAAGGCGATGGACACTCTGACGACTGACGATTTTGTTTCCACGGCATAGACAACACAACGTCTGTCACACAAGTGTTTGTTGATTCAAGGTAAGTGAACAAAATATATACCGGTATATATTTTTATGATTAAATGTTGTATTGCTTTTTCGGGTTTATCACAAAAAATACTGAGAATGTAAATAAAACAACCTTAAGACAACAAGGGCCCTATTTTGATTGTCTCAATTATCAGGTCTTATGACTTAAGTCAAAACTCATAGTTTTGACTTAAGTCACCAAAGATGATCAAAATAGAGCCTTAAGAGCCATATAGAGTTCTCCATATTTGGGTCCGGAATGTGGAAATCCAAATATGGAGTGTGTGACGCATGCACAAACAGACAAACATTTCCGCCTGGCATACAAACAGTTCCATACAATAAAACAATACATTAAAGACATTAAAACGGTAAAGAAAGTAAAACAATGCTTACTGTCTATCTGGGTAATATTCATTTTACACTATCCAAAAAAAACAACAACAAAAAACAAAGGTAAAACAAAAGTATGTTGAACTCACACCACATTGAAATCTCGAAACTTGAGACACAAAAAAACCTTTCTTAAATACAAGAACAAGTGAGTATAAGCCCTGAAAGTGAGTGACATGCAGCTCCATTTTCAGTGACAGGTCCTTAACTGCCTGCTTGCCACTGCGAAGCTCAGGAATTTCCTTACACCAACTTTCCTCTATGATAAAAGGAGGCAGCTAAATGATTCCTTCATTGTTGACTAGCCTGGCCTAAGCTCAAAGCATTTTGGTGTAGAGGGGTGGGAGCAGGCTCAGACGGGAGCGGTCCTATGTTCCCCGGGTTCTATGTTCCTTGTTTTTTGTATGGATCGGGGAACATAGGACCCTTTTCTTTAAAAAGGGTCCTATGTTCCTCACCTGGTATCTGAACACGGAACAAGACGGGAATGTTTTTGTGCGTGACTATTTCTTGCCTTACTAGGCGTAAGGACAGTGACAGTGTTGACATTTCTTGCGCGCAACACCATACAGGGACGGGCGCCCAATTGCGCAATATCGACAGCGAAGAGGAGCGATTTCCCGAACTTGTTGAGGTGTCAAAGGCAAAGAAAACAAAAAAAAATACGCTGTGTCACGGAAAAGTAGGCTAGTATCTTTTAAAGTGTCACCATTTAAGATTGGCATCTTATTTTCTGGTTTGGCAAGGTTGAGGACTACGATAGACACAAGCTGCGCTTCACAGCAAGCACTGCAACTATGTCTTTTATTGTTGTTCTTCAAACATAACTTCAAGTTTAGTTCCCTTCCAATCCTGTGGGTGCCTTCACTGTGCCATGCAGTAAGATCAGGACTATACTCCCGCGCCAGGACTACTCCAGCCCGGTCCGTGTATCATCCGATCATTCTAATAAGCCTATTCAATTTAACATGACAAACTAAAAACAGAATAACAACTCGATATTTCGTTTTCTCGTTTCTTGTTATTATCGAAAATTCAGGAGGGTAGTGCTTGGTTTCTAATTACTCTTCAAAGCAGAAAAAACAACAAACGGGAAAACCAAAACAAAATATTGACTCGTAATATAGCTTTTGCTTTTATTTATTTTTTTATTTTCTCTTCTACATCAGCCTTCCCATGGATGGCCATTGAAGGCACTATGAGCCTCATGCTGGCGTTGCAAAACGTGATTGATTATAGAAGTTTTATTCAAAATTTCCCATGCAGTCATGGTGTTGAACGGTGAAATGTGTTGTAAAGTTGGTGTGCCTATCTGACAGCAGGGAAACTTTTTTATCAGCCTATTATTAGGCTATTTAATGCGAGTCCACATGCGCACAAGTCGAGGGCGGGAGTTTGCGCTGCCGTGCCCTCTGTCTGTCACCGCACAATGTCACACTGTTTGTGAACTTGGGTAAAATGCCAACTTGGGGCGCAAGGTGACCATGGTGTCCTATATGGGGCAAATTGGCCACAGGCATCGTGTGTAGTCAGCTCCCTCACTCGCTTAGTGGTTGCCTGACATGTCCACGTCCACTTGCTCAGAAATTGCCATGCGTAATGTCTCCAAAACCAGGGAGATATGTTCCAGGGTGATAACCCACAAAAGAGAGATCAGATTATACATCTCACCTTTCTAAATAAATAAAAAGACAGACTTGGGGGTGTTTACCTAGCGGAGCGAATTCAAGCCAATGTGCCAAGCAGAAAGCGCAGCCAGATATCGAGAAGACCCCACGTTGGTGTAGCAGTTCCTGCAGGAGTGCAGTGGAGGGAGCCCGAGCTCTTTGCATAGGCACCCTCGCAAACCCATGGTTATGAAAAAAAATGGCCGAGGGGATAGCCTACTTGCGCACCTGCGGCAGACAACCCCTCCCAAGCGGAACGTGCCAGGGAAATTTCTGAACAAGTGGATTTGGACGTGTGTCAGACAACCACCAAGCGAGTGAGAGAATTACACACACTGTGGGTCTAGCTTTGCTGACTGGGTCATGCAGTCGCGTCTGATAAATGCGGTTTAGGCCTACATTCAAACGCAAATTAAATACAAAAAATAAGTTTTGCAAAATAAATCTTCTAAAAAAGTGACTCAAACTGGCTTCTAAGGTTTATACTTGTTTAACTGCATTCATAATGCAATTATTATAGGTCCATCTGTTTGTATAAGAGCTTGTTACAACCGAACACTTTGGTCCCATTCCATTCAGTATACATGTGCTGGGAGAAGCAGTAGGCCTATGACAACATCCACATTTTGATGAAGATTTTGAAAAGTTCAGTTTTATTTCATGACACCCCCTCAATTAGTCTCCTCGCGAGGCCATTGTAATATCTGCGGGAGGCTGTTTTTCCCCTAATTATTAGGCTCTTGCCCGTGCTCAGTGGCCGAGCCTGTCCGAGATGCATTCTCTTCTCCCTTAGCCTACACGCATAAGAAACACACAATTAGTGCATATAGCCCTACTTTTTTCACGACTGGAGCACCTCAACTATAACTTGTAGACTATCCTACTAACCTAAGTGTACTGAAAAACTTCAAATTCACGACATTGCACACATGTATTTTGCACTGCAGTAGATGAACATCTACTGCAGAGTAAGCAGAAAGCAATAAACTGCAATGTCGTGCGACTCACCGCACCTCACCATCACATTCTGTACATACTGTACAGAACTATTGGGGTTCCCGTCAACTAGGGTAAAACTAGGGTTTCCCGTCTACTATGGGATAACTGACCTGCCTTTTGTAAATTCAGAATCGATAAAATTTGGGATTATTGAGGAGTCTGAATAAATCGGAAGAAACTCTCACTTCACCGCTCTCACTTCAGCTATGTGGGTGCAAAACAACAAGTAGCAACTAGGCCTATATGCGTATAGCAACTATATGCGTATATTTGGATTGAGCAGGGAACATAGAACCTTTTTTTGAAAACAGGGTCCTATGTTCCCCGATACCAGGGAACATAGGACCTGGGGAACATAGGACCCGGGGAACATAGGGATGACCCCGCTCAGACAACAGGTAGATCTGATTTGATCTCACCAACATGTCGTCAGCCCCCCCCCCCCCGCTCATCCAGTGCAACCACCCAGACACATTTGACTCCTACTTCTAGGCCACCGTGGCTAACGATTTATTCCAGGCTTTCCCTTTTCGTGCGATGCAGACACAAATGAAAGCCTGGGTGTCGAGGCTACTGCCGAAGTAGCAATCCTTAGAGACAATGGGAATGCATATGCATTGCGGCTTGCACCTTGTACAGTGAACTATTGTATTATGCACATACACATAATTCACCTGCATCTTCTAGGGGCCACATAGAAACATGCCAGGCAGCCCTCCTCTCAGGTTCACACTCATCATAACTATTGCATTACCTCTGGTCTAAAAGAATATGTGTCCCTCAAGTTTTGGGCATGTAGATACATGTGTGACTGACAAGTCACATTTATCTATGTACTATTAATAATCCTTGATTTCTTCATCACTTCAGGGAGAGGAATTGGAACATTTCAAAATCATACAGTATGCACATAAATCCCACCTCAAACTTCTTTCCATCAAAAGACCACTTTTACATGTGACATACAAAAGTACTCAGATGGAGTAATTAAAGGACGACTTATTTCTTCCCAGCAAGCAAGAGGAGAATAGGCCGTTCACAACTTGGATCTCGAGTTCGCACTCTCCGACAGACATCCCCTAATCCAGGAGGAGGGTTGCAGGCTTCTTTCTTCACTCGTCATTCTGCTGGAGAGGTCTCAGTATTGTGCTGTGTGGTGAGTTTGATAATTTTGCTGTACAGCCAAATACTTTCTGAGGCAGAGGTACTCAGTAAAACCCATAGCGTTAATTGACACACTAAGGATTTTAATGTGTAGGTTCCCAGTACTAATCGTCTTCTAATGAAATGTTGCCAATGCTACAAGACATCAAAGGAAGATTATTTTGTCACTGAAATACGTTTCGATGCCAGTTTAAAATTTCCCTGCTATTTTGTAGAATGATCTGCTTATTCAACAGTTTGCGCTGGAATACAATATCAGTCGGACATCCAGCTGTGCCAGTTCTAATTTGTAGACACTCCCCGTTCCCATTCATTGAGACACCCCCGAATCCACTGAGTGATGTAATGTCCCTCTTTTCCCCTGCGAGACAAGGGCAACAATGGGGGGGAGCGCCTCTGTCACATTATTTTCCCCCACTGAGGCACGCCAGCTGCTTACAGTTCCTTAATGGCTAAGAGCTGTCACAAGCCATCACAGCCCGCTGCCACACAGAGGCAGATGCTTTAATTGCACAATGACTTGTAAGTTGTCAACAGCAATTATACCTAGCCTCCACTAGAGTGCACCCAAGGAACACCATTTACTCAGAGAGGCTTGCATGCTGGACACCAATGGGGGGAAAACTGAACTTTGAGCGTGCTTCTGTGAATAATAGAAATAGAAATTGGTTCTAAGAATACTCCTAGCTTAATGATTTAGTTGTGTGTTGTGATGAGTAGGGTAGAATTGTCAGACAGCAGCCCAGGACCTCTGAAATGATATTTATACATAAAATATTTACCTAGGTATGTCACCTCAGGGCCCGCTGCTTACCGTGCTGCGGCAGGTCGTGGTGTGCGTGGAGTTTGAGTAATTTTACTCATTATTAATTCATGTCATATATATTTTTTTCCTTTTGTGTGATTCAGTGGAGGCTCATTTGCAGTTGCCATTCTGAAGATCATCATCATCAAGAGGAAGCAAATACAATGGTGAGTTCAAAGTCGTGCTGCAGCTATGCCTCTGCCTGCATTGTTTCAAGTTGTGCGGATAATGTTCTGTTATACACACAAAAATAACAAAAGACTGTGCATTGTACATTAATAATACTGTAGGTATTTCTATTTATAGACCAGCCCCTATCCCATCCCTCAAATTATAATCAAGCGACACAGAATCCAAACATTGATGGTACACTTCTATTAATTACATGTCAAATTGGGTGGGAAAATAAGTCCCCATGTTTTGAGCTGCAAGACAAATTATACACACATGTATGAATTCCTTTGGTCAACAGCTGCCATCTCAGCATCAGATTAAACAGACCCAAAGTCTGGAAAGCATCAATCCACTTTATCATGCTGAAAAAGACGGTGTGCATACAGGCATGCATGCTGCATGTGCACGCACAGGCACATGCTTTTTAGAATGTTGTGCGATGGTGTGGCAGTGTCCTAAACCAAAAATAGCAGATCTATATGCCGTCGACACATGTTCTTAGCCTGTAGATTGTCTACTTTTGTGCAGGACACAGTTGTACGACTAAGTATAACACATGAGCAGTGCACACTTGCACACAAAGGGAGCGCATGCTCTCACACAACCATTGCGTTGTCCTCTTTGTATCTGCCAAGTGATGCAGATGATGGGGTTGCAGATGATGAGTAGAGTGTGCGCAGGGCTTTATGAACAATATTCAGTTCTCACTTAGATTATAAGTTGTTTATACCCCCAGGTCCATTGTTACACTCCCCAGGTTGAAATTAAAATGTACAATTCATTTTCTACAAAGAGATGTCTTAATTCTCTTTATTAGTGGAGGTATGCTAATTATATACTAATAAACAATATGAATGAAGGGGGGGGGGGGGTATTTGATATATATATAAATATACAGTGTATACAAAACTGCACTTGAAGCCAAACAAAATATTTAAAAGCACCTTCTGCTCTTGAAAGGAGGTGCCTTGTAATTAAGTCTAGTGTCAGTAGGGGGTGTCCAAAATCAGTCTACATGAAGAGACCCAGCATGTGTTTGAACCACCTCACAAGCCAACTGCTCCAGTTTGTTGCAGCTGACATTTTGGAACCAGTAGGGTCAGCAAAATAGTGAAGCAGCAGAGATGCATCAAAGCCTGGCGAATCTTTTTGACTATGAGATTTTGTTGTTGTTGTTGTCGTCATTGCTATTGCTATGTTATTTTAATAGTGAGTCTGAATTATCATTGCCGTGTGTTCAATCACGTGAACATGATTTCATCATGGCCATCTTTTGCCTATCACTCACAATTCAGCATCCTCCTGAAGACTGAACAGAGAAAGAAAATCAGGCGTTATACAAAAGACTGGCAGTCATGCCAAACTAAGGCTGGACAAAAGGAATAGGTGTCGGTGTACTGGCGTGTGTGTGTGTGTGTGTGTGTGTGTATGTGAGAGAGAGAAATTGTCAATGATGTCATTATGTCAGGAAAATCTTGATAGTTAGACAGTTAACAGCATTGGCTCATTCATGCCATGGTGTGTGTCTCTCTCTCCCTCTCGGTCTCTCTCGGTCTCTCTCTCGGTCTCTCTCGGTCTCTCTCTCTCTCTCTCTCTCTCTCTCTCTCTCTCTCTCTTTCTCTCTCTCTCTCTCTCTCTCTCTCTCTCACACACACACACACACACACACACACACACACACACACACACACACACACATACAGGAGCAGCAGCATCGTCGTCACAGAGGGAGTAAGGCTCATAATTGGACAGAGGTGTCGGTAGATAATGAAGCCAGGCCTCACACCTGCCAAACCTTGGGGATTTCACTTGACTGGCCACTTAAATCTTCCTCAGTCTGTGGGTCTGGAGGGCAAGAGAGAGTGAGTAAGGAACTAATGGAAAAAAGAGAAGTGTGGCGCTACAGGGAGGATCCCTGTCAGCACGAGTGTAGCGTGGGCCCCCCAACCTCCAACCCCCCCCAGCCCCAACGTGGCTCATTCCATACAGCACCCACCTCACTTCACTGCAAATCCTCTAGTGTCAAGGATTTCAGACGGAAACTGGGAAATGCTGCACCAGCTATTTTGTTTCAAACTCTCGAAAACACTCGCTTCTCCCCAAGTTGTCTTTGGTGACAGCGTTACGCACGGGGAAGGGCGTATTGTGCCAGCTTTTAGTGTGGTGTCATTCGACGTGTGAAAGGAAAAACGGATAGATGCTACAACCAGGGCGGGAGGGGGTCTGTGTTCCCACGTAGGAAGTTTACCTGACAGTCATCGGGCACGTCTGTGACACTATCAGCAGTAGAGAGAGCAGCACTAATTAAGGATTTAATGGACACCTCTGAGAAAGTAACAATTCATGAAGAACAAATGCAGAGCAGACATCTAGGTGACAACATAGTAGAGAGTGAAATGCTATCCTATTCAATGAATTTTATTTACATACCGGTACACACAAAGAAAAACAGTGAAAGGCAGCAAAAATCAGGGAATACCCATTAGCTGGATTATAATCCCAAATATTTCCAAAACAAATATAGACTGTAGGTGGAGCTGACCTGTTCTGACATTCCATGCGTTGATCATTGTTGATTTCTCATTTAGTTTTAGTCGCCTGGAGTGTTTTAGTGTTACATTAGTGTTAGGCGACTAAAGGTCATAAGATTTTAGAAATTGTAGATTGATAGTCAACTAAAATGTATTTTGGTGGGCCTTGATGCCATTGTAATGGCAGATTTTACACTTTACGCTGAAAATATCACGCTGCAACAGGGTGCGTTGTGAGCTTGTAGTTCTGCTATTTTCAGCATGCAGCCAAGTGTAAAATGGCTTATTTTAGTGTAGTTTTCATTTGTTGTATTCATCCTATCTTATTTTCATATAGTTTCCATTTATTTTTTGCCTGTTAAAAATCATAATCGACAAACATCAACACTGATTTTGATCTCAACTTATCAAGACATGGTAAATTAATAGTTTAACTCCTGCTTCTTCGCTATGTGCCGTTTAAGAAGCTCTGCCTGTTGTTTCAGCACAATCTCGCACTTTAGAGATGGGGTCGCAACCTCAGAATGTCTTACTGGTAGGCCTATAGCTGCTGAAAGTATTATCGGTATTAGCAGGCCTATGTTGGTCATGCATGTGTTGTTTATATTATGACTGTTACAAGTCAACTGGATTTGCATAGATAGACTGTGTGTATTTATTATATTTCATTATACACAGTGACACCCCCCCTTACCTGAGTCTTAAAATCCCCATCTCCATGACCCCTGGTGTGGTTTAAATCCTTCAGATATTATCTGTGTATATTGAATTGAATTCTCTCCTCACAAAATATCCCACAGGCCACAACTAGCTTTGCCTTAATTTTGTATGCTAGACAGAACCTATGAATATGCTAATGTATCATGCCCCCGCAATCCCATTCACCTAACATTCAATCATAATAATCATTCCTACAGATTTGATTTGATCCCCCAGAATTTGATGACATTCAGACAGAAACATAGATAAGTGCAAACGCAGAATGCACCACCACACACGCAATCACTTCCTCATTGGTCAATGCTTGTTTTTAGTGCAGCTCTGATAGGCGTTTGGCCTGTGACTTCTGGGGCTGTCAGTTGAGCTCTAAAATTACAGATTTTTATTTGATGTTTAATATAAATATACTTATTTATATTTCTTTTCTACCCATCGGTTTGATGTGCAGGCAATTGTGAAGATGGTCTTTATAGTCCATAGGTGATCATAATGCAATATTCAGCCCTCGATTCTTAATTATGATGATCGCTATTGATTGCATCGTAATAGACAGTAAGGCAGGGTATAATAAATGACCCTCCACACTAAAGCTACAGAACACTATATGCAGTGATATCAGTCAGGCCATGGCATACCAGGCTAGTGCAATGGCGGTACATTTGAAGGCAGACATAACATGAATTCTAGAACATGGATAGTCTAAACGGTGGGTTGTACCGGGATGGGAGAAGGCTCTTTGGACCCAGGCTGCTGGGCCGCATGATCTGTGGCATGAAAAGGTTATCTCGGTCCTTTTTTATGTCAGTGCCAGGTCACTGGTGGGCTGTATGGCCTGTAATGCAGTAGGGGGAACATTCAACCTTGCAGTCAACAGCGTCAAAATATATCCGTTCACATGTGGATGGATAACATCTCATTTCCACCTAGTATTCGTGCTCTAAGTGCTGTACATGCTGCGTGAGGTGATATCTCACCTCATACTATAGTGTGATAGATTATAGATAGACGGAAAGCTGCTTGTGCAAGGCCAGTTTTGGGAAATATGCTGTAATCGTAGACCCTAGATCATCCTCATCCTCATCCTTTACCGCTTAAACTGCCACAGAAAGACACATTTAGTAGTTGGCCAACATGCGCTAATGTGGATCTTCTTTCCAAATTGCGACGATAAGCAATGCTGAAATGTGCCCTGAAATGAAATCACACGGAAACCGAAAGCTTATCAAGATAAAACTGTGCAATAATACAAGAATTATCCATCACCATCCATCATGTATTTGTTTGCAGGAAACAGATTACATAGATCTTAATTGAAATATTATTTTACCTTCATTTGAATTATTTATGGGATTACTGACTAGTTTCATACCTTGGAGAAAAACATGAACACGTATTATGTGATGCAAGACTGTGCATGTATTTTTGTGTATCTCTCATATATAATTCAAAGAACCATCTAGCTATACGAAGAATATCAACAGCCTCGTCTTTGATACAATTTACTCAAATTCCACCGGTCTAAGCTGAGCTGTCCATTGGCCGACCATTGCTAATGAGATCGAGAGTAAAATTGAGAGTGGTGGGCTGGCTGTCATCCGTTAGGTGATGGTTTTAAGACTAAGCAGTGATACTTCATTAATTAACCTTCACATTCTATGTAGATCTGCTCATCAAGATGCAGTTAATTAAAGAAAGGTCATTCCAAGGGCTGCCGGGAAGCAGCATTATTACAATGGAGGAATGGCACTGCTTTGAGCGAGATAA